>OY728147.1:1221396923-1222646923 GCA_963277665.1 Viscum album
TTCTTACATAGGTTACCAAATTATAAATATAAGGGAACCATTGTGTTCAGAGCAGAGGTTCTATATTAGATGAGTCCTAACATCAGTCTGTGTGGGTCGGCTGTGAAAGATAGTTTTCGTTGGTAAACACCAATAAGAAAAATTAAATAAAAATTATTTTATTCTCAAATCCTAATAAATCATGAATAGAGACATGGTTTTTAAATCCAATCCACTTTTGAGTTCATAATTCAGTTTTTTCCCATTATGTGACTTAACATTAGTTGGCATGATTCTTTTATGAAAAAACATGAAAAGGATGTTGTCATCAATAAATACTTTAATGTTAAATTATTTTTTCAAATGAAAAATGTTTTTCTTTAAAAGTATAATTATAAAGAAATAACAGGGTTAGCTGTATAACCATGGGAACAGAAGAAAATTTCGAGGGAGATCTTGGAAGAGTTTCCCTTGGTGAACAACAACCGGATCATGGATAAATGATCAGCGCATGATGAAATCAATGTATCCCACCAACAACCATGAATAAACATCATTCTTCTGTAGTGTTTGAACGTAATTAAGAATGGAATTGTTTATTTGTTATATTTAACTATTTTTAAATTAAATTAATAATGGGAGCTGACTAATGAAAAAGTTGATTCGCGATTTGATCGTTCTTGCTGGATTAATGTTTGTTGAGGGGTTTAACGAGTGATATTTCTATGTGATTATCTTTATTAATTATTTTTTTAATGAGAATGAATCAAGGATGAAATGAAAAATGGTTATTGTTCATTCATATGCGTGCCATTGTTCTTATTTTATCTCTATCTCTTGGGGTTCTTCACCATTGGACCCTCATGGCCACGACTCGACTTACAAGGAGGCTCCAAATGTGATTGGACCCCCCGAAGTTGTGGAAATATGAACCATAGCCAAGAGATGTGTAGAAAGAAACCCAAGTATCATGGAATTGACACTTTTTCATCAAATGAAGCCTTAGATAAACATAAACAGCCTATAGAGACATGGACACCCGCACCAGTGGTGTGGCATGCTGACACCATGTGGGAATCAGCTCGAATGCATGAGTAGTCTGTGGAAGCGGTGAGTCCATGGAGAAAGAGGAGTGTCACACCCCGACCCTTTTAAATTATTTTATTTTATTTTTTTTGGGCTTTGGATAGTCTTATCAAGGTGTGGGTCGAGTGCATGTTTATTTTTTTTGGTATTTGTTGTTTTTGGGGGATTTCATGTCGGTGCACGGGCGCCGCACAGTGGGAGGTAACCATGTGGTCAGACCGAATGTCCTTGTAGTTACCCATTACTTAAAATAATAAAACATTATGAGAATGAAATAAAGTAAATGGTTAGGACATAATAATAATAATAATAACATTGTTTTCTAGAAAAAAATGTTTTTTAATATTAAAAATGTTAATGATATTATTATCATTAAAATGGATATAAATATAATTATTATTTGACTGAAATTAATTTTTTTATTATCTAAAATAAAATGAATAAAATTACGATTATAAATATGATTTTTTATTTTTATTATTATTATTATCATTAAAAAAATTAATGGCATTGTAATGATTATATAATTTATAAAATTATTATAATATTGTTATTAAAATTTCATTATTATTATTATTATTTAAAATTTTATAATTATTATCATAATTATTATAATAATAATAATTATTAACATATTCTTATGGTTATTTATTTTTTATGGTTTTAATTATCCCTCTTTTTTTATCCCCCACACCTCACCCACTCTCTTCATATCCAGTCTCACACACATCCCTCTCCCATTTAATTTTCCCCCATTTTTTATCCTTCTCCCTACTCATACCTCTCTCCAATCACACCCCACCTTTTTTCTTTACCCATCATGCACAACCCTTCCCCATGAATTTCTTTCTTTAGTTTTTTTATCCCTCTCTCCACTCACCCCTCTCTCCAATCACGCCTCTCCCCTATTTTATTTATCAATCATGCCTCTCCACCACTCCCTCTCCCCCATTAACCCCTTTTATTATTTTTTCCCTCACACCTTTCTCCATGAACCTCTCTTTTCTAACTTATTCCTTCTTTATTTTTACCAATCATGCTCAACCCTCTCCCCATAATCCCTCAAACTCATCTATTTTATTTATTTATTTTATCCCTCAGGGGATCACACATATTCCACATTATTTCTTCACAATATCACCTATATTCCTCTTACCCCCTCCCACATGCCACCTCCCATACATGGCCCCTTCCGTCCGCCACGCCTCCCTCTGACGATTCCTTTATGTGAGGTCTCTTCTACATTCTCTCATCTACTCACTTGTTTTTTAGGGTTTTAATGTGGGGTTTATTGTTGAAAAAACCCTAAATGATAGGGTTACCATATATCCCGAGTTTGTTTTTGGTTTTAGGCTGTTGGTTTTGTCTTCGGGGCATTGTTCTTCCTCCCATTGAAGTTTCATTCCAATCACACGAGGTTTTGAAAGGTGTTTCCAAGTTTTTCTTTCCTAAAAACATTCCTTTGATTATTTCCATTTTAAATAAATTTATAAAACAGTTTTTCACCTCTATGACACCCTTGTTTAAATTATTATAACAATTTGGAATGTATTTGATTTGTTAAAAGTATGTTTTAAATGATTTTTAGTGTAAATTGCATAGTTTTATGACACCTTGAAAGCTTGTTTGAATCTCTTATGTTTGTTTAAGATGAATTTGGGAACTTATAGAATGTATCATTGTTATTATGTTACAAGGTAATTGTTTATTAATGAACATGGTTTTGTTGTGTCATGTCTTGGTTATGGTTTTAAAACACTTTTGTAAGTTTTTATTGAATATAATGTTCATAGTTGGTGTTATTTTAAAATAATGTGGGTAAGTGGTGATTTTAGGGGAAATTCTTTAAAATGTTTTCATGGTGAGAATTTGATTTCAAAAGGGGATTTCGGGTGTGTATGGTTTGGTGATGGTATAGCATGGTAAAAAATTTAAAATTTACTAGAAAGGGTTTAATGTTTTTTTGGATTGTTTTATGTTCTATAAACCTAGTAGGTGTCCAGTTATGGTTTTAAGGTAATTGGTGTTTTGTTAGATGTTTAGTTTTCTAAACGGATTTTAGTTTTAAAATAAAGTTGGACCCCTTGGTTTCTAAATAGGATTTCAAATGTGGTTTTGTAAAGTGTTTCCTTAAGTGTATTGGAAATCATGGTTTATAATGTATTCTTTATGGTTTGGTCATTCGGTTTGAAACATGTTTTGGTGTGGGTCAGAAAATGGGTAGAATCATGTTTGATTATTTTGAATTGTTTGAATGTGTGTTTATAACTTTAGAGCCCATATAGATTTATAAATTTAATAGTGGTGTTTGCAAGAGATTTTGAACATATATGTGTGCCTGGTTGGAAACCATAAACGGTTTTTTAGAAAATTGTTTTGATAAGAACATGATGTGATGAAGTGTTTGGAACATTGTTTAATGTCAATGGTTGAAACTATATATGAGGTGATAAGATCTAGTGTAACACCTTTATGGGTGAATGTATAGGAAGTATACGTGTTTGAGGAAGGCAAGTGTGGTTAGATGAGTCACGTGTTCAAGGGAATCATTACGTACATATTATTACTATAACCACCATGGGTTCTTGGGTGTCGTATAGATTATCGAGTGATGGTTACTCAGAAGCCCCGATTAGATGGGTTGGTGCCCCTAGTAGACAGAGAGGCCATGTGGGATTTTCCAGTGATTTTTTTGTGGGGCAGATTAGTGGGTTATAGACTATAGGGCTTCACCATACTTCGACAGGTGGTTCTGAACTGAGTGCGTCTAGGGGTTGTCTAGGGATTTTTAGGGTCTCCTATGGTTACAGCATCTATTTCTTATTTATTTTTCTGCTACAATGGTTTACATTTATCATGTATTGTTTGTTTATTTTTTTCAACACTAGTTTATTTTCAGCTTGTATTGTTTACCTGTCTCCCTTTTTCACAACCATGATATTACATGTTTTGTTTATAAAATGGTAAAAACGTTTTTGAAATAATATATGATGGGAGTTGGTACTTATAGTGAGAAATAGGTGTTATTTTGTTTAAGAGAGAAAAACATTATTTTTATAATTTTATTTCCAAACATCTCTCATTAGACAACTTTGGGTAAGCATAAAATTGGATTTAGTGGTTTACTTTTGGCTTCACTTCTAAGAATTTTTGTTCTCACGCCTATCCTCTACCATATTAGTTATTGGTTCATCTGTTGTTCATGATTATTCTTAGTGACTGCTCATGTGGGATATGTTTTGGTATTTTGGTTAGAGGTGACCAAGGGGTCACACGGAGAATGTTGTAGCTGGTTCTTGTTTTCGGTTTTGTTCTTTTTAGTGATACATTGTATCTAAATTGGTTCTTTGATTATTTATGTTTCCGTTATCATTTTTATGCATGCTCAATTTGTTCTATTAATTTATTTGGTCCTATTTTTATCTATTAGGCTGAAATCATTCTCTCATGTACAATTTGATACCCGACACTTTTTTTCATCCTGGGGAGATCGGTAACACCCCTCGGGTCTTGTCGCGAAGAGGCTCGGGTGACCAATTCTGGGTCGACCTGGGCTGATTTGTGACAAAATGGTATCTGAGGATGGTTTTTTTATTGGGGTGTTTGGTAGAAGGAGATTAGTTCTTTATAGACCTGAGAGGTAGGTGTGGAAAGGGCGCCAGGAACCATTTCTCATTCCGATCCTTGAGTTTCCAGGGGTAGTCCAGGATTTGAGGATTGTGTGTTTGTTTTTAGATTTAGGGATGACAATGGAGGCAAGTAGGTGTCGTGTCATGACCTCACATGAAGTAGTGACCCTTGTGATGTCTTAGTGCACAGTTTATGTTCCTCTTAGTTGGTGATGCTTACATGGGGCGTGGCTCACTACCATGACATAATGTTAAGTGTAACCAATAGTTCCTCATTCAGGTGGTTCTTTGTATTTTGTAGTTCGTTTGGTTTTGGTTAGTGAAAGCATGCTTTTTGAAATGAAAATGGGTCTTTTTCTAAATGAAAATGTTTTCTCTAAAATGATTTTAAACTGGTAAAGAGTGTTTTTAAATTGGAAGCTTTTAGTAAATGCTTGGGGTTTAATGAGGAAAGTTTGTGGCCCTTGCTACTCATTATGGAAGATCACATGTGTGTGGGTGCGTATGGTAGGTGTGTGGGGGAACATGTTTTTGGGTGATGTGGATGGAAATGGATTGACACACATTTGATGATTCATCAGATGCCATGATTGAATATTAAAATATAATGGTATTGAAAATTGGTTTTTCTATGGGGAGTAGATTTTTTTGGCTTGTGAAAAGTGGTTTTGGTATTTGAAAAATGACTGTGGGATATGAAAATTATGAGATTTAAATGAAAATGGTGATTTTGCAAAAGTTTTTTTAGGTTGGGTTTATATTTGATTGTATTCTGGGATATTTTTATTGTATTGAGATGTTCTTTTCAATTGTGTTTTTTCCTGAGGTATGTTTTTGTTTTATGTTTCTTGTGTTTTTCAGAGTATGATGCCTAGAAGGGTCCCTAGTGTTGCCGATGAGTCATGTGTAGGTTTTAGTTATTTCAAGTGTCATCGCTCTTTGAGGAGTTGGAGGTCTGTTAGAGGTGGTGGAATGACTTGAGGTAAGTGGAGTGTGTCTTTGGTTGATTTTTAACTACCTAGGTTGTCCAGGTTCGTGTCGTTTCAGGTTTGTTTAAGGGTTTAGTTTGGGACTAGTGGAGGATGGTTCGTGCCGTTTATCTCCCTCTTTTTTATCCCCCTCTCCACTTACTCCTCTCTATAATCACTTCATTTTAGAGAACCAAATCATTACATACATGGAAATTACATTACTTTTGCATAATACTTGATATATAATGAAAACAGACACAAAACGACCTTAACAGTTTAGTGTCTTTGGAAACTCGGAACGTAATCTTCTAATAGTGGTGAAAGATCTTCAAAATCTTCCATAAAGATCTTCCCCTTTTGGTTTTCTTACCTAAAACCTTTCTTTAAATCATGGGGAACAGATAACTTATAAAGGATGAGCTCAAATGCTCAGTAAGGGTAAGTATAGGGAATATAAAACAATCCATAATCATTTGAATGAAAAAAATTGAACATAAAATCTAAACATCAAAATCATGAGCAACGACATAAATCATGGAAGTACACAAGGCATAGATCATAAAGGAACAATATTCATGATAAAATAGAATGGTAATAAAACATGTAATTGTGGCATCCATTAATCACATGTTATAATTTCCAGAGTAGCCAAGGAATTACTGCCAAGACCATCTTATTGGACAAATTCCCATTCTGAATCATGTTCACTCCTCGTTCCAGTCCTGTAACACTAAACTGGATTAACATACTGTTCCATCCATGTCTATATCATGAGATATAAATCATTACCCAATGAATTAGAGGGATATATAGGTCCCACCCATCTCATAATGAAATCCTTCTTACTTGTGCCACAAAATATACTTAAAACATTTATCATAACCCAAATAATAAAATGGGTTTCATAAACAGCATCCCATCATAACATAGTCCATATAAAAAAATGGATATAATTTCATCATAAGAGAAGTAAAACTATGTAAATAATAGAGAAATTATACTTGAAACATACACATATGAAATAAGGTAATCTTATATGGAAAATGGTTTTGATAAAACACTTTAAATGAATTCTTGAAAAAAATATCCTTTCTTCTTCAAAATAATTTTCATTTCACAAAACTCCATAAAATTTTAATAGAAAAGTGTTTTGTTATAAATAAAAATAAAATCTTATAGAGTAAGATTCATGAAAATGAGGCGTTATGAAACCGTAAAAATCCGTTCACGCCTTATAAGATAAAAATAACATTCTTCTCGTACTTTTGTTAGAAAAGTCAAAATGTACCTCGTATGGTAAACAAAAGAAAGATTCCTTCCATACGATGTGGTAAAAGTAAAAAAAGGTAACGAATGACTTTAATAATACATGTAAGAAAAGTAAACATTTTATGAAATTTTTTTGAAAACATATGGACATGGATGATAAACATAACCCCAGTAAATACTTACGAATAAACAATCTCATATTAGAACGAGATTGGAAACGTTATCTCTTACCTTATGTACGATATGCCTCATATGTATCCAAACATCTTGTATAATGATTTAAATAATGTTATTAACTTATTACAGAAACATATTCATTGTTATGACATCATATATAGTTTACTTATGACTTTATATTACCAGTTTTTTTTTAAATTAGATGTAAAAGCAGCGATTTGGGTAAAATCGTTTCATTTATTGTATGTGATTCAACTTGTTGTTCTTGATATTATTACTTATATCCTGATTTACTTAATTACAGAATTTAATACATGATTTATATATAATATATATTCAGCATATACATATATATATATGATAGATCGATAAATGGAATGAAATACACTGTTCATGGAGATGGTAGGCCGTATGTATGCATGAACACTGTTTTCGTTTCCTTATTGAATTGAATGGAATTAAGTAAGTGAAATAAATATATATATATATATATATATACAGTATAATTATTATGTCATATATTTAATTATTATTCATTATATATACATTATAATCATTCATGAATGGTTAACATGGAGAATGAATCTCATCGCGTCGTGGAGACAGTAGTCCGTACATACGCACGAGCGATGATATCATTTCCATGATCGTGGAATTGTTTTGAAGTGTATGATTAATATTTCAGAATCAATATAACTTTACAGTAATCAAATATAGTAATTTATTTACACCATTATACTAATCCATGTAAGGTGGTGGTCGAAAACAGATTACACCACGACGTGGAGACGGTATTCCGTACGTACACAAGTGCGGTGATTTCATTTTCCGTAGGATGGATAGAAGGTGAAATTGGCCTGTTTCATATTTATAATAACATATCAGTATATAATTAGTACTGATGTTATTACTTTATAATGAGACAACTAAATAAGAATAAGTATAAGAAGAAAGAAACTTGAGAGAATCGAAAGAAGAGATTACCTCTTCTTTGACGCACCTCCTTTAAGCTTCCCCTTATGGGAGTAGACTTGGTCTTTTGAGAAGACCAGAACCTCCAGAATGTTTTTAGGGAAGTATAGTAGAGAAAATAGCATGGGTTGGATGAGCTTAAAGGCTCAAAAGGGTGTGAAGAGAAGAGGGAAGGGGTGCCCTTTTTATAAGGGATGAGAGGGGCACCTTTGGAAAAACTTAAGATATTATTTTATAATAAAGTCATATTTGGTTTATAATAGCTCCAAATTGATTTATTTGGAAGCTAAAGTGGGTATGGGTCGCAATAATCTCAACCAATAAATGTTATACAAGTTTAGGTTACAATGTTAACCTTATAATTTATATTTAACTCTAAGTTAAATAATTTAACTTTTACCGTGTCTTCTTGTTTTCTTGCACTATATGGTTAATAAACTTACTCTAACAAGCCAAACGAACCCCAAGTGGTAAATTATTAATATATATATCCTTATTTTTGTCATTTTCCAGAACCTTAGATTTTTAGAAATAAAATAACAATTAATAATGTAATATTTGTTTTAAAAACTATTTCATGTCAATTTTGACAGTTTTGGTAATTGATTTTTGTGAAACTCATAACAGCATGATTAGTTATAAAAATGTTAATTAAATAAATACTAACATGTCATATTAACCTATAAAATTAGTTTAATTCATAAAAAGTCTAAAATTACATTTATTTTGGGTATTTATAATATCAATTATTTTAATATTTCATTATTTGGGTAATTACTACATCACCATTGTGTCATAAATAACATAAATTATTTAATGTATAAAAATTATAAATAAAATACCATTAGGTAGGAAATATTGTTATCTTTCTAATTAATACTTATAGTCGAATTTATCTTATGTATAACCCTGTATTAAAAATGAAATATTTATTAAAATTTGATTTTAACTATTTTAACCCTTCTTTAAATAAATTAATAATAAATGTCCTAATCTAATCCAAGTGGACCTAAATGGTCATATTTTATTCCTAATATTTTTTTGGTATAACTATACTTATCCCATAGAATTAGGAAATGTGTTAGGGTAATAATAGTGTCATTTTTAACCTTAATTACCCTATTTACTTTTAACCGTGGTAAATAAAAGTAAAAAGTTACTATTCACCCAAAATTATTTTCGTCTAATTAAACCAGATTTTAGTCCTTAATATTAACTATATCTCTCAGATTTTCGAAATTCCACTCACAGAAGTGGTAAAATTATGTTTTATATATGTTTGCAAAAAATCTCCTAGGAGGTAGGTAAAAGGCGGTGAAAAGTTCAATAAAATTTTTATTTATCAAAAATTATTATAAAATGACTCCAATGAATTACATTGAAATTATATATGTATTATGTATCAATTTTTACATAAAATAAATTTAAATAAAATAAAAAATGATTTAAATAAAAAGTCGGGTTTTAAATAGTAACCCAGTGTTTTCACTATTCATCAAAAATTGAAAGTTTTGATAAAAATACCAAAAATTCACCCAAGGCTAATTTCGATATTCCAAATCCAAAAATGAAGTCCATTTTCAAAAATAAAATGTATAAAAGTTTAAAAAATGGGTATTACTATTCATAACGGCTAGTTTATATAACATATTGTTGTTTAGTTAAACTCGGTATTACGTACAACACATGCTATCCTAGAAGGTCGCGATTGCGTGTAATGCAAGCCATGTCAGGGATGCATGTAGTGCAAGCTCATTTTAGTGTAGCGTACAACAAAAGACATCAATAAAATTAAAAAGATTATTTTTCATAAAATCTCGGGGTGTTACATTGTACCCCCCTTAATATGAATTTCGCCCTCAAAATTCACCGGGGTTATAAATGGTTTACTACTCGAATGTTTCTTTAATAGAAACCCACATCGTAATAAGGAATACCAAAACTAGACTTTAAAAACTAAAGTATGAAACGTAAAGGTTACCCAAATTAACATATCACTGGGTTTCCACATAGTAGAACATTGGTGAAAATATGGATATAGAAGAGAAATATAACCATCATGTTCTGATGGAGTGTGGTAGAGAACATGGCTTTGAAAAATCCAACAATCACAAATCCATATATTTTTGATGATCTAAGGTACCATATGATTCATTGGATATAAGGGCATTATGACAACATTTTTGGTTTTCAAGATCATTTCCCTAAAGTTGAAGAAATTGGAATTAGAAGAAATAATTTCTTGATTTTGGTAGTCTCACCATTGGTCATTTCTTTGGACAATTTCCACTTCATCTCATAAAGAAATGTAGTTTAATTTTTCATTTGTTAAGTGTTAGGAGATCATGTGATATAATGATGGGTCAATCCATCGGTCTCAAACAAAAGGTTAGAATTAGTTATCAAAAATACATAAGTCCATCTATAGTGAGATTAATCATATATGGTTCCTAAAATGGACTTATACTTCATATATCATTCTTCTTAATATAATAAAACTGGTTTCTACTAAACAGGGACTTCTTGTAGGCCAGTGGTAGGCGATAAAGGCCTGTCGCACTTCGGTTGTGGGTTCGATTCCCAAAGCCTTTTCTGACACAATGGGTTGTCGCCCATCTTGCAGGTTGTCCTTTTTCTAAAACTATACTATCATATCATAACAAAAGTTCTAGCCTTAAATAATACTATCTGATATCTAACTTAATCCATTCCAACCTTTAAGCTTATCGAAAATACTTCTATCCAATCTCATAGTGTAAAGAAAATGATTACTTGAGAGGTCACATTACAAGTACGTGAATACCATAATTTATCCCCCATATAAGATATATCTTGTTGGTCACATTCCAAACATGTGAATATCTTAATCGTGTATTATCTTGAAAAATGAATACCCATTGAATCTTAGTGAAAACATGAATGCTGTCAAAATTTAACTCTTTCCACATACAAAAAATCCAAAAATTCTATATACTCCAACCATGATATAACTTTTTCCTTATATCTGTCATGAGCTCATGAATACTGTAAAACATTTCATTTTCTCCGTATCTCTTCATTATGCGCATATCATATTCTTTCCACAAATATCTCAATCACTTTCCATGGTTACCGGTACCATAAAATTATTGAAAACCACAATAGACCAATACATAAATATTCCAATATTCCACGATACTATATACAACGTTATTTTGGAATCCCATTACATGAACACTTAATCATTCCACCACATAGTTTCCATATTCAACATTGCCAATAGTGATCCCATGTGACTTACCTTTGTCCATTTCCTTAAGTGGTTGCTCATGTCGATCATCATTAACCCTTGGATTTGGGAATTGATTAGCATAATTCCCCATTTCATTGCACATGAAGCATTGAAGTGTTGGTGGTGCGTTCTCTGCAGTCATTTCTTTATTCACATCATTAGAAACCCTTTTTCCATTACTTCGACACTCATCTGCTCGATGACCTTCTTTTCCACACATAAAACATTTTCTAGTCTCTTTAAGACAATATCCACCATGCTTCTTTCCACACTTTGAGCATAAAGAAACATTTAACTTCTTTTCACCATTGTTCTGAGATTTCTCCTTGAAATCCATCTTTCATTTCTTGTCCAAACCATGAGATGTATATATAACACCAACTTTCATTTCTACCTTGATAGCAGAACGAAAAATTTCTTCATAGCTACTAAAGTCTCTTTTAGGTAATGACTTTCTAAGACTTGGTTTTAAGCCACTGAAAAATCTATCAACTTTACTTTCAGGTTGGATGATAAATACAGATGCATACCTTTAAAGTCTTGTAAAATACTCTACTTATATACCAACAGATTCATCATCCTTTTTCTTAATCTCAAGAAACTCTTTTCCATCTTTGTTCGAAGAATACGAGGGAAGTAATAACTGAAAAACAAGTTCTTGAACTCGTCCCATTCCATGGATTCAATTTCATATTGGGGCCTTGTATTCGTAATTAGACTCCACCACTGGTATGATAAACCTTTTAAATGGTAAACAGTTAAAATGAAATTTTCATGATCTGAACAGCGAAGTATGGAAAATATCTTTTCAATGGTACTGATCTATTGTTCAGCAACAAGTGGATCAGAAGACCCACTGAAAGAAGGTGGACGTTTCCTAATGAAGGGATCAATAGAATATTGTTCCCTTCTTTGCTCATTCGGAAGTCCAGAATGATTCATAGCTTGTGTAAGTACAGAAATATTATTTTCACTAAATATCCCATCAAATTTGGGTCTCAGGAGGACAATCATTGCATTTTCCATTACATTGATCAACACGATTCCTTCAGGTTCCAGCCATTGTCTAAAACCCAAAAGAACAGTGTGAGAGGCAAAAATCATGCTAGTAAAACAACATAATAAAGGGGGAGTACCTTCAATATCTAACATCTTAGGTTTAATTCTAATATCATTACCATAATTCTAGTACTATAACCTATACTTATACTTAACCTTAGGGACATCCCTAGACATACCTTAGAAATATCTCTAGGGATCTCACTAATGTTTTTGCATCCTAGTTTCCAAAGGTTAACTAAACCTTTCCTCTGATACCAAATGTAAAGACCCAAATCCTGACGTACATGGACATTACATTAATTTTGAGGAATACTTGATACATAACAAAAACAAACACACAAGGACTGTAATTTTTTAGTGTCTTTAGAAACTCGGAACATAATCTTCTAATTGTGGTTAAAGAACTTCAACATCTCACATAAAGATCATCCCCATTAGGTTTTATTACCTAAAACTTTTCTTTAAATCCAAGGGGAAAAGAAAACATATAAAGGGTGAGCTTAAATGCTCAGTAACGGTAAGCATAGAGAACATAAAACAATCCAGAAACATTTGAATGAAAAAACATGAACATAAAATCTAAACATCAAAATCATGAACAACGACATAAATCTTGGAAGTACAAAAGGCATAGATCATAATGGAACATTAGTCATGATAAATTATAATGGTAATAAAACATTTAATTGATTCATCCATTAATCACATGTTATGATTTCCATAGTAGCCAAGGCATTACTGCCAAGACCGTCTTAGTGGACAAAGTCCCATTCTCAATCGAGTTCACTCCTCATTCCAGTCCTGTAACACTGAACCGGATTAACTTACATTCCATCCATGTATATCTCATAAGATATAATCATTACCAAATCCATTAGAAGTAGATATAGGATCCACCAACCTCATAATGAAATCATTCTTACTTGTTCCACAAAGTAAACTTAAAACAGTCATCATAACCCAAAGAATAAAATGGGTTTCATAAACATCATCCCATCATAACATAATCCATATACAAAAAATGGATTTAATATCATCACAAGAGAAGTAAAACCATGTAAATCATAGTGTCATTATACTTGAAACATACGCATATGAAATAATGTCATCTTTAATGGAAAATGGTTTTGATAAAACACTTGAAATGTTCTTGAGGAAAATATCCTTTCTCCTTCAAAATCATTTTCTTTTCAAAAAATTCCACGAAATTTTAATCGAAAAGTATTTTGTTGAAAATATTCATAATATATTATATAGTATGATTCATGAAAATGAGGTGTTATGAAACCGTAAAAATCTTTTCAAGTCGTATAAGTTAAAAATAACATTCTTCTCGTACTTTTGTCGGAAAAGTCAAAAAGTACCTCGTATGGTAAACAAAAGAAATATTCCTTCCATATGATGTGGTAAAAGTAAAAAAGGGTAATAATGACTTTAAAAATACATGGAAGAAAAGTAATCATTTTATAAAATAATTTTGAGAACTTATGGACATGGATGATAAACATAACCCTAATAAATACTTACGAATAAACAATCTCAGATATGAACGAGATTGGAAAAGTTATCCCTTACCTTCTATCCGATATGGCTCATATGTATCCGAACCTCTTGTATAATGATTTAAATAATGTTATTGACTTATTATAGAATCATATTCATTGTTATAATATCTTATATAGTTTAGTTATGACTTTATATTACCCGTTCTTTTGTAAATTCGATGTAAAAGCAGCGATTTGGGAAAAATCGTTTCATTTATTGAACGTGTTTCAAATTGTTGTTCTGGATATTATTACTTATATCCCGATTTACTTAATTCAAGAATGTAAAAAATGATTTATATATAATAGATATTTAGCATATACATATATATATGATAGATCGATAAATGGAATGAAATACACCGTTCATAGAGAAGGTAGGCCGTACGTACGCATGAATGTTGTTTTTGTTTCCTTATTGAATTGATTTGAATTAAGTAGATGAAATAAATATATAAATACATTAATAATGTATCATTATTATTTCATATATTTAATTATTATTCATTATATATACATTATAATCGTTCATGAATGGTTAACATGAAAAATGAATCTCATCACGTCGTGGAGACGGTAGTCCGTACGTACGCACGAGCGATGATACCATTCCAATGATCGTGGAATTGTATTGAAGTGTATATATAATATTTTAAAATAAATATAACTTTACAATAATAATATATAGTTATTTATTTACACCATTATTCCCATCCATGTATGGTGGTGGTCGAAAACAGATTACAGCACGGTGTGGAGATGGTATTCTGTACATACGCATGCGCAGTGATTTCGTTTTCTGTAGGATGGATAGAAGGTCAAATAGGGTTGTTTCATATTTATAATAACATATCACTATATAATTAATACTTATGTTATTACTTTATAATTATACAACAAAATAAGAAGAAGTATAAGAAGAAAGAAACATGAGAGAATCAGAAGAAGAGATTACCTCTTCTTCGACCCACCTCCTTTAAGCTTCCTCTTATAAAAGTAGAGTTGGTCTTTTGAGAAGACCAGAACCTCCAAAAAGTTTCTAGAGAAGTTGAGAAGAGAAATGGGCAGGTTTTTGCCGAGCTTCAAGGCTCAAAAGGATGTGAATAGAAGAGGGAAGGGGTGTCCTTTTTATAAGGGATGAGAGGGGTACCTTTGAAAAAACATAAAATATTATTTTATAATAAAGTAATATTCGGTTTATAATAGATAAAAATTGAATTATTTAGAATATAAAGTGGGTATGGGTTGATATCCTCTCACCCAATATATTTTAGACAAGTTTAGGTTAAAATTTTAACCTTATCATTTTGATTTAACTCTAAGTTAAATAATTTAACTTTTACTGTGTCTTCTTGTTTTCTTACACTATATGATTAATAAACTTACTATAACAAGCCAAAATAACCCCAAGTGGTTAATTATTAATATATATATCCTTATATAAGTAATTTGGAAAAACTTTAGATTTTTAGGAATAAAATATCAATTAATAATATAATATTTTTTTTAAAAACTATTTTATGTCAATTTTGACACTATTTGGTAATTGATTTTCTTGAAACTCATAACAGCATGATTAGTTCAAAATAAGTTATTTAAATCAATAATAACATGTCATATTAACCTATAAAATTAATTTAATTCATAAAGAGTCTCAAATTACATTTATTTGGGTATTTATAATATCAAATATTTTAATATTTCATTATTTAGGTAATTACTACATCACCATTGTGTCATAAATAACACAAATTATTTAATGTATAAAAATTATAAATAAAATAAAATTAGGTAGGAAATATGTTTTTATTTTTGATGAATATTTATAGTTGAATTTATCTTATTTATTACCCTATATTAAAAATGAATAAGTTATTAAACTTTTATTTTAACTATTTTAAACCTTAAAATAAATTAAAAATAAATGTCCTAATCTAATCCAAGTGGATCTAAATGGTCATATTTTATTCATAAGATTTTTTTCGGACTAATTATACTTATCCAATAAAATTATGACATGTGTTAGGGTAATAATACTATCATTTTTACCCTTAATTACCCTATTTACTTTTAACCGTGGTAAATAAAAGTAAAACATTACTATTCACCAAAAATTATTTTCATCTTATTGTACCAAATTTTATTCCATGATATTAACCATGTCTCTCAGATTTTTGAAATTCTACTCACAGAAGTTTTAAAATTATGTTTTATGTATGTTTGCAAAAAAGCTCCAAGGAGATAGGTAAAAGATGGTGAAAATCTCAATAAAATTTTTATATATCGAAATTTTTTATAAAATGACTCCAATATATTACATTGAACTTATATATGTATTATGTATCAATTTTGACATAAAATAAATTTAAATAAAATATTAAATTAATTAAATAAAAAGACGGTTTTTAAATAGTAACCTAGTGTTTTCACTATTCATCAAAAATTGAATGTTTTCAGAAAAACATCAAAAATTCACCCTAGACTAATTTCGATATTCAGAATCCAAAAATGAAGTCCATTTTGAAAAATAAAATATATTATATTTTAAAAAATGGGTATTACTATTCATAACTGCTAGTTTATATAACATATCGATGTTTAGTGAAACTCGGTTTTGCGTATAACACACGCTATCGTGGAAGGTCACGATTGAGTGTAATGCAAGCCAAGCCAGGGATGCTTGTAGTGAAAGCTCCTTTTGGTGTAGCATACAACATAAGACATCAATAAAATTAAAAACAATATTTTTCATAAAATCTCGAGGTGTTACATTCATTCCCCTATTTTATTTATCAATCATGCCTCTACCCCACTACCTCTCCCTATTACACTTTTTTATTGTTTTGTATTCCCTCACAACACTCCCCACGGACCTACCTCTCCCCACTTATTCCTTCATTATTTTTACCAATCGCGCTCACCCCTCTTCCTATAATCCCTCACACTCATCTATTTTTTTATTGTATCCCTCATGCGCTCACCCCTCTTCCCCAGTATTTCTTTACACTCACAACAATATTCCCCTTACCCCCCCCCCTCACGCACGCCTCCTCCATCCGTGGATCCTTCCCGCAGTTTCTCCTCCCTCTGACGATTCCTTCTGGTGACTTCTCTTTCCCTTTATCTCCTCTCCTCACTGGTTTTTAGGGTTTTCATGTTGGGTTTATTATTGGACGAACCCTAAATGTTAGATTTAATATATATCTCTGGTTTTCATTGGTTTTAGGGTTTATGTTTTGTCTATGAGGTGTTTTTCTTCATCCCATTAAAGTTTAATTCCAATTTCACGAGGTTTTTGTAGGTGTTTTCAAGTAATTAATTCCAAGAGACATTCCTTTGATTCTTTCCATTTTAAATAAATTTATAGAATGGATTCACACCTCGATTACAACCTTGTTTAAATTATTATATCAATTTGGAATTTATTTGAATTTTTAAAAGTAGGTTTTAAATGAGTTTTAGTGTACATTGCATAGTTTTATGACACCTTGAAAGCTTGTTTGAATTTCTTATGTTTGTTTAAGAAGAAATTTGGCCCTTAAGAAATTTATCATCGTTATTATGTTATAATGACATTGATTTTTAATGAACATGGTTTGGTTTTGTAATGTAATGGTTATGGTTTTAAATCACTTATGTATGTATTTAATGAATTAAATGTTTTTAGTTGGTGTTATTTTAAAATAATGTTGTTAAGTGGTGATTTTAGGGGCAAGGCATTAAATTTTTTTATTGGTGTGGATTTGATTTGAAAAGGGGATTTGTGGTGTGTATGGTTTGGTGTTGGTATAGCGTGATAAACATGTTAAAATGTGTAGGAAGGGGTTTAATGTTTTTTGGATTGTTTTATGTTCTATTAATAAAGTAGGTTTCCAGTTATGGTTTTAAAGTAATTGGTGTTTCTTGGAAGTTTATTTTTTAATATGAAATTTATTTTTCAAATAAAATTGGCCTCCTTGGATTCTAAAGAGTATTTTAAATGTGGTTTTGTAAAGTGTTGATTTAAGTGTTTTGGAAATCAGGGTTTATAATTTGTTCTTTAAGGTTTGGTCATTTGGTTTGAAACATGTTTTGGTGTGGGTTAGAAAAGGGTCAAATCCTGTTTGATAATTGTGAAGTGTTTTAATGTTTGTTTAGAACTAGAGAGCCCTTTTAGATTTATAAATGTAAGAGTGGTGTTTGCAAGATATTTTGAATAAATGTGAGTGCCTGGTTGGAAACCTTAAATTGTTTTTTAGAAAATTGTTTCGATATGAACATGATGTGACGAACCATTTGGAAATTTGTTTAATGTGAATGATTGAACATGTATATGAGGCGCTCATGTCTAGTGTAAACCATTTATGGGTGAATGTATAGGAAGCATCCATGTTTGAGGAAGGAAAGTGTGGTGATATGAGTAATGCTTGAAATGGACTTCATACTTACACAATATTACCATAACCACCATGGGTTCCTAGGCGTCTTATAGATTATCGAGTGATGGTAACTCACCAGCCCCGATTAGATGGGTTGGTGCCCCTAGTAGATAGAAGGAAGGGCGAGATTTGCTGCTGATTTTGTCTCGAGGAAAATCAGTGGGTTATAGACTATGGGGCTTCACCATACACTGATATGTTGTTCCGAACTGAGTGTTTCTATGGGTTGTCTAGAGATTTTCCGGATCTCACATTGTTACAACTTGTGTTGCTTATATATTTTCTACTACACATGTTTACTTTTAGCTTGAATTGTTTGTTTATTTACTATGACACAAATTTATTTTCCACTTGTATAGTTTACCTTTCTCCCTTTTTCACAACCTTGATATTACTTGATTGGTTTTGTTTAGAAAATTTTAAACTATTTTTGAAATAATATATGGTGTGAGTTAGTTATTAGAGTACGAAAGAGGTGTTATTTTGATTAAATGAGAAAAAAAAATATTTTTATAATTGTATTTCAAAAACATGTATCATAGGAAAAATTTTGGTAAGTAAACACTTGGATTCAGTGGTATACTTTTTTTCGTCACAAATTAGCATTTTGGCGCTCACACCTATCCTTTACCATTTGAGTTGCAGGTTTAACTGTTGTTCATGCTTTTTCTTAGTGGCTTCTCGTGTGGGAGAAGTTTTGGTATTTTGGTTGGAGGTGTCCAAGGGGTCACAAAAAGATTTTTGTTGTTGGTTCTTGTTTTTAGTTTTTTTCTTTTGAGTGATACTTTGTATCTAGACCGGTTCTTTGTTTATTTAAGTTTCCATTATAATTTTTATACATGACCTATTTGTTCTATTTATTTTTTTGGTCCTGGTTTTATCGCTTGGTCTTAAATTGTTCCCTCGTGTATAATTTGATGTCCAACACTAGTTGTGATCTTGGGGGGATTGAGAATGCCCATCGGGACTGGTCGCGGACCGGCTTGGATGTCTGGTTCAGGGTTGACCCAGACTGGTTCATGACACAGAGTACGAGGGGTGCGTAGATGTGACATCGTCATTAGGCGAAACATGGTATGCCCATGAGGGGGAATGCATGGGGGGATTTATATGTGGTAGAGGGTGCCACGTGGAGCTATTGGTAGTGACAAGGACATATGATTGGAGTAACATTTAGGGAACAAGTGGAGGTGGCGGGCTGAACGTGTCGGCGACCAGAGGCACCACAACACCAGGTGGGGAATGCGGTCTGGGCGAAATGCATGCAGTGAGTGGAGCCATATCACATTCGATAAGCCCGACTATGAGAGTCGGGCCAAGTGAGCCATTAGGCTAGGCTAAACCAGGACCAATTGGCCTGACCTAGTGAGTTGGGTCTGGTCGGCTTGGGGGTCGGGATGGGTCTGGTGGATCATGTTGGACCTGGACCAGGCCCGAGTAAGACCTTTTCAATTAAAATCCATAAAATTCAAACCATGTGTCCATCTGATGGGCCATTTCAGCTATTAGCACCATTTTGACAAGAATGTTATTTTGAGATACTATAAGGGAGTTTTTATATAAGTGTTTATAATATCTAATGGATTTAGGAGTTGGTTCTCCTAGAACAAGAATGTTGGGAGATGAATCTTATGGTTGGGTGTGACCTTGAGACTATGTGTCTTATCGCGGTTGTTTGTCTTATCATGTCTTATTGTCCTATCAAGACTGGGTGTCTTATCATGAAAGAGTTAGTACTCCCCTATCTAGGGAGGGTGTGATTCCTCTAGTAACTATGTGGTAATACCCTACTGAGTTAGTGTGTGGGTCCTTGAGACCGAGTGTCTTATTGAGACTCAGTGTATTATCAAGACAGAGTGTCTTATTGATAATGGGTGTCTTATTGAGACTGGGTGTCTTATCATATAGGGAGAGGGTCCTCCCTTGGAGATGGAGTGTTCTCAACTGTTGGATATAGTTACAAGGAGCAGGCCCATTCACTTGGTGTGAATGATACCTAGAGAGGATTTAATTCTCCCTCAACAGATAGAGGAGTAGTTTACTCTATTCAAGAGTAAAATATGTTCCATATATTAGTTTGGGGTAGTACTCCTTTGACTATGGGGTATTGGAAAGGTGTGATTCCCTGCACTCTATCTTTATAGAGAAGATGAAATTGGTGCATAGTTTGGGTAGTTCACCCTCATCCATTTGCAATGGTGAGGGACAAGACTCCTCACATGAGTTTCTTTGCTTGTATTGGGCACAAGGCGGTGATGACATGACCTAATGTGCTAGGTAATGGAACTAAAACTAGTAGAATGTCTCTAATGGAGTATGTTCCCTAAGACGTACCATTAGTATTGGTAGAGTTTTTCATGATGGATTGAATCTCTCAAAAGGGTTCCATCTGAGATGGATGGGTTCATGGATTGGGTCCTCATAGTTTTAATGTAACAATCTGAGCCTATGATGAGAATCCTTTTGCTGGATATGAGGCTAGAACCTTACGATACATAGTGTCTGAGACATTAATATGTTGATGTAATTAATATATGTGTTTTAGACATTTTTCTATTTGGATATAACTGTTCTATTATTTGTGGTATACATCGTGAATTTCTTAGTGGAATTATTTTGTGGGTTCAGGGTGTCCTATTGAGTATTGTTTTACTCACTACTGCATGGGATTTATCCGCACATGTCATTTATTTTCTAGAATATTGATGATTTGATGGAGTCCTAGGTGGAATAGGAATATATGGTGATTATAGAGACTTGACAGTCAGGGTGTGCCCCTTGGGATCCAGAAAACTGTTCCTATACCTTCAATTGATGTAGGGTTTTCTGCGGATGTGTTTCAAGAACTTGTGCATTCACTTTTATGGACTCATTCTTTGGAAGGAATGTATTCTAGCCCTGTGTACATTCCAGTTTTCTATAATCGTACTTAATTGTTGATATCTTATTAGTATGAATTCTTGTTTATGTAGTTTTTTTGATTTATGTATTTTGGGCTTGGTGATGTGTGATTTTGTATAGTTACTTAAGAAAATTCCTCCCATTTAGGGGATCTTCCTACTCTATTATTGTCATTAGCCCCTAGCCTATTGGAGGTGGGATTGGGGTAGTCATGACACGAGACCCTCTGGGGTAGGCTGAGGCAATATTAAGATGACTCTAAAGTTAAATTAATTCAATTAGACATCCATTAATCAAATTTAGGTCATTGGAATAAATTTAATTTATGTATTTCAATATAAAAACTTTGTAAACTATTGAACATTTTCTCATTAAAAATCATTATTATTGTCACATCTAAAAGAGACATTTGAAAGTTACATTATTATTTCTATGAATGTAATTTGGAAAATTGGATTTTATATTTTGAATCATAGTAGTTGATATTATCTAATATGTTCACCTTGATTTTTACCAAAATGATTAGTAAAAATAATATCAATATTTTTATCGCTTTTAAAATAAAAAAGGGATTACTAGGTTTATAAAGTAAAGAGATAAGGGTCAAACTGAAAAAAAAATCAAAAAAATCCCATTTAATGGACATATTTAGTTTTTATATCTTCATGGATCTATAATAATTAATTTTTCAAGATGTTTTAGTGACAAAACTATGAGGATACCTTTTTCTCTAAAACAATTGATATGTGTGCTACTCATATCACTTTCAAAAGGCCACCCAATCTCCTTTAATATTCTCACATTAATACCCTTTCCCCCAATACATAACCAAATTACTTAAAATAATAACTCATATTATACTAGAATCCATTTTTTAGATAAATCCAACCAATTAAGTCTTTTTGTGAAAAACTGATGAGGATACCTGACGAAGTGGTAATGCTCATCAATGAGCATTTTTTATTTATTCCTCCATATCGATAAATTATTATTACAAAATTCATATATAATAAATTAAATATATTACATATACTGATATATTCTTATTTTAATAACATGACCTAAACCCTATCCAGTTAAATGAAATGGGTTATGAAATCATCATTTTTGTGTTTGGTGGACTATCGCCTTGTGAACCAATTCTCTTTGCTATTCCATAATCATCTCTCATGATTAGAAATAATGATGGATTTATTGTTTATATTATATATATATATATATATATGATATTATTATTAATTTGGGTTTATTATATCACACATACCTTCATGACGAGCCTTTTTTGGGATTAAAATGACATCACTCCCATGTACGGAGAACTACAGACTCTCAAAGTAGTGGGATTCATTCATGCTTTACATGGATGGTAATTAAGATGGTTTTAATGAAAATAAATGAAATATATGAAATATAAATTATAATTTAATTATAATAAATCATTTAGCTTTATTTATTTCAATATATCGTGAAATTGGAATTATCATTCATGCATATTTACGACATACCGTCTCCATGAACGGTGTATTTATTTTTATCTCTCTCTCATTTATGGAAATATTTTTATAAATATATACTAAATATATATTATAATTATATCATTGTTAAAAGTATTGATATTATGTTACCATGATCAAAGTAATAGGACCAAAAACAACCATTAAAAACATATGTGAAAAAAAAAATTTATTTCTTGAAATGAGATATCAACATGGAATTGATAATAAAAGGGTAAAAAAAATTTATAAATGAATAATATATTGTCTAATATATATATTTTGTTTTTTTAATAGACATATATAATACTTATATTTATTATAATGTGGTTTTGATCATCTATGAGTGATATTAATACATAAGGTAAGGGATTTTTATCTTAATTTTTCCTTCTTTGATATATACTTTATGTTATACGCCCATATTCATTCATGAGGTGTACATAACACCCATTTTATCTATAATATATTTAATTTATTTATCTACATGATATTTTGAGATCCATTTTACGTTATTATTTAATTGGGATTATGATTCAAAGATACCAATGTGGTAAAAATTTTATGTTATAATTTCATTATTTAACAGGTTTGTTTTTTGTTATGTTTATGATGATAAAATATTACGATCCAAATCTAAGAAAAATCATGATTTATATTATAATATGGTCATTCTTGATATTTTAATTTAATAGTAACATTTTATTTACACTATTTTACTTAAATTAATTGGGAACAAATTTTCATGAAAATCTCACATTATTTCTCTCTTCGATCAAAAAATATGTTTTCCTCCAAGACCATGTTCCCTAAAAATGGGTATAATTTTTTTACTATTATACTAGGATTTGAAAAACTAATTTTTACCCTTGATTTACTTTTTAAAATTGTTTTAGAAATAATATTCATGTTATTTTCTAAACAACGCCCAATTAGATTTTATCAAAGATGTTAAAGGAATCATTTTTTTAACATGTATGGGTTAAATTAAATATTCTTCCCCAATGAAAATTATTCTATATCAATATCACTTTATATGTTTTTAGGATTATTTTTATAAAAAATATTTTCTAAATATTTTTTTTATTTCTTAGTTTTTTAATGTAATTTTTAAAGAAAAGTTATTTTCCTCAAGATTGTTTAAAATTATATTTCAAATAATTTTCCATATAATAATACATATGTTGATGTTACTTATTCCTTAATATGAATATGATCCATGTATAAAATACATATTCTTCCTATAAATTCTATTTTTAAGATGTAATGATGGTTCTAAAACCCATATAAATTACATGGGTTATACTATGATAATATTATTATAAATCCCTATTCTTCATCCACTAGTTATGCTATTATGAAATGATGAAATGATTATGAAACCTATCAATTTTCAATTGTATATGATATGATTAAATTATTAGTGAACAAATTTTATTTCATGGGTTATGATATGATTTATGTTTTATGATCTTGTGGAAAACCCATGAATGATTATGTGTTGGATGAGACTTATGTCTTCCTTCAATGTATTGGGTAATGATTAATGTTATATGAGATGAAAGGGTGAATGAGAAGTTATCCAAATACTGAAAAATGGTATAGGAGATATCATACCTAGCCTGATATTGTTACATGATTATTCAACCTAAGCCTAACATGTTATGAATTTATTGGTTTGTATCATTGAAATAATATTGTTTATTCTTATGTGTGTACAAAAAATATATATCTTATGAAAATGTATTCCCTCATGGATCATGTTCATCTAAACACTAATGATTTATTTATAATAAATAGTAAATCTTTTTTATGTCACTCAATATTATGATCATTGATATGCATGATATTGTTTTATAATTTTATGCTCATGTTCTTATACCATTATGTTCATGTTCTTATTTTGTATCTCTCTTATTTACCCTATTTGAAAACTTGAGATCACCCTTCCGTATGTTTCCATTACCTAGATTATAAATAAATGCATTTCATAAGATATATCTATGATGGCTTCTAGTTATCAAGCTCATAGTTGGAGATGATATTGTTTGCCTATGGATGATTTTTTTTATTTCCATGTTTCCAGAGACACGACACTATTACTATCATGAGGCTTGTGTTTATGTAATGTAATTAATATTCAAAAAATGATATAATATAAATTTATGATATACATGGGTCTCTATAGATACCAATATCTATGGGTTTGTATTTTTGGTGATGATATAAAGGATTTTTATCACGGAACAAAATAACGGGGATGATCAAAGATGCTGTTTAATATAATTTCTGAAAACATGAACAATTTTTGTGGATTCTTCCCTACTATACCAATCTAGAACCTATTGGATTTAATCATGAGAAAATTATTATTCTTAAATTAGAAATATATTGAGATTTTTTTTGTGTAAAAACCTTATTTTATTTTTATTTTCAAAAGGGTAGTTTTAAAGATACACATGAGATGTTTTAATTAATTTTTTGAAGGATTTGGTTATCAATAAAAATGTATTATTTGTGGAAAACTATTTGATATGGATAATTTTATTAGCATAATTGGTTTCATGTCTTCGTTTTTTATTTTATGATGCCTTGTTGAAATAGACATGATGCTTGGTGCTGAATGGAGTGGAACAAGGGGATATCACCTAGTGACAAATTTATGAAATAATTTTTTTATCTTACGAGTGTTTGGATATTCATTTTGGATACATTAATTAATGATTATGAAAAATGGAATGTGAATTACAATAGAAAATTAGAAGAGAATATAGAAGGGGTTACTTGGTTAAATTACATGCTTTAACTATTTAACTTTCACAAGTTGTTTTAATACACTCACTCTATATTTTATATAAAATGTGAAACCATTTTCTTATCCGAGTGGAATGTAATAGAATTATCTAGGGAAATAATACTAAGTTATATACTCACCACAATATAGGGAACATTTATGGATATTCAGATGTCATCTACTGGGGTACATGGAAGGGTAATGTGTGTTGTTTCTCTAGTGGTGATCCTTGACATCCTAGTTTGGTTGCTGAAGCTAGAGTTAAGGAAGTTTTTTCATCTTGGCATGGGGTGGTGGCACATAGGATTCAATGTATTTCTATTTGATTTTTTATCCATTATCATTTAATTATTTTCTGTTATTACTCTGATATTTCTCTATAATAATTTTTATTAGGATATATGATTGATCATTCATTCATTATTTATAGGAATGGATTTTTTATTGTCCGGTATTATTAGGTGGAATATTCTAATTGTAATTATATGTTATTATTGAAAATTAATAAGCGTATTTTTTTTATATCATTTTTGAAATTGTGCAAGGATTATTCATTAGATTGAATTTTAGTGATAATTACTTAGATTATTTTTGGGCATTTTTTTCTTTACACAGTATTGTTAATTAATTAATTAATGATATGTATATAAAAGGTTTCCAAAGCATTAAATATGATTTAATAAATATTTTATAATTTGTATCAATGATAAAAATTGTTTCATGACAAGCCATGAAAGAGAAATTGAATAATGAAAATCCATTATCCGTGAAGGTTGTAAATCAGCAGCCCACAAATGATGCTTTTGTTTTTAAAATAAAAGAGATAGAGAAAAGAGTTTCTTGAAAAATAACATATTAAAAAAATATAATTCCACTATATAGATGGTAGTTCAGTTATCATTGTCATTTTTACAGAGTATTTTAGTAGAGGATAAAAAATGAAAAAAGAAATTGAAAAGAAATTAAAAAAAAGGAAGAGGATTTACCTTTGGAATTATCCTTTTTGAGTACCTTTTTAAGGGACCTTAGTTTTGACTTTTGTTGAGAAAAAGAGATAATAGATATGGAGGAGGGACTAAGAAATAAGATTTAGGCCTAATTTTGATTGTTTTCATGACATAAAGGTGTGAGGAGAAGTGGAAGTGAGGGGTGGTATTTATAGTGGCGGGGAGGCGTGTTTTTTTGATATTTTATTCATTTATTTATTATATTGGCACAATACTATGAATAGTTTTAGAATTATCACCAAATATATTAAAATAACGATGTATATGTTGATATTATAGGATTACATCATCTATACATCACATATGAACCAATAATTCCAGTATTTGAAATTTTTCTTAAATTATCATATTTTTCTATTCACAAAACAGTTCTACTATTTTAGAAAAATACCAAAAATTCATAGTAATAATTTCTCAAAGTGTTGAATTTAAAAATGATATCCATTTTATTAAAATAATTATCTAAATATGATAAATTTAATTTTTACTAAAATCTCTGTTAACTTGAAAAATAAAGATTAAATTTATAACATATTTTATAATACTCTGAAAAATTAACAATGGTCTCAAAACATTTTCCTACAACAATAATACAAAAAAATAAATATTTATGAATACATTTTATGAAAATAAAATTTATTTTAAATAATTTTATTAATTATAAAATGGTAATTAAATAATTTTTGACTTATAAAAATACCAACACTTAAATAATAATTATTAAAATATTTATTTACATATACTAATATAATTGTATCATAAATTAATTTATAATATACATAAATTATATTGATACTTTAGTGGCTATGGTTACTATTTATTTATCAGGTTTACTATTCATAAGGGTCATATTTTTATTCCAAAGGTCAAATTAATTCCTTATCAGTATAGGTTTCTTAATTTCTAGAAAAACTTATTACGTAATTCATTATTCATTTATAAGGTTTCATTTTTACTCTCTATGGGATTTTATATGATTTATAGTATATTAAATAATTTTTTGTACTATGAAAACTATCAAATGAATTGGAATTATTTATGAGGATAAATACCATAAATCTGTGCGTGTTATATTAGCCAATTCTTAAACACCTTAAATATTTCTTCATATTCTCATTTCCATACACACTTTTACTATTATCAGGTTAACTATATTAGAATATTTTACAATCATGATATATTCATAAAAAATCATTAGTAGTACCCATCAAATCCATTAAATCAATATATTTCAATGACATTTTAGGGTCTTGGTCATTTCTAAATTTCATTTGTCTTTTGGGGTCTATTAAAATTCAGTCACTTGTGGCCACGTGCCTAGGAATGTGACTTGTTGCATCCAAAATTCATACTTAAAAAACGTAGTATACGTTTTCTTATTTATTAATTTCCCAAAAATAATCCTTATATTCACATTATGTTCATATTTTCTCCTGGATTAAATGAGAATATCAGTAATAAATACTACCAAATTCGTTTCAATGTAGTCTCTAAAGACTCCACACTTTAAATAAAATATTATTTAAAGGGAATTAGTAGCATCAACTGGAATCATTATAAACACCTAGTGTCCATATATTATATAGAATGTTTTTCTTTGAATACATTCATTATTCACTATTAGCTTATGATATCCATAAAAAAGATTAACCTTTGAGAAGTACTATGCTATTTGAAGTTAATAGAGTTAGTCATTGATAATTGGTAGGGGATACTTTTTCATTATGGAGATCATGTTGATCTCCCAATAATCGATACACAACTTTATTTAACAATAAATTTTATTTACAAAGAGCAATAGTTCACCCAATGGATATTCCTTAGTGACTATGAACCATTTTTCTAAATTCAATTTTAGATACTTCATTAACTCATCTAGTTCTATTGAGGATTTACTATAAAGGAAATTTAATATTGGTGTGTATTTTGTTATAAACTCTATTGAGACATCTACCTCACGAACTGGGGGAGGTTTGAGAAACTCTTCATGAAACTCATCAGTACATTACTTAATAATGTGAATTTCCATAACATTTATGGCTTCCTTTAATATAACATTTTATAAGAGAAATTTTTCTTTATTGGGTATCAATACTCACATCATTGAGCGATTATACAATATAGATTCATGGTCTTCCTAGAATTTTTAACTAGGAATGGGATAATTCAAAACATAGAAAGGAATTTCATTTACAAAATAGTTTATGGACATATATATAATGAGATCCAATCCGTGCTTATTATTTCATAAAATTACAAAAATTGAAGGATTATGTGGTTCACTAGAATAATATTCCCAATGATTCTATAATGGGAAGAATCTAAGACATAGTATTTCATTATTTCCCAGCTATGTGTTTGTACGGATATCTATACATCAAGGTATCAGTGTTTCAATTCAATAGTTTGATAAAACATATAATATTGAAAGTAATTAATAGAAATAGAATCAAATAAAACCTTTTTTATTCATAAGTGAATAGGATGTGTAACTTACACAAGTTCATTTTTATATTCCACATTAGTGGTGGCGATAAAAGAATATTTCCCCTACACCTTTGAATTTGGTGGTTCTTAATGGTTTTTTACACTCAATTATCCATGGTTTAGTGTATATTATTCAACAATGACCTTCCTCATTATTATTTATAATTGAACCAGGGATGGTTTATTGTGAGTTTTCTTTCATTCCTCAATCATGTTAGATAAAATACTTATGTCCCTGCAACATTGAAAAACATGGTGGCCTTCTCTCCCACACATAAACCATTTCATTGTCCCTTTATTGAAATTAATTGATTATTCTTCCTAGATATTTGTTATATGGTGATTGGACCTTCTTTCTTCTTTTTCATTTGATTTACCCACATGAAACTCTATTCATATATTCCTATCTTCATGTACATGGTTCCATTATCTAATCTCCATATTTATATTGGGAGAACATTGGAAAACATCCTCATAACACTAATATTATAATATTAATAAAGCCTTTTATAGGTTTCGGTTTTTACTAATATATAATATATCCATTTTTCAATTATTATTAAAAAAAAATCCTAAGGTCTACCTTGAAAAATATGAGAATGTTTTCTCAAAATCCATGAAATAATTACCCTAATTTGAAATAAGGGTTTTTAATTATATCTCCTTTTTGGTTCAAATATATCGATGGAAATACATGGAAAAAATTCATAAATTATTCTCACTCAATTTCTTCTATTTCATATTTTGTATTCATATTCTTTATCAATGCCCACTATTGATCGACCTATCCATCTAAATGATAATCATATAAAGCAATAACTTACTTATCAAAAAAATGTAGCACATAAAATATATTTTCCATTGATGTAACCTACTATTATATAACAAGTGGATCATAAGACCCACTAAACATCAGTGGTTTTTACCCGAAAAAGCGATCAATGAATAGTTTCTCCTTACTGGGTTACGGTGGATGTTCAACATGGTTGAAGGTATTAATCCCAGGCTAAGAAAACATAGTAAACCTTGGAATTATATTTTCAAGTCATACTCACATTTTATTAGGAATTTCATTTATACAAAAATTTTATTTCCGTTCATATTGGTCTAGTTTCTACTAGTTCCCACCATTATCTAAATTAGAAAAGGATTGAAAGAAATGTATGTCAACAAAGAATGAATACATGATTTATTTTCTTGTGAATGGTTTTCACATTATATCATATGTGATCTATATTTAAGGACTTTTTATCAAATAATTCGTCTAGTATCATGTCATTTAACATTTTTCTATCCTCCGAAGAGTTAATTTTTTAGATATATATCCTTCATAATGGGTTATATATAGTTTGTGATTAATATAATAATATCCCATTGGACAGTCAAACATGGTGTTCAACATGGCATCTTTTTCACACATAAGGTGTAAATTGAGTGAATACCCAATAAAACCTTAAACTATTATTACACTTATGTACGTATGTGATATATCTGTATTCTATTGTAGTATCTAGATAGGGATTTTATTTATGAGAAACCACATTTTCTTATACTTTAATGAAACCTCAAGTTGATTACCTCAAAACCCAATCTTATCCCTTAGGTTTTAATTATCATTTGCTAATCATAATTCCAAAATTAACTAAACCATTTTATTATAAAAAATATAAAAATCCAAAATTTCCCTACATTACTATTACATCATTTTATTGATAAATAACATAATAGTGAAACAATCCAGAATCTAAATAGTTAGTATCCTAGGAAAATTAGTCTCATAAATCACTTTTACATAATAAAACAAAAAAATTAATTAAATCATTATTCATTATCCACATGAAATCTATAATTCTCTCCTTAGTATATTCAATCACCTTTTGATATACATAAATTAAATTAGTGAGATAAAATCCAAGTAATAGGTTGAATAACATGGGTGGAATGAGGGACATAAATCCACAGTATATCAGTGCACATAATCCTAATGATCATGACAAAAAATTTGAAAAAGTAATGTAATTTGGAATATAAATAATTTTGGAACATCATAACATAATGGTGGAATACCATAAATAGTTTTAAATTTAAAAAACATCATGTTCAAGCATAAAATATGTTCAAGAAATCATTACCTCATATTTTTGAACCAATATAAGACATTTTTCATTAATAATAAACATAATACAATTATAAATATCGCATTGCACAATTAATTTTATGGATATATAATTACAGGACCACTGATCACATCATTAAATGTTTATTATAATTTATTCTTCATGGAAAGAAAACATAAAACAATCGTATTCATCAAATAAACCCATGTAAGGAAAGGGTTTCATATGGATGTGTAACAAATAATTATCGACTAATCATTTAAGCCCCCAAATAAATAATAGAAATCATAATTTTTAAAAAAAATATCATCAATATTGATTAAAGAAGAAAAAAATTAAGAGTATTGAAATATTATATTTTAAAAATTGAAGACACCTTATAAAAGATTTCTAAGTGTCTTAATTTCTTTTATATAGAAACATGTATATCCCCTAAAAGGTAAGATAATAAATTTTTGAATGAAATTTTTAAAAAATAATATGATCATCCATTCTAAAACAAATGACCAATAGGTGATAACCAAAATGAAGGAGTTTGGTTCAAGATTCCCCTTACCTCAAATCATGATTTATTTTACTTATGTTACACCTCATGTATTATAAAAAATGGTTTATTAAAATATGAAACAAAATGTAATTTACGTTTAGTTTTTACTATTGGTCAATTATAACCATAGGATTCTATTCTTTAATTTAATTTGATATTAGTGAAATATTTTGATATCATATTTCTCCTAAAAGATCACATCATACTTTGATTTAAATATATTGATTTATTTAAATTTATATATTATTAAGGTTAAATTAAAAATATTAAAAATAGATATATTTATACATTTATATATTAAAAATAATTTCTTATAATTCTCTATAATGGTTTTGATAAATAGAGAGTTGGAAAAGTCCTCATGGGCGGTTAAATGATATTTTAAATGACATTATCAAAAGAAAATTTAAGGGATGTATAAAATACAAATATGAAAAAATATAATAATCTCATTAGGTGAAAATAATTAATATAATGTTAACATATTACTCAATTAATGTTAGAATATTTAGTACCTAAACAAATAGATAAAATGATGAAAATAAAAGAAAAATAAGAGAAAATATTAATGAAAAAAACACTCTTCTTACTGTTTATTATTTTATAAAACACTAAAAATACATGAATGATTATATTTTAGTGACTCTATAACATCCTAAATTATTTCAGTGGTCTTAGTAGTGGTGATTTGGTTTGATAATTCACTTTAGTATGTATAAGTGAAGTGGTTTTCCATGGGGTGGTTGACCTGTTCTTGATACATGAGAAGAGGGGAATTTTAGGGATAAAATAATGAATAAAATATAATTTCATTGGAAAAAACGTTTTTATATACCCCAGTTTGAGATTTACCATAGTTTTATCCATTTTTATTGGAGTATCTCAGTTATTTTAAAGAAGCATTTAAAGGTGTAAAAAGTGAATAACCTAGAGTTGGCTCATAGAAACACCTGAATGAACTATTTAAATTCTATGTTTTGATATCAAAACATAGATATTTCAATGATGATGTTCATGGTGTAAAAAATAATTATGTTGTAAAATTGTTTCACATAGTCAAATATATTTTTCCTACAAAAATTGAGGCAACAACTATTTAAATGTAAGAGGAACTCAATGAATTTATGATTTAAATTATTAATTTATGGAATAAATTGTTTGGGACCAATTAATATTACATAATCTAGCAATTTTAAATTTTTTTATTCACTCATACATTCTTCCTCTCATCATCCTAGTTTTCTTAGAAGTCCTACATTTATTTTTAGGTCCATACTCCTCAAACATTGAATCGATGAGCGTTTATTTGTGGTAATAAAAGTTTAGGGTTACATTAGTCCTTCCCATTTTGGATTTATTTTTTTTGGTTTGATTGGAAACATACATTCTCATATGATAACTAAAACCATGGGTTTGTATATGTTGGACTGATATCTTCTTGGATTTTGATATATCAATAAAATGAAGTTATTGATCTGTAGAATTGGTTATGAATTATTATGAAAACAAATCAAAGTAGGTTGTTTTTATAACACTACACACTTATAGAACATTCTAGAATGAATCCTAATAAATTTTTATTGTTATTAGATTAGAAATATCATGAGAATTTTATGTGAAACCCTTGTTTTTTTTTATGATTTAGAAAAGGGTAGTTTTAAATATTATCATAAGATGCTTTAATTAAACGTTTTCAAAGGATTTGGTTTCCTAATGAATTTTTGTGTGTGGATAACTATTTGAAATAGATAATGGTCATGAAATACATGGTTTAATATTTTCATATTTCATTATATGATACTATGTGAAATAGAATTGGAACTCAGTTCTGACTAGAATGGCACAAGGGGTGATCACATAGTGATGAATTGGTGAAATACATATTTTCGATCATGAGCATTGGGAGTTTATTTTTTCATTCATGAGTGTATAATTATGGAACATAGAATGGTAATACAAAGGTAAAAGTGAATTATAATTTATTAGTATTGAATTTGGTTAATTATTTTCACTAGTTATTTTCCTTTAGTAAACTATTTTTATATTATCACAACTATTTTATATAAGATGTGTTTATCTGTTGTTGTACTAATGATGTGGGGGGGGGGAAGAATTTAGAGAGATACTACTGAGTGTTATAGTCACCCCCTTCTTGGGAACTTTTTTTTTGTTAGTGGACTGTATCAAACAAGATACAAGGTTGGGTCATGTTTCGTACATCTCTAGTGCCGATCCGTCAAATCATAGTTCTGTAACTGATGCAGAAGTTGGGGAGTGTCTGCATCTTGGTCAAGGATGATAAAAATTTGGTTCCAATATCTTTATATTTATATTCTAATATTTCCAACATTATTTCCTTTCCATTATTACTCTTATATTGTTCGATATTGGAATTTCATTACGTCTCTTTGGATTTGATGTTTATTGTATAGTGTTTTAAAGTGGTGTTAGTTCTTTGTGTAAATCATCACCAATGATAATTTCATCCATTGGAATTTATTTATAACATTGTTTTATGTAACATAAGGTTAGTAAAATGTTTACTCGTCTCAAGATAATTAGGAGGGGTGTGGGTGTTACCAATGGTATCAGTCTTGGTCGGTCCATCTGTATTTTTTGGATAAATAATATCATTTTTCATTGGTCCATGATTAGGGTTGGAAGCAAGAAGATTATATTATATGAATGTGAAATTCATAGAATAAAAATTCATAGAAAACCTTTTTTATATATAACTTCATGTTACTATGGTTTCTAATTACCAAAGTGTTCTTAGACACTTCAAGAGGTGTTGTTATATCATAATCAAAGGTTTATACAATGAGTGTTTCATATCACGTATTTGTAAAGATACTTTCAACTAGAAAATCATTTTTTTAATTGGTTTTTAAATAATTTTCAAAAAGTATAAAATATTAATTTTTTTAATGATTGTTTCACTCATTATTTTTTTACAATGGTGATAATTGTTTATAAATTTTTTAGAATTTAGTCAAGCCTTCACTTCGTAGAGGTAAATTCTCTAAATGGTGTTTTCTTCCATTTATTGAAAATGGGATAGGAAGACACCATAGAAACAAATTTGAATAAACTACTGAAAAGGTTTTCTCACCCAAGCTATAGGTGATCCAATAAATTGTAAAAAGTATTATAAAATTATGTGAATCCATTTATAGAGGTAATAACTATGTCGAATTGATAAAAGTGGATTATTATATATAGTTTCAGAAGCATAGTATACTTGTATTTCTAGAGGAATCTAAACCAAAAAAATTATAAGAGTTCCGAAAACAAATGAATATAATATTTGATTTTATGTGTGCACAAACGTATTTTACGATTAAGATGATGAACTATATATTAGATGACCTTTCATGCCATGTTTTGGATTTCAGTGACAATATTAATTCCGAACATAGATTTATGTAAGAGGTTTTATAAGATTTCATCAATAAATAATTCAATGCACACACTTAAAAATAGAAAGAATAATAGGTTTCTATAGAATGAATAAAGAAATCATATTTGTGGTAGAGTATGATTATATATTTATGAACATAGTACATGTTTTCCCAGATGTAGCTGTTAGTGCATCCTTAAAGGAATGTATCTTTGAGTTATGATTTCAACCAAAGATCAGATCCAAGATAGTAGTTATCTATATTATGTATTACATGGATATGTTTTAAAAGGAAATTGTAGAAAAATGGGATCTTTTTGACAATCCTATAAGTGGTAGTCTCTTTTAATGGGGTATAGGTTTCACCTTTATTTCTATAAACAATAGAAAGAGGGATTTCTAATCACATGGAGGTAGCTCAACCTAGACTCATAAAAAATTAGTTAATTTATTGCATGATATGAAATTTACCCATATTATTTTTGGTGATATTTGGTAACACATAGAAATAAAAAAATGTGTTGCACAATTGGTGAATTTCCACCATGGTGGAAAGAGAGGCAACATCAAATTTTCTTTCTTAAATTTTAGAAATGAAGCGATGTAACAAGATTGAATCTACCTAAACATTTGTATACTTGGATGAAATTGTCCCATCTGACTAGTTATCATCCAAAAAAAATAGGTGAACCATTATGTTTCTAGGAAAACAATAGTTTTTAATCAATCCTGTAATAAGGATGTACGAGTTTTCATGAAAAATCTAAGTGAATTTTATATGTAGCAAAAAAACACTATTGTGAGTGAGAAAATAAGTATCTTGATGGTGTGAGGTATCATTATTTCGAAATCCAATATTATGAGTGTCTTTTTTGATACTTGTGCATCACATTCATTCCTTTATTATTATTTGGTTAAACAATTGTGGTGTACATGTAGACGATGCATCATATCATGAGTAACAAGAAACCACTTGGAAAATGTGAGTGACGATAATTTAAATGCCCATCATGATCTATTACTATTGATATAGTGCAGTTTCTCTAGGTGTTTACCATGTTGGAGATTGAACTTTTTTTATTTAATATTTATTTTGGACTAGAGGGTGTGAATTAAATCTTATATCCCTTATTATTAATGGAAGGTAATTTTTACATCCTAGGATATAGTCCTTCATCTTTTTAAAGGGTATTTTGATATAAATTTAGGTAGATAATGAACATTATTAAAATTTTATGGAACAATATATAGCTAGATAATATCAATTACCTTAATCACAAATGAAGAAATAGGGAATTAGAAACTTCTTGAAAAAGTGGATCAAAAAATAGATGTTTCTAGAATCATTTCCTTAGTTTACCAGATGAAAGGGAAATTGAATTTACTATCGATTTACTGATGAAAGAAATATTTAATTCAGTACCATATTATAGAATGGATTTAATTGAGCTGTAAGAATTGAAGGTTCTACTTCAAGAGTTAGAAGTTAGAGGATTTATTATACATATTATGTTAACTTAGGCGACACCTCTTTTATTCATAACGAAACAATATGATACTCTCCACTTCTGTTGTGATTAAAAATCAGTATCCTCTCCATTGAATAGATGACATTCATGATGAATTAATGGGATAAAAGTGGTTATCAAAAATTGATATATGCTGAAGATATAATCATATTAGAGATAAAAGATATGATATTATTAATGAATCATTTTGGATTCGTATTGGTCACTATGAATATGTCATCATTCCTTTTGTTCTAAAAAATTTATGGTAGTTTTCATGATTTTGATGAAATTTATCTAATAAAATTACCTAAAATCATTTTATATGTTTATTGATTATATTCTCGTATATCTTGAAATAATAATGACTAAGAAGAGCAGTTGATAATTGTTCTGAGTTCGTTTTGGGGACATCATTTTCATGAAAAGTTATCTAAGTGGGACTTTTAGATCTAAGATGTGTGTTATCTTAGACATGTCATTTATAGAGAAGAAATATCATTCGACCCTAGAAAGGAAAATGTAGTAGTATATTTTCATACAAAAAATAATTTTTTTAAGTTACATGGTTTTTTTGGATTAATAGGCTACAATCACTAGTTTTGTTTTTGAGGATTCCTCAAGACTTACTTCTCTCAAGGTTGGAGGTAGTTAAAATTTCATGAGAATAATTATCCCATGAATGTATGGGATTCTATTTTGTTATTATATTCCATAAATACATAGAGGAATTACCTATTTGTAGAAAATTTTACAGTTTTCATGGACCCTAATAGTTTGAGAAACATATCTTCATAGTGACACTTTCAAATGAGGTAATGAAGATAGATGAAGTACCATCAAATGTCTAATTTTGACCAAGTATACAATATCAAAAATATGAACTCTATAAAGATGTGTAGAGTCAAAATTCGTACATTGAAGTGGTCCGAGAATCTCATGAACAATAAAAATTGATGATCATGATCAGAGATATACATTTAGAGTGTGATTCACTCTGTGAACATGAATTCTTCTTCTAAGTATATCTTTCTATGAAAATGATGATGTTTGTAAAAGAATCATAGATACAGATCCTTATTGAATCACCAATGGGTTAAACCAAAATGTTTGGAGGACTTCTAATGTCTATATAGAACGTTAATATATTTTTTATTTCATAATCTAATTTTAGTTCCCCAATATTGCTCATAACAAATATTTTTGGTATAAAAACATTTGAAATGGGATATTTATTCAGGTGTGAAAAAAATTAAAAGGAGATGAGAGCATATTTCTAATGGGTAGGTATGAAATGGAATATTTTAAACTATGTGATGAAATGTGTAACTTTACAGTAGGTAAAATCATAGCATCATAGAATAAATGGTGTGCTATAGTCTATGACTATACCTATATTGATGTGGGATAAAATTACAATCTATATTTTTATAGGAATACCGGGATTGTTATGGAAACATGAATCTATATAGGTAGTTGTGGGTCAAATCACTATGTCAGAAATTTTTTTCCCTATTAGGGAATCCAATACGATAAGGGAATTTGAAAAATTTTATATACAAGTAGTCTTCATTTTATATGGAGTTCAATCATTGATTGTATTTGAAAGATACCCATGTTTTTCTTCTAGATTTTAGGGATCATTACAATATGCTCATGTAATTCAATTTACTATGAGAGAAACATATCATCTACATATGGATGAACACCTAGAAAGAAAAATTCATACCTTAAGAGATATGCTCAAAGATTGTGTTGTTGAGTTTTTTGGTTCATGGGAGGATCATATTACTTCAGTTTAATTATATGATCATAATAGTTATTAGGTGAAAATAATGATACCTTCATTTGTGTATTTGTATAATTTTTTTACTTTATACTATATGTTGGGTGGAAATAAGAGGGAAATATTATATTTGACTAATTCATATTCATGATAGTATAGATAAAATAGAAATCATCTAGAAGAATATGGATAAAAAATAGATTAGAAAGAAGTTACATGTATAAAATAATCACGAGCCTTTATGTTTTGATGTTAGTGACTATTTTTCTAAAAACTTTCACTGAAACATAGTCATTGGAACTTGGGGAAACAAGGGAAGTTATTACAATGGTATACGGGATTATTCTTCACTATAAAATCAATTAAAAATGTTGTGTTCCATTTATCACTACCAATGAGATTCTTTGATGTTCATAATGTCTTCCATGTTTCTCAACTAAAGATATATCACTATGATCCTCTACATGTTATTATTTGGGATGATGTTATTATTTATATGTATGGAAATTTTATCCTTGAACTTGTACAGGTTATACAGAGATAATAAAATACCCTTTTAAGGAGATTAACTTACTTTGTGTAATTACTATGGAATCATGGTATGGTTCAAGAGGATAGAAGGGACTGGGAAACGTTTTTATGGGGGAAATGGACAACCTTGTTCATGGGAATTATTGTTATCCAGTATCCCCATGACGGAAATCCCAAATTTGGTGAGAATATACCTCATCCGGTTTCAGTTACACCATCATTTTAAACTTTTTATTTTGTATTTTGTGTCTTTGGGTTAGCATTTAGAATCCATTAGAACTGTAATAATGTAAGAACATGGAGTTTTCTTTTGTATAAATCTACAAGAATTATTAATGCAATAAATTGTGTTTTTATAACTTAATTACTTTGGGGAATATGTTCATGGTGTACAAAACATTGACACCATAAAGTGGTTTTACATCATAAAATTTATTTTTCCCTGAAAAATAACAATGAAAATGGGTATTTTTTCTTAAGTGACACTTTATGAATTTATAATCTAAATTCTCAACTTGTTGCACGTATCATTCAAGCAAAATGAAAATTATATTTTCTAGGAGTTGTAATTTTTCTCTGACACTGATAATTGATTCCTCTTAAACCTAAAGATTAACCTAGTCGATTTCCAACAATTTTTTCTGTTCAAATTCACTAGATAATGAATAGTTTAGAAATTATTTTGGAAATCAATGGTTAAGGTTCCATTCTTCTCATTTTTTTATCTGTTGGTGTTTTCTAGATATAACTACAAATTTGTGTGTGATTCTGTAACACTGTCAGATTTCATGAATTATTATTTTTGAATAAATGAAATCTATTTGATATCTTCTATAATATGAATTTATTAGTTATTATCTCATGACACACAACACTGGGAGAAATTTCATTACACAAAACACTATATTTTATCAAAACCACAATATATTTAAAATATAGTAATTTTAAGGTGACCATTATAACATTGCCATTAAAATAAGAATTATGAATAGTAATAAATAATTTTTAAATATGAATTAAATTGATTTTACATAATGAAAGCATATTGTTAATAATTCACTTAATTTTTAGTAATGATTTTATATGTTTTGAAGATACTATTATCTAAAATAATGTTATTTATTTATTTGTAAAAATATTTTCAAAATTAATTTTCAAACTTTTATAAATTTAATTAAATAAAATATAATTTCATTTTGAAATAGTCATGTCAAAATAAGTTTTGGGATATTTTTGGGATTTTTCAAAAAAGTTTCATTTTTTGTATAATATTGAAAAATATCGAATTTTAATTGAATAATGCAATTTTGTTTAATTTATTTATAAATTTAATCTATATTTTAAATTCGTTTTAATGAAAAATTAGTTCAATTATATAGCCATTAATATTTTTTTTCATTTTAATATATTTATTTTTGAATTTTTATATAAAATATTTGTAAACTTTACAACATTTCTCTTCAAAAAACAGATTCTCATTGCATCAATAGAATTAAATTTACCTTTAAATTTTAAAATTCTGTGAATGTAAGATAAAAAACTAGATTCAATATTTGGAATCTGAATAATTTATATTATATAATAATTTCAAAAGAATTTTCCCACCAAATTTATTGTAAGAATAGTAAAAAATTATTTACCATAGTTAAGATAAAAATGGGCTTATTTGGGATTAAACCAAATATATAAGTGTAATAAATGACCCAAAACATGTTAAAAACAAATTTTATTGATATTTTTCACCTCAGACCTTCTTGTATAAATAATAATCAATTTTAACATATTTTTTATGATAAAAACGTTGGTACACCTTTTTCCTTCAAGAACACTGCAAGTGTCACATTCACATTACTTATAACAGGCCACCCACTCTCATTTATTATTTACAAGTTAAAAATATTTTGGTTTATCTAATAACTACTCAAATAACTTCATTAATTCCACTTTATCATCCTGTAAGACTTATTTTTGACATAAATATATCCTATGGAGGTTTTAGTGCAAACCTAAATAAGATACTCGAAGAGGAGGTAACATTCATCAATACGAATTTTTTTATTTATTTCTCTATATCCCGAAATTATTATTATAAAATTATGAAATATTATTATAAGTATAATTCATATAATTAAATTTTGTATGATAATTTCATTCCTTAAAACCATCTCCACTTCCATCAAATGTGTCATGATATCATCGTCCACATGTACAACAGATTACCGCCTCACAAACTAATGTCGTTCGTTTTTCCATTACCACCTATCAAGGATGGACATAATTATTGATTTATTTTTTATATATTATAATTATTATATTATTATTATTATTGAATTATTATATCACACATACATTAATGGTTTCAATTTCTCTAAATAGGATAACGTCGCTCGTGTGTACAGAGAACTACAAGCTCATGAAGCAATGTGATTTGATCACTCTTAACATGGAAGGTAATAAGGATGATTTTAATGAAAATATGTGATATATATGACATAAAACTTATTATTTAATGATAATATATGTTTTAACTTTCATATTTCAATAAATTTAGAAAATGGAAACAACGTTCATATGTAAGTATGACCTACTATCTCTATGAACTATGTATTTTATTATATATATATATATTATATAAATTACTATAAATACATTTATAAAAAATATATATTAAATTCATATCATTTTAGGAATTATAAATATTGTTTAACACTTATTAATTTAAGAGGAAAAAAAATAACCAAACAAAATGTATAAGGAAAACAAAGTAGTTATTTCTCAAAACATGACATTAACATGGATTTGTTAATAAATAAATAAAGAGAGGTCATAAGAAAATCATATATGGGATGATATATACATATGATTCTGTAATATATGTAAAAAAATTTACATTTATAATAAATTAGGTTTTAATGTCTATGATGGGTGTCAATACATAATGTAAGGTATTTTTGTTTCAATATTCCTTCTTTCAGAAAACTATTCTGTTATGCATCTATATACTTTTTCATGGTGTATATTCAACACATTGGACATGTAATATAATGACCTGATTTATACTTAAGATATTTAATGTTCCAATTTGTGTTAATACTTCATGGTACTTCCAATTCAAATATACAAAAGTGGTAATGATTTTACATTATAATCTCATCCTTTAGTGTGAGTTTTGAGGATTATGTTTCTAATGATAAAATATTATGATCCATATATCAATAAACACATGAATTTTAGTCTCATATGTTTATTCATGATATTTTGAAGAAATATTACCATTGTTTGATCTATTGGGTACTTAAAATAATAAAGAAAATGATTTTTATAAAATTCGAAAATATTTATCTCTTCATTTAGAAAGTCCATTTTCTTAAAAACCCTTATATTAAAAAAATTTTTTAAATAATATTTTAAGTTTATCCTATTTTTTTTTAAAAAAATTTATCCATGTTTTACTTTTTAAAAAATGATTTTAATGGAATCCTTATAGCCCTACATGGTGTTGTTAGTTACCTACATTACTATGAAAAAACAAATTTATAAAACCAAAACTATGCTACTCAATTAATTAAAATGTAGTAATGTGAAGTTTGGGGTAAAACCGACAACGACAACGACTTATTTTTATTAGGTTTCCAAAATATTTCATTAAATAATGTCGTGAGGATGATATTGAATTTATTGATTGAAAAATAAATATGAAAACAAGGGGGATTGATTGATTGGTTTGTGATAAAATTTGAAATCATGTCAGGGTAATGCAATTTTTAGGTTTGAGTACAATTGAATTTTAGAAAATAATTTTTTTAATTCAAGATTAGTTTTGAAGAAAATATAAGGTAGTTCCAATGGTCACATTATCTCCCCCTCAATGTGGCGATACCATATTTCCCTTGTTTTGATAATATATGATTTTACATAATCATGTTTGTCTCGATACAACATTTAAACCAAATTTCCCCTAAAGTTGAAAATGGTCATGGAATCTTTAGTGTAGTTAGTTGCACAATTAAAATGTTCCCTTTTGTTTAATTTATCGAAGGTCATGATAAAATAAAAATAAAGGTATTGGAAGTTGAAGAACAAAATTACACAAACCAACTTCATGAATAATAAAAGGAATTAAATACAATGCACCTTTCCCCCTTTGATTACATCAACCTCGCACTAGTGGGTTTACCCCATCATCTTAATGATGATTGAATATAAGGTAGGTATAAAATAAAACATAAATAAAAGAAATAAATTGGATAGGGAGCATCAACTTCACTCCAAGGTTGTGTCTCAAGCTGATTTTGAATTCTCCAAAGGTTCAGTCAAAGGCTTAATTTATAGTCAATGGAAAGGTTCTGCCCCACCCCTATAATGCCTTGTATTTGAGATGCACAGTGTGTAGTTATGATCCACTTCTTTGTATCTGTGTGATGCATGCATGAATTTCATTAGATATTTTGGAAGGTTGTCCACCAGCATGACATGTAATTTTATTACAAGTTTTCTACACCTTCTATGTGTCACCTTCGTGTTTTTGATAATAATGCGCAATTATTCCTCAAAATTTTGAATATTTACCGCCTTCATGTCATGTACTGATGTTACATGATGTGTAATGATTGTACATGATGTGTACTTTAAGTTCATAATGTGTTTCCTCATCAGGGACAACTCTGGCGGTGGCCTGCTTCTTTGTTGAATTCACAACATGTATGTGTGGTACACGGTGTGTAATAATGCTTGTTTCGGTTTTCCTGCTGGGTTCTTCTTCAAAAATCTGGAGTCATGCCGCTTCACTTCTCTCATGGTGCAAAGGGTCATTATTCTCATATTTACACCCCTTTTCGGTCATTTTCCACAGATTCATCGTTTCCTTACATAAAACATAAAATAACTCAATTCATTCCAAAATTAGAAATATTATTAATTTAAATCAATAAATCAATACATTAAAACATTATAGAATGTATGTATGAAATACACTTATCAAATATTTTTTTTATTTTACATATAATGTTTGTGTGGATTCGATAAAAAATGTAAAAGGAATATTTGTTTTAATGCGTATGTCATGAACATAATTTTCCACATTCATGAACATTATTTTATTTGAATCTTCATTTATATGTTTTCATGGTGATATTAAGAATATATTTATTTAAAAAATGTTAATTATTTTTTAGTTTTATTAAATTATTGTTGATTTTTTTTCTAATGAAATGTTTTAAATGATATTTCAAAAAAAATTCTATATACAAGGACATATGTTGATGTTATCTATTCTTTAATGGGGATATGATCTAGGGATACCATTACTATTATTCCTCTGAATGTTTTTTGATGATGGAATGGTTTTTATGAAACCCATTTCTCTTCCATAGGTTATACTATAATAAAATTAAAATAAAACCCATATATTTTTCAACACGCTATGATAAGTTGAAATGATAAAATTATTGTGAAAACTGTATATTTTATTGAAAGTTATGATACAATGAAATGTTTTTGAAACCCATTCTATTTTATGGATTTTGATATGATGTATATATTATGATATTATATCACACTTATGTATAACTTTTATTATCTGATGGGTGTGAGCTATATCTCCTTTAAATGCATTGGGTATTGATTAATTTGTATGAGCTCAAATGGTACATGAGAGGTTATCCCTTTCTCAAAAAGGTAATATAGGATGTCATTCCAGGATCTAAGCAGGTATAAGGGTGGTTATCCCATGACTAACATTGTATGAATGTCTTGGTGTGTATCCCTAAAATTTGATTTTATATTCTTATGTGTATGTCTATCATATATATCTTATGATAATGTTGAGAACTCATGGTTTATTTACTATGATTTTATTATGACTCATTTATTACAAAATGAAAATATTTTTTCCATGACTCAATATCATTATCATTTATATTCCATGTATGGGTTTAAAATTTTAATATCATGTTATCATACAATTGTGTTCATGTTATACGTATGTATCTCTATTTTTTACCCTTAATGAGAATCTGAGGTCACTGTTTTCAGTGTTTCATTTCCATAGGTTATCAGGAATGTTATATTGTATGATATTCCTAATAAGATTTCTAGGTATGAATATTATATTGAGAGATTATATAGTTTACATATAGGTTGGTTATTTGTGTTTACAGGTTTCTAAAGACTCTAAACTATTATCATCCTTAGGGATGTGCTTCTGTAATGTAATGAATATTCATAAAAATTTATATTATATATATCAATGACAATATTTGGTCTCTATTGTTGATATCAAAGGATATATTTATTTTTCCTTTGGAATAATGGATTAAGAAACCTTATTTAAATCCCTATATACACATATGAGGATAAGTATAAAGATATTTCAATGTCTAAGAAAATGTCTTAGAATCTTCGTAAAGGATAGAGTTAGTGGTTTAAAAGAAATTACATCTCTTTCTAGATAATATAAGTAGATGTGGAACTAGAGAAGAGGCAACTTGTGATAACTACACTGAAAAGGGATATCTGAGCGATACTCAATCATCACCTGGTGAATGAAAATGGGTGTTGCTTCACACTTGGTTTGACACTATTAGAGTATAAAATTTGAAAATTTATAAAATATCTATAAACCATCATTGTGTTTTTAAATATACGATAATTAAAAATTACTGAGGAGAAACTTAATTTTTAATGGACTAAAAGTATTTTGTCATCATTTAGATACACTACATGTGATTTTTTATGATTATGTGGTGCTATATCACGATTATTGTTTCTTTCACTATGATTTTTGGTTTTAGTAAATTGTTGGAACCCAAAGAAGCCTTGTAATATTGAGTAATAGAAAAAGAAATTATTTTCATCCTTATTATCCCAAATTTATGAGATATTTTAGGAAAAATATTAATGTTAATATCTCATAAATTTCTCAAGCTATGAATCATAATGCACATACAAGGAAAAATGATGAAGAATTTTCTATTCTATCCTTTATGAGAGAATATCTGCCTTCTTTCATTGGAAAATCTGATTCACTAGTTGATGAATAATCTATCAGTACCACTAAAAATATATAATCTATTATCTAGTTTTGGGAACATGGAAAAGTCATTTTAGATGTCTAACATTTGGTAGGTGAAGTTCATCAATTGATGACTCTTATCATGAATACTAGGAAACATAATGAAATTTACCCCATGGATTGGGATGAGTTCGATAACTAATTTTACAATAAGTAATTTCCTCCCTTTCTTTGTATGAATATGAATTATTAGTTAATTTAGATAAAATTTAAGGATGATGAATCTGGTGGTATATATGATGAATATTTTTAAGACTTTGAGGGTACGATTATAGTATTACTATCCAACCTAACAGTAAGGTTGATATTTTTTATGGGGATTAAAATCAAATATCCAAAGGGATTTATCAATAATGGACATTAGTAGCTATGATGATATTCTTTGATGTGCTATCAAGGTGGAAATAGAGGTTGAAGCTATATATCAATCATTGGTTTTTTATAAGAATAATTAAATGGAATTAAAAGGAATGTCTAAGAACCAAGGAGATACAAATATGATAATTACATTATTCTAAAAGCGTGGGATGAAAAATGGATTAAATTTTATTAATGGGACCAGTAAATGTGTTATGTTTGTATGGGATGGTCATCATGTGGAAAAATTATGATGTGATGAGAATAAGATAGTTAATGATATGAATAATAATAAGTCTCTACTGAATGAACCAACCAAACTCTAGTGTTAAAAATGTAATGAGTTTGGGAATTGTTCTAACAAGATCCCAAATTTGAGTGTTAAAGATGATGATCAATGCCAACATCCACTCAATACAAGGGGAGAGCAGAAATATCATATGCTCACTATTTTAAATGAGTGGTCTGGTAATGATGTTGTGAAAGGTACACTTACCATAAAATATAAAACAACCAATGTCTTTTTGGAATATATATACCAATTACTATAGATTTTTATAATTTTATATGGGTTCCAAAATGAAAATGAAATCATTAGATATATAATTAGACGTGAAAACCCTAATGTTACATTGATCACATTTTAAGTCTATGATTCATCTCTTGTTGACATTTACGGAAACTTTTATCCGAAATATCATTCCATTTTACACTGGTTTAATTTGATTAAATATTTCGAATGGATTAGATTTATCTCCATAAATACAATATCAATTTTCATGTAAGGTAAGTTACATTCTATATTCCAAGCCAACCTATAATTTACCACTAATTTGAAGATAAGTATGAACTTTCCTTGGATATCATTAATATACCACTTTATGTATGAGTTTTACTTTTTTTATAAGATAATAATTGGTTGCAAATGGTTATCAATGAAAAAAAATTTATATCATTGATGTTCATATGTTGAAAAAGTTCCCATGTTTTTGGAGCATATATTAAGTGACCAGGACTAATAATTTTAATAAACATTTAAATGGAATCACGAATTTGAATTACAAAGGTGATTTCATAAGAATTGTTGTAGGTTAATTTAAATCCATTGAATTTTATATTTTGTTAACATTGAGAATTTTTGGAATGATATTTAATTATTGAATACATTTTCTATGAAGTTTGAACATTTTTCACTACTAGTGAAGAGAATGAAAATATTTATTTTCCTGATGAAGAAGGTGACCATACAATGATTTATCATAGCAAAAGGGAATTAAGATGGGAATGATAAAATGAATTTATTATTCCATGATGATTATGAATTGATTAATTCCCTGAAATGTGTAATATATGTATATATTCATGATGTTTTAATAAGAATAAAAGTTGGACATAGAGAGAAGTAATTTTCTTAAAGATTTTTTAATTGAAGAAATAAAATTTTAGAAGAATAATTTGATATTCCTATATAATTTGAAGAAGATATCTTAAGAGGCTTGTCAATTGTAAAACTCTTTTATAGAGTTTGTGTTCAAAAATTTCCAACCAAATAGTGGTCTGATGCCAAGTCTCATCCATAGGCTCAGGTGGGACTGTGGTCTACCATGCCTAATGGGAGTCATCATAGGCCAACCAGCATGTGAATGAGCCATGTATAAGCCCATTCAAAGCCAATTTATAAGTAATATATAAGAATATGGTTGCAAAGAGCACACCTACAAGGTGTTTGTGGCCACAAAGGTGAGTGATACCATGTGGAATGTGTGATGTGTAAATGGTGTGACACCCAATATCCATATTGTGAAACTTGTGGCATTCCATGATTGATGAACCATTGTGGAGTGACATGTGGAATTAATGTAGGATTGAGGTGATGTGGATACTATTCTTATTTATTTAAAATACTAGGTAAAATTGTAACTTCATGGTACATGTCATCTTAGTCGTCTAATCATTTTAGGCACTTGTTTTCCTCCTCCTGCCTCCTCAGGGATTTTCAGGGTGTGATTATTCCTTCTTAATATTATACTGACAAGCCCTAAGCTAACTTGTATGGTCTAAAATTGAGATAAATAGATGATGATTCATAAAATCTTCATTCTTGATATCTTAGTCTTGTATGTATGTTAATAAATTTAAGATATCACTCCATCCATATATAATTGATTGTTTTAAATAACATTCATGTAATGGAGGAGTCCAATGATATTGGGAAAATAAGAACAACGTGATCCTTCTCACATAAACTTCATGACATAGTGAGGATAAAAATAAAGATTCCATGAAATGTGGAATACTTTTTAATCACACTAAATAACTCAGTTGTTTGAAGAAGATCGCTGACATAACGTAAAAAATGGGGATTCCACTTGGCATTATTTTTGGAGGTCGAGGCAGTGTAATATACCTATAAAATGATATATTTCTAATACAAAATCATTCTAATAATCTTGATAAGCTCTCATTTCATGAGAAGAAGATCACCATACAACTACATGTCATGAAAAGATAATCCATTCTCACAATATGTTTATGTGAAAGAGAAGGAGGAATATCGTGGGACTTTGAAAAGTGTTTAACACTCTTAAATAAGCTTTAGAATTAATCATGTTTCATGAGGAATTCATGGAAGTGTGACAACTCATTCATATCCCCTGTTTTTTCAGAATGTATTGAAGATACGGGGTAAAAAAATTCAAGGATATGTTTGATTGGGTGGCACACATACCTACATGAAGCCTGAGTTATTACGCATCCATTACAAGAAACTAGTGCTCACTACTTACATGAAGACACTCTAATATCATGCTAAAATTACATGGAGGAAAAGAAATTCTATATTTTTCATGATATGGTATGTTCAGGCATACATTCTTTCTCATGAACATGTAAAAAAGTAATTGGGGGAAGATTTGGAGTGTATTAAGAAAACCAATATGGAAAATGGGGTGTTTGAAGAAGTGAGTGCATGATTACATGAACATGTAAATAACCATATCATATTCATGAATCAATATCTCTAATAGAACATAATATAATATATCATATAAATAAATGTGCAATGTTTTGGATTCCATTCAACTCATTTATAATGTTCATGTGATACCACTCTGTTGTAATTCAAGAAGAGATTAATTTAATTATATTTAAGATCATTATTCCAAGATATAACATTTCATGTGTGGTGTGATATAGTTGAAAAAATATCTATTGCACCAAGTACAATAGAGAATAACTGATTCAAATAAAGTATTGATATTATGTATCAAGGAAGAATAATTCTTTATGATGATACAATGATGATCTAATCTTTAATTTTTTCAATAATCACAAATAATATTGTGGTTCTATATTGAAGAATAAGAATGTGCTTATGTTAGTATGTTTTCCTATAAAAAATGAAGTAATCAAGTAACTAATATAAACTATTTCATTTTATTGTGTGTAAAATATCATTATTATAATAATAAGTAACCGACCAATATATATTCAGTTCTTTATAATTTAGGTCTAAGATTGTTATTTTTATAAGTACACAAAATATTCATATTATTGTGAATTATTGAAGAAGAACTACATTTTTAGTTTGATTCTAGTATGAACTAAGAAGTGTTTCTTGCATACTTCTATAAATGTAACAATTAAAGAAGATATTTTTATAAAAAAAAGTATCACTATGTCATTCATCAGAAGTCTCAACAAGTGGAAGGTATTCTTATTGATGAATATTACCGTATCAAGAAGGTGGATAATGTCTTCATATGGAGAATAATGATCCATCCAAGAGATGTAATACATGAACATTCAATTTACTATAGTGCAATGGAAGTGAAAAGGTATTTCTTTCTTTTTGTAATCACATATAAGGAATAAACATCTAGTGATTGTGTGGTTAGAATTTTTCTTAGACCATGTTAAGGACTAGGGTCCCTAATTGAGTTGTGTACCTTGTAAAAACATTTTTTAGATCTTTTACTAATTTTATATTATTTTATGTGATAGGGAAAACCTAATGAGATAATAAAGATCTTAATAGGTCTAAAAGGTAAATGGGTAAATTTGTTTACTGGGATTAAATAATTACCCAACAATAATTCACCACCTCTATATTATAAATATTCCAAACTATTACTGAAAAAGTTGTATCAAAGGGAAGGTTCAGATATATTAGATTGTACACATTTAATATACTCTATTTTGATGAATTGAGATTTTTTTTGAGATAATAATGATGTGTAGTTTTTGTGATGATTCAATTATCTCTATGTAGATTTCTATTTATACAAAGACCATGATAAATAGAATAAAGAAAGGGAAAATAATGTTAAATAAGAATTCCATATTTTCTAAATAAATGAAAGTATCTTTTTCTCCATGTTTCATGGAAAATGAATACATATTAAGAATAAAAAGTAAAGCGTTTTTAGTTCAGGTTTCCACCAAGGAGATGGAAAACCTTCCTACATCATGTAAATAAAAATATTTAAGTGATAAATAGGAAATTTTTAGAACTTTTGATAATTTTACTCAAAATGAATATCTTAGCACAAGTGGTGATTATTATCAGTATAAAATTTCTCAAGAAATATCAATTGATATATTAAGAGGTATGTTGAATGGTATTCCTCAAGAAACAATCTCTGTTTTTGTGGAGTATTTCAATATATGTAGATAGATATCACATAAGTGGAAGAAGAATATGTATTTTAGATAAGTGGTTTAAAGGAAAAATTTATGAATGTTTAAATCCCCCCTAGACTAGAAGTACCATTTGAATACAAAAAGTGGGAAATTGAAATCTATTCCTCAAAATAGCTTAATGACGTTGATGATAAATAGGTATTTAAGAAGACTCTATATGAAAAGATCCATGAAATTGGGAGATATTTATATAATACAACTGATTTCCCAAGTCTACAATTGGACAAGTTATCATAGAATATCTAGGAACATGACTATTTGATTCAGAATAATGTTGTGCTACATGAAGATGAAATTGAAATAATGAATAAAGCCTGTGAAGAAAATATGAATGTGATTGAATATTATAAATTTATCCACAATATGAAATGTCTATATTTTAATGTTCATTCAGAAAATATTAGGAATACATATATTGTGTCTTCAAAAAAGTTGGATGTAATTATACATGACACTAAATGCACACTGGAGGATTCTAATTCCAAAATACACCAAACATATGATTATTAGAAAATGGAACCATTCAATTATGTATCAAAATTATCTATGTTGAATGATTTACCATCCATACCATCAAGTAATAATATTTGTAAACATGTTATCTTGAACAATATAGGTTGTAAAACAAAATGATAACAATTATGGATGAAGAAAGGTAATAAAAAGCCTACCACAATAACTACGGTAGATTGGAAAAAGAGTATAGAATATGGTTACTCATTGAGAGAATAAAAAACTCATGAATAATATCACATAAATTTATATAGATGATATAAGGAGATAAATTTTTTCTTGTCAATTTTGATGATTTAATAGATTTGGGAAGTTTGACTTAATGTTTTTGTATTATTAACGAAATGCATGAGCATAAAGGAAGGCAATATCTTAGGGGATCAAGCTAGAGAAGAGGAAGCATAATCTACAGTTCTAGAATAATCTATGCACTATAAATGGATTTTGAAAGCTTAAAAATATCTAGTATTTATTCAATAGAAGTTTTCTTAAGGTTGGTACATTAACATCTCAATATATAACAATTGTTGAATTCAAATGAAGACAATATAAGCTGGATAAGGAAGCCGAATCTACTTTGGGAATCAATTATATGAATTTTATGTCCATAAATTCTCCCAACTAGAATATAATAAGGAAAAATGAGAAGACCATGGATTCCTAATCCATGAAGTTGAAAAAAATTTCATCATCCAAAAGAACTACTATGTTGGATGGCCCTCAATAGAAGCCATGTGGAAGATCCAAACATACTTCCATAGTTTCTAATCACATATTAATAATCTTGCAACAGTATTTTTAAATAATTGTAAGATTGGAAGATAAGAAATACAAGGATATTACTAAAAGAAAAGTAATGATTTCACATTAAGATAAATAATATCTGTGTGTGGCCTGAAAAATGACTTGACATACAATTATAAATTTCATGGAAACTATCCCGGTATAAGAATAATTATATAATATCACATCTGAAGCTTAAATTCATTTAAAATCTCTAGATGAAAGAATACACATAAAAAATAAAAATTATGGAGTGATAAGATCCACATATCCTCAATCAGAAATATAGATTAGATGTACGACTACGATGAGAAGAGAAAATGGAGGATCTTTTTTTTAAATCAATCTAAACCTTTATTTTAAAATTAACAAGAATAGAAGGATAATTTTTTTTCCTTAAATATTGGCAATTGTATATGTACTTATAATTCATGGAATCTAACCTTAAGCATGTTCCTAGGGGGGAATCTAAGAAGTAGTGAGTTCTCTTAATTTATAATATAAAATATGAAAAAGTCACCATCCATGTGTGATTTCTTAAATTCTATTGAAATAAAAATATGATAGAGGATCATCATTAATGAAGTTCAAGGCTGTGTTTTCATATCATGGAAACAAAATCATAATAAAGATATTATTTTTGTGTGATCTTATATTTCATATTATGATGATAAAATATTTGATAACATCATCCTTGGTTAAGTTGGGAAAATTTTCAAACATGAAATTACCAAGTACAAGATCCATTCTAGTGTGTTATCCATTTTTGAACATATGAAAATTAATTATTGAAGATATCCACTACAATGAAATTTTTTAGGAGTGTTTCCATTGATTTGGTTTAAAATTAATATGGATAAAGAAGCATCCAAAATCTGAAATTCAATTATTATCAAACCTCATTATTTTGGAAATTACTTGATGATAATATCATTAAAAAATTTATGTTTTTATTGAACCCACATTTTTATTACTCAAGATGATAAACATTTTACAATATGGGAGTAATTTAATTAATCAATGGTATAATAATATACTAAATTCCTCAAATTCCACTGATGTTTCATGTTTCACTTGATTTTTTTTTATCTATCTAGTGTAGTGAGTGTAGAAGTTTCAGGTTGATTGTTATTAAAAGGCTTCATATATCATTTAGTATCTTTAACATAGAATAAAATTGAATGATCCTTGATTATAATTATATGAGTTCCCATCTTATGAGTTATCATGGTCAATTATTAAGGTAAAAAATTGATTCCAAAATCAAATCCTATTGTTTTATACATCAATACCGACTCTAGTAGAAATTGTGGGAAAGGATGGATGACACTTTTCATAAGTATTGTATGATGCAATTTTCCCATGAACATTATATTTTTTTCAATAAGGGGGAGTCAAAGTGATATGAAATTTAGAAAAGTAAAGGTGAAATATAAAATAATGATTCACATATTGGCACATTAATATGAAAAGAACATTGAAGTTACTTCCTTCAAATACAAATGGGAATATTTAAGAGACCTCTTTGTGGTTGAGTTTTATTTGTTATCAAAGACATTCATTGGTATTAAATGGATATTAATTAATATATAATCTATTTCATTGATGTTAATATAATACAAATGTTTCAAATATGGTGGATCTTAGACGAAGTGAACCCAAATTATAATTTGAAGAAACATAAAATTGTTTTGAAGACATTGAGTTTGAAAAGTGACGCATAAGGATTTTTATGGTTTCAGTTAATGAAAATGGATATCATGATTTAGAAACTATGAAAATTTTTGAACTAGTATTTAATTATTGAATACATTTTTATGGAGATTTCACATTTTTTATTATAATTTATGTCCATGAAAATATTTATTATCATGATTGTGGATGTTTCAATTCAATTTCTTATACTATAATAAATGGAATTATTATAGGCATGAAAAAATAATTATATTATTTCACGAGGGTGATGAATTGAGGAAGGTCATGAAAAAATATAAAATATATTTCTGTATGATATTTTAATAAAAATAAAAGTTTGGTATAGAGAGGAGTAATTCCCTTAAGGTATTTATTATTTGAAGAATCCATTTTTTTAAAGAATAATTTGAGTTTATTTTATAATTTAAAGAATAAATTTTGGTATCCTTGTATATTTTACAACTATCTTTTAGAGTTTACAGTAAAAAATGACCAACCCATTAGTGATCCGAGGCCAAGGGTCAACCTTAGACTCATGTTGGACCATGGTCTATGATGCCCAGAGGGAGCTATCCTGGGACAACCAGTTGGTGGATGGGCCATGTATAATCTAAGGTTTGCCCCATGTACAAGTCCCTCAAGAGTGGATGGGGAGATGGAGCATGCCCAAAAGGTTCTGGTGTTAGTGAAGTTGATCATGGATATGTTGCATGTGTCATGTATAACTTGTACTGGCCCATGGTATCCATCACAAGACACTAGCCACACAAATTGATTTATTAAACAAAGAAGCATTCCATGTGAAGATTGATTTGGGACCGAATCAAGGTGTGTGTTATTCCCATATCTTTAAAATATTGGATAAAACACTATTTTCATGGTTAAAATCATCTCAATTGTCCAATTATTTTAGGTTCTCATCTTCATCCTACTTCCTCCTTAGGAATCTCAAGTGCATTGTAATTCATACCAGATAAACCATGGATAATTCCAAGGCTATCATGACTGGTCTATGATCGAGATAAAGAGATGATGTTTCATTGAAAATTCATACGTGCAATATCCATATTTCATTGCTGAGAATTAATCAATGAAATCATGTCAAACAAATTCAATTGATAGTTGTGGACAACATTAATGTAATAGAGGAGTTTGAATCTTTAGGGAAAATGAGAACGATGTGATCCTTCTTTAATACATACAAGGAATTATCATGGATAAATGTGAATACACCATGAAATGATGTATTCATTTGAATCACCCCAGACACCATAGATATTTTTATAATATTCGTGACACAATATAAAAAGTAGGGATTGAATTCTGCATTATTCTCATCAAAGAGTTCATGGAATACGTCTATAAAAGGATATCATATGAGGATGAGATAATGATGAAGCTAATTATAATCTATCATTTATAAATAAATAGAGCGCCAAACAAAAACTAATCACTATAATATAATCACATATCATGATAGTTTTATGTGAAGGATAAGAGGACACTAGTGGGCCTTCGATAAGTTTTCAAAAATCTCAACGAAGATTCATAAAGAACGATGTTCTTCAAGGAATTCATTGAAGTGAAATACCTCACAAGTATTCATTATTTTTTTGATGAATATATTGGAAAAACCACATATAAATCTTACATGAATATGTTTGAGGTGTTTTCATGTATACCTATATGAAGCTTGAGTTTCACCACATCCGATGCAAGAAAATAGTTCTCACTACATGTGTGAAGACACAATGATATCTCTCTACACTTTCATCAAAGAGAATAAACGTTAAATTTTTTGAGACATAGACAATGCATGCATAAATCCATGCTCATTCACCCATGCATGTCCATGAACACATGCATGTTTATGTGCACATAAATACTGAATTGAGGATGACTACATGTTTGTTAATAAAAACAAAGTGGATACTGGGTTTCATAAATAATCAAGTGCATACATACATGGTCATGTATAGAACCATTTTAGATACTCAAACATATAACATTAATAGAACATAAAATAATCGGTCATATAAATGAATGTGCTAGGTATCAGATGTCATGTAACTCATGCATATTGTTCATGTGATCTAATGGGGTTTTAAATTATAAAGTGATTAATTTTTTACACGCAATATCATTTATTCATTTATTAAAATTGAATTTGCAGTGAAATATAGTTGATAAAATATTTACTGAACCAATAAGAATAAAGAAAGACCAACACAAAACAAGTGTTGATATTCTATATTGAAAAAGAATAATTAATATTGACTATTCTATGAGGAGATGATAATTAATTGATTCAATAATCAAAAAGATTTTTTTTAATTCTAGAATAAATAAAAAGAATGAGATTTAGTGATATATTTTTTTCACTAGAGAAGAAACTAACCATAAAACTAATATATACTATTTCATATTTCTCTATGTCAAAGATAAAAGGATGAAGAATAAGTTAATAACCAATATATGTCCAATTAATTATCATTTGGGTCATAGAGAATTCTATTTTTTAGTTCACAATGTATTCATATTATTGTGACTGATAGAAGAAGAAGAAAGTGTATCTTTCTATTTTTTACTATAGTGAATAAAGAAGTGTTTCTTATATTCTACTATGCAAGTAACCAAGTGAATAAAATGTTTGTGTAATAAAAAAATGAACTATAAAATCCATCATAACTTTCAATAAGTATAATAATTTCTTAGTGTTGCAATATACCATAATAATAAGGTGGATAATGTATTCGGAGAAAGTATAATGATCCATCCAAGTGATATAAACCATACACTGTGTATCGATTATTGTGAATTAAAAGTGAAATAGTATTTCATACTTGCTATAACCACACATAAAGTATTGATTTATAAATGATTTGTGGTCATGAATATTTATGTACGATTCTAATGTCTAGCTACTCTAATTGAGTTGTGAAACCTGTGATAACATTTTATTCTATATTTTACATCTTTCAAATTCTTTCATAAATCAGTGAAAAGGGAATGAGATAATTAAGTTCATAATATGTATAAGAGGTAAGGGGATAAAAACATGTAAATTGACTAATGATTTCCCCTACACTGATTGAATCCCATCCCCGTGGTAGGCGTATCCCAAACAAGTCCTTTCATATCACATATATTATATAGGTATTAATTATCATTTTGTAGGGGTGTTTATCTCAAATTGTGGGGGAGAAAATTTACATCAATGATATTTTGGGGGAATTTTTTAATGTATTTATAAACTAGTTCCCTTGACTTCAAACAAAATGTGAAGTTGAGTTCTCAATAGAAATCATACATTGTGTGATACCAATTTCAATGAATGTCTATAGATTTCACTGATTGAGTTTTCTGAAATTAAAGAAGAAAATCCAAGAAAACCATGACAAAATTCTTTCAACTGTGTAACCCTGGGGAGATCTTGGTGTTTTTTAAAGAAATATTGATCAATGTGACTCTGCATTGATTATCTGGACTGAATATATTCCCAAATAAGATCATGTATCATCTTCTCCATATTGATGAATTTTTTGATAAAATAGAGAAAGATCAATACTTTTCCAAGATTGACCATCGTTATAGATATCATCAATTGAGGTTCAAGATGGGAAATATAACCAGTAAAACATTCCATAAAATGTATTGACACTATGAATACATAGTAATTCTAGTCTGTCTTATTAATTTCCCCACTATGTTCATGGATTAAATGAATATATTACCTTGAGATTACCTTGATCATTTTGTGGTAGTCTTTATAATTGATATTCATATCTATTTGAAGATAAAATATGATTATGAAGACCACTTGGTAATTGTCCACAAGACCTTAAGGAATGATAAAATATGTGAAATATTTACAAAGTGTTAATTTTATCAAAAAAGTATTTCATTTTTGTGTCATATAATCTCAAGAGAGGGAACATAAGTAAATCCATAAAATATAAAGGCTATTGAATGTTGGCCCAGACAAACCATGGTGGAAGAATTCATAGTTTTCTTGTGTTTGCAATATATTATCAATTTTAGGGATAATTTCTCATAAAAACCTTATCCAATAACTATGTAAACACATTAGGGGGCCATGTTACTTTGAAAAAATTAATGTGAGGAAAATTCCAAGGAACATAAGAGAAGGGTAGTTAGTACATATGTTCTTACATTAACTTATATTGTATATGGTTCTTTAATCTATAATATGATGCATCCAAGAAGGGATTGTGATGTGTTATTATATAGAATGACATTGTTACAGATTATTCCTCATGAAAATTAAAGATTCATAAAAAAACATTACTTGGAGTTAGTATGCGTAATGTTTTCATTATAGATATGGACACATTATCTTTATAGATAAAACATTGATATATAAACCAATAATGAATTTTTAATGTATATAATAACATATAAGTTTGTGGAAATATTAAAAATAAGATGGATTGAGGTTATTAAAGATTATGAATGCTCAATACATGACTAACCTAGGAAAGAGAACAATATGACTGATGCTTTGAGTATAAATGATCATGTTAGAGTATCTAATATGAGGATTACAAAATATCAATTTTTATTTGATTTTTAGAAGACAGATTTTGAAATCCTAAAGGATTTGGAAAATATTATCTTACACAATTGAATGCTCTTCCATATATCAATGTGAACATTAAAGATGCACAAAAGTAATATGTAGAGCTGAAAAAGAAGGCAAGGAATGTTATTGAGTTTAACCTTGATCATGATTGAATGATATGGTTTAGGAAACACGAATTCTATCCATACATACAAAATTTTATTGAAATGTTAGGGGAATCTCATAGTTCTTTATTATCTATTCAAATGGTAAGTATGATGTTTTATATAAATTTTAAAAATTATTTCTTGTGGGATGAAATGAAGAGAAATATTGTAGATTATGGATCTTAGTTCTTTGTAATTGATAAATTTTTGGTTGATAGAAAAAATTATAAGGATATGTTACAACCATTTCCTATACCAGAATGGAAATAGGAAAACATGATCATACATTTTCTCATAAAACTCCCCAAAACATCTAAAGGGAATAATCCTATACGGGTTGTAGGTGATCACCATACTAAGTCAGCACTCGTTATTACTATTAGAGAATAATTCTCACTAGATCATATTTGTATGATACAAATTAAGGAAGTGGTATGGTATCATGGAGTAACAAATTCCATTATGTGTAATCAAGAATTTTTTTACATCTAAATTCTAATGAATTCATCAATCATATCTTAATTTGTAGTTTATTTTCAGTATTGTGTATCATCCTTGGATAGATGACCTATATAAATGATCAATTCAAACCATATTGGAAATATTATGTTCATTTTATTTGGATTTCAATTATGGTTGGGATCAACAACTTCCACTAGTTAAGTTTTCCTACAACAATAGCCTTCCCAAAAGAATTCATATGGGTCTTTATGAACCCATATAAATAAATATATTTAGAGCTCTAACAAGCTGGAATGATGTTAGAGAATAAAACATATTGGGAATTCAGATAGCTGATGAAATGATAGAGAATGTAAGAGTCAATCAGAAAGACATCAAGGAAGCTCAAAGTCAACCTAAATGTAATGCTAACAATCATCGATGTGATCATTAATTTGATGTTGGTGAGAATGTGTTTCTTTGAATTGAACATGGATGTAGGTTATGAGATTTTGGGTAATAGGAAATTAATCCCTAGGTATATCTGTTCTTTTGAAATTATTAATCATATCAGTATGGGACCCAATCAATTATATCTTCCAAAAAACATATCCCATGTCCATGTTGTGTTTTATATATCTCCCATGATAATGTTTGTACCTGACCCTTCATATGTTCTGAACTCAAAAAAAACTAATTGGGAAATATATTTCATATGAGGAATAACTGGTGGAGATTCTAGATCATACAGAGGGAGTTATATGAAATAATACCACTCACCCAGTCTATTATTTTTTGTGAAAACAAGAGTTTGAGGAAGCTACATGGTAACTTGGGGATGCGATGAGGTAGAATTATTCCCATTTGTTTGTATTAAAGTGATGAATTTTGAGGGATAAATTTATTTTAATGGTTTAAAATGTGGAACAATTATTTATTAGGAATTATTATTTTTTAATAAATTAAATTTCATTTATTGCTTGAATTATAAATAACACAAAGTTATGCTTTTATAACACACAACACTAGGTAATCTTTCATTACACATGAAACATAGTTTTAAAAAAACTGCAATAAATTATTAAAAATTTTATTTAAACACAACTATTATAACATAGTCATTAAAAATTGTGATATGAATAGGGATAAGTAATTTATAAATATTAATTATAATTGTTTTATATAAAAAAACATAGTGTTAAAAAACACTTAATTTTCAATAAATTCTATATATGTTTTGAAAATCTATTTTCTTGGAATTTGATTTTATTTATTTATGTAAATAGTTAAAAATTTAAAATTTCACACTTTTAGAGAATTAATTTGATAAAATACACATTATTTTTGAAATCAGCATTTCAAAATTATATTAGGGTTATTTTTTCAGACTTTGATGTAAAGATTCATTTTCTATGAATAGAGAAAAATAATGAATTTTAATTTCGAACTGTCATTTAATTTAATGAATTTAGAAAGTAAAATAATATTTTTTAGTGAATAATATTTTACAAAATTTGTTTTCAAAAATTAAAATATAAATATTTTGATATTAGACACTAAGATGACATGTGATTCTGAGTCTCGGTGTGCCCGAATGATTTATCTGAAAAATGTTATGTTTTTAATAGCACACAAGCACTTTTTCCTAAAAATGATGAAAAAATGACAAAAGGGGGCCCATATCAGTAATAAGAGTTCATCATTGTGTTTAGAGAAACCTATTTAACATAATAAATCCTGACATTAGCCAGCGTAGTTTAACTGTGATAGATAATTTTTAGACATAACTGTAAATAAAATAATTAAATAAAAAAAATTATTCTCAAATGCAAATAACTCATGATCGGAGACTCGTATTATAAATATGATACCACCATTGAGTACATAACTTGGTGTTTACCCTAGCCATGAATCAACATCAGTTAGTAAGGGTCATTTGAGGAAAAACTCAAAAAGGACATAATCATCATTAAATAAATTAAAGATAAATTATTTTTTTAACCAAGGAAAGATATACTTTAAAATAATTCTTATAATGAAATACTAGAGTTTGGTGTGTAACCCTCGGAACACTGGATAATCACTATGAGATCTTGGAGGATTTTCCCTAAAAAATGATTATCAGATCATGGATTGACGTTTATCGCACAATGAAATCAATTGATCCCACCAACGATCATGACACAACTTCGTTATTCGTCAGGTTTTGAACCCAACAAGGTAGAGTGTATTTTCTTTCTAATTTCTCCCTATTGTTTAGTAAAAATAATAATCTAGATTATCCCACAAACCAGTTCACCTACAGTTTGATCATTTTTTGAAGGATGGATATTTGTTGCGGGTTTTCACAGGTGATATATCTTTGGGATTATCTTTCTTCATTCTTCATTCTAATGACAATGGATTAAGGCCAACAAGAAAAAAAAGGCAGATGTTCATTCCTATGGGTGTTCTTGTGCTAATTCTCTCCCATGTTCTTAGCATTCTCACTATTGTAACCTCATGGTTTCATCTCTAATTTTAAGGAGGCTTTGATTGTGATTGGACCCCTAGAGTTGCAGATAGATTAATCGAAGCGAAGAGAAGTGTAGAAAGTGACCTCAGGATCCAAAAATTAGATCCATTTCAAAAAAAGAGCATTAGAGAGACATTGGTGGTGCACAGTGGCAGAATGAATCAAATGTGCATGAGAGGTGTATTAGTCACCTAATTATCCCATGCTGGCAGTGAGGTCATGGAGAAAATTGAGCTCACATTGTGTTCAAATGGAATGGCGTCAATAGGCGGAACACAACAGTTCGATGAGGGGGATGCAGCGAGGAGGTTACATATTTGGCAAGGAGGCCACATGGAGCCTATGAAGGTGGTGAGTCCACAGGATTGGAATAATGTTTGGGATGCACGTTGAGGCAACATAGCCATTTCATTAGGGACCAGAGACATCACAACACCAGGCAGGGCACACAATTAGTGAAGACCACATACATCGAGTGAAGCCTGCATGTATATAGTGGGATAGATAGGGAGATATAGGCCACACCAGTGTCTTAGCATCCAAATAGGCCTAGACTAGTGGGGTGGGTTGTGGAGGCCAATGAGTTATGTCGGGTCCACGCAGGTTGGGTCAGACTCGGACCAGACTCGGGTTAGACCTTTTCAATAAAAGGACCATAACTTTCATACCATGTGTTTGTTCGATGATCATTTTCTGTTGTTGGGACCCTTGAGATGATATGGTCCTTTAGAGATACTATGTGTGGGTTTTTCTGTAAGTGTTCATTCAACATAATGTATTGAGTTGTAGGTTCTCCTAAAACAAACGTGATGTGAGTGTAATCCTATGGATGACTGGGACATTGAGACTACATGCTTATCGAGACTGAGTGTCTTATCGATAATGAGTGACTTATCAATAATGAGTGACTTATCGATACTCGGTTTATTATCTTGAATAACTCAATATTGCCCTGTCCTACTAGGTTTCAGGTCCCCTAGTCACTGAGTGGCACCCCCCTACCGAGTTAGGGTGCGAGACCTCGAGACTGGGTGTCATATCCAGACTTGGTGACTTATAATGACTGGGAATCATATAAAGACTAGGTGTCTTATTGAGATTGTGTGTATTATCATGTAGAGAGTATTCCCCCCTTGGAAATGGAACTCCATCAGCTATTGGACACAATTATGAGGTGTGGGAAAATTTACTTGGTGTGAATGATACCTAGATAGGAGTTAGTTATTCCTCGATGGAATGAGGAGGGTGATTCTCTATTCAGAAGAGATAGAAGTTTCATAGGTTAGTTAGGGTTAGTAATCCCTCGACTCTCTATTTCTAGAGAAGATGCATGTGGTGCATAGTTTGGAGGAGTGAAACTCGATCATGTGTGTTGGTGAGGGGCATGCCTCTTCACATGGGTTTCTTAGCTTTCAGTAGGTACAAGGTGGAAAAGACAAGACCTATGGTGATAGGAACTTGAGCGGGATCTAGTATCAAGTTCCTGATGGTGTATGTTCCCTCAGAAATACCATTAAAAATGGTAGATTTGTTCCCAATGGATTTTATTTCTTCAACATGTGCTATATGCGATGGATGCTCTTGTGAAGTGTGTCATCCAAATTTTATAGTTAAGATTCAATCCTGTGATGAGAAACCTATTACTGAAGATGAGGTTAGATCCTTATTAAAAATAGTGTCTAAAAAAGTATATCTAGATTTTGTTGATATATGTGTTGTATACATATATCTAGGTGGAGCTGACGGTACTATTCTTTTTGGTATACTTCGTGTATTTATTAGTGGTATTCCATTGCAGTTTCGGGGTATACTACTGAGTATTGTTTTACTCACCCCTTCATGGTCTTTCCCGCATTAATTGTGTCTTGTGTAGATGATTGAAGCTATGACGGAGGCCTAGTTGGACCAGGACTAGGAGGTTCTTAGAGAGACCAGATGGTCGGGGTGTGGACATACTACTTCAAACAACTATTCATGAACCTACCCTTCATATAGTGTTTTTTGCGGATGCGTTTCATGAACTTGTGCATTCTACTTTATAGACTTTTTTGTCGGTGGGATTATATTCTAGAATTGTGTACATTTTAGTTTACTAATTTCCTACTATATTGTTGCTATCTTAGTTGTATGAATGCTTGTTTACGTAGTGTTTTTTATTTCATCATGTTTGGATTCATGTTTTGTGTGTGTACATGTAGTTTAAAAAATGCCTCACATTGGTGGGATATGCCTACTTAGTGCAAGTCACTATCCCTTGGCCTATTGGATGCTGATTGGGGTAGTCCTAGAATGATCCACTTTGGGATGGGTCCTAATAGAGTGGTATCAACTAGGTCAGTTCTACGCAAGGACTAAGAAACATTGATGTTGGTTTGGGGGAACAATGTTAAGTGTTTCGAGTTCAGATTTTAGGCCAGGGATTCCGGTGTTGTTGTGGAAGCTGATTTATCCATTCACCAAGACTCTGATATCTTTCTTTTAATCTCGTTATATAAAAACACTATTGGTATTGAAAATAATGGTATATTTATCATATAAGAATGGTTGTGTCTTCCTTTTACTACTTGAGTCAGCTCTCTGGATATACACTATTGACCATGGTCTTCTTGTTTGACATCAAGATACTTAAATGTAGAAAACCATCTAGGATTCAACAACATGATCACAAGGATGCACTATTGGGTGAGGATACATTGGTTCTAGGATTTTCACTAGAAATAACACCTCTAGGAGGTGCACTAACTATACCACAACCAGTAGAGTAACAGATGGTACTTGTAGTATAAGCTGATGAGATTCATAGGCTAAGAGTGCTTCATGAGTTTCATCAATAGAAACCTATTAGGTTCTGAGGTGAGCCCGAAACTCAGTTGGATGAGAAATAACTTAACATGGTGACCTGAGTTTTCCATCTAGTCAGGACACCAGCAGATCAGGTGGTGGCCTTGGAAGTGAACCTTCTACATGGGTCAGCTAGGAAATGATGTGGTCTGGTTACTTAAACTTATCATGAGGTGGAAAATATAAGGGAAGCGTTTGAGAACCTTTTCATAGAGGATTTCTCACCATATAAGCGAAGGTCTATGCATGACTAATAGCTTATATAACTCCGACATGACAACATGTCAGCATCTGAGTATTCATTGGGTCATACTGACATTTCTAGGCACTCGATGGATATGGTATGTGATCAGTGCTTTGGGAAATCCATGATATAATTATCCATATTTACATTCCTACCTATGATAGGGTGATAGATAAAAACATTGTGGTTGAGAGTCCCTTGGATGAGAAAATTCTTCCAGTAATTGTTAGCAAGGGAAAGGAGGAGCAGATAGATATGTAGAGCAATAGATGTGGCGAAGGAGGTAGGAGAGCTGTAGGATGTGGTAGACATTTAAACCTATTACAACCACCCATGGTGATAAAAATTAGTCTTAGGGAGATGGAAGATAAAGATGTTACATATCCATGTGGTCTAGGAATATGACCCAAGTTCTCCAGGAATGATTCCAGGTATGTTCTGTGTCTATTCTACCTTAGTTTCCATTTTGATAAAAAATGTTCTAATCATTATTTTCATTCCATGAATATATTTTGAGAATCAGAAATTTCAATTGAATAGTTGAATCAATCCACATTATTGGAGACTCTTACTAGAGGATACACAATGATCACACACTAGCACCAATAGTGTGACCCGACTCTTAGAAGAGAAAGATTTAGTTGGGATCTCTAGATTGTGGGGTCTAGGCCCAAATTATTCATTCTTGGTATGGTCTAGTTATCCATAGTTTATGATTATTTGGATTGTTTTAGGTGAAGAATGCACTATGTCCACAGTGGTGGAATGAGGTTTTCCATATCGGTAAAAAGGAAACCAATGCAACAAAAATGTACTCAACTAAAGGAGGGTAAAACTGATTTCTCATATTTTGGATGGCCTAACCCTTAATGTAGTTGGTCTTATGAGTCCTTAATTTCCTATTGTGGTGGTATGGTTGTAGTGGATATATAAAATGTTGATATAGATGAGTTGGATAGAGTTCCTCCTAGAGTGTGAATTTTAGATTGTATGTACTCCTGGGAAGGTGAATGTGGTGAGAGATGATCTCCGAAAGAGATCTAGTTTACAATTTTTAAATGATGCATTAAGGATGTTGGATCATTTTTAGTTATCCTTTGTGTATGGAGAGGGATTAGCTTATCTCTAGTTGAGGGCTGACAACCCTATACTATTACAGCGAGTCAAGAAGGCAGAACTTGAGGATTCAGACCGTGGGACCCTATGTGCCCATATGTCCTTAGGGAATATCCCTGATGGACATTCAAATGGTATGGACCATGTCGTTATTTTCATGGGATGAACCATAGTACTAGTGATTTTGAGGGAGAAGGTTATAAGGAAGTTCCATAATTTACCTTTGGGATGTACAACCCCTTTAGATCCATGAGATCCCATTGTGTGGGAAGGCTAAATGCCTTACTGTAGGGTCGAAATATTGGTTTCTTTATTTTTTCACTTTCTTCTTGTGATGTAATGTTATCCTAGGTTGGATAATAGTATAGTTCTATTGTGATATGTGGGGTAGGGTGGTTGGGTTTTTGTGGCAGTAGTGGATAGATAGAGTGGAAAATGCATCGGGATATGCATGTGGGTGTCAGGGAGGACACTGAGGGTTACAGAATGGGTTGGAGCTTGGCCTACCAATTGATACGAAAGATATGTGACTATTTTAATTAGTTCATGGTTTATCAACTCACTATGTTGAGCCACTTATGCTTGTAATGTTTTTCACCTGTTCATTCTTGGGGTGACAAGAAAGAAGTGGGAAAGGATATATATAGGCATCATGATGAATTTACCACATACGTCTAGGGGAAAAACACTATATGGGTGATCATTGACTAACTTGCCATGTTGGAACACCTCATGGCTATTCAAGAGTAGATTTTAGTAGAAATATTAGTAAGAATATAACTTTAAGAGATAGTTTGACACCATGGAATCCCTTCGATGATTATTTTAGCTTGTGATGAGATCCTTACATCCCGGTTATGGAAGGTATTGCAGGAGGTGTTTGGGACTCAATTACACTGGAGTAGAACGTTTCACCCACAGATGGATGTCCAGATTGAGTGGACCATTCTGGTACTGAAGGGAATGTTATGGGCTTTCATGTCAATATTTTGGCCAAAGTTGGGAGGATTCATAATGGACCCACAATTCCTTGATTACATGTTCGGGGGTGGAACATGAATCTCCCAAAGTGTACATTAGAGAAGAAGGCTTAGATTCATGATCAATACCATAATTTGTTTTGGTAGCCCTTAATTTTGGTTTTAGGGATGTAAATACCTAAGGTCGGTAGAATGAAATGACTCATATTTTCCCATATTTTTTTAATATTCCATGATTAGGAACTAAGATGAGTTTTGATTTTGTGTCCTGGGGTTCCTAGAAGAGTTTTTTTAAAAATGTTATGTTTTAATAGAAATTGAGCATGGTTTTTATAAAAAATTAGGAATAACTATAAAATATGTTCCTACATTTGAAATCTAAGGGATCCATTGTGTTTAGAGTAGAGGCTTTCCATTAGATGAAGCCTAAAATCAGTCTGTGTGGGTCGGCTGTGAAAGATAGTTTTCGGTGGTAAACACAAATAAAATAATTAAATAAAAATTATTTTATTCTAAAATCCTAATAAATCATGAATGGAGACATGGTTTTGAAATCCAAGACCACTTTTGAGTTCATAATTCAGTTTTTTACCATGATGCGACTTAACATTAGAAGTCATGAGTCTTTTGTGAAAAAACATGAAAAGAACATTGTCATCATTCAATAATTTAATGATAAATTATTTTGTCGAAACAAAAATTTTTATCTTTAAAAGTATAATTATAAAGAAATATCACGGTTATCTGTATAACCTTGGGAACATAAGAAAATTTCTAGGGATATCTTGGAGTATTTTCCCTTAGTAAACAATAGTCGGATCGTCAATCAATGATCGGTGCATGATGCAATCAGTGTTTCTCACAACCAACCACGAAGAAACATCATTATTCACCAGATTTTGAATGTAATTATGTATGTAATTATTTCTTTGTTATTTTTTATGTATTTTTAAATTAAATGAATAATGGTAACTGACTAATGAATATGTTGATTCGCGGTTCAATCGTTCTTGCGGGATTGATGTTTGTTGAATGTATTAACGAGTGATATTTCTATGTGATTATCTTTGTTCATTCTTTGTTTTAATGAGAATGAACCAAGGATTAAATAAAAAAGGTCATGGTTCATTCATATGGGTGTTATTGTTCTTATTTTCTCTCTATTTATTGGGGTTCTTTTATATTGGACCCTCTTGGCTGAGACTCGACTTACTAAGAGGCTCCAAATGTGATCGGACCCCCCCTGAAGTTGCGGCAATATGAACCAGAGGAAAAAAAGGTTTATAATGAAACCCATGGATCATGGAATTGAAAATGCTTCATAAAATTAAGCCTTATATAAACATCAACGACCTATAGAGACATGGGCACCAACACCGGTGGTGTGGCATGCTGACACCGTGTGGGATGTCGCTCGAATTCATGAGTAGTCTGTGGCAGCGGTGAGTCAATGGGGAAAGCAGATTGTCACACCCTGACCCTTTTAAATTATTTCATTTTATTATTTCTGGGCTTTGTATAGTCTTATCAAGGTGTGGGTTGAGTGAATGTTTAATTTTTTTTGATATTTGATGTTTTTGGGGGATTTCAGGTCAGTGCACGGGCGCCGCACAGTTGGGGGTAACCGTGTGGTCAGCCTGGATGTCCCTGTAGTAACCCACTACTTAAAATAATAAAACATTATGAGAATTAAATAAATTAAATGGTTAAGACATAATAATAACTTCAATATTGTTGTGTAGATAAAAATTAATTTTAAAATTAAAATTATTAATGATATTATTATCATTAAAATGGATATAAATATAATTATTATTTTATTGATATTAATTTTGTTATTATTTAAAATTAAATGAATAAAATTATGATTATCATTATGATTTTTCATTGTTATTATTAATATTATCATTAAGAAAATTAATGGTTTTGTAATAATTATATAATTTTTAAAATTATTATAATATTTTCATTAAAATTTCATCATTTTTATTTTTATTTAAATTTTGATAATTATTATAATTATTATAATAATAATAATTATTATTAGAATCTTTTTTATGGTTATTAATTTTGTATGGTTTTAATCATCCCTCTTTTTTATCCTCCACACCTCACCCACTCTCTCCCAATTCACTGTCACACATATCCCTCTCCCATTTAATTATCCCCCATTTTTACCCTTCTCCCCAGTCGTACCTCTCTCCAATCACACCCCACCTTTTTTATTTACCCATCACGCACCACCCTTCGCCATGAGTTTCTTTATTTTTTTATCTCCCACTTTCTTTATCTTTCTCTCCACTCATCCCTCTATCAAATCACACATCTCCTCTATTTCATTTATCAATCACGACTCTACCCCACTCCCTCTCCCTACTACACATTTTTATTATTATTTCATTCAATCTCAACTCTCTCCATGCACCTCTCTTTCTACACTTATTCGTTCATTCTTTTTACCAATCATGCTCACCCTCTCCCTATAATCTCTCACACTCATCTATTTTATTTATTTATTTTATCCCACATGCACTCACCCCTCTTCCACCTTATTTCTTCACAATCACACCTATATTCCTCTTACCCCACCTTACGCAAGCCTCCTCCAATCCGTGGCTCCTTCCGGCAGCCACGTCTCCCTCCGGCGATTCCTTTAGGTGAGTTATCTTCCCGTTTTTCTCATCTCCTCACTTGTTTTTTCAGGGTTTTATGTGGAGTTTATTGTTGTCCAGACCCAAAATTTTAGGGTTAATATATATCTTGGATTTCCATTGGTTTTAGGGTGTTCGTTCTGTCTATGGGTAATTTTTCATCCTCCCGTTGATGTTTCATTCCAATCGCATGAGGTTTTGGTAGGTGTTTTTGAGTTTTTGTTTCCTAAAAACATGCCATTTATTCTTTCCATTTTAAATAAATTTATAAAACGGTTTTTTACCTCTATTAAACCATTTTTTAAATTATTATAGCAATTTGGAATTTATTTGATTTGTTAAAAAATGTATTTAAATGAGATTTAGTGTAAATTGCATAGTTTTAGGATGCCTAGAATGATTGCTTGAATTTATTAGGTTTGTTTAAGAAGAAATTGGGCCCTTATGAAATGTACCATCATTATTATGTTACAATGGCATTATTTATTAATGAACATGGTTTGTTTTTATTACGACATTGTTATGGTTTTAAAACACTTTTGAAAGTGTTTAAAGAATTCAATGTTTTTATCTGGTGTTCTTTCAAAATAATGTGGGTAAGTGGTTATTTTAGGGTTAATGATTTAAAATTATTTCTTTGTGTGCATTTGATTTCAGAATGGGATTTCAGGTGCATATGGTTTGGTGTTGGTATAGCATGATAAACAAGATAAAATTTATTGAAAAGGGTATAATGTTTTTTTGGATTGTTTTATGTTCTATAAACAAAGTAGGTGGACTGTTATGGTTTTAAGGTAATTTGTGTTTTCTAAGATTTTTAGTTTTCTAAATGGATTTTATTTTTCAAATAAATTTTCCCCCTTGGTTTCTAAAGAGGATTTAAAATGTGGTTTTGTAAAGTTTTTATTTAAGGGTTTTGGAAATCGTGGTTTATAATGTGTTCTTTAGGGTTTGGTCATTCAGTTTGAAACATGTTTTTGAGTGGGTCTAAAAATGGGTAAAATCATGTTTGATAATTGTAAAGTGTTTGAATGTGTATTTAGAACTTGATAGCCCATTTAGCTTTATAAACTTAAGAGTGGTGTTAGCATGATATTTTAAATAAATGTGTGTTCATGGTTGGAAATCATAAATGGTTTTTTAGAAAATTGTTTTGATAAGAACATGATGTGATGGAGTTTTTGGCGTTTTTTTCAATGTGAATGGTTGAACATGTATATGAGGTGATCCTAACTAGTGTAACCCCTTTTTGGGTGAATTTATAGGAAGTTTCCGTGTTTGAATAAGGCAAGTGTGGTGAGATGAGTCACGCGTTCAAGGGCCTTCCTACTTACACAATATTATAATAACCACTACCATGGATAAATGCGTGTCTTATAGATTATTTAGTGGTGGTTACTCACAAGACCCGATTTGATGGTTTGGTGCCCCTGGTAGATAGAGAGGCCAGATGTGATTTGCCGCTGATTTTGTCGCGAGGGCGATTAGTGGGTTATAGACTACGGGGCTTCACCATACGCCAACAAGTGGTTTCGAACTGAGTGTGTCTAGGGGTTTTCTGGGGATGTTTAAGATCACCCATGGTTACATCTTTTATTTCTTATTTATTTTATACCACACTGGTTTACTTTTAGTAAGTATTTTCTGTTTATTTTTTTATACACTGGTTTATTTTCAGTTTTTATTGTTTACATGTCTCCCTTTTTCAAAACCATGATATTATTTGTTTTGTTTTGTTTATAAAATGGTACACTTTTTTTTGAAATAATATATGGAATGAGTTGGTTCTTATAGTGAGAAAGAGGTGTCATTTTTTTTGAAATAGAAAAACCTTATTGTTATAATTTTATTTCCAAACTTGTCTCATCAGACAACTTTGGGTAAGGATACAATTGGATTTAGTGTTTTACTTTTGGCATCCCTAATAATAATTTTTGTGCTTACAACTATCCTTTACCATTTTAGTTAGAGGTTCAATAATTGTACATGATTTATCATAGTGGATGCTCATGTGGGAGTATTTTTGGGATTTTTGTAGGAGGTGACCAAGGGGTCACATGGAGAATGTTGTAGCTGGGTCTTGTTTCTGGTTTTGTTCTTCTTTGTGATACTTCGTATCTGAATTGTTTATTTGTTTATTTATATTTCTGTTATCATTTTTCTGGATTCTCTATTTTTTCTATTTATTTATTTGTTCAGGGTTTTATATATTAGGATGAAATAATTATCTCGTGTATACTTTGATACCCGACACTAGTTGCCATCCCTGGGAGATCTGGAAAGCCCTTTAGGACTGGTCGCGGACTGGCTTAGGTGACTGGTTCTGGGTCGACTCGGGCTGATTTGTGAAAAAATGGCATCCAAGGGAGGTTCTTGTTATTTGGGGTGTTTATTAAATAGAGATTAGGACTGTTGGGACTTGAGTGGTAGGTGTGGGAAGTTCTTTATGAACCCTTTCTCATTCCGAACCATGAGTTTCCAGGGGTAGTCTGGGTTTTGAGTCTTGTGTCTTTGTTTTTAGATTGAGGGATGACAACGGATACAAGAGGGTGTCATGTTGTGACCTCACATGAAGTAGTGACCCATGTAGAGTCTGAGTGCACAGTTTAAGTTCCTCTTAGTTGTTGACACTTACATGGGGCATGGATCACTACCATGATGTCAGGTTAAGTGTAACTACTAGTTCCTCATTCAGGTGGTTCTTTATAAGTTGTAGTTTGTTTGGTTTTAATTGGTGAAAGTGTGCTTTTGGAAATGGAAATGGGACTTCTTTTAAATGAAATGTTTTTCCCTAAAATGATTTTAAATTGGTAAAGGGAGTTTTTAAATGGGAAGAATTTTAGTAAATGTTAGGGATTCCATGAGGAAAGGATGCGGCCCTTGCTACTCTTTATGGAGGATCACATGTGTGTGGGTGTGTATGGTAAGTGTCATGGGGAACTTGTTTTTTGGTGATGTGGATGGAAATGGGTGGGCACACATGTGATGATCCATTGGATGCCTTGGGTTCATTTTAAAATATAATAGTTTTGAAAATTGATTTATCCTTGGTGAATGGATTTTTTTGGCTGTTGAATAGTGGTTTTGGTATTTGAAATATGACCGTGGGATAAGACAATAATGAAATTTAAATGAAAATGGTGATTTTGGAAAAGTGGGTTTTGGTTGTGTTTATATTTGATTGTCTTCTGGGATATTTGTCTTGGATTGGGGTGTTCTTTTCAGTTGTTTTTTAGCTTGAGGCATGTCTTGGTTTTATGTTTCTTGTGTTCTTAGGAGTATGTTGCATAGAAAGTTCCCTAGTGTTGCCGATGAGTCATGTCTATGTTTCAGTTCTTTTAAGTGTCATTTCCCTTTAGGAGTTGGTGGTCCATTAGAGGTTGTGGAATGACTTGAGGGAAGTGGAGTGTGTCTTTGGTTGATTGGGAACTACCTAGGTATTTAATGTTTGTGTCATTTCGGGTTTTTTAAGGGTTTAGTTTTAAACTATAGAAGGATGGGTGTCTTATCTTTATTGGAGTTTGGAGAGTATTTGGTGATATTAGTTTTTTTTAAGTTTCCCTATCTGGAGAGGAGTGCGTGCATCAGGTACCTTCCCTAAGAGGTTATCTTCATTGATCCAGGAACCAAGATCGTCAGGATGCCTATGGATGTTCCATCGGTATGGCTAGTTTGGGCATTCCAAGCCATCATGCCGCATCCATCCTATATCCAGTCATCGTTGTGGCCGTTCGGGTCATCAGGGGAAGTTCTTTGGGAAGTTCCATTCGGGGAAGGAGTTCTGATCTGAGGATTCTTATGTCTGACTGTGAGGAATAAAATGCTTTAGTCATCAGATCCCCATCCTCAGGTCTCATGGTGAATCTCATGTACTATCAGTTTGTCAAAGGCATGTGACACCTTTACTTGGTTCTTAATCTTTCATTTTAGAATTGATAAATATAGGGTTCCCCTGTTCTTATTTTCCAACAATTTTATGTTCATTTTTTTGTGGTGATAGTGCGATGAGCTTATCCTTTCATGATCATAGTAGTTGCGTTCTCCTGAATGTTACCTCCAGAATCGTGAGTTTTTTTTAAAAGTGGTTTTCCCTTGTGTGGGTTGGTCCATGTTTTATTAATGATTGTTTGGAGACGTGAGGTGTTATATATTTTAATATTGGTGTGGGGAATTCTTAGTTCTGATGGTGCAGTTATATAGAATTCCTTATTTCGGTTCCTCAGTATGTCGGGAGGCCTTGTAGTGGTTTTCCATTTAAGTCTTAGTGGTCCTGTTCAACTCATGTAGAGAATTCGGTAGGTTTAGTTGGGAGTTCCCACATTTCCCCTTAGTGTGGTGTGTTTAAGTTCAAATTCTTACGTTAGGAGAATTATTGTGGTGTGGGAGAACCCTCTCATGTTCGCTATTGGATTTTTACTATGGCTTCTCTTTGAGTTGGTTGGGTATAACTTGTAGAGTAAATAGTAAGGTTGAGGCTTTTTTTTCTTCTTCCAATAGTTTTGGTAGGGCATTGACCAGAGTTTTGGTTGTCTTTCAGTTGGGTGACTTTCTAGGGGCAGAAAGATTTTTGTTGGAGAGATTTGTTACACACAAATCCTTTTAAATTATTTTATTTTATTATTTTAGGGCTTTAAATAGTTCTTTCATGGTGCGGGTTGAGTGCATGATTAATTGTTTTTGTTTGATATTTGATGTTTTTGGTGGGTTTCAGGTGGGTTCATGGGTGCCGCACAGTTGGCGGTAACCATGCGGTCAGCCCAGATGTCCTTGAAGTTACCCATTACTTAAAATAATAAAACTTTTTGAGAATGAAATAAGCTAAATGGATAAGACATAATAATAATAATAATAATAATAAGATTGCTGTGTAGATAAAAATGTTTTTTTAAAATAAAATTGTTATTGATATTATTATCATTAAAATGGATATAAATATAATTATTATTTGGATGTTATTAATTTTTTTATTATTAAAAAGAAAATAAATAATATTATAATGATCATTATGAATATTTTTATTATTATTAATATTATTATCATGAAGAAAATTAATGGACTTATTCTGATTAAATAAGTTTTAAAAATATTATAATATTATGATTAAAATTTTGTTTTTATTATTATTTAAATTTTAATAATTATTATCATTGTAATTATAATAATAATAATTATTAACATCTTTTTTTGTTATGGTTGTTAATTTTTTTAGGGTTTTAAACATACCTCTTTTTTATCCTCCACGCCTCACCTGCTCTCTCCCTATTCACTCGAACACACATCCCTCTCCCATTTCATTTTCCCCCATTTTTTATCCTTCTCTCCACTCATACCTCTCTCTAATCACACCCCACCTTTTTCCATTACCCATCATGCACCTCCCTTCCCCATGAATTCCTTTCTTTATTTTTTTATCTCCCACTTTTTTATTCCTCTATCACTGACCACTCTCTCCAATCATTCCTCTCTTCTATTTTATTTATCAATCACACCTATCCCCCACTACATCTCCCTATTACACTTTTTTATTGTTTTTTATTCCCTAACAACTCTCTCCATGCACCTCTCTCTCCCCACTTATTCCTTATTCCTTTTTACTAATCACACTCACCCCTATCCCTATAATCCCCCACATTCATTTATTTTTTTATTTTATCCCTCATGCTCTCACCCATCTTCCCCATTATTTCTTAACACTCACACCAATAGTCCCCTTACCCCACCCCCCATCACGCAAGCCTCCTCCTAACTATGGATCCTTCCAACAGCCGCTCCTCCCTCTAGTGATTCCTTCCTGCGAGTTCTCTTCTCATTTCTCACCTCTCCTCACTAGTTTTTAGGGTTATCATGTAGGTTTTATTGTTGGCCAAATCCTAAATGTTATGGTTAATATATATATCAGGTTTCCATTAGTTTTAGGCTGTCCTTTTTGTCTGCGGGGCGTTGTTCATCCTCCCATCAAAGTTTAATTTCAATCACATGATGTTTCGATAGTTTTTTTTAGGTAATTCATTCAAAAAGACATTCCTTTGATGGTTTCCATTTTAAATAAATTTATTAAATGGTTTCTCACCTCTATGAAACCCTTGTTTAAATTGTTATAGAAATTTAGAATTTATTATAATTGTTAAAAATAGGGTTTAAATGGGTTTTAGTGTAAATTTCAGAGTTTTATGATACCTAGAAATATTTTTTCAGTTGCTTATATTTGTTTAAGAAGAAATTCGGCCCTTAAGAAATGTATCATCATTATTATGTTACAATGACATTGTTTCTTAATGAACATGGTTTGGTTGTGTTATGGCATATTTATGGTTTTAAATCACTTTTGTAGGTGTTTAATGAATTAAATGTTTTTCGTTGGTGTTTTTTTTAAAAAATAATGTGTGTAGGTGGTGATTTTAGGGGAAAGGCTTGAAAATGTTTTCTTGGTGTGCATTTGATTTCAAAAGGGTATTTCATGCGTGTATGGTTTGGTGTTGGTATAGCATGATTAACATGTTAAAATATGTTGGAAAGGGTTTAATGTTTTTTGTATTGTTTTATGTTCTATTAATAATGCAGGTTTCCAGTTATGGTTTTAAAGTAATTGGTGTTTTCTTATAAGTTTATTTTTATAAATGGATTTCAGTTTTCAAATAAAGTTGGCCCCATTGGTTTCTAAAAATTATATTAAATGTGGTTTTGTAAAATGTTGCTTTACGGGTTTTGGAAATCACGGTTTATAATGTGTTCTTTATGGTCTAGTCCTTCGGATTGAAACATGTTTTGGTGTAGGTCAAAAAAAGGGTAAAATCATTTTTGATAGTTGTGAAGTGTTTGAATGTGTGCTTAGAACAAGAGATCCCATTTATCTTTATAAATGTAAGAGTGGTGTTTACAAGATATTTTGAGTAAATGTGAGTGCCTTGTTGGAAATCATAAATGGTTTTTTTAGAAAATTGTTTTGATATGAACATGATGTGACGACCCGTTTGGAAATTTGTTTAATGTGAATGATTGAACATGTATATGAGGAGCTCATGTCTAGTTTAACCCATTTATGGGTGAATATATAGGAAGTGTTCGTGTTTGAGGAAGGCAAGTGTGGTGAGATGAGTCATGCCTGATAGGGCCTTCCAACTTACATAGTATTACCACAACCACCATGGGTTCTTAGGAGTCTTATATATTATCGAGTGACAGATACTCACTAGCCCTGATTAGTTGGTTTGGTGACCCTATTAGATAGAAGGATCGGTGGGATTATCCATTGATTTTGTTGCAAGGGCGATCAGTGGGTTATAGACTATGGGGCTTAACCCTACACCGACAGGTGGTTCGGAACTGAGTGCATCCAGGGGATGTCTAGGTCTGTTCAGGATCGCCCATGGTTACATCTTGTGTTACTTTTTTATTTTCTGTAACACATGTTTACTTTTAGCTTGTATTGGTTGTTTATTTTCGGTGAAACTAGTTTATTTTCAACTTGTATTGTTTACCTATCTACCTTTTGCACAACCTTGGTATTACTTGTTTGGTTTTTTTTATAAAATGGTAAACTCTTTTTGAAATAATATATGGTGTGAGTTAGTTATTATAGTGAGAAAGACATGCTATTATGATTAAATGTGAAAAAACATATTTTTATAATTGTTTTTCCAAACATGTATTATAGGAAAAATTTGGTTAAGGAAATAGTTGGATTCAGTGGTTTACTTTTTTCATCCCTACTTATCATTTTTGTTCTTACGCCTATCCTTTACTATTTGAGTTGCTGGTTCAGTTGTTTTTCAGGATTTTTCTTAGTTTCTGCTCATTTGGGACTAGTTTTGGGATTTTGGTTGGAGGTGACCAAGGGGTCACACGGAGATTGTTGTAGTTGGGTCTTTTTTTCTGTTTTTTTATTCTTAGTGATACTTTGTATCTGTATCGGTTCTTTGTTTATTTAAGTTTCCGTTATCATTTTGCTACATGATCTATTTGTTCTATTTATTTATTTGGTCCTAGTTTTATCACTTGGGATTAAATCTTTCCCTCATTTAAAATTTGATTCACAACACTAGTTACGATCCCGGGGGGATCAGGAATGCCCCTCGGGACTAGTCGTGGACCGGCATGGGTGTTTGGTTTAGAGTCGACCCTGGCTAGTTCGTGACATGGAGCACGCGGGGAACATAGACATGACATCATCATTAGGCAGAGTGTGGTGGGACCATGAGGGGGGCATGGAGGGGAGACTACATACGTCGTACAAGGGGACGTGTGGAGCTAGTGGTAGTGACATGGACATAGGACACGAGTAACATTTTTGGAACAGGTGGAGGTGGCGGGCTGAACATGTCGATGACCAGAGGCACCACAACACCAGGTGGGGAACGCGGTCTAGGAAAAATGCATGCGGTGAGTGAAGATTTCTAATATTAGATAGGCCCAAGTTGGAGAGTCGTGCCAGGTGGCCCATTAGGCTAGGCCAAACTAGGAAAAATGGGCCCGACCTAGTGAGTTGGGTCTAGTTGACCTGGGGGTTGGGACGAGTCTGGTGGGTCGAGTTGGACTTGGACCAGACCCAAGTCAGACCTTTTCGACAAAATTACATGACATTAAAACCATGTGTCCATTTGATGAAACATTTGAGGAATTAGGACTATTTTGACAATAATTTTATTTTGAGTTACTATAAGGGAGTTTTTATGTAAGTATTTATAATATATAATGGATTCAGGAGTAGGTTCTCCTAGAACAAGAGTATTGTGAGCAGAATCTAGTTGTTGGGTGTGACCTTGAGACTATGTGTCTTATCTAGGTTGTTTTTCTTATCGAGATGGATTTTCCTATCAAGACTGGGTGTCTTATCATGATCGAGTTAGTACTCCCATGTTCTGGTATGGTGCGGGTCCTCTTGTCCTTATGTGGTAATACCCTACCATGTTAGGGTGTGGTTCCCCGAGACTGAGTGTCTTATTGAGACTCGGTGTCTTATCAAGACAGAGTGGCTTATTGAGAATGGTTACTTATTGAGAATGGTTATCTTATCATGCAGGGAGAGGGTCCTCCCTTGGAGATCGAGCACGCTCCGCTGTTGAATATAGTTACAAGGCGTTGTCTCATTCATTTGGAGTGAATGATACCTAGAGAGGATTTAGTGATCCCTCAAAAGACAGAGGAGCGGGTTACTCTGTTCAAGAGTAAAATAAGTTCCATATGTTATTTTGGGGTAGTACTCCATTGACTATGGGGTATTGGAATGGTGTGAGTCCCTCCACTCTATCTTTTTAAAGAAGTTTCAAGTGGTGCATATTTTGGTTAGTTCACCCTCATCCATGTGCAGTGGTGAGGAGCGAGACTCTTCACTTGAGTTTTTTATCTTACATTTGGGACAAGGCGGTTATGAAAGGACCTATGGTGCTAGGTAATGGATCTAGAACTAGTATCTTGTTTCTAATGGAGTATGTTCCCTCAGACATACCATTAGAAATGGTATATTTTTTCCCGATGGAGTGCATCTCTCATAAGGGTGCCATCTAAGATAGATGGGGTCATGGATTGAGTCCTCATATTTTTAATGTAATAATCTGAGCCTATGATGAGAATCCTTTCACTGGATATGAGTTTAGCACCTTATGATACTTAGTGTCTGAAACATGTATATCTGGATGTTATTGAAATATCTGTTCTAGACATATGTCTATGTAGAGATAACTATACTATTATTTGTTGTATACATCATGAATTTCTTAGTGGCATTCTTTTGTGGGTTCAGGGTGTCCTATTGAGTATTGTTTTACTCACTACTACATGGGATTTGTCCGCATGTGTCATTTATTTTCTAGAATATTGATGATTTGATGGAGTCCTAGGTGGAATAGGACCATGTGGTGATTATAGAGACTTGACAGTCAGGGTGTGCTCTTAGGGATCTAGAAAAATATTCCTATAGCTACCATTGATGTAGGGTTTTCTGTGGATGAGTTTCATGAACCTGTGCATTCACATTTATGGACTCTTTCTTTGGAAGGTTTGTATTCTGGACCTGTGTACTTTCCAGTTTTCTACTATCATACTCAGTTGTTGATATCGTATTGGTATGCATTCTTGTTTAATTAGTGTTTTTGATTACAGTATTTTGGGCTTGGTGATGTGTAGTTCTATATATATACTGATTAAAATGCCTCCCAATTGTGGGATCTTCCTACTCTATTATTATTGCTAGCCCCTAACACATTAGAGGTGATATTGGGGTAATCATGACATGATACCCATTGAGGTAGGTTGAGACAATTTTAGGATGTTTCTAAAGTTAAATTAATTTAATTATTCATACAATAATTAAATTTAGTTCATTGGAATAAATTTCATTTACTTATTTCTATATAAAAACTTTGTAAACTATGAACATTTTATCATTAAAAATCAATATTATTGTTGCATCCACAAGATACATTTTAAATTTAATTTTTTATTTATATGAATGTAAATTAGAAAAATAGATTTCATATTTTGAATCATAATAATTGACATTATCTAATATTTTTACCTTAATTTTTACCAAAATCAATAGTAAAAATAATATTAACGTTTTTATCGATTTTAAGGTAAAAATTGGATTACTAGGATGATAAAGTAATGAGATAAGGGTCAAAATGAAAAAAATAACTAAAATTTCCATTTTATGGCTATATTTAGGCTTTATATTTTCAAGGATCTATAATAATTAATTTTTGAAGATGTTTTAATGAAAAAACTGTGGGGATACTTTTTTCTCTCAAACAAATGATAAGTGTGCTACTCATCTCACTTCCAAAAGGCCACCCCCTCTCCTTTAATATTCACACATTAATACCATATTCCCTTAATACCTACCCAAATCACATAAAACCATACAACATATTATCTAGTAATCCATTTTTTGTAGATAAATCCAACCTATGAAGTGTCTTTGTGAAATACTAATTAGGATTCCCAACGAAGTGGTAATGCTCATCAACGAGCATTTTTTTATTTCTTCCTCTATATCAATAAATTATTATTATAAAATGCATATATAATAAACAAAATATATTACACATACAGATATATTATTAATTTAATAACATGACTTAAACCATATCCACTACAATCAAATGGGTTATGAAATCATTGTTTGCGTCTTTGGTGGACTATCGCCTTGCGAACCCATGCTGTTTTTTATTCCATTATCATCTCTCATGATTAGAAATAATGATGGATTTATTTTTTATATATGATATATATGATATTATTATTCATTTGGAATTATTATATCACACATAACTTCATGACTACCCTTTTTTGGGAATAAGATAACGTCGCTCCTGTGCACGGTGAACTACAGCCTCTCAAAGCAATGTGATTCATTCACGCTTTATATGGATGGTAATTAGGATGGATTTAATGAAAATAAATGAAATAAATGAAATATAAATTAGAATTTAATTATAATATATCATTTAACATTATTTATTTTATTACATCATGAAATTGGAATTATCGTTCATGCATATGTACGACATACCGTCTCCATGAACAATGTATTTAATTTTTTCTCTCTATCTTCTATGGAAAATTTTTTATACATTCACACTAAATATATATGATAATTATATCATGGTTAAATTTATTGATATTATGTTACCATGATCAAATTAATAGGAGAAAAAATAACCTTAAAAATATATATGAAAAACAAAACATTTATTTCATGAAATGTGATATCAACTTGGAATTGATAATTAAAGGGTAAACAAATTTCATAAATGATTAATATATTGTCTAATAAATATTTCTTGGTTCTTTAATAGATATATATAGAAGAAATATATTTATTATAAAGTGGTTTTGAGAATCTATGAGTGAAGTTAATACATAAGTTAATGGATTTTTTCTCAATGTTTCCTTCTTTGATACATACTTTATGTTATACACCCATATTCCTTCATGAGGTGTTTATACCACCCATTTTATCCATTATATATTTAATTTATTTATCTACATGATATTTTGAGATCCATTTTATGTTATTATTTAATTGGGATTATGATTCCATGATACCAATGTAGTAATGATTTTATGTCATAATTTCATCTTTTATCAGGTTTGTTAATGGTTATGTTTTCAATGATAAAATATTACTATCTACATATAATAAAAATCATGAATTATATTCTACTCTAGTTATTAATGGTATTTTAATGTAATTATTACCTTTTATTTTCACTATTTTACCTAAATTAATTTTGAAAATATTTTCATGAAAATATGATATTATTTCTCTCTTCGATCTGAAAATCTATTTTATTCGATGAACATGTTCCCTAAAAAATAACACTAATTTTTTGTACTATTATACTAGGATTTGAAAAAATAATTTTTACCCTGGATTTACTTTTTACAATTTTTTTAAAAAATAATATTCATGCCATTTTTGGAACAATGCCTATTTGTCTTTTATCAAAGATGTGAAAAAAGTATCTTTGTTTTTACATGTATGGATTAAATTAAATTTCCTTCCATTATTAACATTATTTTATATCTAGATTACTTTTTATATTTTCAGGTTTATTTAAAAAAAAATATGATTTTCAAACTTTTTCAACTTTTTCATTTTTTAATGTTATTTTTAAAGAAAATTTATTTTCCTCAAGATTGTTTTAAATGATATTTCAAATCATTTTCCATATAAAATGACATATGTAGATTTTACCTATGCTTTAATATGAATATAATCCATGGATAAAATACTTATTCTTCCAATAAATTGTATTTTGAAGTTGGAATTATGGTTACGAAACCCATATAAATTCCCTGGGTTATACAATGATAAAATTATTATAAAACTCACTTCCTCATCCACTGGTTATGCTATTATGAAATGGTGAAATAATTATAAAACCTATCACTTTTCAATAGGATGTGATATAATGAAATTATTAGTAAAACAATTTCATTTCATGGGTTATAATATGATTTATGTGTTATGATGTTGTGGAAAGCCCAAGTATGATTATGTGTTAGATGAGACTTATGTCTTCCTCCAATTCATTGGGTAATGATTAATGATATAGGATATAAAAGTGTTAATTAGAGGTTAACCAAATACCTAAAAATGATATAGTATAGATCATACCTAGCCCTATTTTGGAAAATGACTATTCCTTATAAGCCTAACATGTTATGAATGCCTTGGTAGGTATCCTTGAAATAATATTTTTTATTCTTATGTGTGTAAAAAAAATATATCTTATGAAAATGTATTCCCTCATGAATCATATTCATCTAAACACATATTATTTATGTCTAATAAATAGTAAATATTTTTTCCATCACTCAAGATCATGATCATTGATATGCATGATAATGTTTCATAATTTTATGCTCATGTTCATATACCATTATGTTCATGTTTTTCTTCTGTATCTCCCTTAGTTTCCCTAAATGTGAACTTGATCCCCCCTTCCTTATGTTTTCTTTCCCTAGGTTATAAAGAAATTTATTTCATAAGATATATCTACGATGGATTGTAGTTATGAAGATCATTGTTGGAGATGATATTGTTTACCTATGGATGAATTTTTTGTTTCCAAGTTTCCAGAGACTCTAAACTATTATAGTCATAAGGCATGTGTTTGTGTAATGTAATGAATATTCAGAAAAAATGATATAATATCAATTTATGATATACCCGTGTATCTATATATACCCATATCAATGGGATTGTATTTATGTGTATGATATAATGGATTTTTATTACGGAAAAAAATAAAGGGGATGATCAAAAACATTTTTTAATATAATTTGTGAAAACATGATCAATGTTTTTGGATTCTACCCCACTATTCAAATCTTGAACCTATTGGATTTAATCATGATAAAATTATTATGCTTCAATGGGAAATCTCTTGAGATGTATTTGTGGAAAACCCTTAATTTATTTTGATTTTCAAAAGTGTAGTTTTAAAGATGCTCATGTGATGTTTTAATTAAAAAGTTTTGAAGGATTTGGTTTTCAATAGAAATGTAATTTATTTGTGGAAAACTATAAGATATAGATAATGGTATTAGCATACTCAGGTTCATGGCTCCATTTTTCAATGTATGAGGCCTTGTTGAAATAGACATGATGCTTGGTGATGAATGGAGTGGAACAATGGGATTTCACCTAGCGAAAACATTATAAAAGAATGTTTTTATCTTACGAGTGTTAAGATATTCATTTGGGATACATTAATGAATGATTATTGAAAAAGGAATGTGAATTAGAAGAGAAAATTATAAGAGAATATGGAAGGGTTTACTTGGTTAAATTACATGATTTAACTATTTTATTTTCATAAGTTGTTTCAATACTCTCACTCCAAAATTTATATAAAATGTGAAAACATTTTCTTATCCTGGTAGAATGTAATAAAATTATCTTGGGAAATAATACTGAGTTATATACTCACCCCCATATAGGGAACATTTGGGGATATTCAGATGTTATCTACTGGGGTAAATAAAAGGGTAATGTGTGTTGTTTCTTTAGTAGTGATTCTTGACATCCTGGTTTGGTTTCTGAATCTAGAGTTAGGAAGTTTTTGTATCTTCGCATGGGATGGTGGAACATAGGATCTAATGTATTTCTATTTTATTTTTTATCCATTCATAATTTTTTATTTTCTATTATAACTTTGATATTATTCTATAATATTTTTTTGTTAGGCTATATGATTGATCAGTCATTCATTATTTATAGGATTGGATTTTTTATTGTCCTGTATTATTAGGTAATATATTCTAATTGAAAAATAATCCCTCAATATTATGCTATTCCCTATAAATTTATTTACAACCATTCGTGTCTTGGGGATGTCATATAAGGTTAATATCATTTTTCACTTATTAATCCAATGAGGATGGGTAAGGGGTTAGTACTTTAATAGTTATATTATTGTCATTTTATGTCATATTTGAATAAAATAAAATTATTTTAGGAATTATAAGGCTTTCTAAAAAAGGAATCATTATTTTACAATAAAAAATGTAGAAAAATTCAAAACTCTTATTTTAATGGAATACTTTGGTCTTTAGACTTTGGAAAATAATTTTTTTATTTATAAAAAAATCATATTTAATTTATATAGATAATTTAATTCATTAAATATATTTTTTGGATGATTTAATATTCCTAAAATTGAATAGTTCATAATTGCATCGTGAATTATTTAATTTAAAATTCATATATTATAAAAAACTATATATTTACTATTTGATAATTTTTTTTGATATTTTATAAAATTATAAAAAAAAACTTTAGAAAATCTTGATGCGGTGGTTCTAAAAGTGATATTCATTTTTTCAAAATATTTTTTTTAATTTGATTATTCTAATTATTAACGTAAATATATTTTCTTATGAAATACATTAAAATATAGATTATTAAAAAGTGTTTATAAATTACTTGATTATTTAGTGTTGATATATATTTTATGAAAGTATACAATTTATATTTTAATAAATTACTAACGGTGAACATATTTGATATTAAATTTTATTATTTTTAGTGCATATTACCATTCCAAATGTAATGTAACTCTTCTAAATAGCGACATTATTTTTTCTAATGATCTCATTAATTATGTAATGGTCTCATCACCATTAAAATGGTCATACAAACTCCTATAAATACCCATTATTACATTATTAATAATTAAATACACATTCTTCAAAGGTTATATATTTTGAATTTCTAAAATATTGACTTCTTTACATATATTTAGTTTCTTTTCCATTGTTTTGTTCATTGTATTGTTCATTCTTCCAAGGGGATGATCCAAATTATCATATTCAATTTTTCATATTTTACTATATATTTTTTTCATTTTAACATTTATCCTTTTCATGGGTTATTTGGTGATTAATTTAATAATACCCATTAATGAAATAATATGTTATTGGTCTGTCTATGTGTGGTATGTGTATAATACTATATAATATAATAAAAAAATTATTTAGGAAATATATGTCAATATGTTTTTTGGGTCATTACTATAACCATAAAAAATATATAAAAGGTGGAATATGTGTTTTGATATATTTGTTGTGAAAAATAAATTGAACATAATATGTTGAAGTTCTATTCAATTTTATTATTATTATTTTAATGTTTATAAGTGTTAATTTCATTGTGATTCTCATTACCATCATGGATTCCCGGTTTTAAAATATTTTTATGAATGTTATGGTATTATATATTGTTCAAATATTATATTCATTTAATATCATGAAATTTTTTCTAGAATTTATATTTTTAATTTTCTTATTTTGTAGTTTAATACCTAAAATTAATTTCTATTATAACCTTATTGAAATTAAAATACTACTAAAGTAGGTATTGAACCATTTTTTTTAATTTTACAAACATATGAGGAGTTTTTATGGGGTTGGTATATTCTATATTTATATAGTTATTTTCTTCCTAATTGATTTTGAGACCGTTGAGCTCAATAATCCCACATGACAACATTATTGGGATGGAGACATAAAATACCAACATTAGATACTGCCGATTTCTATTTTGACATAGAAGGATGTTGTTATAAAAGTAATATTACTTTATAATGAAGTGAATTTAGATGTGAATAATGTATTTACTTGAGGAAACATTCAACGATGTGTTGGATTTTTTTAAGTAAATTTATCATTATAAATCTTTGGTGAAGTAAAAAAATATAATTAATTGACGTTTTAATAGAATAGAATTAAGTTATATATGAAGATAATGAATGATTATAAAGTAAAATAGTAATAGAATACGTTATTTAGAGTAAATATTTTCCAATTAAAATTTTGTTCATCGAACCATTCCATGGATTTCAATTCAATAAAAAATAGATTATGAAAGTATGTAAAATTGGTAATTCATAGGTCAGGGTATATGAATGAAAAAAAATATCTTAAAAAGAATAGTGTGAAGTTTGTAGAGGAATGAAAATAGTTTTTATGGTAAATACCTATTCATATCATGGAATCTATAATATTCTTTGGTTCTAGTTTGACTGGTAATGGTCTCTCACTAAGGAAGATGAATTGAAAACCCACCACAATTTTGGTTTTTCAATTTTATTTATGGTTTTAGTTTAAAGATGTATTGGTTTTTATACTTTTTCAATTTTATGGTCATATTAATTATGAAAAGAAAAACAATTTAAGAACACTCCATGCTTTGTCAGAGTTGGTCATGGTTTTAGAGTTTGTAAGAGGAGGTTGAAATAGGTGAAGAAAAACATTATGTTAAAAACCTCACCATTTCCTCATTTGTTTCAATGTGTAGTTTTGACTATTTATTGATTATGGATCATCAAATATTACACATGTAATACTCATAAAAAATTTTTAACGGGTCTCGACTAAGTAACCACATGAATTTAGAGAAAAAATGGGAGAAAGAACTATACAATTGAAAAATATGTGAGGAATAATTTTATACATCAGTTTACCTATTTGAAACATGAATCATAATAACATTTATGCATCTTCAATAATATAAAAAATATGGAAAATTAGGATGCACTTTCCGTCCTTGTTGTAGCACACTAGGATGTCCCTTGCCCCGATCTGTCATATCTTCTTGGAAGAAGATGAAACCATTCCACATATTTTTCTCTCCTGCAAGTTTGCTCGAAAATTATGGTGTTATATGCAACATATTTATCAATGTTTCTTGATCTTTCATTCAATTGATGGTTCAATGAAGGTCGTTCTCACTGCCAATTTCAGAGAATAGGTTCATTCTCCAATTTGGTGGCAAAACCGGCTGTTTTTGACTTTATCTGGAAGTCCATAAATGACCATCTCTTTAATAACACACAGCCGCGGTTTCACAATGGTGTTCTGACAATACCTCATGCCATTCACATGGCTTCCAATATCTAAACCTTATATAGGAGAAATTATTTTTCTGACCTGGTTTTATTGATATCTCTTGGTCTTAAAGGCAGGACGAAGAAGCCACTGATGGTGAAATACATTCGATGGATTCTGCCGCTTCCACGGTGGGTAAAGGTTAATATTGATGGGGCCGCATCTAGTGCTCCAGGGCCCTCTGGCTGTGGTGGGGCTTTCCGTACCTCTCGGGGGTTTGTCAAAGGTTTCTCCTTTCATTTTATGGGCAATGGATTCTCCATTGAAGCTGAGCTTTAGGCCATTATTAAGGTAATCAGGTATGCTGTCCATTTTGGTTTGAATGAGTTATGGGTAGAATCATATTCGACTGTTGTAGTTAATATTTTGAAAGAGCATTTGAGAAATGTGCCATGGAGGATTCTACTATCTTGGATTGATTGTCTTTGGCTTCTTGGCTCGCTCTCCTTTGAAGTCGTTCATGTTTACAGCGAATCTAATCAAGTGGTGGATGCTCTTGTAAAAAGGGAAATCAATGAGGCCACCTCCTTGTGGTCATTTGTGGCACCTGACTACTGTGCTAATCTTTTTCTTGGGAATTATTGTATTGAGGTTTATTCTCGTCTTTGTAAGGTTTCTTCGTGATGTCTTGTACTGTACTTTTAGTTCTATTTTTATTTTATTCATCAGGTGATGGTTCACTTATCTCCTAGATTTCATGGTAAACACAATATAAAAATAAAATTTGTAATGTTTTATTTAATTATGTAATAATAATACAATACAAAATGAAACACATTATGTGATAATTATATGAAACATAATTTTTTTAAATTACTAAAGGAATAAAACCACAAGTAAATAAAACTACTAGGAAGTTCCATTTATAATCATCATGATCTACCACAAAGATTATACTATCAATAGAATATAAACAAATAATACAATGTGGTATAAATATAATAATTTTTTTGTAGTGAAATTAAATAATATGAAAAATGGTTTTAGTGATGTATGTACGACTATATATTGGAGTGTAACATGACTATTATATATATAGACATTTCTTTTATCTTAACTTACAAAAATACCCATATGCCCACTTAATCCTAAAATATTTTTTTAGTTTACACATGAATACATTCAATAATTTTATCCCTAACCAACCTTTCCAATTTCTAATAACATCAAGTGAAAGTAATTAGTCGTAAATGCATCATTTTAAAGAACCAATCTTATGGAAAATCATGTATTTAACATAAGTGTTATTATCTTTTTAATCATTATTTTTCATCTTATTCATCTATAACTTCTCAAATACAATTAATTTCTTTAATGTCATGTTTTTGAAAAAATAAATTTTATAGAATTGTTAAATATTTACCATAAAATAGAATGATTGAGATGCCTCAGCCTTTGTCTTCGGGACTGAGTTGGAAGGCCACTTTACCTTAGGCATGCCTCTATATATTCAATATGATTATGACTAGCATTGAGTGCCTAAATATTCAGTGAAGTTAATATGAACATTATATCATATAAAAATCATAGTGAACTTAAACAATTGATAAAATTATAAAAAATATAAACTATGAAAATGAATGTATTGGATACCATCATGAAATTATAGTGAAAATGAATAAAATAATAGATATCTCATTTAAAAAGATACCACACATGTAGTATATGTATTTATACAATTCATAAAAAACAAAATAATAATTGTGGATTTGTAGTGAAAGATCCTATTGTATGTCATTAAATCACCTCAATCCCTCCTACCAACATCAAATTTGATGAACATCATAGGCCTTGTACCATTAGTTGGATCCCAGACCTTGAAATATACACATACATCAAAATTATAGTGAATAGTGTGAGTATAAACCCAAAAGGAAACCATAAAGTGGACCCTAACAAAAGTTAAATGGTTGTATAGATGTATATTAATTTGTTTAAAATAAACAAACACCTTAAAAAAACATGTTGGGATCGCTTACCCTATCCAAGATGTCCTGAATTCCTAACCATACCTACTTTAGTTCCATTAAATGAATACTATTAGAAGGAACCTAAAATTAAATTAAAAACATGGAATATTCCCACTCACCCATTTCATGATCCCATATAATTTAAGAAAACACAGCTATTTAAAATGTTGGTATATTCCCCTCACTATTTATAGATCACACCATCACCCATGTCATATCACATTGGAATAGGGCATAACCATCACGGTCATCCCATAATTATTTCACTATCATAACTTAGTTAAGTATTTTATAACACTAAGACTTGAAAATTCAGTTTCAGTAGGGTAATTAGACTATAATATTAAATCACAAACCTCATTCATATTTTCACAAACTGTCCTGGGCTACAATCAAACATGACACCCGATCTGGTCTGTGACATATCCCGATAGGCATTTCGGGTCCTCTCAAGAAGGTGACAACTTTCAGGAACTAACTATAAAGATGAGGGTATGATTTATCCATACAAATAAAAAGCATCAAATACCAAACAAGGGATGAAAAATAACCAACAATAAATGAACTGTAATAAATACATATCAAAATCAAGATACAACAACAACTAAATAAACCAATCTATAAAAAATGAATTCACGAAAAAACTGGAATGAATCCTACCTCCACCCGACCTCATAGTCACCCCCAATACACAATACCAATCTTCTTTAAATGAATGAAGAGATTGGAAAATTGAACCTGCATAATAGCTTATCTCTACCAATGCCGAGTTGCCTAAGTAGTGTGTGAGCATGAACACATTAGTTGCTAAGAACCATTGGGTACATAAATTTCATTTACTAAAACTATTCAAAAATACTAGTTTGAAATAAAATTATTAAAAAATGGTTCTTTCTATTTAAGTATTGAAACATTACCCACCAAACATTCTATTTAAAAAAACACTTTACTTTCTCTTTGTAAAATAAATTTATTTTAAAAAAAAATTATTTAAAACCAAATCCTAAATAAAATTGTTAAAAAAAGTTAATAAAAAAAGAAACACTGATAATTAAATGGAAATAGAATAAGAAGGTGATACACCATAAATACAATACAGGTAAGAGTAAAAATAACAGGAACATACATATAGATAATCGAAAAAAATTATTTGACATCTTTAAAAGAAATTTTTGTATGGACATGGTTTATTGTCACATAATAGAATATGGTGTAGGTCCATAGTCAATAACAAATTGTACACTCAAAACTACCCAATCCAGTGAAACATCCCACCTAGACTCTCTAGTAATCCAAGGGGTACCAACCCGTCTAATTAGGCTCGATAAGAAACTATTACTCAGCCCTCTATATTACACCAAATAATCCCAGGATAATTGAACATAGGGAAATGGGAAGTCCTCACACACATGGATGAAACTGAATCCCACAACCACTATGCTCACCTAGCCTAGACACCAACACCGGCAATGCGAGGACTCTCTCATTAGAGAATCCAACATAGAGGATCCCAACACACATAAGGCGACACACAGGTGCCAATGAGTCCTACACAACATGTCACTTTGAAAACAACTATCTATAATACCACAAGGTGCCAACCAAGACATATACATTTCCAAATAAAATTCATTTCTTAATCATTTCCAAAAAATAGTAAAAAAACATAAAACATACAAAGAAGGATTCAAACTTACCTTTACATCACTTGATTACTGAACTTGTCAAAATATTCCAATCATTCCATGATTTAGAAAACAATTTTTAAATCCAAATTTGAGCTCTTTGAGATTATATGGAACCATTTAAAAAATATTGGGGTTTTATAGGGATTATTGAGAAAGAGGGATATATAAGAAAATATGGGAAGGGGAAAAACATTTTGGAAATATAGATTTTCATTATGAATGTCCATATTAATTTGTGTTATACATATAGGTGAACCTTGAGCACCAATGGATATGACCAAATCCAATGGTATGTCCTTTGAAAACCAAAGTTGTATCCAAAAACAATCTCAATAAACAACACATGCATTACACACATAGTAAAAATTAACCAGACTCACCACCACTCAAGTGCACAACTCAATTATCAATCAACCAAAACCAACAATAATTATCCATGTATAAACACACTCTTGAAATTAAAAAATACATTGAAAAAAGACATTTGAAATTTCATCAAACACCTCACATACATATGTACAAATCCATATTTAAGAAAACGCTTTGAAAATAAATTTTTACTAGTTTACCATCATGAGGAAACTGAATCAATTTAATATATCACCTCAGAAACATGTTTATCACATTTATAAAATATTTAATGATACTCAATCATTACATGGAATGGTTTTTAAAGAAAAAATACAAACACTAACCTCAATAGTTCTCAAACATAATTAAAATATTAGATAAGGAAAAAAAGGAACAAGGATCAAACCACACATCCTTGAACCAATATAATTAAAGAAAAAATCATATATCCCTCACCTTAGGGTTTTTCGAAGACAGAAACAATCCAAGAGATAACCTATAAACAAGAAAGACAGAAGATGGCGGAAAGAAAAATCACACAAAACGAAAAGTAAATAACCTAAAAGATAAAGAATATATGGAGGATAGAAAAATAAGGATATGGGGTATTAGGAACCCCTGGGTATGACTAGATCAAACAAGAGGGGGTGGGTTCGAATTGGAGTTAAAAAATAGAAGGGGTAAAATAGGAAACTCTAACTTTTAATGATTTGGGAAATGTGCAATGTTGGCCCCCATGGTTTGGAAAACCATGAGATAAACATGCAGATCAACTTTTTTATTTGAAATATCCATATTGCACACTTTTCAAATAGTCTCCCAAACTGTGCAAAATCCATGATCCACCCAAAAAGGATGTTCGATTCCGACTAGGCCACACACGGTTCAGATCAAACTGTGCTCAAACCGTGTACGATTCCAAAAATCACTAGAAACTCAAAAAATCCAATGTTCAATTTAGGAAATTGACCCAAAAATTAACCACAAAATATGAAACTTTAAGAAGAGTAAAATAATTGAAAAACCATTGTCACTGTGTGACACCGATCCTTTCACTTGGGAAGATTTTATAACTAACAGTTATGTTATGGCACATTGAAAATTGAGGATAACAAAAAAAATGTTATCTTCACACCTCAATTTTGGTCCAAACACCCAAGTGTACCAAAATACCCCTAAAAATGATACATTTATATGTTTTTAACATCCTAATATTTTAATTGTATTTTCAATTTAAATAAAAATTATGTATAAGATAACTTTCTTTACACGCAACCGTGAGTCAAAAAAACTGTTATATATTATACATATATAAACTAGTCATTGGATTAGTGGGTATGAATGAAAATAAAGAAATTATGAAATATACTATTAGTCATCATAATCAATACACATGTATTAATTAATGCCAATAAATTAAGCACTTAATTTTTAGAGAAGTCATTTTATTCTTTAAGAATACTTTTAATATAAGAGTGTTTTTTATAATTAATTTTTTTAGAAAGAAAAATTTATGGGAAATATTCCCTTTTTCAAATTAAAAAACAAATATTATCTTACATTAAATCGATGATATTTTTTAAAAATATTAAATTTTCAACGAATAGTGAAAAAATAAATGTTTTAAATAAAACTATCATTTCAATTCAATTATTTTTAAAGAACCATTTTTGAGTTTATGTTAAAATTTAATTAGAAACTTTTTTATTAAAAATAATAAATTCTATGTCATTGGGATATATATTATCCACAATTTTTTTATAAAAACATTATTATAGTTAAAAATGAATTTTTCAGGATAATCGTTTTTTACGGGTTTATTTTAAAATAATTTTATAAAAAATATAGAAATTGAATTTAATAAAATTAAAACATTACTTTGAATCAACATAATTAATGTTACATTATATTTTCATATTAATTTTCTACCATTACACATTTTTTACTAAGGTAAATTTTCTTACCATGGAAAGGTTAAAAGTTGTTAATGAGGAGAAAAAATTAGATAATGCGATAAATGATATAAACAATTATCTAAATCCTATTATATGAATATTATTTTCTTATATATCATATAATATTTTATCTTGAGAGAATTTGTTTCCATTTTGTATGAGTAATACATTAATATATTTTTATCTTAAATAAATTTGAAGGGTGCCCTCTCTCTTCATTAAAAATGGGAATCTACAATACTATATTAATCACACATAAAGTGACTATGATATTGTAGGAGACATTACAAAATCCATTCCTAAAACCCATAATCATAAAATAGAGGTCCTATTTTTGTTATAATACCATCTATTCAGGAATAATTGTGCAATCCAAAAGAGGATTTTCAACAGAAGATCTATAACTATTATCCGAGTACTATCAATTTTATTTTTTCTTATACATTCTAAAACAATTATCATATCCATTTTAAAATAATTAAATTATTATATTTAATATAAAAAATAAGAATTATGATTATGTATAATCAATTTTCCACATCTTTTTAATCAAATGAGAAATGAAAGTATTGATTTGGCATACAGATAACTACCATTTCCACATATAGATATGAATCATTTTCAATCACCGTCCTTAATTATTAGTTATTATGTTGAATTTAATTTTTATAAATTATAAATTTGTTATAATTATTCTTATCTAATTATAATATATTATCTTTATAATTACCCTCTCATCTATTACGAAACAATAACACTGCTTATGCGAATGTGATGACTACCACCTCCATGAAGTGATGTAATTAATTTTCCATTTACATTTACATTGAATAAAATAAAGAAATATTTAATAATTATTATGTAATGGTAACTAATTATTATAATTTTTTAATTCATTATATTAAAAAATTGAAACCTAGCTCTTATGTACATACAGATTACTACCTCCACGATGTGATGCTATTATTCCCTCCTTGCCTCATTATATAAATTGTAATTAAAGTGTATGTAATAATTAAATATGAAAAAAATGAATAGATTTAAATTATATTGATTATGTAATAGTGACTAATATATAAGGATACTGACTTTCACATTGAAACATATATGAAAAATAGAATATTTATCACCCAAAATATTGATTTTAATGAAGAATTGTTAATAAGAAGGTGATAAGATGTCATAAGTAAATTATATGTTGTATAATATGTACGAATATGGTTATGGACTAGATATATAAAAAATATTTATTTCTTATATAGGGGGTTTTAATACATACAATGCTAGATAAGGATTGAGGTAAGGGATGACGTTTTAATCTAAATTATTTTCAAGAACTTATATGCTAAATATTTACTAATGGAAATGATATGGATATTAATTTTTAAACCAAATTTATTTTATTAAAATATGTTTATTCCTAGAATTGTTATTTATCAGTACCATTTTCTCTATTTTTTACATAAAATGATGGTGAAAATATTTTTAAATAAAATTTAGTCCTAATTTTTTTTGGTTTATGAACATTTTCTTCCATATTCAATATTCTAAATATTATTTTATAAAAAAATTTACCTTTAAATGGAAATGTTTTGAAAATGTCATTATCATTACATTTTAATTCATTTAGAGTAGTTTAAAAGTATTAATTTAAAATAATTCTATTTTTTTGGAAAAATCCATTTTATAGTTTTTACAAAACGTTTAAATGAATGTTCTTTTTTAAGATATATGACTTGAAAAAATATTATAGAAATCATGATTGTTATTTTATTTGAATATTCAATGTCAATTTTCAATTATTATTTTAAGATAATAATATTTTCTCTAAAATTTGGGATTTATTAGTTCAAATTCTATCAAAATAAAGCGATGTTTTCCTTATCAAAAAATGGTTTAAATGATCTATTAAAAGTATTTTTACCAATTTTTTCTTCTATTACAGATTTTTATGATTCAATTGGAAGACGAATTTATGATACCATGAAATTACATTCTCTAAATAGATTAAGATGATGATGATACTATGAATCCCATTCTTTTCTATGGGTTATTCTAGGATTTAATTATGGAATGAAACCTGTATCCATTACAAAAGTCATGACATTATGAATTGATGAATTTTCATAGGATCATTTGGCACATTTATGTTTTATGTTTATGGGACATGTGGTTCTATTATATCCATAAAATTCAATGGGTAATGATTTATAACTAATGAGATAACTATTTTCTAAATGAACTTGACTTTTGGTTAAAAACATTGTGGATAGACCTAATTTCATGTCCACAATTTTATGTTTAGACCTCGTTTAAAATATATATGATAATGTGAGGACTTCTTACATATATTTAACCTAATGAGTAAAGATATTAATTTTTATACATGTACACAAATTTATATTCTTTTTTTCAGATTACATATTTAGTAATATGTTGCAATGAATCATGATTAATAATTGATAATTTTGAACACAAATACATTTTTTTATTTTGTTAAGACAAATCCTTATTCTATGAATCATGATTAAATTTTTTTAATTGAACATTTATTTTTAGTGACCAAAAACACAATGTACTGAAATTATATATCTTAGTATCAATATATCCATTACATATCAATATTACCCTTTCCTTAACCGGGAAGATTTGGTGTCATTGGAAACTTAGATAGATAAAAATTTGTATATAAAAGTTCTATATCATTTCTAATTATGCAATTCATAACACTAACTATTCCTATACATATCATATATAAAATAAATATTCGTAATATTTGGAAGGGAATCATAAGGAATGGAGACATTAGATGCTCACAAAGGCTAAATATAATAGGTATTAATCAATGATAATATATGATAATTAGATAATAATGATGGTATGAGAACATGAACATGAATAAAAATAATCTCAACCAATTATCCAAATATCATTAAACATGAATCATGGAATAATGTATTTTTAAATACAAATAAATAATAAATAACAGTGTGGAATCATAAATAATGAATAATGAGCCATGAGAACATATCACAGGCAAATGACATTAGTTTTTAGTGTACACATATGCACTGAAAATAATTTCATTAGCCAAGGATCCCTATTAAGACTGTAAAAGTGTGTTGGATCACTCCACATTCCATCAACTACTATCCATCATTAACTAACAAGACTATATTATTGGACAAAGTTCCTTACTAAAATAGATTCACTCACCCATGGGTCTACACATCATGTCACTTTGAAAAATAATTTCCATAATACCATAATCTACCAACCAATAATTTTAAATTTCCAAATAAAATCCATTTTGAAACTACTTTCAAAACCCTTTCAAAAAATAAACAACATACCATGAAGCTTCCAAACAAACCTTTACATAACATCATTACCAATTTAGTTTATAAGATACCAATCCGGCCAGGATTTAAAAAACATATTTTAAATCCAAATATGAGCGCTTTTCGTAATCAAACAAACATTTAAAGAAGATTGGGGTTTTAAAAGGATTATTTGGTAAGATTTATAGAAAATAGAAAATGGAAATATGTATTGTTTGTTAGAAATTTATTTTTTCTTTTTGAAATTCCATCTTCATTTGTGTGCCCATCTATCGATACTCCCCATGAATATATAGATACACCGAAATCCAAAGAAATATCCTTATAAAACCTAATAAGTATCCAAAAACCATGTCGAGAACCATTACTTTCATTACAAACATATAATAAATTAACATAATTCACCACCCCTCATGAACACGACTCAATTTTCCATCATCCCAAACCAACAATACGTAACCATGACAAAAAATAGATTTTAAATTCCAAAAATCCATTGAAAAAGGACAATACATATTTCACCAAACACCTCACATACATATATACAATGGAATATTTTATAAAACCCTTTAAAAACGAATTTTTACCAATTTACCACCACGAAACAACTAAAACAAAAATTTTATAACACAATAAAACGGTTATAACATTTATAAAATAGTTAATGATACTGAAGCATCACATGTAATGGATGGGAATAAAAGATAATGGAAACATCTATCTCAATGGAGTGAAAATGCAATAAAACTCATAGAGAAGGAAAAAGGTTTCCCAAGGATGAAACCACACACCCTATAAGTTACTAGGTAAATGGTGTACTTGAGATTATTAGTTAAAGATCTTGGTTTCAAATAGGGGGAAGGGAAAATATACTATTATAATAAATATACTATATAATTGGATTTGACTATATATATTTTTTCAAGAAATAAATAGATTTGTATTTTTCCCATTACATTTAGAAGATTCAAATGTTGGAGAGTAGGATTTTTGATAAATAGTTGGGAAATAGAATTTAATGTCATGTTAACCAAGAATTTTGGTTCAAATTTACAAAAAATATATTAATTCATAGTTGTTATTGTGAAAATAGAAGAAGATGTGGAATAATTTATATAGTGGAATCATAAGAATATTTCGCAATATGATGGTTGATTCATGATTTTTCTAAAATTGATCATTGGTTGGGAGGTTTATGGGATTTTGTAAATCCTATATCAGTTTGTCATTATCAATATACTGGATAAAGTGGCTACAAAAGATTGTTAGGTTATTGATGATGTGTTAGTAATTTATTTTCCATTCGAATTTTAAGATGGTACGTTTCCAAAGGATGGTCATCTTACATTTTTACAGCTCGATTGTCTTTTTCCAGATGTTTAGAGGGTAAATTTCTAATATGGAGGGTGTTCAGTTTACTATTGGGAGGGTACTAGTTACTAAAGGTGTTGTTCACAATAAAATTTTTATATTATATTAGTATTATAAATAACATAATAGATAGAATCATGAAATTATAAGCGATCGGTGAAACCAAATTACCAAATATGATTTTATATAAATAGAAAGGAACGGACCCATTTTATGAGGATATAATGTGATTACATTTTGTATTGATCCATGTAGCTCATTAGAAACAATTTGAAACATTTTTATTTTCTATGAAATGAAATTCTAGAGTGTTTCTCTCAGAGACGTAGTACATTCTATCTGAATCATGTACAACAATATGCCACTTTATTTAATTCAATTAATTTAATTTTATAAATATACTATGTGTGATTGAGTGAAAATGGATATTTTTACTTCGTTTAAGTGATGAGATTAGGGTTATTAACCTTATTCTATGTTCTGAAGAACTAATCTTCTTAGAGTTCCATTATAAAATCAGCTTCAAAAAATGTGATACAAAATTGACAATTTTTTTATTCTTATAGAATGTTCTAGGGAACAATTAACTTGATTAACCATTTTTATGCAGTTTCAAATAATTACACTCTCCATGAACTAACCTATTGTGTGGAACACATATTTTCTAAGTCATTGAAATTTGTATAGATTGTGGATATGCTCTTACACCCTTTTTCACATCAAGAAAAATTGAATTTGACCTTATAAAAATCCATTTAATTCCATTAATCATTATAACTTGTGAATAATAACCCTTACATTCCAATGTTATCACTATGAATATAACAATACATATCCTCTAAGGTTTCAGGGTAACATTTACATACGATGAATATAAATAGAGTTATATTTAAATACATAGTGTTGTTTCCAGATAACCTTGATGCAGATTATATACCATAGTATTACCCATTCATAGATCTTGTTTATCAAAGTACCTTTACAAGGAATAATAATTTAACTTATCACCCTAACATATCTCATATTATCTTGAGGGATATTTTTTACTTCCAAATTAGCTATAATCAAGTCAAATATGACCTTTATGCTGATCACTCTATTTCTATGTTTCCTTAATGTGTAAATTGTATTTCATGTGTTAATTTTTTAGGTATGTAAATTAAAACAAATAACATTTCAAATAATCACTTGTTTTAGAATATTATTAGATATAAAATAAAAATTCTATTATATCCCTATGTAGTTACTAAATCATACTTAATCAAGTTCAAAACTTATTTAAAACAACTTCAAAAAACTATAATGTGTTTTCATCCAACATGACTTATTCCAAGAACACTTATAAGTAAATTTAATAAAAAATTCCATTATTTCGATCAAATTTTCTTCATTCCATGTTCAATGCACAAATCTTTTCCATTTCCGATAAATACAACTTCCATATAAATCAATTCCCAATTTCGACACTCCTCCAAACCTAAAATCTAATTCTTATTCTAAAAATTGTATTATATTTAAAAAATAGAATAAAAATATTCAAAAAATCAATAATGTCACCATTTTCAATTTTTTACAATCTACTTAATCAAAAATTTATCAAATTTAAAAATTTTCCTTTTGTATATGAGACTTTTCTCTCCCCACTTTCAATGAAATAATAATGGTCACATTAAATTATACTACATTTCCATGAAATAAATCTTAAAACATTTTACCCTTCAATGCATGAATTTTATGAACCGTTATATTTATTCATTATGAACCATTTTATAGGAAATAAAAGGGTTTCCATTTATCTTTCTCTATTTCCTTAAATGGTTTTTTAAAGTGGTTCTCTATGATCTTCTACTTGTCGAATACAAAATTTCTTATGGAATTCTATATTTTTTCCCTTATGTTTCTCCCCACATGTAAATTATTTTTGAACCACTTCTTGATAGAAACTTCAGAATTTCTTATTTAGAGTGTGAAAATCTAGAATCCGAAATTTTCTAATATTTGAGAACATATTATTATAATTTATATTATACATTATAAAAATCTAGTGAGTAAAATTAACTCTTAGAACTTATGGTTTCATTAAATCCTTTATTCCAAATGATTATAGGAATGGAAAAGGAAACAAGAGTCTAATTTAATATCCAAAATGATTTTGAAGTCACTCATTGTTACAATAATTCTGTAATAGAAAGATGTTTCTAATTTAACTATAAAAATGAACAAGTGACCCTGTCATATATTTACATTAACCATTAGTGGATAATAATGAAATCACATGTTGTGATAATATACTACTTCATGGATAAAAATATACCACTTATTGAAATAAAAATAAACGCACCTCATATATATCATATCCTATTAATCATTACACACTACCTAGTTCCCAGATTAAACATAAAATCCTTTGAAAAAATTTCACAAGATCCCATATATTAATTATCTCTCATCACTAATATTTATATTTTATGTTCAAGATACCACAAATTTGGAATAAAATCTCTTAGATAGATGAATTTACATTCCAATATAAATTAACATTTCAAAACAATTTTTATAACATAAAATAATGAAACATGGTATTTATTTATTTAGATTCTTCCATCTAAAATATTTCCTCCTGTTTCATATGACCAGACAAAAATGGATTCCTAGCCTGATACTAATGGGTTATACCAATATTTATCAATAAACCCATTATTTAAGAAGGAATTTATTTAACATCATTTCCTCTACAAATCATACCATTTTAATTCAATATTAATTATGGAAACTTAACCACTACATGAACCTTGGGGATTGATAATAACTATTACATGAAAAAATTCATTTAAAAGTGTTTTTCTAGTATATCTACATCTTTTATATTATATATACCTATATTTTTACCACATAAAATAGTTAGAAACAAAATTAATTACTAGGGGAGAGGTTTGATTTTAATATTCATCATGTTAAAGAGGATGGAGAGTACCTACAGACCACCATTTTATCCATTTCCGTTATCATAGAGTCCAATTTTTATATCTAAATTGGATTTTATAGATTCCATTTTTCATTCTAATTACTATAATGTGTTCCCTTATAAGAAAAACAAAATATAACTAGATATTCCATGAAAAAAAATATCACCAAATATTACCTTTTCTATAACACGTTTATAATTATTTCTCTAGGATATCTTATTACTTTTACTCTCCTTATATGTCTTTTCAGTATTTTGATTTCTTACTATTATTATGGGAATCCCTTTCATCACATGTAAGTTATTATCCTAGTTTTTTACCCTTTTAAAATCTTCCCATGAGATTTTTTATTCTATATAAAATTTATAATTTCTTATCAGGCTTCGCTCAGCAAGTATATTTTATTCTAATAGACCATTATTTTTTTCATGGAGATGAATTTTCTATTAAATACATGTTAATTTTTTAAATTTCTCTCACTTCAAAACCACTTTGAATATCTACATAATATATGGTTTATATTTTATGTATTATTATAGTGATAAATATACATTATATATTTCGTTAAGTAACATAACCTTTTAGTTACCCCACTATCTTTTTTGAATTTAATATATTAATTTTTTTTCAGAAAAAATAATGGAAATGTGTCCTTAAATTCATTAAACATTTGAAAACATCAACACTATATATTGTATGTTGTTGGGATTTCATTACATCTCATAAATTCATTATTAATTATATTTTCAAATCTAATGAAATTTTATGTTTTCCATGATTTTCCCATTTCCCCCATATTCTCATGCCTTTGAGAATTATTATCCTAACGAAACCCATATTCTCCCATAGATTAAGGCCTTTTTGATTATATAATCTTTTTATGTTTCTCTTGTGAGATTAAATACTTATCCTTCCTTTATTATTTAATTTTTGATCAGTAATTAATGAGAAAATGTAAATAATTGTTGAGTTTATGTTTAGCCTTGGAATTAGAATGTTCACCTTCCTTCATAGCTAAGATAACCTCTACTTACATCTATTAGATATTTTTACTCATTACATCATATTGAACATATAGATTATCCTTCAGTGTCTATGCACTATAAATATCTTCATCGAATTCATTAGGGAGTTTTTATAGAATATCACTATACTTATTAGTTTTATCATTCCAGTTAGTAATTTAATATTTAAGAAATACCTCCTCCTATTGTATCCTTTATTTATAATCGAATAATTTTAAAAAGTTTTTGGATAGAACATAATATTTAGCATTTATATTATAACCACTTTTTAGTTTAAAATATTTCCCTTGAGATCATCTTTGATATTTCATTCTTGTAAAAATATCCTCTCACATTTAAACATGGGAATAATTTTATCCCTGAAATATATATCTATTTAAACATTCATTCCATAAATGATTTTGAGATTTTATACCTCATTTTCTTATAAATGTATCTAGATTCTTTTTTAATTATTCTCTACCTTCAGATTTTTGTTTTATTCCATCAATAGTTGCACCATCTTCTATGACATTTTTATTACATCCACTTCTTTCTTTCTTATTACTTAACCATCATTAGTAGTATAAACATCACATTTTTATCATTATCAAAATAAATTCACAAAAAATAATTAAAATGATAAAATGATTGAAAATTTAAATTTTTAACAATGTCTTTTTGTGTGCTGTTAGATTCCATAAATATTTTTTGACTATTATAAAAAATGGTACGACAATGTGGAAGTCCACTAGAATTTTTATTCATTGATTCTCAACCATTTTTCATGGAAACGAAGAATATAAAATCTATCAAAAACATTATTTTCAAAACCTATAATATAATTTCTATTGAAGAAAAGGTGTTATAAAAAAATTATTTTACACTATTGTTATAATTTAAGCATAACATATCATCAAATTATCTCAAAATAATAACAATATAAGGTGTAATTTCTTTAGGACCCGATACTTATGAAACTCATTTTACATAACATGTAAACAAATCTCTGTAATCTGTATGTTCTATAACCCCTTATAATATACACATAAGTAATATTTATCTCCATAAGCTTGGGAAGGGAACCACAAGAAATGGGTGATCTAAAATACTAGATAAGGGAAAATTATATGAACATTTAATTAAGGTTTATATCATTAAATTATATGAAAGCATGGTAAAGGGGAAATTTCTTATTGAAATGAACATGTGATAGTAATAGTTATCCCTAAATAGTGAATAAAGGACAAGAAATCTAAAAATAAAAAATATGTGAATGATGTAATACTATGATATAAGCATTGAGACCTGGAATAAAGAAATTATATAATAATTTAATGGAATCAATTAAAATTATCATTAATATAATTCTTGATATCTTAAGAATAAGACAAGGTTCACTCCCAAGACAATCCTTAAATATTTTGAAAATTCCAAAAGTTGATTAGTTTCACCCTATAATATCATATATGAAATATCAGGATATTAAAACACTACCCATTCATTTAAGGGAAACATAATTATGGTCCCATCCATCACAAAATATAGGGTGCATAAGCTAACTAGTTATGCACCACAGTTGGTTTATCTGGATAAGTAAGCATTAAACATTGCATTAGAGGGATATATATTTTTTCTTCCACCCATCACATAATAAAAATAATAATATATAAATGAGTTTTTATTTGAAAAGATTAAAATAAACAATACATAAATCATATGTATGATAAAACCCATGAGGAAAGAGCAGGGTCCAAAATCATGCCTCAAAGAATAACCAAAGGCTATATCAAAAGGATTCCCAATATAATAATGATTTGATTAATTTTTATGGTCATGTATTAGTAAATAAAAAATTTCTTGACCATTGATTTCCAATGAATGAATATTATTGAGATGGATTAGGTTTATATAAAAATAAAAATTAAATTATATAAGTGAAAATTTTCAAAATAAGAATATGATATTTTAAAGAGGGTTGTAATTTATTATTTCCCATTAGAAAAAACGAACTAGGATTATTTTCAGTAAAACAATAAGGGTTTAAAAAATATAATCATTGTTAAAATAATTTTATGGGGGTTTCACATGACATGAAATAATGAATTTTAAACATCATTTTCTTAAAAGACCTTTATTGAAATCCAAAATCATAAAAAGGATAATAAAAATTTATTTTGAAAGGTTGATAAGTCGTATATGAATGTTACATGATAAAAAAGATAATTATGTTTCCAATTAATAAGTATAACATTTTGGGATGGGAAATTTTGAATAAGGAGTGGAAAATTTCATTATGTAGGATAAGAATTATTCCCAAAAATGATGTACTTTTTAGAAATAACTTCATCATGGTAAAGATTTAAATCTCAAATTTCACTTTATTAAGAATGAAGAATTATAGTATCCTATAGAATATAATAAACCTGTCATGTGACACTGTAGTAAAAAATAATCATTATGAATAAATAAAAAAGTTGAGTCAAGAAATACCCTTAAATATTTTATAATTCTTTAGTGAAAACCCCTATGAGAGAATGAATGTTGAATATAACATTGAATATCATCAATTATAATAGAATACTAATTAAAAAATATTATATTTTAGTAGATACACTAATTCAAAGAAAACAATTATTATAATAAGAAATATTTCTTAAGGGGTAAAAATTGAGATAAGAAACTTTTTCCTATTATCCTGACATCGGCAAAAGTTCTCTAACACCACATATAAAAACATACCAATCATAATTACTTTTTTAGAACCTTATTCATATAAAATACCATTTATATCATGAATTTATATTTATTATATATATTCATATTAGTTCATTTTAATGTATATTGAATAGTGGTTGTGGAGGTTGGGGGTTTACTTAATTAGAAATGTCACCCCGTAATCAAATATTTGACTTGGGATTAACCATGAGTGAGAATGAATTTATACTTTTATTATATCATTATAGATGTGTATGTATAGTATTAGGTACTATATAAGGGTACATTATTAGTATCAATATTCATCTTGAAGGGTATTCATGTCCATAGAAATGGGCCTTAGGTCCACTGGGCCTTTAGCCACCATATTGGACACAACTATAATAAAGTAGAGAAAACTAAGAAGGGTCATAGAAGTAGTAAACCACCATACATAGCATGTAATTTAAAAAAATGAAACATTTCATGGTCATGGAAACATCTTATGTAGATATATATTTTTTCACCTTAAGCTGGTAATATTTTATGGAGGTGATATAGGTTCATTCGTGAATATCTACTAGGGAAGGATATTTTGAGTATAGATGGGTATGGGCCTTAGGTAGGGTTCTAAATTTTAGGACACATGTCTTACAATAAATGTAATTAAAAAAATATATTCCTATATACCACGAGTAAATGTATGTTTTCCCCCTTAATGAAGCCTAATTTTTTTTATTATCCAATAAATAATTTTTTTACCGACCCTCAAACCTAGTTGTGAAATATCGACCTTGAGTAATCTTGATTGTTTATAACACATTTAATAATACTGGAATCATTATATGTTCTTCTGCAAAATTTCAACATTCATAGATCATTAAATTATATATAATTTTTTTATAAATTTTTATTAAGCTATATTTTAATTCTATGGGTTTTTCAATTACAATCCCTGAAGGTGAAATTAGTGATGATTATGTGACCTCATGTCTGACGACCAGAACCACAAGGTCCGAGTCGGGAGCTATGTGACCTCATTTGTGCATCCTCCTATGAAATAGGTTTCCAACTACCATGGAGGATCTAAAGTGGAAACATTGGGGGAATATACCTTTAATATCAAATCATAGGGTCAATAATAACCAAAAATTTACATAATAAATTAGTAGATTAAATATGTGGAATAAATAATTAATTATATGCCTTTGAAATAAATAAAGCATCTCACATAAATGGAGATCCTCACCAGAGTAAATAGTGAATATTGTTAAATAAATAACAAATAGAATATATTTCTGGTGTTTGTACGATCCCACCACCAGATCCATGATCCTGAGGTCTGGAGTCCACTATAGGGCCATTTCCCTCTTCCTCATCCCCTATAAAATCTACAAGTGCACTAAAATTATGAGTAAGGTGTTTATACAAGACTCAGTAGGACACTACCAATGCATCCTTAAGATGGAATTATCAAGTATATAAGTGTATGACATAATAATAATCAATACATAGTAATAAAGTAAATATAAAATTAAAAAATAATAATTGGTGAGATAGCCAAGAGGCTATAAACCCCCAACCATATCTTCTTTAGTACCATGCCCGAATTATAATAAGGTGATTTCATGAATACTCAAAAACTATCCATATGGATAATGTACATTGAAACACCATGATATTTTATGAGATAGATAGATTTAATTTATTTTACATATTTTCTTGTATGTTACACCAAGATTAGTTTGTGCTATATGCAACACTGTATTAGCTTGCAGTATACGCAACAGTATTCTTGGATTGTGTTTCATTAAATTTCAAATTATTTAGATAAAATTCATTTCACACAGTACTGACTTTTGATTTTGTTCAATGTAAAAATGAAATATGTTTGTATTATGTTATACGCAACACCAATGGAAGCTTCCACTACAGGAAACACTGACTTGGTTTGCATTACACGTAAGAACGACCTTCCTCAATAGCTTGTGTGGTACACAACATCGAGTTTCACCAAACAATAATATATTATTAAAATATTATATAAAATATATTTTATGAATAACATTAACCACATTTTTAAATTTAAATAACATTATAATTAATCATACACATGATATGAGAACAAAATCCATTTTTTGGATAAAAGATGCATTTTTAATAAATATAGTTGTACCGCCATTTGAGGGCGCACAGATCAAGTTTTTGGCACTTTTATAAGTAAGATTTGAATAGATAAACTTATTCTTAAGAAGCAGGAAATATAAAATTTACTTTGGATAAATTTTTGATATTTGTTTGAGAACTTACACATTTTGATTAATAGTTAAAATATGATAAATTTTATTTCAATAAAACATTTTTGATACAAATAATATATATGGATAAAATTTATTATTGAAAGATTTTAAAGTATAAATAGAATATAATTTTATATTTTAATAAAATGTAATTAATTTTCATTAATTTTACATTGAATTCATATGTAAAAACATTTCAATCATTTCAAATGTTTTAAGCAAAAACCTATTTTTTCGATATCGAGATAAATTTAAAATTAATAACTACAAATTCTTTGTTTTGAATTAAGAAAAATGTATTACATATTTATAATCAGTAGGTTTATATTTTCTAGATATTTAGCCATTATTTATGTTTATTGTGAATAATGAATTCTGTAATTATTTCATTTACCATGGTTAAAGGGTTAATATGGTAAATAAGGGTAAAAAATAATAATATTAAACTACCCTAACCCATTCTTTAATTCTCTTGGATGAGATATTTCTGACCATGGGATTTTTTGGGTTGATTTTGGGACCCCATGGATATACTTGGATGTGAAAATGACATTTTAAAATAGTTAATTTATTGTAATGATAATTATAATCTAAACATATATCTTTAATTAAATAGATTTTAATATAGGGTTTTATAATATATATATATATGTATATAAATAGTAATTAGAAATCTAAAAATATTTCTTACATCATGTTATTTTATTTATAATTTTAGACATTAGATAAATATATTTACTTATGAATAAATTATGATGTAGTGATTACTTCATTAAATAAAAGATTCAAATAAAGGAATTTGTAAAACAAGATTAATTTTAATATTTTAATGTCATCCACAATTTTTTTGGATTACATTGTCATATTAGGGATGAGTTATTTCTTTTGTTTCAAATTAATATGGATATTATGAATTTTTAGAAAAGTCATGTATGAATAGTATCCAAAATTGATATAATTCAAAACCTAAAACATTAAATAGTTTATTAAATGATATTAAATTATTAAAAATATAAGATTCATCCAAATGGTTATTACAAGTCCAAATATCTATTAAATAATATTTTTTGGAAATTTTTACATGATATGGTAATTACATTATCCCACAATGTGTAAATAACATATATCACTGTATGAATAAAAATGGTAAAATAAGGGTATAACCAAACAGATAAGGATAAAAAACATTCAAAACTTGTCGAAAAATTTTTGGATGATGGATATTTGAACTAAAACCATCTTATATTATAATTAAATAGATTTTATACCATTTTAAATCGAATTTCAATTTATAATAAATTAATATATTGGAACTTTCAAAAAGTACCCCTCTGCTCTCTTTTAAAAGGGCACCTCCTCCCCCTCCTCTTCAATCCATTTGGATCCCTTACACTCGACCAAAACCTAACCATTTATCTTCTAAAATTCCATATTTATATTCTATAGGTTCTGTTATTCTCAAAAAAACCAAATATATTACGCTAAGGCAAAATTTAAAGGAGACACGTCGAGGAAGAGATAATATCTTCCACCGATTATTTTGAATTTATTTCTTCATCTATTTATTATTCGTTAGTTGTCTCATTATAAAATAATAACATCAGTATAAATCATATAAATATATGTTATTATAAATATTAAATAAACCTATTTCACCTTTTATCAATCCTATGAAAAATAGAATCACCGTGCGTGTGTCTGTATAGATTACCCTCTCCACGCTGCCATGTAATATTTTTTTTCACCACCATCTTACTTGGATAGATATAATGGTGGAAATAATAACTATATATTATTATTATTAAATTATACTTACTTTTAGATATTATACACCATCCAATTCAATACCAATCCACAAATGTTGGAACGTTAACATTTCTCATGCATACGTACGGCTTACCTTCTCCATGACTAGATGAGATTCATTATCCATGTTAACCATTCAAGAATAACTGAAAATAATATATAATAAATAATCATTATATATATGACATAATAAATATACTGGATTTATTTATATATAAATATTTCATTTAGATACTACCATCCAATTCAATAAGGAAACAAAAATGACGTTCAAGCATACGTATGGCCTACCGTCTCCATGGACGGTGTATTTCATTTCATTTATCTATATATTATATATACATACACTAAATATATAAGATATATATAAATCATGTTTCAAATTCTGTAATTATGTGAATAATTATCTAAATAATTATATTAAGAATAACAAGTCCAATCAAGTACAATAAATGAATCGATTATTACCCAGAACATTGCTTTTACTTGGAATTGACAAATGAACCTGTAATATAAAGTCATAAATGAATCATATATGATATCATAAATATTATTATGCTTTAGTTACCAGATAAAAACATATTTAAACCCATAATATAAGAGTTTTAGACACATACAAGAGAAATTAGACATAAGGTATGGGATAATTTTTCCATCACATTTTTATTTGAGATTGCTTATAAATAAGTATTTAATAGGGTTAAATTTATCATCCATGCCCATATTTTCTAAAACTATTTTCATAAAATGTTTAATATTAATCTATGTACATTTAAATCCATCTTTACAGATTTTTTACTTTTAGTACATTGAATGGAAGGAATCATTCTTGGGTTTACCATATAAGGTACTTTTTGACTTTTCCAACAAAAGTACGAGGAGAATGTTTTTTTAAATTATACTACATGAATAGATTTTTATGATTTCAAAATGAATTAATTGAATGAAAATTAATTTACAAGATTTCATGTTTATTTTGAATTTAATTATTTTATTTTAAAATTGGACTATATTTTGAGAAAAGAAACATTTTTGAAGAAGAGAAGATATTTTACTCAGGAATTATGTTGATGGGTTTTATCAAAATTATCTTCCATATAATATTATATAGGGTATGTCTCTATCCATATTATTACTTGAATTTTTTTGTTTTTATGATGGAATTATTTTCGTGATGTCTATTTATCTTATATGGATTTTGTTATGATGAAATGGTGTTCAAGAGTCCCATTTTATTTCATTAGTTATTCTATGATGAATGATGTATGTTTCATGGAACATGTAAGAATGATATTGTTATGATATGGGTGGGATATATATCTCCCTATAATGAATTTTTTACGATTTATATCGCATGAGATATACATGATTGGAATGAAAAGTAAATTCGATTAAGTAATACATGGATAGAACGACATGTAAACACTGTTCAGTAATGGACTTTGAACACTATGATGGTATTGGAAAAAACTATTTAGCTACTATGAAAATAATATTATGCGCATAATGGTTTTGAAAAATTCCATGTTTTATTCACATGCTATTTTATCTTGATTAATGTTTTTTTATGATCCATGACTTATCTACTGCCAAAATTTATGCCATTGCTCAAGATTTTGATGTTTAAACATTATGTTCATGTTTTTAAGTAAAAATGGCAGTGTTTTGTTTTATATACTCCATGTTTACCCATACTAAGAATTTGATCTGACCCATTTTATGTTTTATTTTCCTAAGGATATAAAGAATGTATTTAGGTAGGAAAACAAAATGGAAGGATCTTTATGGGAGATGTTTAAGATCTTTTACAATGATTGTATGATTATTTTCCCAGTTTCCAAAGACACTAAAATAATATGTTTTTTGGGTGACTGTTATTGTCTTGTATTAAGTATTTCAAAAAATTAATGTAATGTCCATGTACGTCAAGCTTGGGTCTTTATAGTTGGTATCAGAGTGAAGGATTAGTTAACCTTAAGAAATTATGATGTGAACACTTTAGTGAGATCCCTAGAGATATTTCTAATGTGTGTCTAGAGATTAACAATGTCTATGTGTAAATATAGGTTACATTATGAGAATTATGTTAATGATCATAAAAAAGCTAGGATTAAACCAAATATGTTAGAGAATGGAAGTACTCCCCCTTGATTATGTTGTTTTATTAGAATCATTTTTTCCTCCCACACTATTCTTTTTGTGTTTTAGTCAATTTAGGGAAAAAGAAGAAATTGGGTAAATATTGAATATGATGAACAAATTGGTGACTATGAGCAATGAAATTCTATATTGACTTGAGTGACTGATATTGTGATTATTCTGAATCATTCATCACGATATATGATTAACAAAGTGAACTTTAGTGGTATTACCAAGTCATCAAATAAAATGAATATTGAATTTCATACATATTCCCATGGCTAGGAACATGGTGGAAAGAAGATTAATCTTCCTACATATCTAGAAGAAAGGATGAAGAACCATAAGGAATACCTGAAATGGAGGGGAAGTTGTTATCTCTGGGAAAAAAAGGTCATAGAGTGAAAAATTGTTATGGAGTTCAATGTATCATATTTTGAAAACATGGTTATTACCCAACTAAATGCCTAGACAGATGGATCTACTTATCTGAAAAAGGAAGGAATTATTCCATGCCTACCATTAAATTGATAGGATTTAATTATTTATGTATTTGAATCCATAAATGATGAATGGTGAATTATTTAAGAGTTCATGGTTTGTGTTTTTCACTATGCATTTTCAAGAATATGTAGAATGGTTATAATTGATAAGAAAAGCGATTTAATGAAAAGGGGATATTCAAAAGAAACACATGATTAAGGGAAATATTTCTCTTAATATGAACATGATGTAGAGGTAATTATATTTGTATAAAGATATGTTAGAATATATTAGTTACCTTTGAATTGGTTAAGGATTTTTTGGAATGTGGGTTAACTTGTCACAGATGATAAATACAACTTTTCATGACATAAGGAATATATCCAATAGGTTTTTTAATAAGGAAACATGAATGTTTTCAATAAGGATATATGGAAATTTAGGTTATTATCTTGACTAAAGAGAATTAATGATGAAGACATTCAAATGTTTGGAATGTGACCATGAAGAAATATCTTATGACATATGGGGGATAAAAGATTGTATTCACATGCTTGTTATATGATGTTTATGGTAATTGTTTTCTTTGTACTATGATATTGGGAATAAGTATTTTGGATATGCCTAAAGGTTGGAATGGAATAATTTATACATCAAATATTATTGATTAAGGCTAGAACATATTTTTATATTTTTTTGGTAATTTTATAATAGTATAGTTTCAGATAAAGAACAACTCGCAAGATAGGTGACAAACCATCGCCTTAGACAAATCTATAGGAATAGGACCCACAACCGAAGTGCGACAGGCCCTTATCACCTCCTACTGGCCTACAAGAAGTACCTGGTTAGTAGAAATAATTTTTATTAAGCGGTATGATATATGAAGTATATGTCCATTTTTGGAACCATATACAATTAATCTCCCCATAGATTGACTACTGTATATTTAATAACTTTTGGTGACATATTTTGGATAGAGATAGATAGAATGACCTATCATTCTATCACATTATTTTATAACACTTCATGAATGAAAAATTTAACTTCATTTCTTTAAATAAGAGTTGAAGTGGAAATTGTTCAAGGAACAATCAATGGTATTGAAATCAAGTATGTTTTTCTTCTAATGAAAAAATTATTCAATGTTATGAAAAGGTTCTTGAATACAAAAAATGTTATCCTAGTACCTTTTTATCCATTGAATCAGATGGCCCCTTAAATCATTGATCATTTATGGCTATCTGGTAGTTAACTTTCTCTAATCATTTTTCTCTATCACTATCCATCAAAACTTTATGGTTAGATTTATCTTCCAAATCCATTATTTTACTTCCCACCTATGTTCTCATATGTTTAAACCTAGTAATGAGTTTATTTGTGAAACCGTTATGTTTCAATCTTTCCTTTTTAAAATTATGTTTTAGTATTGCTTTTTTTTTTGTGTGGGTTTCCATGAAAGAGACTTTCAAGTAGAAAACCTTTTATAACCTGATGAATTTAAAGAGAAAAATTCATTTTAAGGGGGGTATAATGTAACACCCAGATATTTTATGACATAGATGATTTTAATTTTATTGATATATATTGTTTACTCTACACCAAGATTTTCTTGTGCTATATACAACACTGTATTAGCTCGCAGTATACACAACCCTATTCTTGGATTATATTGCCCATAATTTCAAATTAATTTGATTAAATTCACATCATACAACTGTGAGTATAGATTTTGGTCAATGTAAAAATGATCTATGTTTGGTTTAGGATATACGCAACACAAAAAGAAACTTCCACTATATGCAGCAATGACTTGGTTGGAGTCACATGCAAGAACGACCTTCCTCGATAACTTGCATGGTATGCAATACAGAGTTTCACTATAAAATGATATATTATTAAAGTATTATATAAAATGGTCATTATCAATAGTTCTTTTTAAATTTTATATAACATTATCACTCATCTTACAAGTGATATGAGAACAAAATCAATTTTTTGGATAAAAGAAGTATTTTTCGTAAAAATGTAGTTTTACCGACTTTTGATGGAAATCCAATTTTATATATAGTTTTGAAACTTTCATAAGTTATATTTTACAATATAAACTTCTTATTTTGAAGAGGGACATAAAAATTTACTTTGGATAAATTTTTGATATTTTTCTGAAAACATTCATATTTTGATGAATAGTGAAAATACTCTAAATTTTAATTATTAAAAACTTTTTCATTGAAATAATTTATATGGTTAAAATATATTATTGAATTGTTTTAAAGTATAAATAGAATATAATTTTATAGTTTAATACAATATAATTCACTGTCATTAATTTTAAATTGAATTCATCTTTAAAAACATTTTAATCTTTTGCAATGTTTTAAACAAAAACACATTTTTTTGACAATGAGATTAATTTTAAATTAATTACTGAAACTTATATGTTTTTAATTTTAAAAAATGGATTCCATATTTTTAGTCAGTAGGTTCAAAATTTATAAATAACAGCCTTTTATTTTTGGACATAATGAATTGTGACTTCAGTAATTATTTTATTTACCATGGTTAAAGGGTAAATCCGATAAATAAGGGTAAAAATAATAATATTAAACTACCCTAACACATGGCCTAATCCTATTGGATGAGATATGTCCAGCCATGGAAATACATTGGTCGATTTTGGGAGCCCATGGATTCACTTGGATGTGATAATGACCTTTTATAATAATTAATTTAAAGTGATTATAATTATGAACTAAGTAAATATCTTTTATTAATTTTTTTTCATATGGGGTTATATAATAGATATACATGTCTATAAAAATTAATTGGAAATATAGAATTATTTCCTATATCATGTTATATTATTTATAATTTTTAGACATTAGATAAATATATATTTTTATGACACAATTTGGATGTTGTGATTACCTCATTAAAGAAAGATTCAAATAAATGAATTTATAAAAAATGTTTAATTTGAATATTTTGATACCATCCACGAATTTTATAGAAGACATTGAAATATTAAGGATGAGTTAATTAATTTATTTTTAACTAATAACGTTGTTATGATTTTTTAAACAATTCAAATATGAATAATGTCCAAAATTGACATAATTCATAACTTAAAACATAGAATAGTTTATTAAATGATATCAAATTCTTAAAAATCAAAGAGTCGGCCAAATGTTTAATATAAGTCCAAAATATTTAATAAATTACTTTTTTTCGATCATTATACATGATATTTTAATTTCATTAACCCACTATGTGTAAACAACATGATGTCATGGTAAGATTTAAAAGGGTAAAATAAGGGTTAAAAAAAAAGGAAATGTATAAAACAAATATTCAAAACCAATCAAAAAATAATTGGGTGATAGGTATTAGAAACAAAATCATCGTATATAATAATTAAATAAGTTTTTAACTATTTTAAATAGAAATTGAATTAATAATAAATAAATACTTTGGCACTTTCCTAAAGTTCCCCTGTTCTCTCTTATAAAAGGGCACATCCTCACTCTCGTATTCACTCCATTTTGAGCCTTTAATATTAACCAAAACCTACCCATTTATCTTCTAAACATTTTTAGTAATATACTAGATGTTCTGTTATTCTCAAAATAACAACTCTAGTTCCCTAATGTTAAATATAATGGAGGCATGCCTAGGAAGAGGCAATCTCTTCTATTGATTCTTTCAAATTTATTTCTTATTATACTCCCTTTTATTTACTTGTTTAACTATAAAGTAATAACATCAGTATCACTCATTTATTGATATGTTATTATAAATCTTAAACAACCCTATTTCACCTTCTATCCATCCTACCAAAAATTAATTCATCGTGCGTGCGTATGTACGGATTGTCATCTATACCCCTTGCTGTAATCTGTTTTTCACCACCACCTAACATGGATGGGTATAATTGTTGAAGTAATAACTATATATTATTATGATAACATGATACTAATTCTAAGATATTATACAAAATCCAATACAATACCATTTAAGAATGATGGGAATAATATCATTGTTCGTGTGTACGTACGACTTACAGTCTCTGTGATGCGATTAGAATCATTCTCAATGTTAACAATTCAAGAATTATTATAAAGTATATATAATAAATAATCGTAAAATATATGAAATAATAATTCTAATAGATGTTTGTATATATATACATGTAATTTAATTACTTCCATCCAATTATATAAGGAAACAAAAATAGCATTCATTCGTCTGTACGACCTATCATCTCCATGAATGGGGTATTCCATTTCATTTATCAATCTACTATATATATATATATATATATATTCCATATATAAGATATGTATAAAACATGTTTTACATTCTAGGAGTACTTAAATCATGATATAAGTAATCAAATGTAGAATAACAATTCCAAACATGTACGATAAATCAAATGATTATTACCCAAAAAGTTGCTTTATCATGGAATTGACCAATGAACATGTAATATAAATGAGTAAGTGAATCATATATGATATCATAAATTTTATAAAAACACGCTATTTTCTCTGACAGCGGGAATTAATTATTAAATTAATTAATGTGACTTATATGTTTTGAATTTTGTAAAATAGACTTCATTTTTGAATTCGGAATATCAAATATAGCTTAGGGTGAATTTTTTGTAATTTTCTGAAAAACTTCAATTTTTGATGAATAGTGAAACCACTAAGTGGTAATCAAGCAAACTAATTTTTCAGTTAAATGAAAGTTTCACACTAATGTGTATTGAATTTTGAAAATCCGACATACATTGTAACACCCCAGGATTCCAGAGTGTGTTATTTCTTAAAAATAATTCAATAACTTGCACTACACGCAACACCGAGTTCAATCACACCATTAAAAGAGGTCATGAATAGTATTAACTACATTTTGAACTTTATATAATCCTTATAATTTTAGAATCTCTATTATGAGTTTCTTAGTTATAATGCAAGAACAGATTCATTTTCAGTATTGCACTTTTATCAACTTTTGATAGTGAAACCTTTTTAAATACAATATTTTAAACTTTTTGACTAAATGGAGACATAAAAAAATTTAAAATGAAACATCCCAAGCTTCCACGGTACACTTTCCTTTGAATAAAACAGTAGCGTGTGTTGTACGCAACTTCGAGTTCTAACACACCGTAACCAATCAAACTAGCTGTTATGAATAGTAATACCTACTTTTTGAAGTTATATATATTTTATATTTTAAAATGGACTTCATTTTTGGATTCGGAATATCAAATTTAGCCTAAGGTGAAATTTTGGTACTTTTCGGATAACTTTCATATTTTGATGAATAGTGAAAATTACTAAATTTTAATTAAAAACAACTTTTTAAATCAAAATAATTAATAGTAATAAATTATGAATTTGAGTGGTTTTAAAGTATATTTAGAATATATTTTTACTATTTAATATAATTTTGGTCATTGGACATAATTTTACAATTAAACCGAACATAAACAAGTGTCAATCTTTTGATAGTTATTATCTCTTAAAAACACGCTTTTTGTTTTGACAGCGGGAATTAATTTTAAATTAATTTCTGCCACTTCTATTTTTTGAATTTAGAAAAATGGATTCCATATTTGGAATCAGGATGTTCAAATTGTGTAAATAGGTAACTTTTATTTTTAGACATTTTGAAAAATTACTGCGGTAAATATTTTATTTACCATGGTTAAGGGTAAATCTGGTAAATAAAGGTTAAAAAATAATATTATAATAATACTAAATTACCCTAAAACGTGTCTTAACCCTACTGGTTGATACATGGTCGACCATGGGAATATTTGGGTCTATTTTGGGACCCCATGGATCCACTTGTAAGTGATAATGACACTTTATTTTAATTAAGTTAAAATGAATACAAAAATGACACAAGCATATATCTTTTAGAAAAACAATTGTTACATAGGGTTATATATGTTGGATTTTAGATTATAAATATTCATTATAAAGCTAAAAAGATTTCCTACATAATTATATTTTATTTATAATTTTTAGACATTAAATAAGTTTTTTTATTTATGACACAATGATGATGCAGTAATTACTATAATAGTGAAAAATTAAAATAATTGATACTATAAATACCCAAATAAATATAATATGAAACTTTTAATGAATTAAACTAATTTTCTAGGATAATATGATATATTAGGATTGATTTAATTGACTTTTTTCGAAGTAATCAATCTGTTATGAGTTTCACAAAAATCAACCATTGAATAGTGTCAAAATTGACATAAAAGAGTTTTTAAAACAAATATTATATTATTTATTGATATTAAATTCCTAAAAATCTAAGGTTCGGCTAAAAGACTTATATAAGGATAGTTTCATCATTAATGGACCACTTGGGGGTCGCTTGGATGTATATAGTAAGTTTATTAACCATATTATATAAAAATACAAAGAGACATTGTAAAAGTGAAACTAATTAACTTAGAGTTAATACTTAAAGATAAGGTTAATATAAGTACCCAAACCTGTCTAAATTCTATTGGTTGAGTGGTTTTCGACCTATCCCCACCTTAACCTTTGAATAATCAACTTTTGAGCCATTAAAAACCGAATATGAATTTATTATAAACTAATATTTCTAGCTTTTCCAAAGGTGCCCCTCACCCCTCTTATAAAAGGGAACTCCTCCTTCTCATTTCTTCACACCTTCAAAGCCTTTTGGATCGGCCAAACTCTTCCCAAATACTCTCCCAACATCCCTCACTACAACCTAGAGGCCTTAGTTTGATCAGAAAGCCAACCTAAGGAGCCCTTTTGATCAAATCAATAGGAAGAACCCGAAGAAGAGGTAATGATTTCACCACCCTTCTCCAAGTTCATTTCTTCTTCCACTTCTTCTTCCTTTGTTCTTACCATTCTAAAATAATAACTCCAGTATCTCACATATACTGTGATGTTATAAATATGGTACAATCATATTCAGTATTCTATCCACCCTTTGAATAACATGTCACCATACGTGCGTACGTACGGCTTACCGTCTCCACGTCGTGGTGTAATTGTTATTCAATATAATATTATTTGGATGGGTATAATAATGATGTGTAACTCATGTAAATAATAAATATAACATGTTAATGATTCTGTATATATGATATAACATCCATTTATATATTATTTTAATATCAAAAGAATGATATTGTCGCTCGTGCGTACGTACGGACTACCGTCTCCACGAACGCGATGAGATTCATTCTCCATCGTATCCATTCAAGTATAATTATCATTTGATGATTTAAAAATGATGTTTAAAGACTGGATATCATTCTGGATATGAATAAGATACAACAACCATGGCTTATGTAACAAAACATATAAAAGAAAATGAGTAAGTTAACTCCCGAAACGACGATAATTCTAAGATATTATTAACAAATCAATGTTAAAAGATCATATATGATATCATATTAATATATATGATTATTGTATAATTTAATAACAACTATTTCACCATTATACAGGAGGTTAACCTACCCCAACCAAGGAAAAGTACAAGGTAAGGGTTATTTCACAATCTCTTCATTATTCGAGGTTGTTTATACGTAATAATCTACTGGGATTTCTTTATCATCCACATCCATGTTTCTTCGAAATGTATTTCAAAACATATTTATTATTTACAAGAATATGGGTTAAATTCATTTATACCCTTGTTTGACTTTTTGTAAGAGGTTTATAAAGGAATCTTTCCATCGTTTTCAAAACAAGGTCCTTTTTAACCTTTTCGACAGAATTAAGATAAGAATGTTTTTTTTAACTTATACGGCGGGTGCGGTTATTTTCCACCGTTATAAAATCGTCAAAGCTTTCCTTACAATCTTATAAGAATATTTTCAAGAAAATGTTTTATTTTATATGGCTCTTAAATGATTTCAAAAATAGAAAGTGATATTTCTCTAAAAAGTGTTTTGATTTCATCTATGTCAACATCCTTCATTATTCTTGATTGAGGTCAATGTGATACAATACAATCTTCCATATTGTATTGAATGAGTTATGTTTGATTGTGGATGTGCTATTTTCATATCACTCATGGTTTATGTTTAAAGTTTTGACATTTCAGAAGTTATTTTTAATCCAAATGTTTATGTTATATTTCAAACTTTTCTTCAGATGAATGTGCTGAACAAGTATGTTCCGGGTTGGGGACCGGTAAAAGTAAGCCCTCCAGGTTGGGGACTGGTAAAAGTAAGCCCTCCAGGTTGGGGACTGGTTAAAGTAAGCCCTCCAGGTTGGGGACTGGTTAAAGTAAGCCCTCCAGGTTAGGCACTGGTAAAAGTATGCCCTCCGGGTTGGTGTCCGGTTATTAGAGGCACTCCGGGTTGGTGTCCGGTTATTAGAGGCACTCCGGGTTGGTGTCCGGTTATTAGAGGCACTCCGGGTTGGGTTCCGGTTAGAAGTAACCCCTAGGTCTTGGGATGAGGCCTAGAAAAAGAAATTAACGTTTAGCATTATGCATTCCAACATTATGAAAGTGGTTATTGATTTTTGCATGTGATTATTCGATTAGTAGAATATCCATGTGAATAAGTAAATGGCATTATTTCATTTTATTTATGCCATACCATGTTGAAAGTTCTTGTTTGAAAGGCTTTTGTTTTAGTTATACATTTCCTTAAAAGTTTATTCTTATTTATGAAAGTTTCCGCTATATTGTTATCCTTACTGGGCATTTGAGCTCACCCCTTTTCTATGTTTTATTTTTCCCAGGAAGTGAAGAAGTAAGTTATGAATGACCTGCAGGGATATTATGTGGGGATATGAGTGTGGATTATGGAGACAATATGTTGTTGTAGTAGTTTTTCATTTTATGATGTAATGTAAAACTTATGAATATATCTAGTGTTTCCAAGGCTACTAAACCAATCGGTCTTTCGAGATTTGATCTTTCTTGTGATCATGCCAATGTTATGTAATAATGCACCGACTCTGGGTAACTGGGGTCGGGGCGTTACATACATGGTTGTCATTAGTATGTAAAATGTGGTTCAATGGGATGAAAATAATTTTTTGGTGAATAGTAACTTTTTTTCATTAATCGCGATTAGAGGTAATTAGTGTGATTTAAGGTAAAAATGATATTATAAAAATATGAAAACACCATGAAACTTGTCCTACCCCAATTGGATGAGTCATGGATGACCAAGAAAACCCATGGGTCGATTTAGGGGACCCTATGGAGCCTCTTGGGTGAGATAATGACTTTAATGCCTTTTTTTAAATAAAGGAGAAAATGACACTAACATAAATTGTTTTACTAAAACAATTTTTAGAAGGGGTTACACTAATCATAATTTTGTCTATAAATACTATTTGGAAAGATAAAAATATTTCCTACATCAGGATATTTTTTTTATAATTTTTAGACATCAAATAAATTAATTTAATTATGACATCATGATGATGCAACGATGACCTCATTAATGAATAGTTTAAATAAAATGAAACGATAATATAAAATCTAAGACCTACACTTGTCCAAAAACTATTGGATGGGAATATTTTGAAGCCTTATCATCTTATCTTCGAAATATATCAATGTGGGACCTTATAAATTCGAAACACTTTTGAAAATAAAATAATAGTTTCATGATTTCCAAAAGTGCCCCTCCTCTCCTCTTATAAAAGGCCCCCACCTCTACCTCATTTCACACACTCCTCAATCCTTTGGCTCGGCCATCCCCTACCCACTTACTCTCTCCACATCCCTCTCCTCATCCTAGAGGATTCCCTTTGGGCTGAATCCTCTCAAAGGAAGCATTTAGGCTCACATCAAAAGGAGTTACACTTTTAAAGGTAATTCATTCTTTCATGTTCATTTGTTTTATTTTGCTTCTCCAACCCCCTAAACTCTTTTTATTTACTTATTTTCTAACAAAATCAGTATCTTCAATATACTAGTATGTTGTTATATGATTTATTCGAGCTACACTCTCACACAACTAAATCAAATGGTTAAAGAACATACGGTTTCCGTGGATGGCGAAATTCTGCCTCCTGAAACGATGATTGTTCAATACTCATTTAACACCTTCAAAGGTGGCCATTATGATGTCACTATTTTTATATATGATATATAATATTTTTATTCTTTACTTAAGCTTCAGTATTTTTCATTTATGGCATACCATTATTGTTTCCATTATTGGTAAACACGATATCTTCAGGTTAGGAAGTGCGGACTACCGCCCCCTGAAAGTGATTTGATTCGTTAATACCATATGTGGGATGTGTAAAGGATAAAGTTAATGATATTATATATTGTTATGATACTGGAATTATAATATACTCTTATATCATTATGATTGCATTCCATAAATACGAAATAGAAATGGAAGTAGCGTTCATGCGTACGTACGGCTTACCGTCTCCATGAACAGTGCATTTCATTTCTTACCTCTAAATGTGATGCAATATTATAAATACATGTATATGATGAATATATATGATATATATGTTATCCAAATCATTAATATAATTCTGGATATAACGAACCTTTAACCAAATTAACAACATGTAAGTGTAAGAAGTCTATTTTTGACTTAAGAACCAAATACCGACAAAATGAACATTATTAACTTAAATGATTACATGATGTTCATAACATGGTATTAAAGGAATAATAAACTTGAAAAAGGTTCTTAAGCAAGTAGAGATTAACTCAAGTTTATTATTCAGGAGATTAAAGAATGGTCGGGTCATGTCGGATACGAGGTATGGGACTTCGTCTCAATCTCCTTTCATTGAGGCATATTTTGTTTTATACACAACCTTCTTTTATACGGTGTATAAACCCCTTTTAATTTTACGTTTATTCAAAAGGATTCATTTTTATACGAAGTGTTTACTAAACGACAAAAGGGAATGTTTTTGTCGTATGTATGCGGCGACAACGAGTTCTCCGCCGCCGTGACCGTTATTTGAGTTTCGGCTTCTTCTACAAGCCATACTTTTTTTTAAAAAAAGAAAAAAATAAATACCATGTTTAATTCTCTTTTATTTTGGTATTGAAAATGCTTTTCATAATATTTTTATATCAATGTGTGGTATTGATATCTTGTGACTGAAAGGTGGAAATGTTATGTTTCCTTTATGCATGTTTTATGTGATACGATTATGTTGAGGTTCTTGGGAAATATTATGAAGACGGGTGGTTCCGTGATAGACTAAGGGCGGGTGAGCCCGATATATCTCTCCAATGCATTGGGTAACGCGAAGGAGTGAAACGTTATGGTTTCTCCGAAGAGATTTAGGGAATATACTGTGATGGGTATTCCAAACGTAACCAAGAGGGTTACTCCCTACGTAAGGATGTTATGAATGCCTCAAGTTACCTTTATGTCTTATGATTTCAATGATTTATTCATGTTTTGATGAGGTATGTTAAAGTGATTATGTTTTATGGGTATATTATGATCTCATCCTTATGTATATATGTACCTATATTTCCTTTCAATATTTTTATATCCCTTACTGAGATTTTTATGCTCATCCCATGTTTTTTTGAAATGTTTTTCACAGGTCAAGGGAAAGGTACATGATATGATGACAGTGTCAAGGAAGTGTCAAGAAAGAATCCATGTTTTATTTTAAATATGTTTCCATTTATGGGAATAAAGAATACTATCTTTATGTAACCACTTTGTTTATATGTGGAATGTAATGCAAGTTTTATGATATAATTCTCTAATACTCTAAACCCGAAAAGATCCTCAAGGTGTAATCTTGTGATAACTCAAGATTATGTATGGTTTAAGGATGGGGCCTTATAGTTGGTATCAGAGGTCAGTTTAGATAACTTTATGAGTTAAAATTCTATTAAATGATTATCCAAAAATATATTTTTTGAAATGATATAGCATTTGAAGATTACAATGTTGCTTCATCTAAGACATTTTTGTTAAGAATGGTTTTTCATAGAGGAAACAGAAAAACTTTTCTGGGAAGGCATACAGATGGAAATGACCTTTCAAATCAGTATCCTAAGATGGTCAGAATCAGAACTAAACAGTTTACTGCAGTGATGGCTCAGTTGAATCCGGTGAAAAATGTTGGTTGTGTTATTGATGATATTTTGGTGTTTTCTAAAAGTAAAGAGGAGCATGAAAGACATTTAAGGGTTATCTTGCAAACCTTAAAAGAAAAGAAATTGTATGGGAAATTCGGCAAGTGTGAGTTTTGGTTGCAACAAATTTCATTCCTTGGTCACATTGTTTCTAAATATGGGATAACTATTGATCCTGCAAAAACAAATGTTGTGGAAGACTGGCCAAGACCCACAAATGTAACTGAGATTCGTAGCTTCCTTGGTTTGGCAGGATATTACCGAAGGTTTGTTATAAATTTTTCACGGTTATCTAGTACAATGACTAAGCTAACTCGAAAGGGTGTTAAGTTTATCTGGACAAAAGAATGTGATGAATGTTTTCAGGAATTAAAAAGAAGATTGGTGAATGCTCCAGTTTTGGCACTACCTTCCAGGAATGGTGAGTTTGTTATCTGCATTGATTCTTCATTGAAAGGACTTGGTTGTGTTCTAATGAAGAATGACCAGGTAATTGCTTATGTTTCACGACAGTTGAAAACTCATGAGATAAATTACCCTACACATGATTTGGAATTAGCTGCTATTGTTTTTGCTTTAAAAATTTGGAGGCATCATTTGTATGGAGTAAAGTGTAAAATATATACCGATCACAAAAGTTTATAGTATATATTCACTCAGAAAGAATTGAACATGAGACAAAGGAGATGGCTAGAATTAATCAAGGATTATGATTGTACAATTCATTACCATCCGGGAAAATCAAATAAAGTGGCTGATGCTTTGAGTCGAAAAAAGTAATGCTTCATTAGCAATGTTGCATTTGGAACGTGATCCTTTGGTTAAGGATTTGATGAACTTTGGAATAAAAGTTGTTGGTGCAAGAAGTTCTTTTGTTTTGTTTCAGGTATCAGTGAGATCATCTCTATCAGATAGAATCAAGCAAGCACAGAAGCAAGACAGTGAGTTGCAGAAAAAGGTAGAGCTGGTTCAGAAAGGTAAGTTGCCTGAATTCAACATTGAAAATGATTGCGTTTTGAGATTTGGTAAGAGATTGTGTGTGCCTTGTGATTCACAGTTGAAGAGAGAGTTGTTATGTGAAGCTCATAGTTCTCTTTTTTCAGTTCATCCTGGCAGTACTAAGATGTACAGAGATCTTCAGGAGTATTACTGGTGGGATGGAATGAAAAGAGATATTGCTGATTTTACTGTGAAGTGTTTGACTTGTCAGCAGGTTAAAGCAGAGCGGCAGTTACCGAAAGGGATGCTTCAGCCTTAACCAGTGCCAGAGTGTAAATGGGAGAATATATCCATGGACTTTGTTGTGGGATTACCGAAGACATCTCGAGGTAATAATGCAATTTGGGTTATTGTTGATCGCTTGACTAAATCTGCTCATTTCCTTCCTATACGAGATACTTTTTCCCTAGATCAACTTTCCCGTTTGCATATTAAAGAGATAGTCAGGTTACAAGGAGTTCCCCTCTCCATTGTGTCTGATCGTGATCCTAGGTTCACTTCTAACGTTTGGAAAGGCCTTCATAAGTCCTTGGGTACTGAATTAAATTTTAGTACAACTTTTCATCCTCAATCAGATGGGAAGTCAGAACGAACAATTCAAACATTGGAGGATATGATACGTTCTTGCTCTATGGATTATCAGGGAAGTTGGGACCAACATCATTCTTTGGTTGAATTTTCATATAATAACAGTTTTCATTCCAGTATACATATGGTTCCATTTGAGGCATTATATGGCAAACGGTGTCGAACTCCAGCTTTTTGGGATAAAGTAGGGGAAAGGAAGCTGATGGGACCAGAGTTGGTAGAAGATATGGCAGAAAAAGTTCAGTTGATTCAGAGACACATGAGAACAGGTCAGAGCAGGCAGAAGAGTTTTTCAGACAATAGGAGTAAGGATCTCTCTTTTGAGGTAGGTGATCATGTTTTTCTCAAAGTTTCACCATGGAAGAGTGTGATGCGATTTGGTAAGAAAGGAAAGCTGAGTCCACGGTTTGTTGGAACATATGAAATTCTAGAGAGATTTGGATCAGTTGCATACCGAGTGGCTTTACCTCCGAGTTTATCCTAGGTACACAATGTTTTTCATGTTTCGATGTTGAGATAGTATATGCGAGATCCATCTCATGTTTTGAGTCTAGAGGTAGTTCAGCTGGAAGAGAACCTATCTTATGAGGAACAACTGGTCCAGATTCTTGACCATAGGGAGCAAGTGTTACGGAATAAGGTGATTAAGCAGGTAATGGTTTTGTGAAAAAACCACATGATGGAAGAGGCAACATGGGATTCTGAAAATTCAATGTGGGATAAGTACCCCCATTTATTCGATAAGTAATTAAATTGCGGGGATGCAATTTTCTAAAGTGCGGAAGGATGTAACATCCCAAGTAAGTAATGAATAATATATATTTTTATCTATGTCTATTAATTAAATAGATAGTGTTTTAGAGGCTTAAAATTCAAATATATCCAATCTTAAGCATGGAATACACTAATATTTTTAAAAGATTATTTTACTACCTTTTGATGGCAAACCATTTTTGAATCTATCTTTTGAAAATTTTATAAGCTATGTTTGTCAAAATAAACTTATTCTTTATGATTGGGACATCAAAATTTTCTTTGTGTGAATTTTTGGTATTTTTCTGACAATGTTCATTTTTTAATGAATAGTGAAAAATACTGCATTTTACATCAAAACTGCTTCTTAATCTAATTTATTTATATGATTAGATTATCTTTTGAATTGGTCTTAATGTGTAATATGAATATATTTTTACCATTTAATCCAATGGTGGTCATTGGAATCAATTTCACTTTGAAATTAGACTTAAACTGGTGTCAATCTTTTGATACTTATTGTTTTATAAAAACACGCGATTTTCTCTGACAGCAGGAATTAATTATTAAATTAATTAATGTGACTTATATGTTTGGAATTTTGTAAAATAGGCTTCATTTTTGAATTCGCAATATCAAATATAGCTTAGGGTTAATTTTTTGTAATTTTCTGAAAAACTTCAATTTTTGATGAATAGTGAAACCACTAAGTGGTAATCAAGCAAACTGATTTTTCAGTTAAATGAAAGTTTACCACTAATGTGTATTGAATTTTGAAAATCTGACATACATGGTTTTCATTAGTATGTAAAATGTGGTTCAATGGGATGAAAATAATTTTTTGGTGAATAGTAACTTTTTTTCATTAATCGCGATTAGAGGTAATTAGTGTGATTTAAGGTAAAAATGATATTATAAAAATATGAAAACACCATGACACTTGTCCTAACCCTATTGGAAGAGTCATGGCCGACCAAGACATCCCATGGGTCGATTTAGGGGACCCTCTGGAGCCTCTTGGGTGAGATAATGACTTTAATGCCTTTTTTTAAATAAAGGTGAAAATGACACTAACAAAAATTGCTATACTAAAACAATTTTTAAGAGGGGGTTATACTAATCATAATTTTGTCTATAAATACTATTTGGAATGATAATAAAGTTTCCTACATCAGGGTATTTTTTTTATAATTTTTAGAATTTAAATCAATTAATTTAATTATGACATCATGATGATGCAACGATGACCTCATTAATGAACAGTTTAAATAAAATGAAATGATAATATAAACTCTAATACCTTGACTTGTCCAAAAACTATTGGATGGGAATATTTCGAAGCCTTATCATCTTATATTTGAAATATATCAATGTGGGACCTTAGAAATTCGAAACACTTTTGAAAATAAAATAATAGTTTCATGATTTCCAAAAGTGCCCCCCCTCTCCTCTTATAAAAGGCCCCCACCTCTACCACATTTCACACACTCCTCAAGCCTTTGGCTCAGCCATACCCTGCCCATTTACTCTCTCCAAATCCCTATACTAATCCTAGAGGATTCCCTTTGGGGATAATTCTTTCAAAGGAAGCCTTTAGGCTCAAATCATAAGGAGTTACACTTTTAAAGGCAATTCATTCTCTCATGTTCATTTTTTTTATTTTGCTTCTGAAACCCCCTAAACTCTTTTTATTTACTTCTTTTGTAACAACACCAGTATCTTAAATATACTAGGATGTTGTTATAAGATTTATTTGAGCTACACTATCCCACAACTAAATCAAATGGTCAAAGAACATACGATTTCCGTGGATGGCGAAATTCTGCCTCCCGAAACGATGATTGTTCAATACTCATTTAACACCTTCAAAGGTGGCCATTATGATGTCACTATTTTTATATATGATATATAATATGTTTATTCTTTCCTTAAGCTTCTGTATTTTTTATTTATGGCATACCATTATTGTTTCCATTATGGGTAAACACGATATCTTCATTTTAGGAAGTGCGGACTACCGCCCCCTGAAAGTGATTTGATTCATTAATACCATATGTGGGATGTGTAAAGGATAAAGTTAATGATATTATATATGTTTTTATACTGTAAATATAATATTCTCTTATAACATTATGATTCCATTCCAGAAATACGAAATAGAAATGGAAGTAGCGTTCATACGTACGTACGGCTTACCGTCTCCATGAACAGTCCATTTCATTTCATACCTCTAAATGTGTTGTAATATTATAAATACATGTATATGCTGAATATATATGATATATATGTTATCCAAATCATTAATATCATTTTGGATATAATGATCCTTTGACCAAATTAACAACATGTAAGTGTAAGAAGTCTATTTTTGGCTTAAGAACCAAATACCGACAAAATGAACATTATTAACTTAAATGATTACATGATGTTCATAACATGGTATAAAAGGAATAATAAACATGAAAAAGGTTCTTAAGAAAGTAGAGATTAACTCAAGTTTATTATTCAGGAGATTAATGAACGGTTGGGTCAAGTCGGATACGAGGTATGGGACTTCGTCTCAATCTCCTTTCATTGAGGCATATTTTGTTTTATACACAACCTTCTTATATACGATGTATAAACCCCTCTGACTTTTACGTTTATTCAAAAGGAATATTTTTTTTATACGAAGCGTTTACTAAATGACAAAAGGGAATGTTTTTGTCATACGTATGTGGTGACAATGACTTCTCCGCCACCGGGACCGTTATTTGAGTTTCGGCTTCCTCTACAAGCCATACTTTTTTTTAAAAAAGAAAAAAATAAATACCATGTTTTACTTTTCTTTTATTTTGGTATTGAAAATGGTTTTCATAATATTTTTATATAAATGTGTGGTATTGATATCTTGTGATTGAAAGGTGGAAATGTTATGTTTCCTTTATTCATGTTTTATGTGATACGATTATGTTGAGGTTCTTAGGAATTATTATGAAGACGGGTGGTTCCGTGATAGACTAAGGGCGGGTGAGCCCGATATAGCTCTCTAATGCATTGGGTAACGCGAAGGAGTGAAACATTAAGGTTTCTCTGAAAATATTTAGGGAATATAATGTGATAGGTATTCCAAACGTAACCAAGAGGGTTACTCCCTACGTAAGGATGTTATGAATGCCTCAAGTTACCTTTATGTCTTATGATTTCTAGGATTTATTCATGTTTTGATGAGGTATGTCAAAGTGCTTATGTTTTATGGGTAAAGTATGATCTCATCCTTATGTATATATTCACCTATGTTTCCTTTCCATATTTTTATATCCCTTACTGAGCTTTTTATGCTCATCCCAAGTTTTTTTGAAATGTATTTCACAGGTCAAGGGAAAGGTACATGATATTATGATAGTGTCAAGGAAGTGTCAGAAAGAATCCATGTTTTATTTTAAATGTGTTTCCATTGATGGTAATGAATAATAATATCTTTATGTAACCACTTTGTTTATATGTGGAATGTAATGCAAGTTTTATGATCTAATTCTCTAAAACTCTAAACCCGAAAAGATCCTCAAGGTGTAATCTTGTGATAACTCAAGATTATGTAAGGTTTAAGGATGGGGCCTTATATACCCTTACTCATTATTTGATCTCACCCTTTTTATGTTTTTTCCTAGGAAGTAAAGAAAGGTTTTAGGTAGGGAAAATGGGAATATCATTATAGGAGTTGTTGAATATCATTCACCATGATTAGAATATTAAAATCTGAGTTTCCAAAGACACTAAAATAATACGGTCTTTGGGCATCATTTTTGGTCGATTATTATATATTCTGGAAAATTAATGTAATTTTCATGTACGTCAAGCTGGGGTCTCCACAAACATGTTTATTGATAACCTCATGGAATCAAGAATACAAGTCACTCGACTCTCAAGTGGAGTTGAATTATAGAATACTACTAAAAAATAAACTAGGAACCAAGATTTTCACTGGAAAAGATACTAGAAATCGAGCATAATGCTCCCAAATAAACTTGGATTTCATTGTGCTCCTTGAAAATACACTAGTATTAATGAAAATCATAATTGTATTTTAGGAATTGAGTGAATATCTAAGATAGTGTTCCATGGAATAATGATATATCTAGATATAATTACATCTTATTTCATTAAAATAGACTAGGCATCTAGTATTTTATTATCTAATAAACTAGGCATTGATCACACTACTCACAAATCAACTAGGTATCGACTAAACAACATGAAAATCAAATTGATGTTGAGATACATGATACTTGTATTCGAGATACATGAGTGTATCCTCAACATAACACCATGGTAACATCATATATCTAACATCATGTATGTAATACTACTCACAAATCAATTAGGCGTCAATTTCATGATATACATAATTTAACTTGCCGGCCAACATGTTGTTGAGCAGCCGGATACTTAAGTATTGATTATTTTAGGATCATATAATTCCATAGTATATCCTCCTTGTGCACGTGTCCATCGTTTCTAACATCTCAAGTCTAGTGAAGTCCCCCTATATTGAAAAAATATATCATGTTGATCCACCTATCTCAAGTACCACTACCAATCACAATAGCATGGAAACATACATATAGGTTGATCACACAAGCATGCATAACACAATATATCATAATGAAAAAATGGTGTATAAAACATTATATCATGAGATAATAATCAAATATGTAAAATTTTATATTAATATCATTCATGAAATAAAACTAATATCATGACTTCACCAAAACCCACATGAGATCACAATAAATCTTGTTATAAAATAATCTAACACATAAATATTGTATGGAAACATGTACGGATAACATACCTCAGAGGTAAGGAACATACTACCTCATAGTTTTCTATGTTGATATCATGGGTTTTCATGGCCATCGTCACCCAAACCATGCTTTCACACAATCGAAAAATTATCACACACCAATGAATCCATAAAACATTCCTATATCAAAATTATTTAGAATTATCGTTATCATTTATAATTTAAAATATTGAATGAAATATGAATAAATAATATGAAACATTCAAAAAGAAAATTAGGAATAAATTTCTACTCACTGAGATGAATCCAACATTTCTGATATCATGTTAATCCAATCAATATCGCAGAAGATATTGAAGTTATATATTTTAATGAACAATACAATGAAATAAAAAAGGAATATAAGAGAGGGTGGAGAGAGAATAATGATATAGGGGGAATAGAGAGAAAAAAGATATATGTGAGAAGGGTAAGAGAAAATTCTTTTATAGGTTCCTTATAATACCCATATATATATCAATTCAATAATTTAAACCTTCATCTATCATAGAAACCCATACAAGAATGTAAGTTAAAATTTTACATATACTCTCTTTGATATATGCAGATCCTCCCTTTTTTACATCTAATAATTATCTCATCATTTATTATTTTTCTTCTATCCCATTTAATTCCCTTTATTTATTTATTTTTCCACTTAAATCTCAGCGACACCCCATTTTATGTTTTTTTTAAATTGTATTTTAAACACACTATATCATTATTTGAATATATTTAAATGTGTTCTATATAGATAATCATAATATATATACATATAGCCTCATATATATTTTTCAACCCATATATATATATATATATATATTCACCCATATATATATACACACACACCCATATATATATATGCATATTAATTTTCCTCAAACAAAAAATTGTTTTTCTGAAAATAATGATAATAATAATAATACTACTAATAGTACTAATAATAATAATAATATTAAGAACAATAATTAATTATTTCACTTCATTTACACCATAAATTTGTTTACATACAACTTCCATTAAATACCATGTAATTAATAAATTTATATTAATCACACAGTTGAATTTTTGCATGATAAGTAATAACATCATTATTATTATCCATCATCCAAATTAAAATTTCACACATGGTGAAACATTTTTAATCAATTAATAGTAATTATCTATACATTTAATTTTAATTTTTACAATATAAGAAATATTATAATTAGAATTAAAATTATTTGCGATATAACCAAACACCCGATGGAAATAAATATTAATCCATTACATGGGTAAAAACCCCATCTTGACTCTAAGTATGGTCTCATATTTATCATATAATTCACCATTCTAGAGATAAACAATTATTTATTGAAATATATAAATAATAAATAATAAATATGTTATCCTTTCTTGAAATGTTTCTGACCACCCGATGTACACAAAATTTATGTCATGATTAAAGTAAAACCTTCATCGGGGACCTAACAGTTGTCTCTAATTTCTCATAAAATGCACCATTTGGGATATTTTGAATTATATTGGACATAAATCAAAAAAACATAATATAATGTATTTAATTTTTTTATTCTGTCTCCATGGATGCTTTACGGGACCAAGAATCCTGATCTATGTCAGTGGCTAACTCCAAAAATATGCTATAGAGTATTCCAAGGTGTTAACTATGATTTTTTTACCTTATAAAAACATTAAATCATTTATTTTTTATTGAACACATTAATTTCTCATATAAAAATAAAAACAAATTTTTTACAAATAGTGATTTATTATCCTCAAAATTTTTAGGATGTTACACCATTGGATATATACATTAAATTTTTATTAAGATAAATAATTAATTTTAATAGGATGTGGTTAAACTAATTTAATATTAAAGGAGTTATTCTTCAAATAATTTCTTTTTTTAATGTGTTGTGTATTTTTTAAATGTTAAATTAATCTGATAACAATCAGAGGATAAATATAATAGAATTTAATTTTTTAATTTATGAAAAAATACATGAATTATCGTTTAATTATCAATTTATATATATTGAGATTAATTACAAATAATTTATAAAAAATCAATTTTCTATAATTTATTTTTTCCAAATAATATATTTATTCATTGAAAAGATAAATTATTTATATTAAGAAATTTAATTATATTAAATAGATTCTATATTTTTAATCATTAGTTTTCATTTAGGCAAGGAAGTAAATTTTATTTTTATTCATAAAAATAATTACTAAGGTAAATGTTATTCACTACAATAAATACTAAAATGTAGTAAAATGTTCAAATTAATGGGTTAAGAAATAGAATATCATAATAAATTGTCTTTAAATGATTATATGAGGTCAGCTTCTATCTCCCCAAATACAATGCTAGTTATTATTCCACTTTGTATCTAGTTTCAATGTAAAAAAGAAATTCCATAAACATCAAGAAATTATGATTTGAAAACAATATCACTCAAGATCTCATATAAGTGGTCCCCTACTCTCCTCCATTAAAAAAAATCCTTTATTTTTTAACTTTAATAACTACCTAATGTTTCTCCCTAATAATAATATTTCATTTTTGTTGACCTATAGTCCTAAGAAGGAGTGTGAAATACATCATTTCAAAAAATCTCTCTAAGGAACGTCTCAAATAATCAATTTAAGAGTTATCCTCTTCTTAATTCGTATTATTTATCTTCTTTTTATTACCCTTCTTGAAATTTAAATTATCACTTTAATAATTAGATTTTTAAAATGTTAATAATTTATAAATTTGATATTTTCCCTTTAAATTAACATGTTCTCACTAATTTATTCATGATAATTTGTTTTTTGGGATGATTTTTTCCACTAACATGAATGATGTTACAACATAGCAAACATTAATATCTAATAAAATGGAAATAAGGATTATATAGTGTAATAATGTTTCATTAATTTTTTTGATAAAGATATAATGGTAATATTCCAAAGTATATTCACCAATAAATTTAACTCCTTTATTAATTAAATAATCACTAAAAATATTATTTTCAAGGATTACATGTGAAATGTCTCTATAAGATCCATGGAACATACATGGTATCCTATTTATATATATAAAACATATTCAAAATATTTTAAAAAATTATAGATGTGATTAACCCATGATTAAGAGACATGTACTATAAACACAAAACACGTGCATGAAAAAAAGAACAAATCACTGAATACATAAATATTGATTTTAAAAATAAAAAAAATATTATTTTTGGGTGACAATGAATTATATAGTTGTTATATTAAGTAAAATAAACATTAATAATGTTATCATTTGAGAGAATAATAATCATATAATAATTTTACAATGTTTTAGAGTTTTTTTGAACATGTAGAAGTATGAGGTATGGGTTTCCCATGCCAATTTCCTTTCACATGGATATATACCAAGTTCACCATATATGGAATTTATTTTTCCCTAAGGATTAAATATACAATACTTTTTATGTGATTGATTGGATTTATCAATCCATATCAATTTCTTTGTTATTTGGTCTTCTGATTCAATAAATACCAAATACCTATGGTTTTCTTTTCTAAGCAGACATAGAAATCGATATAGTATATCTATAAATTTTTATATGGGGATATTGTATTCTCTATAAAAACCTGTTTATTTTATTCTTATATATTTAAATTTGGGGTTTAAATTCATTTTTACCATTTCACATTTATTTGGTCACAACATTACTTAAAGGCTTCCATTATGTGGAGATGATCATAAAATATCTTTTGGTTAATAATATTTCAAATGAATGTCCATAATCATTGTATATATATTTATATCTATCCTTTTACATAATAATTTTATTTATAAATTTCAGTTTATATTAACTTTTACAATCTTTACAAATGTGTAAAGGTAATATCTTTTTCATTTTTTGCATGGTCATTTTCAATTAACATAATCTTTCTTTACAAAAGATAAAAAGGATTCCCTTTTTAACATTTTCCTCATGGTTATTTTAACTTAATAATTTTATTTATTATAATTAATAATTTTATGTCCCTTGTTGTTATGGTTTTCCTAATAAATATTAATTTTAGTTATTTTCTAAATTATTTCTTGTTGAAAATAGAATTTATCAAAATTTAAATCATATTTCTACTAATTTTACAATAAAATATAATAATTAATTTATAATTTTTTTATATGTAATTTAAATATTCTTAAATATGTTTAATATTTCATAAGGAATTTATTTCAATGGAATCATCAACTTTATTTCTCAAAATTATTTATTTTTATTCCTTATGATGATTCTTAAGAAAATGATTTCATTCTCATGTTTTATTCTATAATGTTATTATAAATGATTTTATGGTAACGAGATACAATCAATATATAATTGTTGAACCCACATTTGGATGAATTTTTTAGTTTTAAATATTTATTGGATGATTATAGAACTATTTTTAAATGGATTAAGTTTTAGAGTTGAAGAATGTTGACTACAATAATTACAATATTTTTCATGTGAGTGTGGAAGTAGTTGGTTAACATGAAACTTGGAATGTTGTTATTAAATAGAGATACATATATGGAACTAAATTAGAAGAATCAACCATGAATCATTTAGAATGATCATGGAATCTCAGAATAGTTTTTGGGTCTATTTTATTTTCTCTAGAATTCATGAGTGAATATTTCTTAGTTTATTATATTGTGTAAAATATTGAGTTGATTTCATAAGATACGTTTGATTTCATAAGATACATTAATTTTAATATGATAAATAGACAATATGAAAGGTACTCATAATTTTTATTCCATTTTTCATTTTTATGATATTATAGAACATGTATGATAGTAATGTCTTCAATGATATTTTAGTTCTATATATGATTTCATTTCATTATATATATATATTACTTTTAAAAAAAATAGATGATAGGAACTTTAAGATGAAACATTAAAAATATACTATGATCATGCTTTCTATACTCATTATTGTTATCAATTTCACAACCATATAGAGGAGTTGTGATTCAATACAATATTGATGAATAAATTGAATGTTGATTCACCTACCCTGCCAGGTTGCCCAATGTCTTCAAGATGGGAAAAATTAGGCGCATCCCAATTGCTGATGGATTTATGTGATTTACCATCACTACTAGGGCGTTACCCTCTGAGACACTTAGAAATGTCAACTGGAAATGGATCCTTCCCCGACTGGGGTGCTACCCCCAGTCACTGACATCTTCATGGGGTGGGGGTTCCTCTCCATGGAGGGTTAGAAAAGAAAACACATGGAAAGTCCCTTTCTCAAAAAAAATATTTTAGAGGTTATATGGTTTTCTCCATAATATCATATAGACATGGAATATAATTTTAGGTTAATTTATTTCATGGAAGGTTTGGTGGAGCACATGAAGAGGGAAATATCAAGAGATGCAATGAAATTTTGGATCAAAGTTAGTTGTGATGATAATCGGGGATATTGAATAATATAAACAAAGTAAATGTAGAAATATGAATTTTTTGATATTGTGAATTAGATATTATTTATAGAAGTTAGAGATATGTTGTGTCAAATAATGAAGAAGGTGAATAAGATCATTATTCATTGTGCATGTGTGGATTCTTGAGCATTCATATATGATCCATTATGAAAATGGATAATTTTATTCTATTGGTGCTTAATTTCAATATGTTAAGAACATACATTTTAGTAAGTACATGGACATAATGTTTTCTATGGAAGATACTTGATAATAAGAGTAGATTTGTGTGTGTATGGGTTAAAAATAATAGCAGATCAAGTATGTAATCATCCATTGAAGAGGTAAACATCATTAAAATTTATTTTGTTTTCATTTTTAGTTAATTCACAACTATATGGATTTATTTAATTATATTGAATGATATATATAGTTTTTGGGTGTGATAGAAGTTATTAAACGCTAATTTTCCTTCAACTTTATAGTGTTTAATACCCTATGGGTTATTATAACATTACCTCTTGGCCTGAAATTATATTTACCTCTAATTCATTGAGTAAATATTTATATCTAATGTGATGACACGTAAGAAATTGAGGAGTAATCCCAAACCATTATGGGACTCCATCCACCATGCTTATTTTATTGAGGATAAAACACAATCCAATATGGGAATCTTTCAACTATGTGATGATTGTCTTGATAGTGATCTTCATATAAGAAATAAATTTTTTATGTTTATCTTAATGATATATTCTTATACCAAAAATATATTTTATTCCATATTAATATTTTATGTTTTTGTGTCTCATGAATAATTAATCATGTTTCCAATCCATTATGAATCAAATCATATATCATGTCAAAATTATGATTTCATGAATCATGATTTATGATATATGTTTAATTAGGTAATATTTTATTATGTCATATTCATGAACCATCATTATGTCCGAATACCCACATGTTTAACTTATTCTCATTGTGATCATCGATTGTTATCTCTTAAATTTACCCCTACTAGGCACATGAGATAACCACATTCTTGTGATTACAATACGTAGATTATGAAGAAGGGGGTTGTGCATGATACGTCTATAAGGGTATAATGTGTGAATAATATTTGAGTGTTATGTTGAAAAATGATTTCAAAATTAGTTGTTGGTGTATCTAATATCAAGATACACCAAATAGATAGGTTATGGGTGTCTGTTTTTTGGAGATATAATGATTATTTTTTGGATAAAATTTATTGTGCTCCTAAAGTTTCATAACATAGCTTTATCAATTTCTTCTGTAACTATAAGGTGTCGCACTTTGACACCAAATGATATCACCATGAAAATACATCCTATGTCCAACAATATCCTAGAGAGAGTTCCATGCAATCATATATATATATATATATATCATATGGTAAGCCTCCCCATTTAGGAGGCCTTTTAAATTAATGGATTATGATCATTACAGTAATTAAAGCTGAAATACAATGATCTAGTGAAGAAAATATTTTTTTATGGAGTGGAAATGGGTATTTGAAGCTAGTATCGAAGTTGGAAAATGGTTCAAAAAACTGAAGTAATGCTAAATAATATATTGTTCGGAATATGTTTAAATTCTCTATGAGGATTTCAATATGTATTTGATATCTGTATTGTTTGAATTTCAGATTTCAAGTCATGAAACTGACTGGTTGCAACAGGACACTACATCTTGAGACCCATATCAGGAATGTGGAAGTCCCATCCATTAACACACAGTCACAAACAAACACACACAGATATATATATATATATATATATTATGGGGAATTTTCTCTATAAGAGACCATTTGTAATTATTTACACTGATCACTTGCGAAAATAAATCCATAAGTTAGTGAATCATAGTAAACAATATCTGGTATACTAGGAAGAAGAGTTTCTTCCTTATATTTATAATTAAAGAGTAATAGATAATTTTATTTATAATATTACATGGATAAAAACATATAATTTATATTTCTATTAAAATATTAAACAAAACTATGTATATAAGGAATATATAGATTTTAATATATCCTAATATAAATAAGATATACATTTTTTCTATTACATGATTTGAAGTTTGTTTACAAATTTATTCTATATAGGACCACCTCCTATTTTTGGAGAGAGTAATATGTAATATTTAAGGAGAAATTAATAATGATTTTTTTTAATGGTTGAAATTCATTGGATATTATTTCTTTGTTATATTTGATAGGGATTTCAAAAATATGGATTAAAAATAACTATGTGTGGATGATTTTTCATTATAAGAAGCTGTGAAGGTTAGATAAATAAAAAAAATAGTTATTATTGGATCACAATAGATGTAGAGTATATTACATTTATATAGAAATTAATAAAACATATATTAATGAAGAAAAAAATAAAATATATTGGTGAAGTAATTGAACATACAATAACAATTTTGGTGTGATAAAAATTGCAATTTAATAAAAAAAATTTGATTAAGAACTCTCACTTGATGATTTTAATATAGTGAATCATTTCATAAAAATGAATGTTGGAAAAAAATTAAACTATAATTTTTTGGAACCTAATATCATGTGGAATATATATTCACTAAACCATTGTATTCGCTTTTTTTGTGAAGTGTTGGTTTAACAATATAGTTTAAAAAAATACTCTAATTTAACGAATTATTGGTTTCACCCCCATTGAATTTAATGTTTTATATAAGTTTTCTAGTTGGGATATATATTGTTTTTAGTGTATACTGTTGAAGTATATACTATCCATGGATACTTCTAAATGGAAAGTGAATATTTGAAAGGAGTACTATAGACAACATTTTAGCACCAAATTATTTCCATTGTTTTCTATAATGATCCTAAAATTACATTGTCCTCCAGAACTCAATGAATTATGTTTTAATATATTTTTAGTAGTTCATGATTCATAATTTCATGACCCTGATCATAACTAGAAGATTTACCATTTAAATTCTAACATTAAATGGGTAGATTTATATGTCAGGGGGGTATAATGTAGATTTGAGAGGGAATGACTAATGAATTATTGGGTATAATTCCCTATGAAGTATGGGATTATTCTTGAATGAGAGTAACATAACGAGTATTGAAGAATACCCTATGGGGATAATTTTTCATCCATTGAGATGTAAATTGATTTTTTGTCAATTAGGGGTCGTTTGAATGTATTGTGAAGAATTTTTAATTTTATAGAGTTAACCAAGTGTAAAGTTGAAAGGAATATTTCATGAACTAACAAGAATAAGAATCATGGGAAAATGATGTAGAACATTACATATATCATTTTTCAACAAATTTCAATAAAAATTAGTGTTTTAGGTTACATGATTTAATTTAGTAGTCCACATATAAACGATTTAAGATGTATTTTAGTAGTTCATTAATTTTTAATGTATCTTTACTATAGATAAAATGAAACTATGAAAAATAATCTGCTATAAAAGGTTTTTGAACTAGTCCATTTCACAAGATACAAGTCATTTCATGAAATAATTTAAGGTGAATATTTTTTGAACTAATGATTTAAAGTCCCCCCTTCCATGGGGGGGGGGGGTTTGTTATATAATATATCTAGATGATGACAACCTGAATAAATCTACACTAAATTTTATGAATCATATGGATTTCTAGTAAAAGGAAAAGGAGTATTGTGATATAAATAATTTGGTTTAATATAGACATTTTTAATAGAATGAAATTATAATTTTCCAAAAGACTATAGAACATTGTATAATGAGTCACTACATAAAACTATGACTATTATATAAGTTGAAATATGTTAATAGAGAAACTAACTCATCATTTCTTTATGAGGTATGTAATTACATGATTAATGTAATCTAGATGATTAAAATAGAAACTATGAAATAGAATTCCCATGATGGTTTGGAAATTATTTTAACAACTAATATGCACTTATTAAAATTAAATATTTTATATTTTATAGAAGATAACCCCTGTGGTTGAATGAAATTCAATTGAGTTATAATTTATCTTGATTTCAATTCTGAAATTGAAATTTTAAAATTTTAAATTTAGATATTATTTATTATGGAAGGAAAATCTTTAGGGGATCACATAGTGAATAGAGGTAAGGATGTAATTTTCCCATCTTGAAAAATAGACCATCATAAGTGGAATTTATATAATGTCATATAATGTAATGAGAATTGTTATCAATTTAGGTTTAATTGATGATTATTGTAGGAAGGATAATATGATGTTCATATTACTTGAAATATAGAAGTGAATATTATAGAAAAATGGAGAACATCCTTATTATTTGGTTTTCATTATATTTGGTATATATTTAGATCAGTAATCTTCATGAATATTAATATTAAATCCCTCAAGAAAAATGTTTTTAGAAGAGAGTGATAGAGAGGTTATGGACCACAAAATAGCTATGAAATATTCCAAAATTTTTAATCATATAATACTAAAGTACAGGTTCATTTGACTATCACCAAATTTATGATATGTTCTTCTTGGATGTTTCCCATTTCTGGTGAAGCAAGTAAGCAATAACTATATAAATTCCTCCGTTCAGTTATGCATTCAATTTTTATCCTTGTAAGAAAATAATATTTCATATTAAATTTATCATTACTAACATGAAGTAATATTTGTTGAATGTAAAAAGTTAAATAATATTTTTAGATACCCTAATTTACCCTCATGCCCACTTAGGTTGTAATGGGACCGTAAATTAAAAAATATTCATGTAAAATGATGTAATATGAAAGATTTTATGGTTCAGTCATATTAGGTTGTATCAGGGAGGGGTGTTTATTTAATTTTTAGAATTATTTGAAGAATAATAATAGGATTGAACAAACAAATTATGTTCAAAAAAAGTGATTCTGGATGAACGTAAAATTAAATTGGATGCTATGAAGGTGTTGTTATTTTAGAACTATTTTGATTGATTTCCCTTACGATACGATAAATTACTATTGCTACTATTTCATGATATCCACATTGATCATATTTTTAGTGTGGGGCTTATTTTTGAATCCCTATATTAGGGTGTTGAGCAATATGACGTATATTAAAAACATAATATTTGAGTGTAGATATATGTATAAATTCATATCTTTTAATATCTCAATGACTATTTATTTATATCCACAATGTCAAGACAATGAATTATCAATGAAAATTTAATTTTTAAAATGATATCATATAGAGTATGTAGATTCTATCTAATATTTTTTTGGGAATTTGATTCATACAAATATTATTAGTATATATGTAGTCAAATTTATTATAATTATCATCCTGGATTGGATCACTCTACATATACCCATTATTAATTATAGGGTTAAGGAGATAAAATTTTATATAGAAAATCACCCTATGACTATTAATTAAGGAATGGGTTATTATTAACTCCCTATAGAAATTCCTTCTATTATATGGGTCATATTTCCTGATGATTAGTAGTTTTTTGTCAAATGGTTTTAGTGAAACTCAAAAATGAATATATGATTAATGTGAATGAATAAATGTATGTTATTTATTAGTATTGTTCTAGTCATCCTAATACCATGATGTTGATTATTTTATAAATATTATACCTTGTGTGTGGTCAATATATATGACTTGTTTTAGAGTGGGCATGGTTTAATTAGATGAACTAAAGAATAACCCAAAGAGAATATAGATAATGGTTTTTTATTACCAAGTGCATCAATATGTGTTTTTATAAATATCCACCTATCAGTATTATGAATGCATAGAAATCAGTCAATTCTTCATAATGTCCAGTGTTGTTATTCAATACTCATTAACTATTCTGATATTCTAGTGTGTTCTTTGTGAGCTTCTTCATCTCATATTGTTTCTTAATAATAACACCAACTCTCTTAATAATTTATTCTATGAATATTATAATAATTAATACAAATTAATTTTTATTTTAAATATCATACTGATAAATTTATTGATTTTAAATCTCCAAACATAAAGGATCAATTTTTAATTCATTGAATAAATCATCTCAAACTTCCTAGTAAACTCAAATCTATGAAAAATACAGCATTAACACACATTCCATGTTTTCATAATTTTTTTTCTGGAAGCAATATCTCAATATTCATTAATATAGGAACATTTGAAATACAAATCAATATCTTCATAGTTAATATTAAAAAGAACAAATTGTGAAGTCCGTAAATGTTATATAGAGAATATTCTTTCAATGTTTTTAATAATTATATAAAAATCATTTTTTCTATAATATTTATTATTATTATATATTATGCCTCACATAATTAATAATCACATTAAAAATAATTTAAACTCTAATATTAATATGCATTTCACTCATACTTTTAATAATCTAATTAATCACATCATTTGGTAGTACTTATTTTATTTTCAAAATATCTGATTCCCATGATTCTATCATGTTCATACTCAACTACTATATAATAATATTATAATTTAATCACTAATATCACTATATTAATAAAAAAAATATTCTAATTACTTCATGATAGTTCATTAAAAAATATCATTTCATCAAACATGATTCTGGTGGGTTCATAATCGTCAATATTAGTTTAGCATAAATATATATTTTGTAGGTTGTAATTCTCATACTATAAACATCATCAACTATAAAAATTAAATTAATAAGACAGGTTGTTGGAACTACTACCCTTTTCTGAAAATTTATTTCATAGACAACAATATCTATGACATCACTAATACCAATAGCTTCATACATCAAAATCATATCATCACATGATATATTTTCATATTCATGTCGCTCATTCTTTTTCACATTCTAAAACATTAATTATTTTCATGATATTTTATTATCATATTCCTCTTGTGTTTTAAGAATCATAGTTTATCTGCTAAATAATAGACACAATTTAATGTATTTTTATTTTACATAGAAACTCTCTATAAGCATAAACATCATTATTGATTTCATGAATCACAATCTTTTTCTTCTGTGTATAGAGTTACTATTCTATCATCACTGCTCCAACATCAAATATCCAAAAATAATAATATTATTGTTAAATTTTAACTCATCCTTTATAATGTAATATATAGAAACCAATCATTATCTGATATCAACATCATCTACCATCGGTTCTCCTTATGAACTTTTATCATTCATGCAATTATAATATGGGAACTCATATTACTAATTAAAATCACCATACAATGACATATTTTTCTTATTTTGGACAAAATAAATTTCTATAATACTCAAATTTCAAAAAATATATTGTTAACCATATTTCACATTTCATCACCTATTCATTTCATTTGATATGTAAACCCACAATGTGTAGGAAAAGTTTTTCTTCTTAATAACTAAATATACTTGAATCAAACACTTCCTAAACATTGTAATCTAATGATTATAGTCCTTTAATATATAGTGATGAAAACTCTTGGAATATGTACTATTATTTAGGAGACGGTATCAACTCCCATATTTTGGAAATCCACTATATTTGTACTGATCTATATATCTTTCTGGTAAATTAAGAGTATTAGTGTCTTCTCACTGTGAATAAATGTAATATCATTTTCATATGTAAATGTTAAGATAGTATTAATGATTTATTTGAACAACTACTACATTTTTTTTGATTTATTCATCATTACCATCATAATATTTGGATTTATTATTTCAATAATTACAGTATTTTTTTCATTCAGTCACATGTTATTTATCATGATTTCTATTATATAAGCCATACATTCTATGTCCTCGTACTTCTAATTTTTATTACTTATTTTCCTTTAATTTTTTTTGAGTTTTCCTATATAAATAGAAAAACTATATGTGCACATACATTCTATTCTTCAAAGGATGATTTTGGGATACTAACTATTTTTATATGAGAAACTACTCATTCATTAAATGTACTCTGTTCTCTGTAAAACATCTACTTCAAATCCACTAATCTATTAACATCAAAAAATTTATTCAGAAACACAAGCTATAATTTTCAATTATTAGAAATATATTTATATGAACATGGTACACATGATCACCATTATCATGTGACACATTTTTTCTATGTGTCATCTATTAGTCTCAACTTTTATTTCCATTTCATAATCATCTAGTGGAATCACAAATATTCTTTTGATGAACTCACAAATTTTTCTAGTGAAATCATAAATTTAATTTGGTAAACTTACTTCTATAAAACACATAAGCAATATCACCTTTTTTCAACTCACTCATTGAACTTTCATAAATATTTAGAAACAAATATAAAACTTCAATTTAATGATCTATTGGTTACAATAATATCCCCATATAGATTTGTTTTCAATTAAAAATTCTCATTAAATTAAATTATTTTATATCCCCCTTATTGAGAATAAATACCAATATTCTCATTCGATGGATAATATTTCCCAAATTTCACTCCACCATAATGATTTGAATTTGAATCCCCAATATTTACATCAATGGGTCAATGATGAACTTTTTTCAAATAATATATTTTTGTACCATTTTATTCTGATGGAATAAAATTATTTCTTGAATTACATGAGAAACAAATTTAATTTATTTCATTAAGTAATGATCCACAAGTCAACTAACTCTATGTACAAGTGAGGAATGTGTGGTGTAGAAAGCATGAATTATTAGACATTAGATATATCCATAAAATTCATGAAGAGTGAACAAATAAAAAATTAAACATTCATGAGATTATTTCATTGTATTATAATGAAATTTATTTTCTTCATATTTTTCAATACGTTGACTAAAAATTCACAATCATAAAAAATATTATTCCCCCCATTTGTAAGATAATTCAAAATTTTCAATCAAATATAAAAATTTCATCTTTTACTTCATGTTTTCAAATAAAAATTGGGGGAAAGGAAAACATATCATATATATGTTGTAATCATCCATTATTCATATTTTCTAACAAGAAAATAATCATTATTATCCAAATAATCATCCTATATGTAATTAAATTTTATCTTACCAAAATTTCATATTCTATTTTATAAGATTTTTGGGTCCCAATACTGCCTCTTTATTTCAACTAAAATAGATATTTAGAACTGCTAGCTTAATATATTACATTATTTATAAGGGAAAATTTTTACCTTAATTAAATCTCTTTAAATATAGATTTTAATTAAATTCATCACAATGAATTGGATAATAAAGTACGTCTATATTTCCACAATATTTATAGAAAATGGAGTGAAAATATTTTCTCAATATAGAAACTACCTACACTTTAAAATTATTTTCCTTCATTTAATTATCTTTATTTATCCCACTTCCTATTTCCTTAGACTACATAAATTACTTATTCATTCATTTAGTGTTCAATTTTTGAGGACAAATATTCTTATCTTCCACTAGGATGGAATAAGTGTTTTTCTTTTCTTATACTACCTATATTATTTCTTCTTCTAACTGATCAAGCAAGAAAAATCATAAAACCATTGAAATATATAAATCCATTTCCTTATACTAATATTTCATTAAAACATACACATTTATTTATTCTAAATTCTTTTCAGATTTTCTTTAAAAACTATCTTATAGTTGAACTATTATCATGAAATTTTCAACATTTTCGTTCACTATCCTACACCTTCCAAAAAATTCCTTATATTCTACTATATTACCCACTGGTGGAATCTTATAGTGAACCTTATATTCAAAATCATAGATATATTCACACATTTCATTCCAAAAATATATTTCTAGGATCGAATCACCTTGTTCCTTAATCATTCTTCTGTTAACATGAACATTTTTGGAGAGTTTATAACACTCCTAGAAGTGGTATTTTATTACACATAACTAGAAGGTTTTCTTATTCATGAGATATCTGGTTAATTTTTTCTTGTGTGAAAACTTATTTATAACACCATTTTCATTACTTCCTTAGGTATATTAAAAATTATCCTTCCATTTAACTTTATTTATCTATTATACCCAGATTTTTTTACATGTAGATTTATTCACTTAGTAGTTTTAAACATGAACTCACAATTATTATGGTAAATTACTCTAAAATATTCTTAGAAACATTTATTTTTTTAAAATATATTGGATTTTAGTAGATATAACTTCTTTTGGAAACTATGGTTGGATGTAACCATGTTTAGCTTAACCTCCTCTAGACACACCCTTAATATAGGCACTATAAAATTTCTAAATATTACAAAATTATCTCAATAATTGATTTCCATAAGATTAGACATTAAATTACTATAATTGTATAAAAGAAATGTACTCTTCTGCTGTTGAGTGATATTTTGCATAATGTATGGTTATTTTTTTATATAATGTTTGTTAATTTATTAAAAACACTATGGGGGAAATTCATACATTTATACATTCTTCCACATATACCAAATATGTAGGTAACTCATCACTTTTTCTTATCCACATTCTAGAATGATGTTTTCTCCTACATTATTCAACGGACCCTAATTAATATATAACTAGTTTTAAAATAAAGGAACAATATTTTACTTTTAGTTATTATAATATCGAACATTCAATGATATTATATTCCTCATGATATTAGATTGAGTAAGTTCTCTAAAATCATTACTACTGGTAGTTCTCATCTCTATATAACCTAAAGATTAAACTTTAGAAGCATACATAATTTTTAACATTATTTATAGATCATGAAACATTTAAATTATTGTTTTTTTTATTATAAAATAATATTATTTTATTTTCACATTCAACATTTATCATAATTTTTTTTCATAATTTATATTTTTTTAATTTAAAAAATATTTTTTCATCCATTTTATTCTCTTGGATTTAAATTCCAACTAAATGTTATTGACATTGTAATTATATTTCGATGGATAGAGTGATTATGATAATAAATTCAATGGAAAATCCTTCTCATAGACACTCATTCAATATTATTATTTTAAAACTGAGAATTTTTATTATATTGTAAGATAATTTTTTTCCTTTTCATCCATTAGTTTTTTGAGAGTTTTATATTGACAGAACTTATTATCTAAAGAATCATCTATCTCATCATGCCCTATATCAGGTTGTAATTTTTCATCCTACATCCTGTTGTTATATGGATTTATTTATTTAAAAATTTAAATATAGATATTATTTATGTAAGGAATTATTTCAAGGTAAAAATTTTCAACAGTTTTAAAACATTAATAATCATCACTTCAAGGAATTTCTTCATTATTAGATAGATTTATTCTAAAAAATTTAACAAAATCTTCCCCAATAATATTACCTTTTCGTAGTGATGTATCTTCCATATTCATATTATTAGAGGCCTCCTTCAGATATGTATTAACTTAATTATTTTTCCGTTCTTCATGATTGTTTTTCAGTACAATAATGTAGTTATAACTATAGATAAATTCTATTTCCTTTAAATCATGCATAGTTTCCTTATCTTATAGTGGAAATACATATTCAATATCGATAAATATTTCATTTAGGTAAATCAGTGAAAAATAATGTTGAAAAAATAGATAAATCCAAATATATGGAAAGTATACACTAATACCACATGAGAGTCCAAGAGGACCATCTAATCACCCAGAGGGAGGGGTGAATCTGCGGTGACCAACATTTACCGATTGAATTTATTATATATTTATTTATTACCTTAATTTTATTAAAAATATATCATTATGGTAGATATATGTTTCTCCACTACATTCCCTTAAAAATTTTCCTTTATGAAATATATATTATGTAATGAAAACAGTGCATATGGGCCTTTATAAGGATTGGATTCACAATGAAAACTACCCCATTATTGTAAAGACTACCACCAAGTCAATGATCATTCAATTTATCATATGTTATGAAATAGTGGAATACATTATCCTTTAATCCAAAAGCGGGATTCAACCTAAACTCTAAATGAATAATACTATACATGTTATTGATCTATCTCATAAAATGATCTTCTTACCTCCCTATAGATATGAAATTTTTTTTTATAGAAACTCATATTCTTCAAAGGTTATTAATGAACTATATCATAGAAATATCTTTGAAAATGATATAAACATATGGTATACTCAACATTCATGTTAATGAATTCTTTTATTATAGTATCATCCACTTACAATGTTTCTAGTAACCAAAAAATTAATGTCTGTATATTATTCTTATTTTCACTTGACAAAATTCTGGATCTCATTAAGAATTTGAAATAATCAATCAAGTAGCCATTAAATCATATTTATATCTTCACACAAATTTTTAAACTTATGATTTTTTGAGGTACACGTGGTTAGTTTTTAACTCTCCTTTTTTTTCTTAAAAATATAAATTGATATCTCAATAAATTCTCAGTAGTATACTTCTCTAAATGAGATCAATACTTTTTTGGGTAAATCTTCATGATTTTTTTTGTTATTTTAAGTCTCCCAACATAGAGGATCAATTTTTAATTCAATGAATAAATATTCTAAAATATTAGAGTCAACATAAATAAATATTTTTTTAAACATGTAGTGACCATATTTTTTTAATAAATGACATTTAAATATATTAATGAATATTTTTTGATGACACTGTTACAAACTGAGATTCTGAGGACTAGTTATCTCGAAACTAATATTATAAAAATATAAAATATATTAATATCATAGACATGTAGTTGTAGAGAAAAAGGTGAATAACTCCAAAAAAGAGACTCATATTTGAAATATGAATTCATAATTGAGTCTTGATTATGGGTTTTACCCTGGGGACAATGTAAGGTTTTTATGTACTATATGTTCAATAAAGGAGGTCATTAGAGGTGCATTTAACTGAAATAAATAAGTAAATAAATATATTTTATTTTGAAATTCGAAAAAAATATTTTTAACTATTTAAACACTTGTATAAAATTTCACGAGGGTTAATCAGATAACCCTATGAGCTCTCAAAGGATGAGATTCATCCCACTTCATTGGTGGTTCACCTCATAGGATGATGATAGATCATATTGAGTAGGATTAGTATGAAATGAATGGTGTGGGATCCCCACATCACTAGATAATTCATTTTTCACCCAAAATTGTTCCATAAATGATGTAGGGTTCCTCAAGATGGGATTTAGTACTTTTTGTTAAATTATTGACAGTGAATATTGTATCTTCCATTAATTTATGTATGTTCACCCTTCACATGAACCCATTAAAGGTTTTTTGTAAAAGTTATTGTTGATATAAAATTATTCTTACCTTGAATATAGCTGGCCTATTATTATTGTATATGCACACTTGGTCAATTATATTTTTACCTTTTTTATTGTGCCCATCCACCAGTTGGTTAACATTCTTTGTTTTTGGCCTATGATTTAGCAATTACAAATTGACTTGGAGGGTTAGAGTGCAATGAAACCCATGAATTCATAATGCTTGTGAAAACTATTATTAGGATACTGATTTGTGGATGGATCATGATTCTTTATGGAACACATGTGATTATTTTAATTGATCTGGGATCTATGATGATGACAGGAGATGGGAAGGGCATGATAATCATGACAAACAATCATGGGTGATAGATTTATATTTTTGGCCCATCGATGGAAAAGAAACAATGACAGGAGGCTACCCCAACAAGAATTAGGTTGTCCAGTGGCTTGATTCGTGGTAAGGAGGCTAGAAAAAGTGAATTCATGAATATTATGATGTTTCTATGAAAACATACAATAAACATCATGTAGTTCAGAATAACACAAATCGTGTACCTCTTTTCTCATTGTGGTTTGGGTTTTGAGCTGAGTTAAGCATCACACACTGCGTGTCTAGGGCCACATGTTGTGTGACCCTCCCTAGGTGTACAAGTCATGTTCCATCTTGTAAACTCATATGACCCTGTATGAAAGGACACACAATATACTCTAGGACTACAATGGAATAGGCTATTACCTGGGCATGTCTATATACATATACAAGTACACAAGAATGATCGGATATACACAGGAACGTCGAAGAGGAGACATGAAGGCCTTGAGTGGATGAAAAATATTTTTTGTGTGAGGTTCACACACCATGTTCTATGATGTGGATTCCAAGCTATAACATGGGGAGAACATAGATAGGATACTGTATGGAGCCACACACCATCTGGACCCCATACATATCATATACTCCCTCCTTCAACTACATGATCTCATATATCATTAATTTGGAATAGAGATTTGGACCAAGTGTATCCTTCACTGAGAAGTAATTCATAGAGAATGTGATTATATCCTTCATAGTAGAATTCAAGAAACTATATGGAATTTTGTGAGTGTAAAATATCGTCTTACATTTCCTATTGATGGTAGTGGTTGGGAGTATCATCAGATATATTATGGGGTCAGTACTCCCAAATTGCACCCTATCATGTGTTCCGCTAATAGTCACATAGATAACAAAGGCAATAATTCCATATCATATAAGAGAGTAAATTCAATATTCTATAAGATATATTCTATCCTCAGTAACCCCTATCACAAAAGTAAAATGGTTCTCTATATTATTTATAAATATAGATTCAGTACTCTCTTATATTATAGAGGGAATATGTTTTAATACATTCTCATCATTGTGCCCTATCATGGTGTGGATCCTACTATGAGTTATGGATCTTTCAGTCTTGGTGAAAAATATTAGTGTGTGGGCCCCTACACTAATATTTGGGTGAGGATTCATTTTATATTGGGAATTGGTTATGGACTTTTGGAGCATTAGGCTTACTCATCACCATTGTCTAGGCTGTGAGATAGAAAACACATTTCCCTATCATATGGGTTTCATTATTATATTATATATATATGTGTGTGTGTGTGTGTTTAACCCTCTTAATTTGGTTTGAACTAACTATTTTTGTATCTATTTATCACTCCTATTATGTTTTTAGGTAATCCTACTAGGAATGTATATACTCACCCATTAATGGGATTTTCGTACATTTGTGTTTTATTAGGCTGATGATGGATAGGTCATCAGTGATCATGGTAAAACATAATGGAAATTAGGTGGAATGAATATATATACTATTTTGGAATAAATTTTAGGAGTTGAGATATCTTAGGTATCTTTATTTCCAGTTATCATCAGGAATAGACTTGATTTATAGATGGGTGTGTATTTTTTACATAAAAAATTTATGTGGTATATTTTACTCTAATATATTCCCTATTGTTAATTTCCTGAATGTTTTTCTCTCTATGTTATAATTTTTACATCTTATTCCTATACATAACTACATGGAGATGTTAGGGTTATTTGGTGTAGTTTCATTATAAAATAGACTCCCATTATATTTATGAATTCTCTAAGATATTTTCCAAACCCTGTCATATTGGTTGTAATATTAGGGTTTTGAAGGATCAATATTCTATAGGCTAGGTGGGCCATGGGTGGTAGGGTCATTACAAAGTGGTATAAATGTTGGTTCTTCCTCGTGATGGTGTTTATAGTTTTCCCCTTATGAGGGTTGGTCGGTAGCTTTGGAAAATAGTTTTCGAGTACCTTGATTGTGGATTTCAATCCAGGGACCCCTCGTATTGGTGCAATAGTCGATGTATCCATACAATAAAACTCTAAATATTTTATGGAGGACATATCATATGAGGAAATCGGTATTAGGGAACAATGGAATATAAATCATATAGGATTGATTAATTTACTATCCTTCTTGAGTCAACTCACTGTATATATATTCACATTTAACTGTTGTATATCTTGATTACATTTAAGATTCCTCTCTGAAGATGGCCAGCTAGGTCACTAATTCAGGATCATGATAATGATTTGATGAGTGATACAACCTAAGTTTAGCTTCCATCCCCCAATGTTTTTCCTCTAGGTGGGAAAGTAAAGGAAAATATTCCTTTTAAGTGGTAGTTTGTACTAGAGTTTTAGTCCAAGGATGCTCATAGTCTCAGTGCACACCATGAGTTCTAGTGATAGAGATAGTTGAGGTTCCACAGTGAGCTAGATCCCCACGTATTATAAGACTTTCGTAAGTCGATGGTATGAGAATTTAGGTTGGTATGGAGTAGATAAGAACTGTTGTAGTTTTATTATGTATACCTGTGAAGAGACAATACTCTATCGATCCGACTTTTAGAAACTATTTCATAATAAGTGTTACCCTTTTTAAATTCACTCAGTACAGATCTAAGAAATTATTGAGCTACAAAAGGGTGATATTTTAATGGTTGATTATACCAGTTGGTTCACCAACCATACATGGTACTCTCATGATAAGGATTGAGATGGATTCTTCCAAGTGAGGATGTTCAAGAAAGGCCTCCACCGAGATATTCAAACTATTATGGTTTCCTTTTTCCTACACACTTATATTGGAGTTCTAGAATGATATTTTGTGACTAAAAGATTTCAAATAGAATGGATCAAAGAGGATTTTTCTGGTGGTAGGAAACATGTGGCAGAGTCATATAAAATATGTAGAAGTCATCATAATTCAATATACAAAAAGAGTTGGAATTCACATTCTCAAGGATTTGGTGGTCAGGGTTATGAGTAATCACAATTTATAGAGGTATATGACCATGTTTCAAATGGTATGAGAAGAGGTACAATATTTTTTTATTCTACTTTTACATTAGTTCAAGTAGAAAAAGGTCAGTTTCAACCCATAATCATTTTATTCCTTATATAAGATATATATCTTTTAGTTGATACCATGGTCCAAAAACTATGGCTTCTTATTCATATAGGGAGAGATTATTTTATATCAACTTTCTTCTGGGTTTGAAAACTATCACGTGGTGGATATATTTTCACATAAGATCAGTTGTAAATATTGATGGAAACATATGGATTCCAATTGGGTATGGTATATTTTTCCATAGGTTGATCCCAGAATGATTGTCATCATAGGAGGGTCAAATTCCATAGGATGAATGAGAGGTGATTCTCTATTAGGGGAGAGGGAGATCTCAAGGTGGAGAAATTGGTCCTTATGGGAATGAAGATGTATCCTATCACCCATAAATTGGTGAGTTTATAACTCAACATAGTGGGCTCTTTAGGCATCAAGATTTCATTAATTGTGGTGGACATTATGTGCGTTTTATTTGAGGTTTATATGTGTCTAACATTGAGGCATGGGATAGAATTATGTATTGACATGAACACCAAGACTATACTGATATATTTTTTATCATATCTTAAGGATCTTACCAAACAATAAGAGATGACAGTTTAGTTAAAGGACCATAGACAAAAGATCTATATCAGACCTTGTGTGTCCCCTAGGAATCGACAGGTTTGTTTATGAAAATAGAAGACACGATCTTGTGGGTTTTTGTTTGTTATCATCACCTAAACATGGAAATTATAAAGAAAAAGTACCCATTTTTATGATTTATGAAATATTTGATTAGTTTAGATGCATGGGATTGATCATGAATATTGATATCAGCTCATACTACCAAAAGTTTAGAGTTAGAAATGATAAAATTATGGAGAAAGAATTATGATGTCACTAAATAAACTATGAGATCATGCTGATGCCTTTAGGTGTGAGGAATTACCCAAATTTGTTTATGGATTTGATGAGCCATATCATCTATCCATACAAGGACTGATTTTTGGTTGTCTTCATTAATTACATACTCATATACATTTCATCAGAGAAGGAGAATGAAACACACCATTGGATAGTCCTAGAATTTCTCATAAAGAACCATATTTTTGGTAATCTCTTAAACTAGTTTTTTTAGATCCATTATGAAAAATTTTGTTGGAATATCATTACAAATCATATATTATATTTTGTTTTGATGAAGATTTAGGTAGTAATATATTGGTATCCAACTAAGATAAAGTCATAGGTGTACTTATTTATCTTCCTGTAAGTCTACTATAAGAAGTTATTGGTTAATTTAATCCCATTTTGACACCCTAGTTTAAAATGGGATATTTTTTACTTTGATCAAGAATTCTCAGATATCCTAATTGTAGTTTAGGTAGAATCTGACTACTGCTCATACATTAAAAGTACAAGAAGAGGGCGTGAAGTATGTAGTATATTTTTATTCCTATTGATCTAGGATCAAATACATGTTGATTAAGAGGTATGTAATGATTTTATGTAGGTTGATGAAGTCATGAACCCATGAGAAAAACAACGCAACTCATGGATTATAGTAGGTTGGCTTAATCTTCTCTCTAAATACAAGGAAGAAAAATGTTCTGGGAGAGCACTTTTTTGTTTACTCAGACCACATATGTATCATTTATATACCCATTAAGAGATAACTAGACCTAATATAGAGGTATTATTTGAATTCCCTCAATGAAAATGACATTGAGAAATTATATTCTCTTAGAAATTGAAACATGGTGGCATATTCCCTTAGCAATAAGTATCTTTCTCATTTGGGTGGATGAGATGTCTGAGTAGTTGGGTTCAATATAGATAACCATGGTGGAGGGGAGGGGAGTTGATTATCTTAAACTTATGGTGTTTACACATTCACTTTTTCATCATGTGAGAAAAATCAGTTTGGATACATCAATAATGGGATTATCTGTGACCAAATGTCATCAATATATTAACCAGTTGGATTTTATGAATTATGGGATCATGTCATCCAATTATATAGATGGATGGTGGTTTTTATTTTGATGTGATAGGAGGTGAAGATGCAGTTCCAAAATTTTCATTTGGATCTACGTATCAGTGTAGTGAATATATACATGGACCATCAATGATATTTTTGGTGGACTAGCACCAGGAGATGTATTACTATAATTGTCTCTTAATGTCTCACATGTCATTAGATGAAGGATGAGTATTAGGTTTTTGAAATTTTTACACATCCTCTTAATATTCTAGAGTGAAAATGAGATAACATATCCATGATCTTTATGTTTGGGATTCCATGGAATGGGATAGGCCACGATACCATTCAGGTGATATTTGACAAACTTACGAAATTGGAACAGTTTATTCCATCTTGTAGAAGAGATTTCTATAGATTATGGGATAGTTGTACATGAATGATATCATCCAATTCCATGGGGTACCCTTGAGGATTGTCTCCAAAAAAGGGTCAATGTGTACATCATGGTTATTGGGAGGCTAGCAGAAGTAATTTGTGACCATGCTATGGATGAGTACAATGTTTCACCCCAGATGGATGGGAAGAAATATTTCACCATCCATGTGTTGTAGATATGTTGAGAGATTATATTTTGGACTTTTATCTGAGTTGGTATGATCACTTTCTATTGGTAAAGATTAATTAAAATAATATTTATCCCTGTAAAATCAGAATTTAATGTTTAGATACCTTATACCGGAGACCCTACAGGTTGACCTTATTCTAGACCAAGGTTGGAGAGACAACTCTTTTTGGTTTATAGATGGTTCATGAGATGGAATTGGAAGTTCATGTGATTAGTGAGAATATGAATCCAAACTAGACTCGATAGAAATCATACATAGATTGATGTCCTAGGTCCTTGGAGTTTGTTAAGTGAGACCATGTTTTCATGAGTCTCCCCAAGATGAGGATTTAAGAGTCTTTAACAAGGAAGAAATATTACCCAGAGTTTAATCGGACAATTAGGGATATAATAGAGGGTTGGTGATATTTCATATAGATGATCCGTACTCCCATAGATGGAGCGAGTACATAAAATCTTCTTTGTGTTGTAGTTGAAGAGATACAGAACCGATACTAAGCATATCATTTACATGGATGAGATAGACATCAAGGATATATAATTATTCATGGATTACTTGGTGGTGATCATGGATCAACAATATAAGATCCTATTGTTGGAGTTAGTGTCCAAAACGACTACTTTTTGCTTTATTCATTAATAAACACCTTATCAAATCGTGATTGTTCTTCTGCGTAACATTGTATGTGATATGTCCTAAGGGTATCCATTGCACTTAAAGGTCATAGAGGACCCGTACTAAGATGAAAACCTATAAGTTCCATATTATTTTTCTTTAATATATATTCTATGGATGGATCATGTTATTTGTGGGACACAAATAATACAGGCCATTAGGGGTGAGGAATCATAAAACTTTGAGGCACCTTATCTTGGGTTGCACCCTTGGTAATATCAAAGTAGATATTATAATAATGAGGCCCGCCAACAGGAAATCCACATTTCATATTGTCATTAAATGTTCCTATCTGTGGACATGTGTATTGGTCCTTGGATTTTATGATTTTTATTAATGAGTATTACAACTCAAAAATGTAGATTTATTGATGGAAACTGTGATGAAACACTGTTCACAGCAAGGTAGGATATTTCGGGGGCATAATGAGTAATACCACATTAATATATAATGCGAGAAAGTATTTGTCTCTTCTGTTCCATAATGGAAGTATATATCTTAGGGCCTTTGATGGAATTCATATAGCTTAAATGAATCTATGTCCATGGTAAGGAAGGGAATGTTCAATTCCAAAAATTCAATGAAAGAATAATCCAGAACACAAGTTATGGCACTAGAATGAAACATGCTAGATTGGATATTTGAGAGAAAGGGATTACATTACATAGTTAGTGTTTGTAGGTGGTGACACGTTAGTGTGGAGTTAACTTATTTGTCTATGGGTTCCATGGCTTGTTAATAGATGCTAACCTTGGACATTAGGAAGGATCTGACTAATCCCACTAAGAAAAAGTCCTAGAGGGTGACACATAAATGTGTCTTAGTATCTCAGTTAAATATAACCTTAACAAGTTGAATAATGATTATTCCTGGTTGTGGTTTAATAATTATTCAAGGATTCTTGATTGCAATTATTTCGACACTAGATATTATAGAGAATATATTGTGGGAGAAATAATATATATTTATTAATGAATAATGAAATTATATTTATTGGATAAATAAATATCCATTATTCATGGTCTAATAAATATGGTGGAAGAAGTGATAGAAAATGGGAAAACAAAACTACACATCCTATATATTAATATATATGTCTGTTAGTTTTTATGAGGATTTGTGAGAAATGATATTATTTATATCATTAAATAATAATAAATTTATTTCGATGGGAACATGTCAAGTAATAAAAATATTCTTCTCTTGTTATCAGACATGGGGTTTTAATAAGAATTAAATTAAATGAATAAATGCTTTCTGGAAATTAATTCATTTTATTATTCTATGTAATTAAAATACCAATTATATAATTCTCATTAGTCTAGCCATTTTTGGTGGTTGTGAAAAATTGATCTATAGAAAGATCTCAAGCCAAGAAATATTTCTTTTCAATCAAGAAGCTCTAAAGCTAGAAGACAAATCCTCCTCCACTGGATCAAGGAGAGCACTTTGCGAGCGACTCTCAAGGCGATCAAAGGTGGATATTAAAAAAGAATTCTCTTCTATGATAACACCCAGTGATCCATTCAGCGACGTACAAATATACATGGAGCATGAGTGGATCACCGCTAGAGTAATTCTACACTTGGATTCTATGGTTCCACAATGGATCACAATATATCATGACTGGAAACATCAACAGAGATAGAATTACATCAAGGTAATTGTTTTATTTTAATTAAATTAATTAAAACCAACAATTGATGATTCTCTCTATGGTTTTGGGACTCGCTTCTCTTTCTTTTATTCTTAGTTCTATTCTGAAGATCTAAATTTTATTAACGTGACCGATCTCGGATTGATCGTTGTTAACAGAAAAATTAATGTTGGGTACACCCACCCATGTGCTTCCGCTGAGCCCAGAACCTACAAGTGGTATCCAAGGGGTCATATCATTGATTGTAATTATTTAGTTTCTCATTGGTGATTTCCACATTGAATAATTTAGTTGTATCTATTCAATTTAATAATTATATAAATATGAATCTCAAGATATATTCATCCTCTTTTCTTTCTCATTCACATTATAGAAACAATTTTTTATTTTAATTCTGATGAACATAAAATAGAGGATATCATCAAGGGGTTCCAAATCACCCTGGACATATAACACCAGAACACAGGGCTTGTATTCGGCATTACATGCCATGTATTATAGGTTCCATGCACTAGGATGGTCCTCCAAACCAGGTCGTGTCATTGGATTATATCTAAGACTTTAATACTCCAAGTGTTGACTAGGAATATGTGGCAAACAGTTTTTAGATTACACACCATGTGGCCCACTAAACACTGTGTGTGGTCCCTTCAGGTTAGGCTTGGACTGTGTACCCTGTACTCGGCTTTCCCGACTGGAAACTAGGTAATGTGGATAATACACAATGTGTGGTCCACGGAACATGCCATGTAAATTCGTTGATTTCCGAAGTACATCTACATGACACGTCCTCAAGAATGTACTTTAGATGGATGGTGAACAAAAGTACACCTTGTGTAGTCAGAACTACAAGCTGTGTACTCACCCAAATTACACAAATTTATAAAAATTTATTATTATATTATACAATCCCTTGAGACGTGTACCATTTTGAAGACGTAAAGATGTGGTATGACACATTTTAGGTGTTATATATATATATATGTGCGAGTGTGTATTTTAACATCTGGGTAATGTTCATTATTACTCATTGGGTAGTTATGAATGGGAACTCACTAGGTTGCCTCCAAGGTACAAGTCACATACAAAGATAATTTTAAATGAATTTATTTGATTAAAATTATGATGGATGGTAATATCAAGGAAATTCAGAAAAAGGGTTTATGATAAAAGGTTTAATTAATTAAAGATAATTAATTGTTTCAAGCATGATTTATTTAAGACAATAATGATTAAAGAATTAAATTATAGTTTTATTTATGTGTAAATATCATTGCACATGTGGAGGATCATGAGCTAGACCAAGAACTTTGTATGTGAATTGTTTTTTAATCTATTTATTTAAATTAAATTTGTTGTCATGCATGCCTTCTCATCATAAATATGTAGGTCCTGTGTGCCCAAGGTTTCTTTTATATAAAACCGCGTTTTACCCCTCAAATGCGAGTGAGGTAAAATAATGTGTAATGGATGGATCTCCCAATATAGTGGAGGCGGCTCTAGTTAGGATCCAAGGTGAAACCAATATGAGGAGATATAAAGGTGAACTTGTGTAAATATATAACACAAACCCAAAAAATTCAAGGTGCCTATCACCTAGGTCTTAGGTTATTTTATCAAACTCTAGTTAAACAAACTAATAGAAAATTCTCAAGATAATACCATTTATTTAATTTATTTCTATTTCACGGTTTTTTTGTGGTTGTGTGGTCAAGATAACACAATTAATGAATATAACAAACCTGAAATATAGAAGTAAAATATGACCGGGTTATGCGTAAATATTATCATAGACCTGGTAAATCACATAAATGTATCCCACATAATATTAAAATTCACTTAAGAATGATAATAAAATGTAAATATATGTATAAGGATAAAATACCTCAAATTAATATTATATCGGTATAGCCATCCATAATCTTGGTTAGAATCAAACTATAGTTCAAAGTGCTTGACCAACCCTAGTTGTGGTGCTTTGAATTATCGAGGAATTCTAATTCAATTTTTTGGGTTGACATGACTTGGTTCACATCAAGGGTTGAATTCCACAATAAGACATGATGTGGACAAGAGGTAAAATTTGTGGATATCCCAATAGGATTTCAGGAATGGGGGGGTCCACCTATCAGATCAAGGAGATGTGAGTTAATACAGTTGGAATTTGGAATGTCTACCTAAATCCCTTCACAGTTCTTGACAAACCCTATTTGGGGTAATTTAAAGGGAAATATGGATCCATGCCACTATAATATTTAGATAGTATAATTTTATGAATTCAATGGTAAGGGATATTGGATTTCGATAAAATAGTGGTAGACTAATAAGTATTTGTTTATTTATTTATCTCATTTTTATCATTATAAAGTACTAAACCTTTTCTCAAATTATGTTTTAGAAACAATAAGAAAAATCACTTAAAAATATCATTTAGAACCATACTCAAGAAGAAAAACCTTCCAACTAGAACACATTTCTAGGAATGGCAAAGGAGTTTAAGGGTCATCCATCACCCTGAGAGGAAATCGTACATGCTAGAGGAGCTTCTTCCAGTTGCTCCTGGAAAAGAGGCCAGTGATGAGGAACTATCTCTCTATATGAAACATGTGGATGATGCCACATATGTTCAATGTTTTATTCTATCATCCATGTCTAATGAACTCTTGAAGAAACCTGAAACATGGATTTGTATAGAATGATGTCTCACCTTAAGGATCTCTATCAAGAGACGGAGAGATATGAGATACATGAGATCTTCAAATCTTTTTTTGTAACGACCCAAATATTTTCAATGTAAATTACCTTATTATATTTATGTCATAAAATAACATGAAATCACAACATAATGAACTACTAAGTGATAAGTGACCTTTAAACAAAAGTTTCTCACTTCTACGTCTGGAATTTTAAAAATTCGACATACATGGTTATGTTCAAGATGATTTTTGGTGTCTAATAAAAAAAATAATTATTGGTGAATAGTAACCTACAATTATGAATAGAATCATACCCTTATATGAAACTTATGAATAGTGAATCATCCAACATAATAGTAACCTTATCCACGGATAATTAAATAAAATTTAGACATCTTAGAAAGTGACAATTTATCCTTAGTAAACATTTTGGAATTTTGTAAGTCATAAATAATTAATTATTACCAATTAAATAATTTAAAACAAAATTTTTTTTCTTAAAATGTATACATTATTTATAAAATCAATGTCTTATAGTTTTTTGATAATTTTATAATACCCTACGTAATTTTTGAAAGCACTATAAAATCAGTTTTAATCTTAAAAACTATTTTTAAGTAAATTATGATTTTAATTAAATATTAAATTAAAAATATTTAGAAAATTATTTTTGAAAAATGGAATTGATTTTTGTATTCTACATGTCGATAAATGGTTGGGGTAAATTTTTTGGTCTTTTTCTGAGATACTTGAATTTTTTATGAATAGTAGAATCCGATAATTCACAATAAATGATAAATAATGGATTAATTGATTTATCGATGATGTTATACTAATGTAAGCCCACTTGGTTCGGGATAACATGATAAAATTACTATTATTGGTCATTCAAGACTCACTATTCCTTGTCTTAGGGGAAATTAATAAACTAATGAATTTTATATTAAGGAAACCCCTCTCCCCTCCACTATAAAAGCCACCCTTCACACCCTCATTTCCTCACACCACTCAAACTCCAAGACTTCTTTAAAATATGGCCAAACACCTTCCCTATCCCCCCCCACGTCCAAGAGCTTCTAGTATCATCAAAATTCCATGCTTAGGCCCTTTAGGAGGTTCTCAGGTGGTGGATTCTAGAGGTAATTTCCCTCCCTTTTCTCCTTTAATTTCCTTTCAAGTTCAAGTTCATTTCTTGATCTATCCCCACCTATCTTCATAAAAATTGTATTTTAACTCTATTATTATACATATACATTAATTTTATGAGTCTAATGGGATATTATATCATCCAACCCCCTTTCCCTCTTCCATTTATTTTATTAAAGAGAATGTTGTTCGTGAGGTGTTAATTTATCACCTTCAAAAACGACATGCTTTCTTCTTCCATTTATACTTTCATATCTGGTCATGAAATAATTTTTATGGTTGAAACAGAATTTTTTAAATGTATTATGTACTATTTAATGTTCTATAACTGACTTATTAACATATTAATATGTGATAAATTAAAACAACTTCATTATGAACGAAAAACTGCCCAAATTAACACAAACAATCTTCTTTTAATTCTAATCTAATGATTCATCCAGATGAATCTAATATAAATCATTATAAGATCATTAAAACCCCTGTAATAACATTAATTACATTAAATATAATTTATTTATGTTTACCCATGTTATACCCGAACTTCAATGTATGAATACAAGTGAACCACCCAAGAAAAATCATAAAAATGAACATCCCCGAAAAATGTTTTTAAACTCTATAAGTCATCCAAAGGAACATAAAATGACATAATAAAACCAAAATGAACCCTATTAATGTATAAAAGGTTTTTTAAATTTCTAATTAATGAATATAATGTAATTATATAGGACATTAAACAGACGGAATCATTCAGATACAAGGTAAGGGGAAATTCTCGAACCCAACTTTCATCCATCATGTTCTCCCTCTTTCAATCCCATATTTTTGATATGGTTACTCCATAAAGATCATTTGTTCATCATTGTCTTTAATTTTAAAGTATATACATGTTTTATTCTGGTTTTTATGTCAAACAAAATGTTTTTTTCAAAAGAACTATTCTTTTAAGAACACACCTTTTACATCTCCCTCAAAGTGAACGGTTCTTGAAACATGTATGTTATTCCCTATTTATTTTGGGAACCCAATGTTTATGATTGTGTCCTTATGAGATGAAACCCATTACTCTCCATGGGTTAGTTATGTTAATTTTTATACATGTTTTATGTGCCAAGCACAATAATGATAATGTTATGATGTGACAAGTGCGCCCGGAATTATATAGCGCAATATGAATGTTTCAAAGTGACTGGTGTGCCCGAAATTATACAGTGCTCCAATGCATTGGGTAAAGTGATTAATCTCATGAGTAAATTTGAAATGATGTGTGAACAATATTCTAGCTTTTTTCACATGTATGTGTGGTATTTAACCTCTAAGACATGATGTTTCATTTTTTGCATTGCCACATTTCAAGTCTTTTATTTATGCTCCTCTCATGTTCATGATCTTTTGCCTATGCTATGATTATGCTCACCCCATGCTATATTGTTCTTATCTATCCTCTTATTGGGCTTCTAGATCACCCCTTTTGATGTATATCCTCAGGTGGATACATGTACTAAAGAGAAGACAAGTGCCAATAAGAAGCTAGAGAAGAAGAAATTAAATAAATGTTTATTCTTGATGTTGTATTAGTTATGTGTGGTCCTTGTTTTCCCAAGAAACTAACCCTTTGGATCCTCTATATGTAATAATATTATTATTTTTATCTTTAAAATGATGTAATAGTAATTTATGAAAAGGCCGGGATGCTATATTTTTTTGCAACTAAGCTTGGAGAGTCTGTGATATCAGGGCCTCTTATAATCAATCTCATTGGCTACATTGAATGTTGGGACATCATTGGGATTAAGTTCCTAGATGAGTTGCGCATAGATCTCATCCTATCTTTACAGACTAAGAAATTATATATCTTTTTTGTCAATTACAACCTGAGGAACAATGAGAAGAGTCTATTGGAACTTCTGACCTTAATTCTCTAGGTAGATAAGGATATGGGGTGTGATAAACCCATAGTCCTTATGGTGAATAAGAGAATGAAGGAAAATGAAAAGGGGACATGGATTCATAAACGATATGAAGCCCCTGCGCACCATCCCTCAAAGAAGGAGAAGATCCTGAGGCATGCCAATGAACGAGAGGAGGTATGTTTTTCATGTGGCAAGCAAGGTCACTAGAAGAGGAACTACACCCAGAATCCTGGGGATGCTAAATGTGTGTTCGTTATCGAGTGTAATATTTCCATTTCTACACATTGGGTATTAGATACATCTTTTAGGGATCACAATTGTATTCAAATATAGAAACCAAAAAGATTAATAATGATTTATAGAGGAGAAGTGGATCTTCGATCTTCCAATGGTGTGAGGCTGGCTGTGTTGGCCATTGGCAATTACCACCTCTCATTGAAAACTGGAATGCTTTTGGTTTTATGTAACTGTTATTATGTGCCTAGTTTTACCAAGAACATAATTTCTGTATCTTTTTTGTATATGGATGGATTTATTTTCAAATTTTTAAATAAGGTTTTCCTATTTTATAATAACAACCTATGTTATGGTATGGAGAATTTAAATAACGGTTTGTATGTATTAATTTATGAAAACCAATTTTTGGCAATAGATAACAAAACAAATTCTCATGACTCATAGAATACCCAGTTGTGGAATCACCATCTAGGTCATGTGAAAGAAAAGTTCTTGAAAAACCTATACAAGAAAGGTTACTTAGACTCTAATGAAATAAAACCACTTGATAGATGTCACGCTTGTTTATAATGTAAAATGACCAAGACACCTTTTGTTAGGCATGGTGAAAGGGTTATAAATCATTTGGGATTGGTGCTCACAGATGTGTGTGGACCATTTTCTGTAGAATCTAGAGGTTGATATTTTTACTTCATCACTTCTACTAATGATTTCAGTGTATATAGATATATCTAATTAATAAGGTATAAGTCAGAAGCCTTAGTGAAATTTAAGTAATTCAAGAATGATGTTAAGAAACAGCTTGTTAAGAAGATAATGAAGATTCGATCAAATTTAGGTGGAGAATATTTGAAACAATAATTCATCGATCTTCTACGAGTTTCTGGGATTATATCTCCGCTCACTCCTCCTTATACACCGTATTGGAATGATATTAGAGAAGGGAGGAACCACACCATGATGGACATGGTGAGGTTGATGATGAGTCATGAAGTTCTTCCGATATTCTTTTTGGGGATATTCATTACAAACTTCAGCATACACATTAAATCGAGTACCAACTAAGACAGAAAACTGAATTCCCTCTGAGTTATGGAATTGAAATCTTCAGATTTTGTCACACACACGTGTATGGGGTTGAGAGGTTTTTGTTGATTCCTTATTCGGAAAAAAACTAGCACCCCCGGGGCATGTGGTATATATTTATAGGATATCCCACAGAAACAAAAGGATATTACATATATAACCCTTCAGACAAGAAAGTTAATGTCACTAGATAATCTGTCTTTCTTGATAGGGAGAACATACACAAAACAAAAAGTTAGAGAAAGATTGACTTCGATGAAGTTAATGCTCAAGATAAACAAGAGTTGTTATAGGAACAAGTTCCATAGGTCCCTGTGGATGAGGATCCAGAGACACACGTACAGTGTAGGAGAACAAGATAGGTAAGGGAACTAGAGAGATTTGTTTTCATAGTCATCGAAGATGGTGAATCATTATTGTTGGAGAATGGTGAACCTCTCTCCTATAATGAAGCTGTAGAAAGCACAGAGGCTCCAAGATGTATAGAAGCTATGAATTATCAGATGGATTCCAGGTATCAGAAACAAGTCTGTGTTGTGGTTGATGGATCATTTGATGTAAAGCCTATTGGATGTAAATTGGTACTCATTAGAAAGAGAGACATAGAAGGTCAAGTTACCACTTATAACGAATGGCTAGTGTCTAAAGGATTCAGACAGCATCAAGTAATTGACTTGGATGAAACCATATTTCCATTTTCCATGTTTAAATCCATAAGAATCATACATGCCATATCAGGATAACATGTCTATGAGATTTGGTATATGGATATAAAAACAACATTCATTAATGGGAATCTTTATGAATATGTCTTTATGACCCAAATTGAAGGGTTTGTGAAATCAGGTGAAGATAAATAGTTTTCCACGTTGAAGAAATCCATCTATGTATTAAAGAATGAATCCATGTCATTTAATATTAAATGTGATAAATCCATAAAAGAATTTTGTTTCATTAATAATGAATGAGATCCATGTGTTTATAAGAGGTTTAATGAGAATGTACTTGTTATCCTAGTAGTATATGCTGATGAAATATTTAATATTGGAAATGATTTTTCCCATCTTATAGTCTGTTAAATACATGTTGAACTAGTGTTTCTCCATGAAGGACTTTGGTGAAGCAACCTACATTACAGGTATCAAGAACATTCGTGATATATCCAATAGGCTTCTTGGACTATGTATTGGTATATAAATTTACTAGATTCTAAAGATATTTAGTATGGAACAATCCTAGAGGAGATTGGTTCTAGTTTCACATGGCCTACATCGTTCTATGAAAATATTTCCTCAGACACAATAAGAGAAAGATAGAATGAGTAAGATCCTTTACACTATGACTATATGATCCATTGTGTATACCATGTTATATAATAGTCTTGATTTTTCCTATTCATTGATTATGGTAGGTGAATATCAAGGAGATCGAGGAGAAAAACATTGGATAGCTATTAAGACTATCCTTAATTATCCGAGAAGAACTATAGATATGTTCATGATATATGGAGGAGACGAAGAGCTTGTAATTAAAGGGTAATTTGATTCTGGTTTCTAGAAAAATTAGAAAGATCATAAGTCACAATTTGGATATGTTTTCTGTCTCAACAGAGGAGTTGATAGATGGAATAGTTCAAAGTAGCCAGTTGTCGATGATTCTACAGCAGAGTCATAATATATAGCTTCTTCTGATGAAGCTAAGGAAGTCGTATAGATTCATAACATTTCAAGGATCTTGATGTGGTGCATAATAGTAAATATCATATCACATTGTATTGAGATAATACTATAGTGGTGGATCTTGCAAAATAACTAAGGCCGCATCAATAGAAAAGTCAAATTCTCTGAAAGTATCACCTCTTAAGGGATTTCTATAAAAGGGGTGAAGATGCATTGAGAAGAGTGTCTATAGAAGGAAAGGTGTTAGATGCCATGACTAAAGACCTATCTCAATAAAAGCATGAAAATCATTTGAGAGTTAGAGGCTTAATGATTGTTAGTAGTTGTCTCTAGTCCAAGTGGGATTCTGTTAGAGTTTGTTGACTAGAACCAACTACATTATACTTTATTCATGAATAAATACCTTATCACATCTTGATTGTTCCTCCACGTAACAATTCATGTGGTAATGTCCTAATGATATCTATTTCACTAAAAGGTCATAGCATATCCCAACTATGATGAGAACCTGTAAGTTCCATGAAACTATTCTTGAATATATGTTCTATGGTTGAATGATGTTATTTGAGGGACACAAATAATATATTCCATTAGGGTTGAGGACTCATAAAACATTGAGGAACTTTATAATGGTGTGATTCCTTGGTAATATCCCATATTTTATTAAGAGAACGAGACCTGAAAGTAGAAAATAAAAATTTCATAGTGTTATTGGATGCTCCTATATGAGGACATGTGTTTTGGTCCTTCGACTTCTAGTTTTTTATTAATAGAAATTAAAAATCATGCACTTAGATGTATTGATGAAAACTAGGATGACAAACTGATCGAAATGAGGTAGGATATGTTGGGTGCATCATGAGTAATACTGCATTAATTGATAAATCAAGAAATCATTTTTCCCATCAGTTCCATAATAGAATTAGACATCTCAGGCCCTTTGATGGAATTGATATATAGCTTAAATAAATCCCTGAACAATGTATGAAATGGGTGAGTAAAATTCTAGAATTTCAAAGAAAGAATAATCCAGCACATGGGTTGATGGAAATATCATGTAACCTAGTTTATTTGAGTTATTGAGATAAAAATATGAAATTCCACAGTAAGCATTAATAGTAGGTGACATGTCATTGCAACATTAACTTCTTTCTCTGTGGTTTCCATGGTGTGTTTCTCGATGCTATCATTGGACTTTAGGCATGATTTTCCTAATGCCACTAAGAAAGAGGCCTAGAGGTTCACACACTAAATGTGTCCAAGTATTTCTATTAAATATTAATTTATAAATTTGAATAAATATTATTCCTGATTGTGTTTTAATAATTATTCAAGGACACCTTATCAAATTTAATTCGACAGTAGTTATTCGAAAGAAAATATTTTGGGAAAAATAATATATATTTTGTAGTGAGTGATATAGTAATATTTGTTTTGAGAAATAAATAGCCATTATTGATGGTCTTATAAATATGGTTGAGGAAATAAAAGAAAACGTAAATAAAAAAGTACATTCCTTGTATATTAATATACACATCGTGTAGTTTTTTGAGGGATTTGTGATAAATAATATTATTTATTTAATTAAATAATATTATGTTTCATTCACAGGGTGCAGGTCAGGTAATAATAATAGTCAACTGTTATTGTTAGACATGGGGTATTACTATGAATTGAATGAAATGAATAAATGATTTCAGGTAATTAATTCATTTTCTTATTCTAATTAATTAAATTCACAATTATATAATTCTCATTAGCCTTGCCATTTTTGGTGGTTTTGAACAATGGATCTAGAAAAATATCTCAATCCAAGAGATAATTCTTTTCTTCCAAGATTATTCTCAAGCTACGAGAGAGATCCTCCTCCAGCAGATCAAGGAGATCACGATGAAAGCGGATCTTAAGGCGATCGAAGGCGGACATTGAAACGGAAGTCTCTTCTGCACTAGAACCTAGAGATCCCTTCAGCAACATCGAGAGATACATGGATCACATGTGGATCACTTCTAGGGGAATCCTACACTTGGATTCAAGGACACAGTGATGGATCACATCGGATCGTGACTCAAAATATCAACGGATAGAGAAATCCATCAAGGTAATTCTTGAATTTTAATTAAATTAATTATAACCAACATATTATGATCATCTCTATGGTTTCAGGACTCCCTTCCTTTTAATTCATTCCCCATTCTATTCCGAAGATCTAATGTTTTATTATCATTAAATATCAATGACTAATCATTGTTAACGGAAAAAAAAAGATGGGTACACCCACCCACGTGCTTCCACTGTTCATGGAACCTACACCTATGAGGAGAGGATAGTCCCCTGGTTCGTATTCTAGGGATGATTGGAGCATGTAGGAGAGCTCATGGGAGTGTGTTATCTTGATGTTGGCTTAGTATTCCATTCTTTTCGTTTAGATTATATTTTTTATGGATGAAAATACTTGATTTGGGGAATAATATAGCGACCCTATTTTTTTCATGTAAGAATATTATAAATGTTAAGAAATATCTTCCAAGATATTTTCATTGATGGTGTGATATTCCATATCCTAGTGATCCCAGAACTGATATTTTAAATTTTAAATATATATTAAGATCACACTTGAATAGTTTTCTTCCAAAAGTGAATTAGCACCCAAAAGTGTATTTGTTTGGAAATTTTATACCGTGGTTGAGTCCAAAATATTGGGGTTACCCAAGGTGTAACCTAAATATGATATATACCATATTTTCAGTTAATGTGTTCATTATCATCGTGTTTAAATGTAATAAATAGTTTAAATAATTTACTTTATTAGGAAATTCAAAAAATAATTTATTTAATCTATTTAAAAGTAGTTATAGAAAATCACCAGGGATAATCATATAACCTTGGGAATTCTGGGAGGTGTAGTTTCTTTATTCTTCATTGGTGGATCTCATATGTGGATTAAAAGAGATCAGATCGAGTTGTAAGGGTATGAAAAAATGGATTGAGATCCCCACATAATTTGAGAACACTTTCTTCACCAATGGTTGAACAAAAATCTTGTAAGGTCTTGTAAATGATGTATTTTTCCCCTTTTTATTAAATTATTGATTATTTATATTGTATCTTTCCTTGATTAGTATTTGTTCACCCTTTTCAAGATCCTTTTAAAATTGTATATATCATATACTATTTATATTCCATTCTTATCACCTTTGATGAAACTAATATATTATTGATGGACTAGTATATTTAGCCAATGAATATTTCACTTTTATTATTTCTTATCCCCCATAGTTCTTTGTGTTTATCTTCATTGGACTACGAGGTAACTATTTGAATTTTTCAGGGCAGGTTTGAGCATGATCGAACAACTATATTTATGGAGGTTGTGTGAATTTTGTTTGAGATGGTCATTTGTTGATGAATCTATATTCATTGTGGGATGAAGGTGATTATTTCTAGATATCCATGATATGAGATGATAGTGGAATACAAATAGTGCATGAGATTCTTGATGAACCACCACAAGTGATTAGCCTCCATTTTTTGTCCATTGGAGGCTAGGAAATAGTGGATAGAGGTGACCCCTAACAATATTAGGATTCCAATAGGTGAAATATTTGGAAAGGAGGCCTTATTGGATTATGATTCTTTATTTTCTAAGAACGTCCACAGTAAATGTGGTGTATTTTGGAATCACAAACATAATGTAACTTGTTTTCTATAATATATTTGGTTTTCCGTTGAGTTAGGGATCACACGGTATGTGGATGGTCCCACATATCGTATGAACCTACATGGGCATTTAATCCATGTATCAGATGTAACATGTCCTGGTCCCCATGAAAGTGGACATTCCATGAACTCTAGGAGTACATATTCATGGTCTGGAACCTGGGAATGTCTTGTTACACAAGAATTAAATAACCTACACATGCATAATTAGGAGGAGATGAGTTGGCCCCATGTTCCTGAGACAATCCCTATGTGAGACGTAAACACATTGTACTATGAAATGGATTCCAAGATGGGTCTAGAAGAGATCATGGACATGTGATGAAGTGGGGTCACACACAATGAAGACCCTCTTACATGCCTTGTATTATTTCCTTTGACATCTTCCTGTCGTATCTCCTTCATTTAGACTCAAACTCTAGCATGTTAGTTGTATATGCTAATTGTTATTCAATATAGAATGTGTTTATTTATTTTGTAGTTTATTTTTAGATAATACCTATAATTTTTGAATAAGAACACTTCATTAGGTGACACATTATATTGGGAGTGACCAGGTTGGATCATCAAAAAGATTTTAGGGTCAGTACTCCCTTTTCGCATTAGGGTATGGCTTCCCCATACTATTAGAGAGATGAGAGTGTCACTACAACCCTATTACCCTAGGCTGTGGGTTCCCTAAACTAAAAGGGATATTATAGGGTTGGTACTCCCCTATCACACCTAATCATGGGTTCCCAACAACCGTTATAGAAATAGAATCTATACTCCCCCATACTACAGAGGGTGTATGTTCTCTATCGACGGAGAAGTACTACCTCATATTTGAGTTTTAGTTAGGTACTGGTCCTCCATGAGATTTATGGCTCCCTTTACTTTGTAATGGTATTGTGGGGTGTGGTCCCCTCCGCTCATATTATGATGAGGTTGAATTTGGTACTGGGTATCAATGAGGGAAATTTTAGGCTACAGTCGCACTCATTGACATTGTCTCGGTTGTGAGATAGAGATAGACTTCCATATCATATTGGTTTCCTTATAAATGTATATATATATATATGTCTGTGTCTGTGTGTGTTTCAATTTGGTTTTATTTATCTATTTCTATGGGTTAATATGACTATTTTTATGTCTCTCTATCACTACCATTTGGTTTTAAGGGAATCATATTGTGTATATATAATAACATAAGAATTGGATATTCCCACATGTTTCATGTCATATACAGATGATGGAAATAGAGATGGTTATTATGGTTGGGAATAGTGATACATGTTTGAATTGACCATGTACAATGGTCGGTCTTATAGATCAGGATCTGGGATATCATATATTTTTTCATTTTCAAATTTTTTTAGGTTAGGACTTCATTTATGGGTGGAATGTTTTTTTAACCTTATAATTTTGTTTCATTTTATTTTACTAGAATTTTCTCTGTAGACTTTATTTCATGCACAATTTAACTATAAATATAATAATATTCACTTGACATTCTTCTACACTACTGAATAAATATGGTCAGGTCTGTTCATACAAGTTCATTATAAAATGCCTCCGATTATAGATATTCATTATCAGTGCTTGTTTCCAGCCCTTGGCATATTGGATGTAGGCATAGTGTTGTGACATACAAATATTCTATAATCTAGGAGGGACCTAGTGCATTAGGTCATTACATGCCATTTCAATTATCAAATTTTAGGCAAACCTTTTGTTGAATCCTGAACTCATTATCTTTGAATATTGAAAAATTGAATGCATAACTCAATATCATTATAATTATGTTTTACATCATTAAAATGTGAAGAACCTCACTTTTTCTGGTGTACATGATAACTGTGATTGTATTAGTTCTACAAAAAAAACATTATGTAATCTTGTATTTTTCATGACATAGATTATTCTTATATATCACCCACGGACATAATTTAAATACTCAAAACTCCCACCTTCACATGTTTCAAACTAGTACTTCTAATAATCTCACAAATCAAACCTTATATTAATACTGAAATTTATTTTAAAACATCTATTGAATTTTTTTATTGTTCATAATCAACTATTACAACATAAACTTACAATTATATCACAAATATCTCATGATTAACAAATATAAAACAAATTATGGTTACTTTATTATATCTAGTCCAACAAATCTCAGGTCATAACATTTTATACTGATGGTTTTATAAATTCCAAAATTAGTTAAGCACACATATAAATTTTTATCAATAAATTTTCCTAATCTTCATGTACGTGATGTTTCTTTAAACATGAAGACAAATGTTAAATTGGTCTACTCCCCTTCATAACATCTTGATCTCAAAAAATCCAAAAAGGTCACTTAAATCTTATGAAAAAATTCATACATCCAAATACAACCATCTTAAAATAATTATTTAGATTCCTATAGATCATCACTCTTCTATACATAACAAGACCTGCATTCCAATCATGATATCTTTTTTCCATCATTCATTGGTAATACAGGTTTTTTATTTTATTTACTAATTCATAGACACTATTATATGTATTATTATTCTTTCACAGATACACACTATAAACTTCAATTTCATTATCATTCTCATGCCTCTCAGTCCCTGTCATGTAGGTACCGAGTTACCTTTCTACTATCATTGATTCAACTTCAAATATCGAATGATATAAATATTCTATATTACTTTGTACTATGATATTTCATTGTACTAAAGGAACATTAATATTCACCTAATATAAGCATCATCTTTCGCTGATTCTATAGATAAATTTTTATTCTTCAAAAAAATATCATCTAAAGGAATCATCTTTTTTATTGTAACTCATTATTTGGTCACATTTGTTACCTCTTTAAGAAATCCTCAATTTTTACTTTACTCGTCTTATAGAATATCTATTGTTATTACTATTTCACAATTTTTCACCAATTCATTTATCTTAATTCTGATACATACTGTATGCATGGTCATATTTTCTCCTAAACAGATGAATGCACCTGCCTCAAACACTCAAAAACTGGTATATTATGATGATAGAATCATTTCTCAGGTATGTAAATAATATATCAATAACACTATGAACTTCTTCTATAAAATATTTCAGCTTACGTCATTGGGAAATCATTAATACTTGGACTTCTCTTCATATATGAAACAACTTGGCCCCGATGACATCATAAACACCTCACCTTATCATGGACATTGGTTCTTGGCCCACATGGATCCACTAGTTTCCCTAGAGATATGTGGTCCCTTACCATGGGCCCACCCACATACCTAAACTGGTCATCTAACTAATGACTATCTTGAAAAAGAAACCCTTGTTTTTTCAATGTGCTTTATCCTCACTGGAACACATCATGATATACTTCTCAAAAAGTTTCCCATCATGATCAATACTCCAGGATATACACACTTACCTGTGGAGTTTTAATTAGGTAGCCTCTAAAAAATAAATCTATGCCTTGTTTACATGAGTCATATAATTACGTAATTTAACCCATTATCATTCTAGGTTGTCAGATTATCCCCCTTCAGAGAAACAAAATCCTCATTGTGGTCCTTACATCTCAACCAATGTGGTTTACCACACTTGTGGATGCGTTACTACTCTGATACCAATTTAACCACTAGGCCCCACCGACAGTATAGACTCCCTTCCTTAACATTTCCATTGGGAATTGACCTCCTAGGTACCACACCTTTCCCCAAAGACACAAGGTCCCCTCCCATGGGCCCACCCATATGACCAAATGTTTCATCTTACTAATGAATGTCCCTAAAGGCCAAAAAATATTCTTTCTATTATGCTTTATCAACATTGAAAGATATCCTGAGATACTTCCCATAAGGTCACCCATCCGGATCACTACATCAAGCCAAGCATTCTTAGCTATGTAGATCTAATCAGGTATGCTCGTACAATGAATGGTGAAACTTGTTTATATGACTCATATCATTTATTAATATAACCCTTTATCATTTTGGGGTGTTGCATTTACCACCCCAATAAATCACAATATCGTCATTTTGGACCCTACATATTATCTATGGTAGTTCACCAAACACAAAGATGGGTTACTGATATGATACCAATGTGAAAACTAGGCCCCTCTGACAGCACAAACAACCCGCCTTAAAATGAGTCATATTAGTTGGTCATTTAATCCGTTATAATTCTAGGGTGTTACATTATCCACCCTTAGAGAACAATGTCCTCATTGTGAACCCTACATCTCAAACCAGGTATTTCACCACACTTAAGGATGAGTTACTGATCTAATACCATTGTAACAATTAGGATCAGCTAACAACACATACACCCTGCCTTTATAGGTCCATCAGGAATTGGCTAGCCAGGTACAACTAGTTTCCCCAGAGAAACATGGTCCCATCCCTTGGGCCCACCCACATGCCCAAATGGGTCATCTGAATAATGATTTTCCCAGTAGGCCAACACATAGTTTTTTCAATGTGATTTATCCTCACTAACATAGATCATGAGATACTACCCTGAAGGTCACACATCTTGATAAGTACTCCAGGACATAAAGACTTAATTGTGGAGTTCTAACAGGGTAGACACCTAAAAATAAAGGTTCACAATGTCTACATAACACATATCATTTAGTCATTTAACCTATTATCATTTTGGGTTGTTACATTTACCACTCTTTTGGAGAACAATGTACTATTTGTGGATGCTATTTCTCAACGAAGGTAGTTCACCAGACATATGGATGCGTTACTAATCTTATACCAATGTGACATCTAGGACCCACTAACATCATAGAAACCCCTCCTTAACATGAACATCAGGTCCTGGTGTGATTGTTACTACCAGTTTTCCCACTGATGTGCGGTCCCCATAAAGCCCACCAATATGCCCGAATGAGTTATCTGACTAAGGATTTTCTTGATATACCCTGTCATACAAATGTTACAATTAGGCTCCACTGATAGCACAAACACCATGACTTAACATATCAATTAAGTCTTAGCCCACTAGGTACCACCAGTTTCAGCACAGACACATCGTCCCGTCCATTAAAAATACCCACATGCCAAATATTTCATCTAACTAATGATTATCCCCATTGGCCAAAACTTGGACTTTATAGTGATATTTCTTTTCACAAACACAAAAATCATGAAAAAGTTCCCATAAGGTCACCCATCCCGATCCCTACTCCTAGACAAACATGCTAAACTATGGAGTTATAATATGGTAGCCTCCTAGGAAGAAATTTACACCTTTTTGGCATGAGTCATATCATTTTGTAATTTGACACCATCATTATGGGGTGTTATAATATAATTATGGTAAACACATTTTGTTATTTTTTCATCACTCTTAATACATGCAAGCTAAGTTTATTTTACACCTATTGAGTATACATGATATAATTCCTTAAACCGCCACCCCTCCCATTTATTACAAACACTAATTTACTATACTAATATTAAAGCTTTATTATATTTATTTATATAACAGTTTATTAATTTTTATCATTTCTTCAACATGTGATTTACCATACATTCCCATATTTGTGATTCAATTTTTATATCCTCATCCTTTCTGTGTTTTTATATATTTTACTTTTATTCTTGTGTGTTTGGAGATGGAATGATAAAACACACTATATATATTTAAACATTATAACCATTGAGATATTATTTCTTAACACTCAATAAATTTTTGTTCTTAAATAAACATCTACCTAGATTACACTTTTACTACATTAATTCAACTTCAAGTTCCGTAGTCCATTACCTTTAATATTATTCTTCCACACTGCCAAATATAAATTGAACTATATCAAGAAATTGTTCATATAATCACCATTCACTTTATATAATTTTTCTATGATAATCACATATAATAAGTGTCATCAGTTATGATCAACTTTCATTTTCATTTCATAGAAATCCAAAGTAACCAAAAATATTCTTCTAATGAATCCAGATATATTTTTAGTGAAATAAAAAAAAATTATTATGGTGAACTTACTGTAGGAAAATAAATAAAAAACACCTTTATTTTCATAATATTAATCATTAATTTTTCATAATAAATTAAAAAAATTCTATATTTCCTCCTCAATATCAATTGGGTACTTCAACATAGAACCACATAATAATCTATATGGTAAGAGCTAAAAATATTTAACATGTTTAGAGAATACTTGAGAGCATAATCTTATGGTATTGGATAATAGAATAGAAATGTTATAAATGTTTCAATACATTAAACAACATATTACAATGGAATCGTGTTATGAGCTTTTCAAATAAGGTAATTTTTAGCCTTATATACCTAATACCTAAAAAATCATTGACCATGTGGAGACAATATATTATTGTCATACAATACAACCAAATATCATACAAGTGCATCATGTATTCCATGTATAACTTTTGAAAAAGTTAATACATGACCCTTTACATGTTTTCAACTTAGATATAAAACCACTTGAATATGATCTCTATTACTAGGAATAACTAATAGTGATGTTAGATCATCGATATAGAGTGATACAAAGAAAGAACTCTCACTAGGTAAATGTTTTATTAAGGAATCCAATGTGTTTGGAAGCAACATGTGAACGCGAAGATATAGAAATATAAAATCACTCACATTTTTTCATCATAGTAAAAAAATTTCTAGGATGAAATTCTATTAACTAGTAGAATGTAACATGAAATTATATTATTATATTTGTTCTATTAAATATATATATATTTAAATAGTTTTTGATATATGAAGTAAAAAAATGATAAATTTTATCATTATTTATTGAAATATATTGAAAATAATTGAGAAATATGAGATTAATAAATGATTTGTAATATGTAAAAATAAAAAATGAATGAAACCACAAGTAAAAAATTATTATAATCCTAAAATTACCATCTTCATGAAATTCCATAAATATCCAACCAGTAAAGATTACAATAAAAAATATAAAACATTTTTAAAATATAATAAATTGTTTTACAAGGAAATTAGCTAATACGATAGATTATTTTAGTGATTTATAATATGATATATAATAAAATGAATATGACTATTATATATATTAGCATTGGTTATAATGTCACCATAAATAGGGTACTATGATGTTACATCATTATATATATTAATATAAAATATATATAATCATGATGTGTGATTTTTATTAATAAATTTATATTAATGTTATTAAAAAATAATAATTAAATAAAAAATAAAATGAAAGAAATAAGTTTTTTTATTAAAAATATCCCTTTTACATCATATATTATTATTTTTATATAAAAAATATTAATTTGATTTTCTTATATAATTAGTCTTAGACTACTATACAATATATATTTATATAAAGGAATTTCTATAATATAAATAATAAATTTTAATTAGATTTGATTAAAATCATTAATGTGATATGTATTTTTGCATTAATGAAAAAAGTTGATCACTTTTATTGGATGGTTATAATAAAATTTGATGTTTAAATGTATAAAATTATTAAAAAACTCTAAATTTATTCTTAATTGATATGAAATAATATAAATAACACTTAATAATAAAAAAGTTTTTTTCTGATAAATGTTTTTTCTGATATAATTTATGTTTTCATATGAGATTTAAATTCTCTACTATTAGAAATTTATTTAGGGTGAAGAGGGAGGAAATTCATTGTCTCCTTTTTAAAATGAGTTATGAAAATTAATTTATTTTTTAGACATAAAAATATGTTACCAAGGTAAACTTTAGTCATCATTATAAGGGATAAAATGTGGTAAAAATGATAAATTATCAGGTAAAAGCCTAAGATTTAATTATATAAAAACATATATAAGTTGATAATGGAATGATAGATCTCTAATAATCTTATCTCTATTATTTTTCCACTTTCGATACACATTACATGTACATAGATATTTATTGAACATTATAGAATTATTGTTTCTTAAAATTTCACTCAAACACACTAGTAAAAGGTAACCTCTTATCCCCACACAAACCTACACTTTTCTTTGGGGTTCCCTTAAATATCTTCAAAGATTTCCTTTATTAAAATCCTATCCCACATTTGAGAACATTTAATCTAAAAAATAGGTACCACATCCCTCATATTTTAGAGGCCCCATAATGGAATACTCAAGACTTAATTTTAAGTATTATCAAACCTTTAATAATTATTATTTATATTCTCCATGCACCCATTATTGAATCTGATTCATCACATTAATTAATTTTATTAATTCACTATACTATCTTAAATTAAGATTATCACTATACAATAATATATTCTTAGTCATTCCATTTTTATATTATTTTCTTGTCTTGGTTGGTTTTACCACCAACATAAATGATGTTCAATATCTAAATCATGAATGAATATGAAAAATAAATAATAATAATATGATTTATTAATGATTTATTTAATATTTATTTATAATTTAAAAACAATATTATTCCAAATTATGTTCAACAATAAATCCAATGCATTTGTTAATTGAATAATCAATGAAATTTGGTTTTTTAAAAGTTTCATGTAATCCAGAGGATTTCAAAATCTATATTATATTATATTTTCCATTTTATTTTGATTCAACTATTAACAAATAAAAAAGGGTTTATTTTACAATTTATATTTGAAATCATAATTGTTAATGGGTAAATTTACAATGATGTAATTTTATGTCCTCTTTATCTAAAACACAATCTGTTTTGTTCTCCTATAGTTATTTTTTTAGTAACATGTTTTAATAATATTTATCATTTGTTTAGTTTACCATATATTTAAATGGTATCCAATGTGTGGAGATGATATTGTCTCATATTCTTAGTCATTAATCATTCTCCCCATTGTTCATATTATTTATATTAGTTTATAGAGATACTTCATTATAATTATATGATTGTTTTCGATCATTTTTTAATAAAATTTAATTTATTTATAAAATTTTTAATGAAACAATTTATGGACATTTTCAATGTGGGTAAAATTCAATTGACAAATAATTTCAATATAAATATTTGAAAGGATTATTTTTAATAGATTTCCCTATTATATCCTTCTTCAATAGTTTAATTAAAATTTATTTAAAAATGATAATTTCATTATTGTAATTTTTATACAAAGTAATTATTATACTCGATGATTTATACATTTTATTTTAAATAGAGGTTTACATACATATAGATGTTATTTATTCCTATTTTTCAATGAAATTTGTGGTAATTTTATAAAGAATATTTCATCTATTTTAGTATAAAATAATGTGTCTTGTGTTTCATAGAGGAAATATTTTAATGGAATCATCCAATTTCATTATATATATGATTCATTTTTTTTCATTGTGATGATTCTTATCAAACCCATTTTTCTTTACTGATTAATTATTCGACCATGGAATTATGAATTATTTAATGTTCATTAAACACGCATATGTTTTTTTATTCATTATGGGATGGGTGGCTCTAAAATTATAAATCCTTAAAATGAATTGGTTAATTATTTAACTATCATGAAATAAAATTTAACAGACCAAGTAATAAACCCAATTCACTATTGGACATTATCAACTTTCTGTATGGAATATTGGATTAAAATCAATCCACTATTGTATTCTACCAATTATGTGTTAATGATCTTGGAATAGATCATTTACATATAAAAAGATTTTCTATGCTTATGTTTGTAGAATATTCTCAGGACATAAAACAATGTTATGAAACACTCATATGTTTAATATTAATTTAATATGGATATTGGCATTTTTTTAAACTTCTATGAAAAATGTATTCTGTTATTTAAAAATAATTTTGTCTTGAATCATGATTTTTTGACTTTTTTTTATTGGTTTTTTTTATTTTATTATTAACCATGACGATTTCTTAATACCCACATGTTCATCATATGATCACTTATGATCATTAATATTTACCTATTCTCCCTTAATGAGTATTTGAGAACACCCGTTTCTTTCATTTGCAATAAACATGTTATGAAGAAGTGTATGATGTGTGAATCATTTTCAAATGATATATAAAATAATGCATGTATGATGAGTTGGTTTTCTGTCTAGTCTTTACAGACACTAAAATTATAGGTTATAGGTGTGTGATTTATTAGGATAATTAATGAATACCTGTTATAAATCACTTGATATATAAATAAGTTATGTATTTTATCTTAATCAAAAAATTGTTAAAACATTTTATGATGTATTGGAGTAATAAAAAAATTGTGATGAAAACTGTTATATTACATATTATATGGTAAAATCACTTAATTATTTCCATATTAATTATTTATAGTGGATCATATGGTATTGGGTTTTCAAAAAAATTCCAACAATCTAAGACTTCATGATTATTATTGACCCTTTGAAATTGAATTCCCTAAGATTATTGCATATGTATATTGTATTTATATTTTTTCAATGTGATAAATCACAAAAAATAGATAAGGTATATTTGAAATTTTTATTGAAAGGAATGTTAAAACTTGTTCACTAATTCACCCCTCAATTTAATATAATCATTTTTAAGCCCCTGAATTAATATAAAATTACATTCTAATATTTTTGAATATATAATGGAGTTTATAGATTTATTCTTGATAGTTTATATATTAATAATATTTTTATATAATAGATAATATTAATTAAGGGAATAGAAAATTAATTTGACATTTAATATAAATAACTTCTGTATATGGATCAATTTTATGTTCTTATACATCATTTGAATCATTTTGGTTGTTATTGAATTTAAAATATGATATATTTATTCTGTTCAACACATAGTGATGAATGTTTCTATTTGGAAGAACCATGAAAATATTGTTCATCGTAGGAATATAAAAGTTCATTACTTTTCGAGAATGAATTTTATAAAATCATCTGTATTAAGACAGTAAAATGAATTTTTTTAAAAAATAACACGAATACCATTTTATAAGGATGTTTTAAGATTATTAATAGTCAAATAAATTCATGTTTAATTTTAAAAAATATATAGAAGAAATTGGGTGAAAAAAAAATGTGTTAAATGAATAATTTTTGGAAATTTTTGGGTGGTTATTATTATTTCAATCTTACTAAAAACTATTTTAGGTATTATTATGTTTATGAAGGTAAATAGAAGAAATGTGAATTTAAATTGAAATGAATGAATAAAAATAAATTTTCCAAAAGTAAAGAATTCCAAAAATCAAGAATATATGAAATTGGTAATTCAATGAATTAATTAATTGTAAATTATGAGAGAAAAAATAAAATAATGTTTTTTCATATATAGAAAAAAATTATATAGTATCCTAAAATTCTAGCTAAAAAATTGAAAATTTACTAGTGATAGAAATTTTGAAGGAAAATAATGATCTAAACATAGAAAAATGTACCTTTTTACTTAGATACTCTCATTAATTTTTTATACTACAACTAATATATTCATATGGTGATAAATATTTTTTTAATTTGTGGTATTTCTAGAGTTTTATAATATTTAAAATTGATATTCTAGGGGACATCAACTCACTTACGGAAGATATGTTTAGCGAGAAAATAAAAATTTTCTAGTTTAATTTGAAAATTAATTTCAAGGGTTGGATTAAGGATTTATAATATTTTGTCATATGGGTTAATTATTTGAGAAGTGTTTAACCATTTTTGTGTCATTACTGATAATGAATAAAATTATATATTCCCTAATAAAAAATAATATTGAAAGTATAAATTATTTTTGGTTAAAATATTGTTGAAAAATTATGAAAAGGACAATTTGTGGATTTATGATAGTACATTTTTATCTCCTCTCACATGATATATTGTTGTTTTAAAATACATTGACAAACTAAAAACTACATTTTATCATTTTTTTAATTACAGTTAACTCTAAATTTAGTGTTTTATCTCGATATAGGTTGAAGATTAAAGGTTATGGTTTAGGGTTTCTCTATATATTAATTATTATAAACGTACCCTACTGAGTCTTTAATATTTTTTTCCAAAAATTAAATAAGGTTATATTTATTAAATATAAATACATGCATAAGGACATTGAGAAATGGATGTGTCCAGAATCAATGAAAATTTACAATAGGAACCCTATTTTAAATAGTGGAAATGAATTTTTTTCCTAATCATGGATCGGGAGAAGGACTTATGGAATATAAGGCTTGGTGAAATATTCTAAAAGAACATGAACAAGATCACTTGTGGAGAAAATTTTAATGATATTCGTATGATATAGAGGGAAATTAATTAGATTTTTATATATGTATAAAGGTAAATATAAAAGAAAATTCATATAATATAGTGAATATTAAAAACATAACTTACATAGAATAATATATATTTAATTATTTTTTTGGAAATATATTAGAAATTAATTAATTAAGAAGTTAATTTTATACTATTTATCCACTAATTTAAAATTATATCATGAATTATTTTAATGAATCATAATTCTTCGACCTTGGATTTGTTTAAAAGATTGATTAAACTTGTTTAAAATTAATTTGAAAGTTCACAAGAAATAATAAAAATGGAAAATTGAAATGAGTAACTAGTGAAATATTTGAAGCTTATATAGGGAAGCATGGAATTCAATATTAATTTAGTTTTTATATACACCATATAAAAATGGTATTATTGAGTGGGAAGATACGATTTTTTTTGTAGATGGATTTAATGATATTATTAGATCATGGAATATCACATTTATTTTTGTTTTATGAATCTTGGATATAAGTTCACATTCAAAATTTATGTTTTTATTTTTATTTTTTTTATATTTCTCTATATTTTATTTATTATATGAATAATTCATTATTGATGCACATTTGGGTATTTTGTAGATTGATAATAATTGAGTTGAAAGTTATTAATTCTGAATGTTTGAACAAAGAAGTGTGTATGGACTATTTATTGTTTATCCACAAAAAATATGATATATCATTTTAAAAAAATTTAAAATATAATATATTTTATTTAACATATGTCAATATCATTCAAAATTCTCATAATGTGTGTGGAAAATAAGTTATTTATAATTCGAGTGATATAGAAATAAATAACTGTTTTCTATGGGATTTTCATTTCATGTTAATGAGATATTTAAGATGTCAATGTTGGGAGATATAAGATACTTCTTAGGATATTAAATTTTACAATTGGAGGATCACATTTTTATTTCCAATGATAATTATTCCAAGTGACTATTAATGAATTTATAAATTTAGTTTTTTATATATTTTTATACTAAAATATTATTTGAAATAATTCTTTTAAAAGACGATGTTGAAAAGAAGATTCATCATGAAGAGTTTGGAAAAACTATCTAGTGTATTATTTATAAGAAATATCTAAGGAATTATATAATATTTACTATAAAATAATAAAATTATTATCTAACTGCATTAGTGGTGACATGATTGTTTTTAGTAGTGTGTGTTCTAAAATATATCAATGATATTAGAGATAATGGCATTATTCATTACATTAAAAATAATTTATTAATATTTTTTATAATAATTTTAATTTGGTTGGAAGTTTAAATGATCACAAATAAAATCACGGTTGTGTTTTTTTATTTTCAAAAAGGTGTTTTACACAACACATAAAGAATACATTTTTTCACTTATTTAAAAATATATATAATTTTATTTTTTTCACACAAGTAATAATATAGTTAATGGGCATAATGACTCATCATTATGATCTCTTAGGTGATCGTATGTAAAAATTATTATTGTGAAATTATAATCAAGGTTTGATATTGAAAATTTTATTTCAAAATTATTAATGAAATGACATTTATATGAACTAGATTTTATTATTTAATTTTTTTTTCAAACAATCAAAATAATTAAATAAAAATTCCATGAGTGTGATAGATATGAATCCCAAGGGAATATACCCAGACAAAGTGCTTATAAACACTACTGTGGGATCTAAAATTAGGAAGCATAAAGGTAAAGGCCACAAGTATTCTAACTAAATCTATCATTTCAAGAAATATTATCCCTTGTCTAAGTTTTGGTTGAAAATAGATAGAACTCTACATATCCTTATAAATAAATTAGTAATATATGTTATATTACAGTGATCCATACTCTTGAAGGATATAGATAAGAATATTATAAAGGATTTCGTAACAATAATGGCTGGGATGAGGCCAATTTTTATTAAAAATAAAATCCAAAAAAATACATTTTCCTCTATAATTAGAGAGAAAGTAAAACATAAATAGTAATTAAAAGAATAATAAAACCATATGATAAAATCCACAAAATAATTTCAAAGAGAATATCCCCTTTTTATTACCTTTCTAAAAAGTGTTGTTGATGTTTAATTTCAAACTTATTATAAAAGTGTTCCATTTTATCTATTGAAATCACAAGATATTTTCAATGAGTAGTGCAATATATAGTGATTTTCACCCAAAGGGATCTCAGAAATCGATTCCACCAATATAAAAATAATTTTTTGCGATCTCCCTATAATAATCCAAAGAAGTTGACACCTTCACTATAATAGAGGGATGTATTTCAGGAAAGAGTACCTTGTTATGGTTAATTCACATACTTTAATAGGTAATAATTATATAAGTATCCTAATAGTTTTATTGGGAGATCCATACCTAGAACCAATGAACCAATAATTTTCAAAATTTTCAATTGTTAAAAAATTGTAAAAAATAACTATCATTATACAAAAGAGTGTCAATAAATCCAAACCCAAATAAGTATACTTATACAAATACAAAAATAACTATATTTTGGAGAAATACATCACCTACATTTTTAATCTGATTAAATCCTCTACATTGAATAACAATTTCAGTTTCAATTGTTTTTATATGATTCATCCATACGAGGATACTCATTTACATAAAATAATTTCATTTTCATGTCCCATTTCTCCACCAAGGAGAAAAATAGGTTTGTTCATGAACTTGGGAAATAATAACTTTGATAAATCCCCATCCACACTTCATTTAAAAATTTAAAGATATATTGTTTTACAAAACTTTGATATAATAAATTATAGTTTTACCCTTGTCCTTGAGTACAACATCAATTATTTTATGATAGATCCACAGTAAGTTAATGATATAACCAATAGAGGGATACCATAGAATTAAAATTGGATAATTGACCCAGTCATCCTAATAGAAAAGTTTCTCACCCAATCTTATGAACTACTTATAGTTATAAATGATGATATAATTATTTTTAAAGATCCATTTATGAATATAGGATTACATAGATCCAGGATCAAATCATGTCAGGTTGATATGATGTATAAACATTAGGTTCATTAAGTACACCAAATAGGACATTACATCCTATATCTCTCAATAAATCATCACTTTTTTAGTGAGAAGAATATTCAACAATTTATGGATATTCATACCACCTATATCTGTAAGATACAAAACATACTTCTAGATGAACCAGTGGAGTCAATAGACCATAGAGAATCTCTTATAAAGTATAAAAGTATTATATTTATTTATTAAAATTCTATCTAATGATAACTTTTATAAGTTCATTAAAATGATATGTGTTAAACATTGATATTATCATGGATAGGGTAAATTAATTTTTCATCTCTATAATTATATTCTAGAATATGATTATCCAAGGGGATGAAAATGATATTAATGAAAATTAATTTTTTTTTAAAATTTTTGGGAAATTATGGTATACTATTATGTTTAGGGAGTTGGTAAAAATGGTAAATATTTGAGTTTCATTTAAACATGTGGTTATATATGTATGAATTTATTTTTGAGTGTTCATACTACTTTCAATTGAAATATTATTCTAGGGTGTTGATTATGGGCATGTGAATATTTTTTCACATATACAAGGATAGTAATAGAGGAAGAACCGGGTTTTGAAGAAGTTATTGATGTGAAAGAAGGTGATAATTTAGGTGATGTTCATCAAATAATTACATATGTTATCCAAAATAAAATTCATAATAATCCTACTATAATATAATAATATTCCAAGCCACTGTGTCATGATTGGAAGATAAATTAGTGACATAATCATATATGTCAGTTGTTGGAGTTAAATAGTGATGTTGGAGGATACTTAATGTGATAGTTGGCCAACATATTCTTATTTTTAATTCAACCACACCATAGAATCCTACTAAAAAGCATTTTTTAAATTTAGTAAAAATTGTGTTTCATATGTCATTGTTTATCTTATTAAAAAATAACCCATTAATAATAATAGAAAGGGATGGATTTAATATTATGGTGTTTTAGAAAAACATTCTTCTAAGTAGAAAATAAACCATGTCATTGTTCTGATTAGAGTAATTATATTCAATTAAAAATGAATAAAAATAATCAATCCATAATATCATATTGTATCCCTCAGGGATTTTTTTCATATTTATTATTTCATGGTTCTTCCAATAACATTTTATTATTGGTTGTGTTTATAAATAAAAATAAAAAATAGAAAATCCCCTAGAATTGTTTCATTATTATGTAATGTTCAAATAATTCAACAAATAGGTTTTAAATATTTAATATTGGTTTAAAAAACTATGTGATGTAATAATCATTGAGACTCATGTTTTTGGTTTCAAGTATTATTGATGTCTTATGTTAGTAAATACCACATGGTCCACTAAAACATGATCTTCATCATTTCATGACTTTCTAATAGAAGAGAGATTATTACTTATACTTTATGTGATAATATTTAGGATCAAGATATATTAATATACATTGGAAGATATTTTTTTAAAAATAAAATAAATAATTGTATGTTAAAAATATTTTTAAATTTTATATGTAAATTGGATGGATTTATAGAAAAATATGAGAATGAAAAATGATTGGGGATGAAGAAAAACACGTTTTATTGTTTTTTAAGAAGATGTAACCAATACATTTTTGTGATTTGATGAATTTACTGATATAAAAACTATTCATAAATATTCGGAGGTTTGGGGAAACTAAATATCACCAAAAAAACGTTTATCATACAATTTTTCAAAGGTTAAACCATAATTATTTAATCTATATTACAAAATTCATGTGCCTTTATGATAATATATTTTCTGGATCATTCTAATTAAATAACCATTCATGTTTAATAGTAAAAATTATATATTATGTGTAGATTTTATTATTGAATTTACATTTTGGATGTGTTTTTTAAAAAGGTGATCAATCTATTTAATATAAAAAAGAGGTTAATCTCAAAGAAATCCTAAAAATAAAAATCAAAATACATTTAATAATTTCCCCCATCCCCTATCGGTTAACTCTCATCATTTTCAGGACCCCTTAATTTCTATATCAATTACACCACATAACCTATTAGTGATAAGAATTATTTTTAACAAATATATTCAATATTGGTGTTATTATATCTGAAAAATACTTTTAAAAAGGGGATAATTCACCATTAAAATATATCTATATGTGCTATGATTTTTTCAACAGAACCCTCTCTATTTATTATAAAGTGAACTAAAGGAACCACTACCTTATCCTACATGTCATAAGAATACACTTTCATGATGATTACTCTAAAATTATACATAAAAAACCATAAACATTCTCAGAAATATAATATAAGATGAAATAAATAAGATCATAAACTTTAACATAATATAATATTCAAAACATATTTTTAATGTCTTATATTTCAAATAATAATTTTCCACAATGTATATTAAAAAATACATAAAATATATGGAATAAGTGGTTTAATTAATAATTGATCAGATATTTTAATATAATTCTAATTATTTTAGATACCTTTACATTTAGAGTGTCATTGGATAAGATTATATTTAAAAACATTATTAAAAACAAATATATGTAATACTCATATTCATCATTTCATATATCATATTTTCTAACCATAGTTGGCCAAGTATTTTTCACATATTATATTATTATTTTAAACATAAATATCCATTATTTACAACCCAAAGATCATGAGTACTAGTGTATTGTTTACACTAGGTACATAAAATATCAGATGAAAATAAAACCTAACATCTTATTACTTTCCCCACAGAGTGATCCAAAATGTATTTGATATCATAAAACTGAACAAGATAACCTAGGAAATTAATAAAACAAATACTTGGGATAAATATCCTAGAAAGGTAATAAATATGGTAATGATACATATTGTGTGAGTCAAAGGTAAACAAGATATCATTAAAGATAAGTAAGCCGAGTAATCATATGAAATCAAATCATAAAAAACATGATATCATAAGATCATTGAATAATAGGAATTGTAGAAGTAACATATAACATGAAACATGAGTCGATGATAACTTCCAATATGATTTCACTTGGTGTAGAAATACTCAAAATGGATTAGGTTTATTCATTATTCCCATACAATATGTCTCGTGAGACTAAATAATTACCAAATTATTTGGAGAATTATTTGGGCGTACTCATCTTAACATGTCCATGATTATGTGTTCCACGAAAAATAAATCTATCATAAGGAATAAACATAAAAATTACCCATATAAATAATATGGAATACATAATCATGCCTCACATCAAAATCAATTTAAATTATATGGAGGTTAAATATTAGAAATGAACATAATGAATGTATTACCACATAAAATAAAGGGATAATAAGATAGGTATATATGTGAGAGACGTATATATATATAATTTAAAACAATTTCATGGAATTACAGAGAGATATATAGAGATATTTGTAAAATAAATTTTTATAATCCAAAAGGAAAGGGGTTTTTAGAGGGATCCATTAAATCCAAAAGAAAAATATTTCCTGATATCATAATATCCTTCTAATTTAAAACCCTTTATGAAAAATATTTAGGAAAAGGTGAAAGAGTTTTATTCTTATAGTAAAACATGAAATAATATAAAGAATGTATAATATACAATAACTGTTATGGCGGTGGAAAAAGACATTGTCACATTGAATCTTTAAATAGAAAATTATTTTCTAATTTGTTAAAGAATGTCACAATGTTATGTTTGAAATATAAACCAATTCTTATGAAAAACATTTTAGGAAAAGTGTAAAAACAATGTCCATTATAATTAATTTATTTCCATATTAATATATCTATAAAATAATTTTAAAAAATGGAAATGGGAAAAAAGTTTTAGAAAATAAATCTATAAATTATATAAAGTATGTTTTTAATGAAAATTTACCCTCACATAAAAAATTAAAAATATTACTTTTCATAACATTGTAAATAAAGTTACATAGGGTCAAAAATTTACTATGAAAACAACTAATGAAAAATTAAAATTTTCTTGAATCATTATGAATAAAATTTATATTGATAAAATGTTTATTTGAAACATTAATAAATAATTTTTTAAAATAAATTCCCCAATGACTTTAATAACTTTTTAATCACAATCGCCAAGAATGAGATTCATCGAATTGAACATTAAATATAATTATACTATTTATAATAATGATTTAACATGTAAATGGGGATGTATACTCATTGTAACAATGAATATGGCTTGAATATGGTATAAGTCTTCTATAAATGAAAGTGAGGCTAGAAATCCCTTACATCAAGTCCAGAATTTTTATGTATGTAATTTATATTAAATTCAATAAATGTTAATAATTTTATTTTCTTAAGAAAACTTTTCATGTTTAATCACTGATATTTATACCATTTTCTTTAGTTATTTTAATTACATCTTTAATTACTTAATTGGTTACATCTACATCGATTGTTTTGAGGATGTTCAGTTTATAAATTCTAAACGATATGAGTGTGTTGACCAAGGCAAGAGGGGATAATATTCCATCATCTCAAGAAAAATAATAATTATATAATTGAAATTTTTATACATAAATTATAATTTTAAATATAAACTTGAATAATGTTTATGAAATTTTATATATGTCACAACCATGGAGATAATAGGTTCAACGTAAGAATTTATAATATTCCCAATTTTAAATGATCATGATATAAATACGGTATGTTTTATTTTATAATTTCAAAATTACAATTATATCATAATTATCAATTCATTTATTAAAATATAATTAGATATACCTTCTATGTGATGTATTAGAAAAAAATGAATGACATGATTTTGTGAGACGGTAGTCTATCAAACACATGAATGATGTTAGCATTTTTCAACTGATGATAAGTTAAGAATTTATGTGATATAGAAATTTTAAAAAATTAAAAATATGTTATGAATATAACATAAAATCATTAAATCCATAACTATGATTATCCAATAAAGGAAATTTTAGAAAAAATAGTTACATCTATTCATGAGGTGGTAGTCCGTCGTACAAATAGACGATGGTTTCATTTCTTATTTGATGAAAGTGTAGAATTATATAGATTATGGAATTATAATAATAAAAATTCATAAAATTTGATATTATAATTTTATCATCTAATCATGTTTTAATAATATTTTTTGGAGGTGGAAGAATAAAAAAAATGCTCATTGAAGGAAGATATATCTTTTTCTGACAATCTCTTTAGGAATATAAATAAATCCTTATTATATTAAATGTATAATCATATCAATGCCTCTAAAAATGGGGAGTTATTTATGTAATGATTTTTATCAAGTATCTTTTAGAATATATGGTCTTTTAATAGTTGAAATAAGAGGAGAGGAGTTTCCCTTCCATATGTGTGAGGGAGTGGTATTTTTGTAAATAACGGAAATAATTGAATTATGGGAAGGTGCACTGAAGAAATATTCCTAAAAAATTGATAAATAATCGATTTAAGGGCATATTTGATCAATGAAAACATAAAAAATTTCAAAATTAACATTTTTTAAACTTGTTATTCCATTTACATAAAACGTCACTCACTTTAACCATTTTAGTTTATCACTACGGTAATTATTTTTTTATTGTTTTACAGTTCCTTATGATAAAAAATTAAGTCTTATTTATTACATGATATTAATTTTCATTACTAAAATTATTTAATTATTTTTTTATATTTAAATTATGTAATTAAAATAAATCTATTAAAAATTAACCCCGCATAAATTCCAAAAAATGGTTTCTCAAAAAATTCATTTTTCATGTAATGAATGATCTTATATTAACCATATGCATAGAAATAATCATTACATGAATTTAAATTCATATAAATATTTTTATAGTATTTATATTTCATTTAAATATTTCATAGAAAGATTTATATTAAATAATTAAAATCAATATACATTATTCACTTAAAAACAGTTAGTAGAAAACTGTGTTTTGAAGCATAAAAATTAACTTAAACCAAAATCATAAAAATTGAATATTATAATTAAATTAATTTTATAATTATTATTTAAATATTTTATAATTGAATGTAGTATTAAATCCAAAGGATAATTTTACTCATATATAACCTTAATTAACGAAAATAAATGACAACAATTGAAAAATCATTAATTCTCACTATTCATTATAAAATCAATCAATTTAGAAAAGTCCCAAATAATAGAACTATGTTAATTTGGATATAATGATTTATAAAATGATTTTATTTATAAAATAACTCATATAATAGTTCAAGAGTTAAATTATATGATTTTCTCAAGAAATAAATAAATATATATTTTTAATGAATATTTTTTATTTTTGAATAACATGAATTTACTAGAAACTGGTTGATTATTTATTAATAATTACAAATATATATATATATTATTGAATTTAATAAATTTTAGAAATCATTTAATCATATTAATATTTATCAATTTAATGGGTAGGTTATATCAGTCATGTTTAAATAATAATATTTTAATAGAATATCACAGTTCATTTAAACTAAATGTTGTGTGATGTTTATGCTATTGAAAATATTGTTATTTTAAAATATAGGAGTGTTAAATTATACCTTTACAAAATTTTATCCAATCAATTTTAACTCATTCTCAGAAATCATATTTTTTACAATCCAAAATAATTTAATATAAACCCCACGTCATAAAAAGGTTTAATAAAAATATTATATTTAAAATATGGAATGGAAAATAAAAAGGTCATATAAAATATCCGATAAATATGTTTCCACATAATGAGGAAGTAATAGGACATTAAAACATTTATTTTTAAGTAATATCTATTTAGGATATAATTTTATTAACTTTTTTAAAATTGAGAAGATACCATTGATTTTTCAAAAATAAATATTATTTGTATTTCTAGATACTTTTCCTAAAATTGAGAGATACTTTTTTCATCTATACTATAAAGATAATTAAATATACTTAATTTAAAAGTATAATATCATACTTTAATCATTATTGAAATCAATCGCATATATTTCTTCAAACAATTGTTATTATATAAGAATTTATCATGGCTATATCAATAAAACTAACTTTTGACGAATCAAAAAATTTCATAAAATGACATCAAGATATTCCTCTTATCATTAAAAATTAATGAAAACAAATAATGGTTAGCGTAATATGAAATAATTTCCAAATTGATTACACCATCATATTAATCTGAAATATAATGTTCAACTTATATCATTCAATAATGAAATAACCCTACATCCAAAATAAGATCAACGTTCAAAGATTTAATTTTTTTATTACCAAGTAATCATTCAAGTTAAATCAAAATTTAGACCAATGTTTCAACTAAAACCCATCCTAATGAGACATTTCAAAAAATAAAATTATTCACCTTTAAATCCTAAAAAATCTGAATGATTTGATCATAACATATGATTCCCCTTATCATTTGGCTATTTATCCGTCAAATCTATTAAGTAAAATAAATTTCATACTAATCAGTACATCGCATAGGGTAGGGTTTGGCACTACACCATTTTGACTTATTAGAAGACGGTTTAGGTCCTACAATATTACTAAACGTGAAGACTTTTTAGTGAACATTTGGTTTATCCTATTTCTAAAACAATAAGAAAAAAATAGTGACATCCATATTTATAAATAATTTTAATGCTAAAATGTCATCAAGATTATGATGACCGTACTCAAAAATAACATTTGTGATCAAATAACTCTTTTTAACGTCTTTTTTTATATCTAACTCATTATTTTGCACACAAAAAATAATTTTAATTGACTATAATTCCCACTATTTGAAGAATATGTTAAATTTCTACATTTCCTCAATCATGTTTTTTCCTTTAAATATATCATTATAAATAAATAACCTTTCTAGGTCATTAAAACTATTCAATATATTCATAAAAATTCATAATGTAAAACTACCTATAATCAATCCTTTAATGTTTTGTGGTTATAATATCCATAATAACATTGATAAAATAATTCAAAATTCATTTTCTATCAATATAACACATAAAAAATTCTATAATTCCATATCAATGAATTTTATAACATACGAATTTATTAATTAGTCCTTGAAATAATGAATTGACTTGGATAATGAGCATGTTTTCCACATATACAGCATTGAAATATTAGTGATTCTGTAGATTGAACAATATTTCCTTACATCTAATTAACAAGACTATTCTTTTCTATCTTAAAATTATATACTTCGTTCCCCCTTTTACACACATAACACCTCTCTTATTTTATTTCAATAATTCTCCATGGTTCCTATTCTTAAATTTTTGGCATGAAGTAAATTGAATAATCATTCCTTTTTCCATATTGATCACTTGATATGTCTTCATTCTCTTCTTTGATGTGTTTTTAAATTCAACAGTGTTCTAGTTATTAATATAAATTTGAGTATCTCATTTATAATGATCATAAGATATCAAACTTCCATTCCAATTATTTTGGTCATATTTTTTTGAAAATAATTACATATTCCATAAAATTGGTTATTGACATGGCTTTTCATATTTCCCCACATTAAATAATTATAATAATAAAATAAATATGAGAATTAATTGACATAAAATGGGAAACTTATAATCCTATAAATAATAAAACATAAATGATAAATATAGACTAACTTGTGAGTCCCTAGGTTTCAATCTAGGTTATTAATGTTAATGGTTCCCATTATTAAATTTAGCATTTTTGATGTCCTTTATAATGGTTTTTAAAAAGTTTTGTGAATTTTCACTTCTGGAAATATGAGTGTGTAAAACTAGGTGTGTTGCACGTCCTATTTATGTGCACCTGGTGATGATTAAGTACATCTCAATGAATACTTTTTAGGGTTATTTCACATGGGTACAAATATTATAGATAAAAATCATCTTGTAGTATCCATATATGGTTTTATTTCTGGAGAAACCACTTACTCTATACTTTAACAAAATTTAGGAAAGTTTTCCTTTTTCCAGTATTTTACCAAGGCCTTCCGCTGGAGTTTTATAATTTTAATCATAAATAATAACTAAAAATTACTCAGATACCAACTATGGATACCCAAGTCTTTTAACCATGTTATTAAATAATTTTTAACATAAATATCCATTAATTATAACCAAAATACTACGCTTCCCAGTGTCTTTGGGAGGATTAGTACATAAGAAAAAAAATAAATTGTAATACTACATATTTTTTCCTCCTGAGTGAGATCCTATATATTTTTAACCCCCAAATTTTTTTTAGGATATCCTATCTAATAAATAAAAAGAAGGGATGGGATAAAAATCCCAAGAAGTTAAAAAACTTTATAAGGAAACATAACATGGGATTCAATGGAATAATAGGATATCATAAAATAGAATGCACATGAGTGATGACATCGATGAGTAACATAAATAAAATAACTTCATAAGATCAGGAAAGCATAGGAAATTTTTATGAAATATATATCATGAAACAAGAATCATGGATAAAAATCTATACAATATAACATGATGGGAATATTCTAATAATGAATTAGGTTTAATCCCTAATCAAATGCATGATTTTTCTTGAGAATAAAGATTTACCCATTTTATTGAAGTGTTATCTCAGTCCACTCATATTCACATGTTTAGGATTATCTGTTCCCCAAAATGAAAATCAATCATAAGAAATAAACATAATTATTAATGATATAATGAAAATGGGTTGCATAATCATTCGTCATATAATAATTAAAGTAAATTTAATATAGGAGGTATTTGAAAAATTAATTTAAGAGATATATTATCCTATCATTGGAAGGGATAATAATCTAGGTATATATGTGAATGACATGTATATTGAATTTATAGGCATTATATAAAATTCTAGGGAGAGGGAGATATGGGGAGATTTAGGGATAGAATAATAAAAACTCAATGGAAAGGATTCTTTAAAGAGATCCCTTACAACCATATGTGAAACACTTCCATATATCATAATATCCATCCCATTTAAAACCTTTTTTGAAAATACTTTTTGTAAAACCGTGATATTTTTAAAATATAATCATCATATTCAATAGTATGTGTAACATAGAACACCATGAACATAATAGAATATAATATCACAAGACATTACGATATACTTCCTTTTTAAATAATTCAATCTCATCCGTGGCTTCTAATGGACTCAATAATAAGTTTGAATAGAACACAACACTCCATTAAAATATTATTATTTAAACATGGCCATTACAACATAGCCATTAATTTAGTGGGTATGAATAATAATAAGTAAATTATAAAAATTATGTGGTATAAACATGTAAGAAATAATTTCAATGGTCATATATTGATTATAAAAAAAATAAGCACCATTTTATAGAGATATAAATCTATTCTAAAAACTATAACTTTTATAAAAAGTTGTTTAATTGCACTTGATGCGCATAATTTAAAAAGATTTTTTACCTTTTTTTGAAATTGATATAATCAAATAAGCAAAATTTTTAAGTAATATTATAAATTTATTATTAGTTTTAATTGAGTTCATTTTTCTAAAAATATTAATTTCTGGATGAATAATGAAAAATAAAGAATTTTAATTGAAAACGACTTTTTTATTAAATTATTTTTATAGTGAAATTATTTTTTAAATTATTTTTTTATTATAATTAGTAACATTGTATATCTATTAATGAAATTATCTTTATTTTTATCATTATATAATTATATTTTATATAAAAACATTCTTAATGTTTTTATAATTTCACTTCGGAAAGTCGATTTCTTATCAAGACTATGGTACTAATTTTATATTATATTATGAAGATTATTTAAGTTTAATTTGGAAAAATAGATTCCATATTTTTAATAATCATAACTAATATTTTTTAATAGAGAAATATTATATTCTGGTCACAATCAGTTGTAATGATAATCAAAATTATTTACCATCTTTAAGGTTAAAGCGGTATTTGAACACGATACATGAAGTTTTGTTAAAATTTTGTTCAAAAATGATTTAGATTTTTTTTTCTATATTTTATTTCATATTTATAATCATTTTGTATAAATTACATAATAATAATCCCTTTATTTTGGACATAATGTTATAATTGTCTATTTTATAAAAACTAATTTTAGTGGTGGAAATTAATTTGGTTAAAGGGAGTAAAAATAACATCTAAGGAATGACCTGTTTAAAACATCTTTTGTGTGTGTTGGAGGTGTTAATTGAACTTATAAACTTTCTAATAAGTTATTTATAAATTTTTGATCTAGATGAGGTGAGAGAGACCTTCGATTTTTTAATATTATTAAGTATTTACAATAAATACCACACCTCCTCAATTATAAAAGGGATGTCACTCCCATCACTTGTTCACACATCCCTATAAATTCAGATCAACCAAAACATACACATATCACCTCCCAGCTTCCCTACCCACCTCTTAAGAGCCTAATTTTTTGCCTAAATTCTACTTTTGATGGATTTTGGGGAAAAAATAAGCAGGTTACCTGAAAAAGATGTAATGTCCTCCAAGAACTATTTTTTGTGTATTTTTTATTACACCGATATAAATTCTAATTAAAAAATTATTAGATAACAATATCTATCTGAAACAAATATTGATATAATTTAATGTGAATATAATTAAAAAAAAGTTACACTCCATAATTATAAGGTATAATTTTTTATTAGATAGAGTATATGACACACATAACCAAGTGTATAATGGAATAAAATATCTTGAGGATATACTCTAAATATATTATTTGATAAAATTTAAATACAAGATATATGTCACGACCCAACCCACAGGGGCCCGTGCCACGACTCCCCATGCCCCCTCCAATAGTCTAGGGGATGAAGATTAGCACCGAGTATACATAACACTAAAATGAGAGGCATTTACTATGTACCTACACACACACACACCCACACATCTCCAAGCCCAAAAATGATGAAAAGTAAAATCCACTACAGAACAAAGTGAATGCATTCAACTAAACTAAACCAACATAGTACAATGGAATGTAAAGTGAAAAATGTAAATTGGGCCAAAATACATGCCCACCCAAAGCAAGAGTCTGCCAAAACAATGTCCAACCTATAAACAAGAAAGTGGTACTGGGGATGATTCTCATTTCCATAAGAACACATTTTCTTAATAGGAAATCAGAATGATTGCTCCGGTCCTAGTCTCCCCTAGACTCCATCAATTGGCTACTCATTTTCCCAAGAGGCGATACGGGCACACAAATCCTGTGCAGGGGTGATCATAACAACAATCAGTAGGGGACCCCAAAAACAACAAAGCAAAACAAAAAAGAATGGTATAGTCAGCTCGACACAGTAAATGTCTACTAAACATATAGCAAGAGAAACTCATCTAGATATACTCGAGCCCCAAACCCGTAGTCTAAAACGACCACATACCCATGGCCGATATTCAGTTCGATGATTCCACAAAGCACTTATCTAGGATAACTCACTCCACTATTCAGATAGCTCTAATGATGTTTGTCTAAGATGTACTATTTGTTTGGAAAATCGATGAGAGAGATAGGTGCACTGATAGATCTTAAAAAGGGAACCAATACACACATTCTAGGAGAACAGACTTCTATGTTTGAGAAGATCATGATACACGGAAGAGGATCACTTATCAGGACTTGGTGGATACTAAGACTCATACATATTCCACCTACTAAGTTAAGGATCAGTGTTCTATAAGATTTTTCACATAGATACCTAACTTTAACTAGGGTCATGAATCAATATTGGATCATACTCTAGGCCTCTTGGATGGATACCTCACTCCATCTCGGAAAGCCATACGGAAGGGATCATACTTAAATGGATGAGAATAATACCGAACAATTAGGGTAATGAGAAAAGGGGAACCAACCCCAATGAAAACCCATCCAAGTAACGATGCACAAGTAGATCAAGCCACGTCTATAAAGCTACATGACATGTAGAATGAGTCACATATCATGTCCCTTGACTCCGAGTACTGCCTATGTACAAAAACCCAAATTTAAGTCTTGTCTTGTAGATGTAGGAATACACGATTTGTAAGATAGTGACAATCCATGTTCCACTACTTGGGGAGGACTCCGTGTATGTTGGCCATGCTCCTGTACATGGCTTCAAACTTTGGATCGTAGACCATGTACCGGTACACGGGGTGGTCTATGTATTTCAATTAGGTCAACCCATGTGGTGGAGTACATGGAATATAAACCCACCATGTCCATGTATCTCCCAAGATACAAGCTGAGGCCCATGTGAGGACCCACACGCCTTTTGAAAATGGTCACATGCCATGCCTACGCATCCTATCGCCCGGAACTCTAACTGATGCTGGGTGGGGCCTACATGTCATGTCTTCCTAAGGTAAGTATGTTTCTTCATCACATTTTGGGTGAAAACCCTATTCACTAACATGCTAGTCCCACATGGGGTGTTAGTCGAATAACTCATCATGTTCTTTGGAATTTTTCAGAAACACCGTTCTTCATCACTACACCTCGGGTGATCCTCTGATCTTTGATTCGGACATCCGGTTGCTTTTAAACTCATGATTCATGGTCTCCCCATCGTAGAAAAGATAATTTGTCACGTTTCGGGCATCTGATCAACTGTGAACACACATTTTGATCCACCCTAAAGAAAAATGGAAAAAGAATAATTTCTTCCAAACCATGTTGATTCTTCAACCGCCATAATAGTCAAACCATTGTTGAGTCATTACGATGTAAGATCTCCAATTTATGATCATTTAATTTTGAAATAGATTCACAATGATCCATCGTTTGTCTCCCCATGAAGAACATGAAGAACACGGGGAAAAGGAGGAATAAATACAATAAAAGAAATGAGGAACAAACCTATGCCGTCATTTGTCACATTTTTCATTCTCTTATGTTAGCAGGATTAAACTGGGTGAATTGAGATAGAAAAAATAATATAGCATGGTTTAATTCCCCGAATCAAAATTCTCGAAAGAAACGGAAAACAACACCCTCATAAAAGAATGCACGATTCACAAATCAACCTGTTCGTGGGTTGATCTGCATTTTTCATTTGAATTAAGAATGAGGGAAAAGATATTGAAAAACCCCCCTACATAAATTTTGGTGGAGAATGATCGCCACATTTCATTTTTTGGTAATGTTATGTCAAATCTGAGGTGCGTCAATCGATTGATCTGTCGTCGTTCATTGTCGAGAGGTCTCTCCAAGGGGTATCCTCTGCACACCTCTGGAGAATTTCACGGTTATACGCCTAAACATAGAGATAATATTAATATATTATTTAAATTCTTTTGTAGGAATGTTATGAAAACATCTAAATAAAATAAAATATTTTTTTTATTTCCTTTAAAATGTTCAAAAACTACATTATGCTTACGTCTCACGCTGGTCAATGTTTTGACCCGCCTAATGAGATGTCTCTACTCTAAACCCAATGGTTCCCTCATATTTCAGATATGGGAACTCGTTTAAATGTTATTCAACATTTTCTTGAAAAATTCACATGTGTTCTATTTACAATTTAATTTATTTCAAAAAAAATTTGTGGGCACCTCAAGCCACATAATATAACACTATCATAAAACCTAGTCTCTTAATAATTCCATATAATATATAAATATATTACACTAAAATTCTAACACATTATATTCCTTCCAACTTATGGCTTTTCGTCCCAGCATGCCAAAGCATAGGGGGCAACTAAAAAAGATGAGGGTAATGGGTACAAATCTAAGCCTCCAACTCCCACATGCTCTTTTGAAGATTCCCATGCTACCACTGGAAACACACCAAGGAAAACACTTTCCCATGAAGGATCATCCCTGGTTGATCCTCAACCTCCACTAGTTACTCTGTGAAATTCGATCCATCCTGGATGCACAGCTCTCCCTAGTCGATGACGTGTGACAGGTGAGGCATGTACCTCATCAGCTGCGACACGTGGAATACATCATGTACCGGTGCTACTCCAGTCGTAGATCTAGGTGGTATAGCACCTCGCCAACTCTACGCAGTATCTAAAAAGGGACGATGAACCTGAAAGACAAATTTCCACCCTAGCTAAATCTAGGTATCCCTCATCGAGGTGAGACCCGAAGGAATATATGGTCCCCCTCCTCGATCTCTAGAGGTATCTATCATCTATCAACATAAGACTTATGAAGGCCATGCGATGTCTTAATCTACTCCTGGATGTTCTGAACCCTGTCCGTGGTAGCTTGCACAAACATTGGACCCATGAGTACTGACTCTATGGGGTTGGTCATGTAATGTAGTGACCAGAAGGGTCTCTTATTAAAGGCCTCAAATGGTGCCATGTAAATGGTGGAGTGGTAGCTATTATTGAACGCAAACTCCACTAGTGCCAGGAGGTCCTCCCAATAATGAGAAAAGTCAACAATATATGCCCACAACATATCCTATAGAATCTGAATGGTCCACATAGTCTAGCCATCGGTCTGGGAATGGAATGTTGTTCTCATGCATAGATGAGTCCCAAATGCCTCCTATAATCCCTTCCACAACTGAGATGTGAAACAAGCATCGCGATTTGAGACTATCGTCAATGGGATTCTATAAAGGCGAACCATCTCTTGTACATAGAGGCATCCCAAGATCTTTATGAAACTCTTCTCCCTTATAGATCCAATGTGGGTCGACTTGGTGAGTTGATCAATAGTCCCCTAGAAGGAATAGTGTCCCTTGTACTTTTGTGGTAAGCCCATCACTTAGTCCATAGATATTCCATTTCACTCCCACTCTGAATCTTCCATGGGTGAACTAACCCTGCTGGAACCTAGTGCTCTACCTTCACCCACCGGAACATTAGGCATTGATAAAAGAACTCTTGAACTACCTTCTTCATTCAAATCTTCTAGAACTGGCATCGGAGATCCCAATACATTTTTGATACTCCACGATGTACCACCAAGGGGGGTGTATGAAACTCTCTCAGGACCACCTATTGCAATTCCACTAGTAAAACTATGTGTCCTATGAAAAGGACTATGTTCTCCACACCTTGAGAATATCCATCATGAGAATGTCTTATGGATAACTGAGCACATAAAGTCTCATAGTCGACATCCCCTAGTTGTGCCTCACTGACTTGTCATATGAGTGGAGGGGTGACAACCATCAACTAGATATGAGATGCATCATCTTCATCCATGAAGGATAACTGTAGCAAGGCTAACTTCTCTAACGGATCGCCCAGTAGTTAGGAACTCGATCGCATGATGAGAGAATCTCTATTAATTTTCCCCTTAATAGGATTATAGACAATATAGAAGTCATAATCTGATAGGAACTCTAGCTATAACCATTTCTTCATATTCATATCTTTTCTCAAGAATATGTAATTTATGTTTTTATAGTCAAAGAAAATAATGAACAGTTCTCCCATTTTGTACTGTCACAATATCTTCAACCTGAAGACTACTTCTACAAACTCCAGATCATGGGTTGAACAATTATTCATGTGTAGAAATAGTAAAAGTGAACCATAAGAAATCACCACCTATCTCTACATCAGGACCCATCCAATCCTAGTCCTCGATGCGTCACAAAAAAAAGTACTTGACACCCTCTTTGGGAAATCATTAGATTAATGTTCTCATAAAATGTTGCCTCAAATACTGGAAATCCAAATAGAACTTATGAATATATATGAAATGCTTTCCCTTTTGGTACAAGGCATTAATTAGTGCTGATATCTAGGATAAATCTGGGATAAATCTCCCGTAGTATCCTTCCTTCCAAAGAAAACTCCACACCTCTGCTACACTCCAGCATGGCTCCCATGCTAGCAATAACTCGAACATAGACATGTCCACTACTACTCTATCTATCGAGATAGAATTTCCCAGAAATTAGACCTCATGTATCCATAACTAGAACTTCAAGACCTTCCCATAAATATGTTTCTCTTAGAGTACATCTAGGACCATCCGTCGGTTCCTCATGTGCCCCTCCTTTGACACGGAGTACACAAGGATGTTGTCGATGAATACCACTATGAACTAGTTTACGTATGGTCGGAAGATCAGATTCATAAGTCACATGAACACTATAGGGGAGTTATTTACACCGAAAGTCATCACCATGTATTCTTAGTGACCGTATAAGCATATGAAATCTGTCTTTGGAACATCCTCATCCCGTACTCGATGCTGGTGATAACTCAACCTCAGGTTAACATTGAAGAACCAATGTACCCTTCTCAGCTGATCGAAGAGGTCATCGTTCCTCAAAAATGGATAATTGTTCTTCACTTCTACCTGATTCAGACACCTGTAATCCATACACACCCAAAAACTCCCTTCTTCCTTCTTGGAAAACAAAACTACGTCCACCTAGTGTGAAACTTAGAGTCATATGAATCCCTTACTTTACAAATCCACAAACAACACCCTCAGATCACGACGTTCTATGGGAGCCATCTGATGTGTTGGTGATGATATCGGTGCTGTCTCAGGGTGTCAGTCGATGAAGAAGTTGATCTCCCATTGGGAATGTATTCTTGGAAAACTCTTCTGAAAAGACGTCCTTGTACTCCACCAATACTTCTAGGAACAAAAAACACACATAAACTCCTTCTCTAAGGGTAAACCTTGCTAACACAAGAGTGATCGGTTGCACCTACCTATGCTTGAGCCTATTCTATGCTACCTGGGTTTCCTTTCCACCAAAAAATGAAAACCTTGTTCCATTACTACAAACAGACCACACTCTACACCTATTGTAATAAATCTATCCATAGATTAATGATATCCAATCCATACTAAGAATTATATTGTAAGGCCTTGAAGCTACCACCATGTGGTTCCAACACAAACTCTCACCTCCAAGGGAAAGATGAAACATTATGCAAAGATGTGTGATCATCGAGTCTCCACCAAAGTGTTTCTCCAAGAGTAAGGGTAGATTAAATGGATCTACTAGAATGATTATGTTTCTCACAAGACATGTGGAGAGGAAATAATGACTAGAACCTGTGTCTTTGAGTGTGGATGCAAAGTTATAAAATATATAGATCGTACCCTGGATCATTCCTGGAGTCCTTGGGTCATACGCCTTGACTACATATGGTTGTACCGGCCCTTTCCCCCCACTCCTTGAGCATTGTGAGGACCTCCTTGGGTGGTGTTAGAAGTAGATCAGAGCATCTACCACCACCTGTATCTCTCCCTACACTTATTCCATGTACGTCGCCTAGCGGGTCTACCCTCGCCACTCTCAGCCTCTACATCGGAGGTCGATCCACCGCCTTCCTATCAGCAGATTGATGGGTTGGACAGTATCTAGATAGTTGTCCTCTACCATCGAACAAGTAGAATTTTCTCTCCCTAGGCCAACTGGATCCAGCCTGAGATCCCTGGATTGTCAATCCCCTATCCTGGGTCTTCCTATGACATCTCCCTCACCCTGATCACTGTTCCTGAAGTTGGCTCCCTGATGCAGAGTTCTTCACACCTATCTACCTGCTAATGAATAGAACTGGAAGTCTATACTCCTTTAAGATAATCTTGATCACCATGGCCCACTCGATCACTCCATCATAAGCCAAAATTCATAGAGGCGCAACACTAGCTCAAATGTCCCATTGTAGACCTTTCTCGAAGGACTGAGCTCTATAGTAATGATCTCTGACCATAATCATCGATTATCTATAGAGGTTGGAGAACCTATATGAACATTAAACCACTATCAAACTACCCAACTAGAGTTGAATAATCTTCTGGAATTGCACCAATCTCTGTTTAACTAGAGATAACTCCTCTCTAAAGCATCGCTTGAACTCTGTAAACAAAAGATTCTCCTCATTGTGAGTCTGCATGGTCAAAATCCATCATCATCCCACTAAACCTTGAAGATGTATTGCTCCTAGGACCAACATCTGGTTTGATAGTGTCCCCACTAGACAGAATACTCTGGTCAATGGATCAATCTAGTCTTCAACCACCTGAGGGTTGGGCACACCTCGAAACATGAGACGTATCTGTCTTTGAAAATCATGGAGCACACTCGTTCTGTGCTCCTCGTCTGCTGGTATTGTAGGTACCACTTCTTGGCCACTGGTGGTGGTATAGAAGGTGAACCACCTAGAGGTAATACCTAGGGAACCGGTCCCGGTATTGAAGGCTCTTTATTGAGGGGTTTATACTCATGATCGTGCTGTTGAATCCTAGTGGGTGTGCGTCGTGGAGGCATCCTGTAAGGAAAGAAGATGTACCATGGTCAGTGAGTATATCTGTATAGCTGACACAAATGAAATGGAAAACACCACCTATTCCAATATCATTAATGTACCATTATTTTATTTCCCCGTAGCTAGTGTTTTTATGTACCCAGTTGAAAGGATGATTATTAGAGTCCTAATATATGGATATGTCGGTCTCCTACACAAACATTGGATTCCCTTGCCTAAAATTTAATCTTAGGACACTTCACACCATTTCCCCAAACTACTCTCATAGACTGTTGGTCTTAAGGTAGAACTAACCACCTCTAATAACACTTTGCCACAACCTGTCCTAGTGGGGCCCGCACCACGACTCCCCAATCCCACAACCAATAGGCCAAGGGTTATGAACTAACACTAAGTAGTAATGACACTAACATGAGAGGCATTTACTATATAACATTAAACACACACACACACACGTCTCAAATCCCACAAATGTTTAAAAGTAGAATCTATTAAGGAACAAAATAATTCCTACAACTTATTCCAACCAACAGAGTCCAACAGAATGTAAATTGCGGAATTTAAACTAGGAAAGAATAAAATTTCACTAAAATCAAGAGTATTCAAACGAGAGAGTCCAACCTATAAGAAACAAATAGGTACTGAGACTACTGCTTGTAGTTGTAGGAACACCACTTCCTCCATGGGACTCAAAAAGCTCGGCCTGGTCCTGGTCCCCCTAGAACCTATCAAAAGGCCGCTCATCTACACAAGACTCGACACATATGGGCAAATCCTGTGCATGGGTGAGTATAACAATACTCAGTAGGGACCCCAAAAACCAAAAATAAATACAAAAAGTAAAGGAACATTCATCTCTAAAAATTATAAGTCTACTAAACATATAACAAAAGATACACATCAATACATACTCATGACCCAAAATGATAGTCTACAACGACTGCATACCCATGCTAGAGATTTAGTTTGAATATTCCAAAAACTACCCATCAAGGATAACTCACTCCACGAGTCTGATAGATCTAATGAAATCCTTCTGAGAAGTACTATTCGTTGGGAAATCCATTAGAGAGACAGGTGAACTGATAGATCTTGAAGAGAGATAAAATACACTCATTCAAGGAGAACACACTTCTCAGTAGGAATAGATCACGATACATGAATATGGATCACTACTAGGGCCTTGGAGGATACCACAACTCATTCGGATTCAACCTTCTATGTATAGGATCGATGTACTATAGAATTGGTCACATCGATAATTAACTATACCTATGGTCAAGAATAGATTGAGGTTCTCACTATCAGCCCCTTGGAGGGATACCAGACTCTATCTCACAAAGTCATTTTGAAGGGTTCATACTCTTGTGGATGGTAATGATACCTGGCCTTCAGGGGAACAGGGAAAGGGGAACTTACCCAAACAAAACCCATCCAAGGAATGGTGGACAAGTAGATCATGAAATGTACAGAAAGCTACACTCCCTATAGAGGGGATCACACATCGTGTACATTGACTCCGGGTACTACTCATGTAAAATGACCCATATTGAAGGCATTTCGTGTTAAATAAGGAATTCACAACATGTAATATAGTGACAAGCCATGTTACAGTACTAGGGGAGGACTCCGTGTACACTGGCCATGTTCATGTACATTTCATCAACTAGTGTATCGTAGAACATGTACTGGTACAAGGGGTGGTCATCGTATTCTATCCAGGTTTGGTCGTGTGGGGAAGAACATGGAATTTAATCCACCCTATGTATATTTATCTCATGAGTTACATGTCAAGTCAGGTGTGAGGAAACACATCCCATGTGACAATGGTCACAAGTCATGCCTAGGCTTCCTGTTTCCTAGAACCCCACCCTCCTATGGGAGGGGCCTGTAGGTTGTGTCTTCGCTAGGCATAAGGTGTTCTTCATCACATGTAGAGAACAGACCCTAGCCACCAACATTCTAGTTCCACACGACATGTTCATCAGAAAACATGTATCATTCTTATGAATTTTACAGGAATACTATTCTTCATCGTTGTGTATCAGGTGATCCTATGATCTTATATTCGTCCATTCAATTTCTTTGAAACTCATGTTTCAATGTCCCCCCTTTCTTGAAAATCTAATTCAGTAAGTATCGGTAATCTGATCAGCCTCGAACATACCTTTTGATCCACCCACACAAAGAATAGTCGGAGAATGATTTCTTTCAAACCATGTCAATTCATCTACCACCATCATCATTGAACATTCATTGAGTCATAACAATGTTGGATCTTCAATTTGACATCATTTAATTGTGGAATAGATTTTCAACGATCCATAGTTCAATTCTCCATGAAGAACGTGAAAAATATAGGGAAAAAGAGGGAGAAATTCAATAAATTAAAGGAGGAATGAACCTCCACATTCATTCATCAAGGTGTTGATTCACTCATGTGAGAATGATTAAATAGGGTGAATCGAGAAAAAATAATAATATAGAATTGATTAATTCTCTATCTAAAAATCCCTGAATGAAATGGAATACAACACCCTAACACAAGAACGCTTGATCCACAGATCAAGGTGTTCATGGGATGATATGAATTCATCATTTAATTGATGAGCAGGCAAAAAAATAAAATTAAAAGAACACATACATCAATTTGGTTAGAGAATTATCACGGTTTCATGTTCTTTGGTGAGGTTCCATCGAATTTGAGGTGCATCGATCGATCTATCCATCATCATTCATTGTCAAGAAGTTTCTCTAAATGGGTCTCATCTCCACACCTCTAGTGAATTTTTCAGTTATGGGCCTAAACATGGAGATCTTCATATTAACTTATTTAAAATCACACTTCACTACATTATAGAATCATTTTAAAAAATATATATTATTTTATTTTATTTCCTTTAAAACATTTGAAAAATTAAATTCTACTGCCAACCTGCATTGGTCGATGTTTGGCCCTGACTATTGTAAAGTCGCTACTCTAAATGTAACAGTGCCCTTAGATTCCTGATCTAGGCACCTATTTATAAGTTATTCCACCTTTTTAGGAACACTTCTCTCACGTGATATTTAATGTTAAATTTATTTCAAACAATTATTCCAGGCACTGTGTGCCTTAGAATTACATGCTGTCACAAAGCCTAGTCTAATAATAATTGCATACAATATTTAAAAATAATACATGAAAAATATAATACATTAAAATTTATATTGTAATTCAGGAAACACTGAGTTTGCTTTCATCTCATGGAAGAGAAAAATTTCTTGACAGCTTGTGTAACAAGAAAGAGCGACCTTCCCCGATTTCTTCTATTACACATGAGACCAAGTCTCCCCAAATAAAAACATATTATTAAAATATTATTATTTAATATAATATGATATTACCATAAATTTATCTTATAAGTTATGAATATTATTAAATAAGGAAAATTTATGGTTATAAAAGTATCAAATGAATTCATTGTATAACAATAAACGGGAAACGAATACAAGAAGCAATTGGATATAAGAAGAAATGTTATTATTTTTACGATTTCAATGTAGATTTGTCTTGATAAATATAATTAATTAAAGTTAGTTAATGATTTTAATTAAATATAAATGTTATATATTTAATAAATCTTCTAATATTCATCCATTAGGTTTGATATAAATATGATAAGAACAAAACCAATATCACACAAAAAACCTATATTTTAACAAATGTAGATTTATCTCCATTTTTGAAATAACACATTTTAAATATTAAATTGGACAAAAAAATTTAATATGTTAAAATTTAATTCATATTTAAAATAAAACAATATAAATTTGGTTAGGGTGGTTTTATATTTTTCAAGAACATATCATTTTTTAATGAATAGTTAAAATTACATATTTTTAGTTCAAAACAACGTTTTAATCCAAATTATTTAGAATGTTAAACTATAATTTTAATTACTTTTAAAGATCAATTAGATAATAATTTTATCAATCAATTTAATTTAGGTAATTAAGATCAATTTCACTTTGATATTAAATGTAATAACTTATCAAATATTTGATTATTTTTACATAAAAACCTTCTTTGTCTTCCTTCATACAAGATGTATTTTAACTTTATTTCTATCAAATATGTAATTAGAATTAAAAAAAATGGAATTAATATTTTTAATTTGAATAATTTATAATTTATAATAATTCCAAGATAGTTTTTTACCAAAAATATTATGTAATGTAATTAAAATTAATTCTGTCGATGAAGGTAAATGAAAGCTTAATAAGAGACAAAACCATAGAATTAAGGTCCAAAACGACCTATAAAATTTTATGAGATCTATTTTATGGAGATATATCTTATATATCCTCTCTTGTATCTAATTTAGACCTTTATTTTTTCACCTTAAACATGAAAAACGTGCATGTAATTTCTTTGTAAAAATATTACTAGAGTGCAACTCTTCCTCCACTATAAAAGGTCGTCTCCCTTCCCACTTCCTCACACCTCTATAACAACATTTTATTGAATTATATCAAAACAAATATATCCTCAAAATACCTAACATCATTCTAGAAGCCTCCCCTTGGTCAGAATGTAATCCTAGGAAGGATTTGGTTAAATCTAAAAAAATTAAACCGAATAAGAGGTACCAAACTTCTTCCAAATTTTTAGTTTTCTTTTAATTAAAAAATAAATGAAATATTATTATTTCATGATTTTATAAAAAAAATATCCTCCAATTAGAAGGATTTTATTTATTCTAATGTTTCATCCAACACTTACACACACAACCATTAAATGGGTAACTAACATACTATTTATGTGAACAGTGCACTATCGCCTAATGAAATGATGATTGATCGTTCATCCTTTACTTCCTCTCATGGTAGAAATTATGATATAAAATATGTTTATATAAGTTATATTTTATTTTTTATGTATATAATCTTGTATAAATATTTTTCAACACATATATTAATACAATCCATTTTTCATAAAAATGATAATGTCATTTATTGAAGTGTGGACTACCGCCCCCTCAAAGCAATGTGATTCATTAACACTATACAAGGAATGTATAAAGATTTGTTATAATTAAAAATATGTGGAATAAAAAATATCATATTAATGAAATAATTAACTTTTATAATAATCATATATATATCATTTTCTTTATTAACCTTCCCTGCACTTAAAAAGTGAAAACGTCATTCGTGGAAGTGTGGACTACTTCCCCCATGATATGATGTGATTCCTTTTTCATCCAAATAATTCTATATATAAGTAAATATTATTTAATAATATTTTATTTATGATATAATTATAAGTATTGGAAGTTATAATTCTAGTTAACTTCTTTCCATAATGATCGTTCAAAAATGAGAATGTTACTCATGCATACATACGACCTATATTCACTATGATCACAACATTTATTCATTTTTTATAACTGTAATTAATAATTTATTTAATGTATAATTAAATAATAAATATAATAATTATTTCATCATTTTTATTCTTTATATTTTATATATTTACCCCTTTTACCGTAGTTTACCTACCAATGTTTTTTTACACATAAATCGAATTTGGTCATAACCCCCGATGTAAACCTAATTGATTAAGTTGGTGTGCACAACATATTAATAATTGGAATAAAAGTAAATATAAACATGAAAAAGACTCTAAATCAATTAAATAGTTAATATATGTGTTTTATTCTGGAATATAATGACACAAAATACATGTCAACCATAAGGTTAGGGATTTCATCTCAATTTACATACCATTGAGAATTTTTGGTTGTTATGAACCTAGTTTAGTTATATGATGTATATACCACCCTTTTAAATGTTATATAATTAATATACTTATTATAATGAAATTATAAGATTAATTTAATGATATTATTTTATGGATATTATTATTCAACTGATTCAATATGGTATGTGACACTTTGGAATGATTAAATATTATTCTCCTCAAGAACATTTTTAATGAATATCTATACATATCTCCATTCCATTTGAGATTGCTAACATTCGCTTGAAATAATAACTTTATTGTTTTTCAAATAATTTATTATATATGGTATAAATAATATAGAATTTTTATATAATATCATGATTAAATCATTCTTTATGATATTTGTTGTTAAAATTTGAATTAGTTCATCTAAGGGGATTTGAGTTAATTATTACCAAGTGGAAAATAATATCATAATTTAATTTTGTTTCATTGGTTTATAATACTTAATAATGGTTGTTAATATTCTATGATTATATGTATAATGTAATTGACTATCTATTGATTTATTTATTATTCTATATTTGGATTTACAGTTGATACACATAATCTACCAATTGATTGATTCTTAATCAACATTATCTTTTCACGGTTTTACATTAAAGTATAATTTTGTATTGGATTGTTTACACTTGAATATTCATCACAAAAGTTTATTTGATCATTTTCTATTACACCCATTTATTTTCTTATTTTTGTGGTTGTTCATGTCCTTTTCAATTATTTGAACCATTTTCATAGTCTTTGGTACTTAAAATTTTTTCAGAATTTTTTTTAAGAAAACCCGACTTCATTTACCTCTTTATTCAGAGAATTAATTTTCATCAATAAACCAATTTTTCTTATAATTTATTTAAAAATGTTTTTAAAATTTTTTGGAAAATAAATTTTTACCCTTTTTGTCTTTTACCAATGTCTTTCAATAGAATCTTATTACCACTTTCCAAAAAAATTAATTTTTCTACCCTCTTTTCCAAGTGATAGGAATATTATTTTTATATTATATGAAATGTATGGATATACCCACTATCATTTCATCAAAGTTTCAATTTCAGGTTTAAAAGGAAAATTTCTATAAATAAAGTTTTTTAAAAAGATATCTTAATAGTATTTGTATTCATCAACATCAACAAACCATTATTTTAACTCAACTAGAGATGATTTGTGTTGATACCATCCTTATTGTTCTTCTGGATGGTTTATAACTGATTTGGTCAAGGATATTATTCACATTCCCTTCCTTGTTTCTTTTTAGACCCCTTAAAATAATAATTTTCCTATAATCATTGAAAATTTAATTTACCCTAATTATCAATATCATTTATCATGGATATGTTCATTGAAAAAACTATATACCATTTTTCATATAGAGTTTACATGTAAATTTATTTGTTTATTTGGGGAAGTATTGATATATATATATACATATATCTTTTACTCAATTAGGATATTTGATATGGATGTTTGATTATTTAAATTCATTGGACATTCATTTAACATGTTTATGGCTTGTTGATTCAAGATACACGGGTTAGAGACCAATTAATTCATGTAACACAGGTTGGGGACCAATTAATTTAGGAACCATGATTCATCGTTAGTCTCAGGGGACATAATCTTTTATCTATTCAATGATAATGAGATTTTAGATAGTACTTTTTAAACCATCTTTATGATATTTGTATCATGTTCTTCGGAAACATGACATCCAATAATAAGCATTTCCCCCATTTAGATTCAGTTATTTTTCATCCATAGTATTTTTCATCAACATATGTAAGGATTCATTTCATTTTATGTTCATTGATTAAATAGGACATGTTTCAGTTTCTAACATCTAAATATTTAATTTTTCATATCTTGTTATTTGAATGGAATTTATTTTCATTTACCATAACTTATTTCTTAATAACTATATTTTTAGTCTAGTCATTTATAGGTAATATGTGTTTAGTTATATATCATTCTATGATATTTTATTCTTTTTAATTCATTATTACTTATTCTATAATTTACACTTACTGATGATCTGAGATCACCCTTATTATGTTTCCCTTTCCCAGGATTACAAGAAGTGTACTAAAAATTATAATAAATGATATATTAGATTGTATAAAAATATTATCCAAAATGTTATTTATAAGAATATTATGTTTTAATTAGTTTTATTAATTAGTAATACAAGACTCATATATATATCTGGTTTCCCATGAATACTAAAATCTAGGTCATTCAAGACGTGATTCATTATAATCATTCCAATATAAGTGAAATAATACCCTGGGTTCATGATTTTTATGGTCATATCGCTATAGTAGGTATGAAATGATGTTTAGTAGTAACCTTTTGAACTATATTTAAGAAAACATAGATTTTAGAACACAACACTAATGTTTATTGGGAGGATAAGTGTGTAAGAACTCATTAGAAGTTTTCAATAGTTGAGATTATTCGAGACTCTATAGAAATACATCCCTGTCTGGATACTACAAGTCGATGTGTATCTAGAATAGATGTACCTAGTAGTAATATCCCCAAAAAAGTGTTTTAAGCTGATCTTATGGAAACTTGGTACATGAAAATCTTCCTTACTAGGAACCTGGTTTGACACCCCTGGGGGGATATGCTTAGGATAATTCACATTTTCTTTACAAACAACTATGAATCATTTAAAAAAACAAATGATAACAAAAAATATTTTAATTGAAGATTATGTTTCATAATTTACTAATACTATAAATTATATTATGGATAAAAATTTGACCAAAGAAGGACCTATTTTGAAATAAACTGGATGAAGTATTTACGTATTGAGGTTGTATTGAAAGCAATACTTAACAAACTATTTAGTGATTAACCTTATCTCATAGAGTTCCATCATATTTATTTTGGAAATTATATTATTATGGTTTTAGAAAATGAAATAATTTAAGCCAATTGATAACCAATTGTATCCAGAATGTTTGAAGGTCATGAACCCATGCCCAAAGGATGATAATTATTTCATGCCAACAACTGAACTACACAATTTCCTAGTTAAATTTTAATAGTTTTTTGTTAGAAAATATTATTAATAAATGTTAATGATGAACCAGTATAAACAATTATAACGATTGGAGGATAATATATTCACCATGATGGTTTTAGAAGATAATTTAAGACAAATAGTTATACCTTTCATTCTTGTATTGGCCTAACGATCCTTTAAATATTTCTTTTAGTGATTTATACATCAAAATTAATTTTTGAATGAATTTTAAAATTGATCGAATCAAAAAACATAGTTGAAATTAGTTTAAGATATATATATGAAGTAACTATACATATGAAGTAAAACAATTACACAAAATTATAAAAAAAATGTCTTGAAACCAAAATTTTAACTTAATTTCTGAATTTTTGTTGAACCTATGGCCTTTTAAATCAGCATCAATTTTCAGATTTGTGGCCTAAAACATTCTATTGAGTATTCAAATGTTTATGATTGATGTCCTAATTAATTACCTATGAATATTTATGCTTTTCCTCAAGGTACCTAATTTCACTTTCCACTAATGTTCTCTGAAACAGAGGCCTACTTATATGTTATTCTGTGTTACCTTCATACATCTCATTCTCTCTTATCTAGTGGATATTTCAAATTACACTCTCATGGTGTGGGATTTTAATATAGAAAATATCAATCAATCTATTAGAAAGATCAAGTTTAAATTGTGAGGATGCAAAATAATTTAGGTGGGGAGAATATCACACTCCAAAATTCTAATGTACAATGTTGTATTCAAGTGAGTTCATGACACACATCACCAAGTGTGAAAGGGAATATAATATCCTAACAATCTATATTATTTTTACTATTTTAAATAAAGAAATACAGTATATTTCATTTAATTCAAAAAATTATGAGTTAGCCTTCATTTTATGAAAGATATACTTTTCTCGATAGTTTTTTTTATTCACCAAAGTGACCTTCCTCATTAGCATATGTTACACACAAGACCGAGTTTCCCCAAATATCAATATATTATTAAAATATTATTATTTAATATAAAATAATTTAAGATATCAATTATGATAGCTATTATGAATAATATAAACTATATTTAAAGAATATATTGTTTATTAAAATATAAAATTAATTTATTAGCTACTAATTAATGAGAATCAAAATCCATAACCAACTGGATATAAAATGAAATATTATTATTTACATAATTTCAAAGAAATGTTGTCTTAATAAAATTATTTACTCTATAGTTATTTAATTATTTTAATTTAATATATATGTTATATATTTAATCAAATATTTTTTACATTCATCCATTAGGTTTGATATGCATAAGATAAGAACAAACACAATTTAATACATAAAAACCTTTACTTTTATAAAGAAAAATTTTACCAACTTCAATGGTGAAGCCATTTTAAATATGAATTTATACACTTTAATTGATTTAAAATGTCCAAATAAACATCATAATTTATGGAAAATAGAAAAATTTGTTTAGGGTGAATTTTTTTATCTTTTTTTGCAAACATATCATTTTTTAATGAGTGGTTAAAAATAGATAATTGTTTTTCAAAACATCTTTTTCATATAAATTATTTATAATGATAAGTTGTAATTTTAGTTGATTATAAAATTTAATTAGATCATAATTTTATCAATTAATCCAATTTAGGTGATTATTATCAATTTTAATTAGAAATTAAATGTAAAAACATTTCAAACTTTTTATCCTTTTGTGAATTTTGAAACCTGAATTTTCGCCCCGTCTGTGAGATGAATTTTAAATTAATTTCATCCACTTCTATAATTGTAATTTTATAAAATGGACTCTATATTTGGAATCATCATAATTTATATTTTCTAATAAATCAAACCTATTTTTGGCCATAAATATTAGTGACTTTAATTATAAATAATTACAACGATTAAGGTTAAATTATTCATAATATGAAACTAAACTGTATCCATAATTCCAAAAAAAACAAATACTCTTTTAAAAAATCTAATGGATGTAAATTTATCTAATATATCATATTTTTGATTTTAATTTTACAATTATTGAATCCACCTACAAAATTAATAACATTCATGTAATTCCATTGTCAAAATTTTTGAAGAGGGCCACTCCTCCTCTACTATAAAAATATACTCTCTACTCCCACTTCTTCACACCTATCAAGACACTTTGACAGAACCAATAGCTGCTAAAATAGACCTTAAAAATAAACCCCCTTTTCATATTATCCAACCCCTGTTCTTAAATCAATCCAAGGAATCCTTCGGTTCAAACCTAAAGGAGTTACTCGAATAAGAGGTGACAAACATCCTCATGGTATTTAGTTTTATTGAAATTCTCTCATTCCTAAAATATTATTATATTGTGATATTTTATAAAAAACTATACTCAATATATTAATATGTTTTTTATATGTGGATGACCTAATAATAAACACAATTACATCTAATGGGTAACAAACAAACAGTTTATCTAAACGTTGAACTACAACCACACGAAATAATTCTTGATCGTTCTTCTCTATTACCTCTCAGGTTGTACATTAATATAGAAACAAAATTTATATATGTTATATATGATATTTAATATATATTTGAGATTTTTTATTCTTTTTAATCTCATATATTTATACTTTACATTTTTTTAAGAAATATAACATCGTTCCTGGAAGTGTTGACTACCACTCCCTTAAAGACATGTGATTCATTCACACTATACATGGAATTTATAAAGCATTATTTTCATTAAAAATATGTGACCTAAATAAATATAAAAAATATATTAGTAAAGTAATTTTTAATTAATATAATATATTTCATTTTATTTATTATTTTTTTACACACTTAAGAAGTGATAATATCATTTGTCGATGTGTGGACTACCACCTCTACAACATGATGTCATTCCTTTTTCATAAAAATAATTATATATATAAGTATATATGATTATATAATATGATATTTATGATATAATGAAAATTATTTAATGATATAATTCAACTAACCTTATTTCCTTAATGAACATTGATAAATGTGAATGTTACTCATGCGTACATACGACATACTATCTCTGTGATTGTAACATTCAATCATTTTTCATAAAAATATTTAATGACTATTATTAATATTAAAAGTGATGTATAAATTTTATTATTATATCATGATTCTTATTATGATGGTTTAATATAATTACCCACTTTTCTATATTTGACCTACCAATGTTGTTTTCTACACATAAATCCAATTTGATCAAAAAATATGTTTTAAACATAATTGTATTAGTATTTATAAAAAACATAAGTAATAAGTGAAATAAAATTAATGATAAAAATTAGAAAGGTTATAAATCAATTAAATATTTAATATAATATTTTTATTCAATAATTAAAGGCACATGAGGAAAATCAGACGCAAGGTAAGGGATTTCATCTCAATTTTCATACCATTGAGACTAATATTTTGTTATAAACCTAGTTTCTCTTATATGGTATATATATTACCATTTGAATGGTTATATTATGAATATCATTATTATCTTGTAATTTTAGGATTCATTTAATTATATTACATCAAATATGTTATGATTCAAATGTTTCAAATAGGTATTGGATTCTTTATTGAGACTAAAGATTATTCTCCTCCAAATCTTTTTAAATGAATATATTTACACATCTCACTTATGTTTTTTTCTTGTTACCTTTTTCTCGAAACAATATTTCCTTTTGTGTTAAATTAATTTCATATATATGCTATAAATACTTAAAGTTTTTTATATAATTTCATGATTCATTCATTATTCCTGATATTTTTAGTTTAAACATGAATTATTTATTCTAAGGGGATTTCAGTTAAATGTAATCAAGTGGAAAGGAATTTCATAACACAATGTCTTTTCATTATGTTATATTACTTCCTTTTTTTTCATTAATATTACATGATTATGTTTATAATGGTATTGACTATGTATTGATCCATTTCTTCTTCTATATATGAGTTTTTAATTAATAAACATAATCTTCCCATTGATTGATTGTCACTCTAACATTAAAATAATTTCATGGGTTTATATTGCAATCTATTTTTTTCAAGATTGAATACACATTAATTTCTATATGTGGAAATTATTTGATTGTTGTCTAATAAACCCTTCCATTTTTTATCCACTAGTTATTCATCCACATTTTCATGAATTAGTACCATTTTACCACTCTTTGGTAATTAAAATTATTTAGAAAATTTGTTTATGAAATCCCCACCTCGTTTCTCTCTTTAATTAAAGAATTTGTTTTACTATAAAAACCATGATTTATTAATATTTTTAAGAAAATTTCTTTATAATTATTTGGTAATGAATGTTTTACACTTTGTTATTAACCAATGTTTCAAAATGGAATCTTCTATTTTATTTCAATGAAATTCATTTTTCTAACATTTTTATCATGAAAAAGAATGTTCTTTTTATCTCTTATAACATATACCGATTTACTCGCTGACATTCCTTCGATGTTTTCTTTCCATGTTTGAAAGAATAAATTTTAATGATTTTTTTAATATATATTTTTATAGTATATATATTACCCTATGAAAATAACCTTTTATTTTTACTCCACAGGGTATATTTTGTATTGGAACCATCCATATTTTATATTTACATGTTTTATGATTTTTTTGGCTAAGAATAGTATTAACATTAACTTCCCTGATTCAATTTTTTCCCTTAAAATATTAAATTTTCTAGGACCATTGAACCCTGATTTTCCTATAATTATTCATATCATCTATCATGCATATGTTTACCGCCTAAACTAGAAACAATTTTTTATATAGTGTTTACATTTAATGTTATATTATTATTCATGAAAATATTGATAAATCAGTATCCTTTGTTAAATACCGATAGATAAGGAACTTTTTATATTTAAATGGTTTGGATATGGAATATATGTTTGGGGGACCAGTTAATGAAAGATCTATTATTTGGATGCCTGTTAATGTAAGATATAAAAGTTGAGAATGGCCAATGAGCCTGTACCTATGTAGTATAGGCTCCATATTGGCATCCAAAAGACCCATGATCAAATCCAGGAAGGGAAACATTTCTGGTACTATAACAGTACTGTAGCAGGGGTATTGTAGCAATACTATAGTAGCAGTTGAACTATTGTAGTGACAACACTATAGTGTACTGTAGCAGGGTGGGTACTGTAGAAGTATTTTTCACCGAGTGGTCCTTTGGGCCAAAAAATGGGCTTTCCATATTTGTATTCTGACCACATGGACTTCGACCATCGGGCTATGTAATTGGTCTCCCTCTACCCAGTCTTAAAGAGGTATTTTGTTTAAATATTAAACTGAGGCTTCAACCTCAACCTTTAATAAAAGTTAAGAACGGTTATTGCAAGACCCATGATGCATCGTTTGTATCGTGGGAAGAAATCATTTGGGAAGAACAAGATAAATGGTTTTTAACAAGTAATTTTTAAACCGTCATTATGGTAATGGCATCATGTTCCTTGTAAACATGATTTCTAATAAATAATAACTTAATAGTTTTAGTTTCAGTTCTTACTCATCCAGGAAATTTTACATCGATATATCTATGGATGCATTTCATTTTTAGTTCATTGATTATATGGTTAGTGTTTCAATTTCATACAATGGAATATTTTTTTCTTTATCTACTAATTAGAAAGGAATTTTTTTTATTTAAATTTCCTTATAGATTATTCACTTTATTTTCATCCAATTTATTTACTTTGAAATCATGTTTTGTAATTAAATATTCTATATTAAATTATTCAAATCGATTCATTATTTCTTCCGCTATAAATTACCTATACTGAGTACTTGAGGTAAGACATAACATGTTTCTTTTCAAAAATATTATAAAATTTTTACTGTGAAACATATTCAAGGATATAAAATAATGACAAAAGATATTATCCTCAACGATATTTTAAAAAAAATAATGTTTTAAATAATGTTTTAATTTTTAATTCATGACTCATGTAAGTAACAAGTTTTCTAATAATACCAAACTCTTGTTCCATTGGGATTCTAATAGTTGTAATAATGACATTGTAACTGATAGTAGACACACTAGATCTAGTAATTATTGGGTTAGTTCCATAAAAATAACCATCTCCATTTCAATCAAATGGATTATAAAATCATCATTCATGTCTATGGAGGACAACTGACTTACGAAGTCGTATCATTTGTGTTTTCCATTCCCACATAACACAATTTGATAAGATGATGGAACTAAAGTATATATGATTTTTAAAATATAATTATATCTATCTGTTAATTTAATAATATATTCCATTTTAATTTCCATTTTATATTTGATACTATAACGTCACTCATGTGTATAACAGACTACAATCACGTAAAGTGATGCCATTAATTTTTAAATAATGCTTTGACTATATGTTAATAAGTAAAATGTTAAAGAATATATATGATTTAAATGATACAATTATGATATTAATGAAATATTTAACATTCTGAAAATAAAATATTTTGTTTTATTTATTATACTAACGAAGGATAGCATTCTAGATGAACATGTGGACTACTACCTTCATGAAGCGATGTGAATGTATTTCATCACCACACCACATGTATGATATATATAAGTACATTTAAAGAAATAGAAAATTATATATGACATAATTATTATTAATTAAATAATAAATATTACATATCATGTTTAAATAATTATCATTAAAAATGGAAATGTAAATCCTGCGTACGTTCAACATACCATCTTAATGATTGTAACATGGTTAATTTTTCATAACTATCATTAATGATTGTTTTTAAAATTATAATTTATGTATATATATGATACAATATTTCATGATTATTATTATTTTTTTGTTCAGTTAATTAAATTTTTACCATAGTCAACCAACAAAAGTCATTTTTGACACATAAGATAGATATCATCAAATATTCCGACATAAATTAATTTATTATGTAAGCATATATAACATCGAAATAAGTGAAGTAAAATAAATAATAAACCTAAAAATGTGGTTAAATAAGTAAATAATTGTCATAAATTAATTATTAAGGTATATAAATAACGTATATGTTGATTTAAACTCAAGGAAAGTGTTTCTCCTATAAATTTTACTTCTGTGAACCCACACCGTATTCACAATTTATTTCTTTTGTGTGGAATATTTAAATTAATTTTTATATGTTATATCATGAATTAATTTGTATTAATGATATTTAATTCCTCGTTTAATTTTATTTCATATAATGGTTTTATAAAACAATAGTTACCAAAGTAGTGACGATTTGTTTCACAATATCATTTTCATTTAAATTTTCTTTTTGCATAAGACTAATTTGGGGATATTATTTTATATTTATATCTTAGATTTAATATATTTTCTTATAGTATAGATATTCATGTCATATTACACATAATAGTAACATTTTATACTCTTTGATACTTTATATTTTAAGAAAATAGTTTTAAGGTAATAGGACTTTATTTTTCTCCCCAGTTCAAAATATTTTTTCTTCTAAAACCATGTTTTATAACAATGTTTTTAGAAATCATTTAGCATTAAAAAATTTATATTAATGATTTTTTAACTATATATTAATTTTTCAAAAAACTTTTAAAGTAATATTCATGTCAGTTTTTTGATGAGGAATTATTCTAACATTTTCTATTGCTAAAATGAATATTATTTCTAATGTATACGATATATAAAAAATTACCCACAATCATGAAAATAATTTCATTGAAGCTTCCTTTAAAATTTCAACATGTTATATATAAAGAAATAATTTATCCTAATATTATGTAAACTCATTTTTTTAAAAGTTCTTTTAAAATATATGATTTTGAAAATATTTTATGAATTTTATATGTTTAAAATAAAAGGAATATTTCTAATAAAATGTTACTTTTATAAAGAAAAGTTCCAACAGATATTTCAAAATAATATTATTTCTATGAAGACGTTATGTAATGTTAGTTATTCATTAAAAGGGATATACTCCAATGATATTAACCTAATTATTTTTCTAGATTGTTTGCGTTCCCTTCGGCTGCGGATGAATTTTTTTGATACGATTCATTTTCCTTAAGATTTTTTATGATTATGTTTTTTGATTAGGGAAAGTATCTAAATTTCACATGGTAGTTATAATATGTATTTATTTATTGATTATGCTTCACCAAATTTATATTTATAATGAATTGGACATTGTATGTGATTACTAGGGCCCAATAAAGACCCTAGATAAATTGGTAGGTCTCCTAAGACAAACAAGAAATTATTTTGGATGAGGCCTTACCCCTTTACATAGAAGTCATAGAAAAAGCCTTGACAATATTAGATGTACTAGAATAGTACTTGATAGTATCTTATATATTGGAATAATCTTCAATAGTATTTTTTATATTTCCATCATTACGTATTCCATAATTATTAATTCAGTTATTGATATTCCATGTGATTGTTTTATTAGTTAGAATAACTATTGTCAAGTCTCTAGATTATGTGATTATTTATATGGAATTACATTATCATCTTTTATTCATTCCATATTGTTCTCATGTTATTAATTATGTGTCATATGTTTATGTTAATTAACGTTTCATATTGATTATGCCTCATATATTCATACATTCTGTTATACACTTACCCTTATTGAGCATCTGGCCTCATCTATTTCTTATGATTTGTTTTCCCAAGGATACCAAAAAATATATTGTGATTTATATATAGGGAAACTCTAAAGGGAATATTTCCATTATCAAATAATTTTTTAGAATTTTTTGATGTAAAATATAATGTGAATTGTATGTATGTATCTAGTTTACCAATAATACTAAAATATTTGATTCATAGGGATACAATTACTAGTTTTTAATTCCACTATAACAATGTAGACATCCTCCCCGCCTACTGGGGATGGAGTACAATAGTTTCCATCAGATGAAAAATAGTATGAACCTTGGCAACATGATTTATGAAAACATAGATTCGGGATCATAGACCTATGATATACATTGACGATATATATATAAGAATATCCTAGGGTTTTGGTAAGGTACAAATTATGTGGGTTTCCTTGAAATATGTCACTATCTAGATACTAAATGTAGATATTGTTTTAGAAGATATTCACATAGAAGTAATAAATCCAAAAAGGGTGAATTGGACTAGACCTGATCATTATCTAGATCACAAAAATGTGCCTTACTATGCACCAATTTTGAAAATCCCTTTGGATAATCTAAAGATATTTCACAAGTTCGTTTATACAATCATTGATGGACATTACGACATTTTTTTATTTAATGAATATATTTTATAATATGTTATATACTAATAGAATAAGGAATAATTAATGTTTTGAATAATGTTTTACATTAATTAATGTCATTACCATGTTTCAAGAGAATGCATGATGAAGTTATTAACATGTTTCGTATGTGATGATTAAGATATACTTCATATTTTTAATGGATTATTGATATGTTCATCTTATAAATTCAGTTTCCTTCTTTATTATTTTTTGGATCATAGTCTATTCGAGTCTTAATAAGGTTAACCATTTGTGAAATGGTTTATGTTAAATAGTGGATTATGTTTTAGAGATTAATGTATTACTTGAAAATAATAATATTTATGAATATTAGATAACATGGGTGAACTGTATTGGTTTTGGTATATATTTTGAAAAATATGTAAATACTTGTTACTATTTAATGGATCTTGGAATTAGGTAATGATGGATTTATTTTTTCGGAATGAAAATTTCATTTTTGGATATTAATTTCCTTGAGTAAGTGATGAATTGAAAATATATTGAAAAAAATAAGACTGAAATTATTCTTATGAAATAGAAACATATTAATTAAGTATATTTAATTATATTAATAGATTGAAAAACAATTTATTAGTTTATGGAAAATGATATTGAAACAAAAATGTCATCATTCTACCTTCATTTCAAAAGAATAAAATCATCCATTAACTCATCATTGATTTTTTATTTTTTGGTAGATATTTTTTTGGATAACCTAATATCATGTGATCAATGAAGTCTATCACAAAACTTTAATCATTGGATCCAAGTGTTTTTTCCTGTCCATGATTTCATTACTCACAAATGATCTCTTACTGAGAAACTTAGTTATGTGTAATTTCATTTTACCTATTTTACATACCTTTATATAATATTAAGGGAATGTTTTATTAAACTATAATATAATGTGGTGTTTCAAAAATGTTACATTAAAATTTAAAACCCTTTATAATCTAGATAATGATTAAATTGTGAGGGTGAATTTTATTTGGGGGGGGGGAGAATGTAACGACTACATATTTCTAAAACATGAAAATCATATTTGATAGTATGTATGGAACAAAAAACTAAAATATGAATGATATTTAACATCTTAAGACTTTATAATATGTTTATTTTTATATAATTAAACAACATTTATAGCTTTAATCCATGAAATATCGAGTTAGAACGAAACAAATACTTTATTAAAATATTAAAATTTAAACATGAAATTATAACTGTAATGGCCCAGGTTTTTGGGGTCTATTACTTTGTGAAAATCTCGTTTTGGGTTTTCGGGTCTGGGAATCACAGTGGAGTAGGCCTACTGGTAGCCTTAGCCTACCGGTAGCAGGCCTACCGGTATCTCGGTCTATCGGTGGTAGCAGCCGACCAGTAGCTCTGTCTATCGGTAGCTCGTTCTACCGGTAGCTGCAGCCTACCAGTAGCTCGGCCTACCCGTAGCTGCAGCCAACCGGTAGCTCGACCTACCGGTAGCTGCAGCCTACCGGTAGCTCGGCCTACCGGTGGCTGCAGCCTACCGGTAGCTCGGCCTATCGGTAGCTGCAGCCTACCGGTAGCTCGGCCTACCAGTAGCTGTCACCCACCAGTAGCTCTCAGCTACCTGTGGCTCTGGCCTACCCCACGGGTTATTTCCAGTAGCGCTCCCTTTTGTGCAAATAGGGTTTAAACCTTATTCTGACTCGTTTAAGCGTGTTTTAAAGACCCGTAATGCGCATAAGAGTTTTAATTAAATACTTAATAATTTCATGAGTCGGTTTAAACCACCCGACCCCTTTAATGACGAGTGGAGCCGCGTGGTCAACCCATGACCCCCACACCTTACACGGTTTCACGTTCTCACCTCAACCGTCCGCGGCTCTTATAAAATAAGGGTTAGCTGTGGTTTCTCCTTTCCTCGATCGTGGATTTTCACAAACAGCTTCTGGTGCATCGGGCGCATCGTTATCTGTAAAGTTCTGTGCCCGTCCTAAAAGTCAATCATCTATCAACAAGTATGGAATTTATCCTTCGTCTCTCTCTTTTGGTGTATCATGCGGGGTGGGCGTGCTTTCGTTTCCATAGAATTGGATAAACCAGACCTAATTAAAGATAATGAACGAATTATATAAAGAAAAGAGGGGGGATATGATCATTGATGTTGTCCTATATTTTGATGTTGTTTCTTTTATGACCATCTTGTTGAGTTGTGCTGGCTTATGGCTTCATGAAAATCGAGACCGTTGGTGGTCATTTTTTGTGCACTGATGAACCCTACTGATGTTTTAAATGGCTTGTTTGTAAATGTGAACTCATGCTGTGAATTGGTTAATCACATACATCCGGCTGAATAAATTGAAATCCCCAGGATCAATCCCTTCTGTGCTAACCTCGGTCAAAATGGAATTGAAATCATGGAACGTGTAAAATCTTTTAAATCTGAAAATACAAGCTTGGCCTTGCTTAGTGTTGGTGGCAGTGTTTTGGTGGTTTTCTTTTACGAGTCGATTGCTGGAGATGTGGGAGGGGATGGGATCCCCAGTTCTTTAATGCTTTCAGTGGTTATGAAACTGCGGATGGGATCCCTTGTTGATGCGGCTTCGGTGGTCCTGAGTTTTAAGACCGGGTGGATATTTGTTTATATCACGAATTGGGGTGGAATCCTCTGTTTTTGATAATCGGGTATGGGAGTTATGGTTGTTGCTTGATTTTTTACCTTCCTGGACTTGTTCCTATGACTACTAGTTTCCCAGTAGTGCTTAAACATAAACATTATTACTGAACGTGAAAAAAAGGGGACAAATGGGTTGTTAGCATGAGTCGTGACTCGGACATGAGTGATGTTGTGATCTATAGGCTGACTGAAGAAAAACCTAGCTTGGGTGAGTGCTTGTTACATATATATATATACTTGTAGCTTTGTGTTTCTTATTCGTGCCCCACCCAAGTTGAGAACATAGTGCCAAACACCCCCATTTCATGGGGGAGGGTGTTTTTCCCAACACTATTCTTAGTGGCTGGTTATTAGCTCCTTTTCTGCTCCCTTTCCCGGATAGCCCAAGTATCTTCAGGTAGGCTGTGACGGCCTGAGGTCCATTATTAGCCCAAGAAACTTCGGGCGGGGTAGTGTGTTGGTTGGCCAGGTGTGTGCGACAGGTGGTTTCCCAAGTGTCTTCGGGATGAGGCCCAGGTGCCTTCGGGTGTGGTGGTGGTTGTTTTGGCCTAGGTGTTTTCAGGCGTGGTTACATGTGATAGTTGTGGCCCAGGTGTGTGCGGGCGGGTGTGGCAGTGGGACTGCGGTGAGAATTGCGGGATTGGTCCGATGCGTAGGATGTCTCAATAACCAGTGGGAAAGTGGTGCGGGGTACCCAAACATCGATGTGCTCTTAATATAAATATATTACTTGAATTGTGTTATTTGGGAAGTGTGCCTTGGTGAGGCCTGGGGTGGATAGTTTACCTTGATAGGTGTTTGGTTTACTCCTTTTCTCAAGGGACTTTAATACGTTCCCCCACTTGTGCACGAGAGTCCTTGGTTTTCCCTATTGAGTGTACTTGTATGCTCACCCTACGAATATAAAATTGCTTTCAGGTTTCCAGGAGGACTTCGGGGATCGTCCGGGACCATACTAGCTCGGATCCTTGGAGCAGTTGCAGTTGTCGTTTTTCGTCCTTTGGTACTTACCCTTGTAGACAACTTTTTCACCTTGTGGATTTTACTTTTGAAACATGCATGTGGGAATAGTTTACTGTTGGCTTTACTTTTCTTTTTACCTTGGTGTTGTTGGGTTTTCTTCTCCTTATATCTCGATCCTATAAAATAAAAAGGGTAATGCCTTCCATTTGTGTGAAATTTCCATACCCTTGGTGCTAGTCGCCACTCCAGGACCTATTGAAGGCGGGTCTCGGGGGTCATTATCTCTCCTTCAACTTAAAAAAGGACGGGCCTGACAGTCTGTTAACCCTTCCCTCCCTTTGGTGAAGGTGGGTCGTGACAGAATGGTATCAGAGGTGATGGGTGAGAGATAGGATGGAGTCTGGAGTTAGGCACAGTGAGGATTTCATGGGATGGTAAGGAAACAGTGTTGGGTGACCTTGGCACGTGAATTAGGCCAGGGAAGACCAGCTAGGACACGGGATTTTAGGGCCCCCCGTGATCCAATGCACGGACTCTGGACCTACCGAACGACCAAGTGTGGCCACACTGATTGCAGGGTAGAGACCCTAGGAAAGGTACATGCATCAAAATGACTTGTGTTCTTGTGTTTCTGGGATGTCTTGGGAATTAAGAATAAATTAAATTTTAAGAAGTTTTAAGAAAGATATTCTGCACTACTTGGGCTTAGGCATTCCTTGTTTACCTTGCAGCTATGGCACCTGGAAGGCAACCGCGTGTGGTGCTAGTGATCGAGGCCCCATAGACTACTTTGGCCGATCTTAAGAGAGATGATCGAGAGGAAGAGGATGACCAGTGGCAGAAGACTCTTCGAGATTTCTAGCGACAGGCCCTCGAGAAGTATGAGGGCAGCACCTCTGATATGGAGACGGAAGGCTGGCTAGAGAAGCTAGTTATAGCCTTCGGCCTGATTCGGGCCCCGACCGAGTACTGGGTTCCTCTAGCCGTTAGCCAGATGTGGGGAGCGGCACGTCAGTGGTGTCTGATTTACCCGGGGGAGAGGAGAGAGTCTGAGGTGGCTTGGGTGGATTTCGAGAGGGAGTTCCGGGTGGAATTCCTCTCCTCGACGATGAAGGCAGAAAAAAGGCAGTAACTACTCTCCCTCCAACAGGGGAGTATGTCCGTGAGGGAGCTAGGTATCAAGTTCGAGGACCTCCTACGTTTTTTCCCAGACCTCTTTCCCGACGAGGAGTCTCGGGCAAGACGTTTAGAGGAGGCACTCCGACCCTCCCTCCAGTATGATGTTACCCCCTTTACCCTGCCGACGTACTTGGAGGTCCAGAAGAAGGCCAAAGTGGTGGAGAGGATGCATGCTCTAGGAGGAGCGTCACGAGAGGGGATCCCGCTGGGACCATCAAAAGGGAAGGCTGTCAGCACTAGGCCTCCAGCGTTAGGACCCTCTAGGTTCCGACCCGCAGGGAGAAGGCCGCATCCATTTATGTTTTGATCCCCCAGCCCTCGCCCTTTTCCTACGGGCCCGGGACCACGGTGCTTCATTTGTGGGAGCCCTGGGCATCTACGGAGTCAGTGCCCTGACCGGGTGCAGTACAGCAGTGGCAGTCATCCCCAACACCCACCCCAGTAGCAGCTTCCAGCCAGACCGTTCCAGCAGCATCAGCAGGGAAAGCGAGCTCCTGCTCCTCCAAGGGCAGACATAGGAGGAGGAGGCCGACCTCAGGGCACTGCACAGGGACCTCGACCAAGGCGTGGTCGGGGAGGTGGCCGACAGCTGAGGGGCAGGGGAGCTGGGCGTGGATAGTTGCACGCCGTAGAGGCAGCAGTTCCAGCAGGGCCAGAGGTTGTTCGAGGTACGATCAGTCTATTTAGCACTCTTTCTTATGCTTTGTTCAATACCGGAGCTTCGCACTCCTTTGTTGCATACAGTTTAGCCCGTACCTTGGGTCTAGATGCTGAGAGACTTCCAGTGCCCCTGGTGTTGAGCACACTAGTCAGAGGTCAGACCGACTTGTTGTTTGTTTTTCGGGGATGTAGGCTGATGTTAGGTCCACATCAGTCAGTTAGGGATCTTCTTCTGCTATAGATTCAGCCATACGATGTCATCCTAAGCATCGAATGGCTATTTTCTGTGTGCGCCATCATCGACTGTTTTCGATGAAGGGTGGTGTTCTCAGACTTGGACAGCCAGCGTGTTACCTTCTCCGGCGAGCGGAGCAGTCCGAGGGGAAACAGGAGAGAGGAACCTCTCCTCTCCTTGTTGGCCGAGGTGATAGAGGAATTAGTAGATGCTAAAATGGTGGAAGTACCAGAGATCGTCCGTGAGTTTATGGACATCTTTCCTGAGGAGGTGATGACTCTACCCCCTCGACGTGATATCGAGTTCGGGATAGACTTACAGCCCGGCGCTCAACCAATCTCGATGGATCCTTACCGGATGGCACCAACGGAGCTACGGGAGTTGCGGATACAGATTGATGATCTGATGAAGAGGGTTTATGTTCATTCGAGTGTGTCACCATGGGGTGCCCCGGTCTTGTTTGCAAAGAAGGCAGATGGTGGTCTTAGGTTGTGCATAGACTACAGGAGGCTGAATCAGGTGACGATCAAGAATCGCTACCCTCTTCCAAGGATAGATGATCTTTTCGACCAGCTGAAAGGGGAAAGATGGTTCTCGAAGATCGACCTGCGGTCTGGGTACAACCAGCTGATGTTGAAATAGAGCGACATCCCGAAGATAGCGTTCAGGTTTAGGTATGGACACTTCGAGTTCGTATTCATGACCTTCGGTGTTACGAATGCCCCGGCTGTGTTCATGGGTCTTATGAACTCCATCTTCTGGGAGTACCTGGATTGGTTCGTGGTTGTGTTCATCGACGACATCCTGGTCTACTATAGATCAGAGGAGGACCATGCAGAGAACCTGAGGACAGTTTTGGAGGTCCTCCGACAGCACCAGCTCTATGGGAAGTTGTCAAAATTCAAGTTCTGGACACGATAAGTGCACTTCCTCGGGCACGTAGTGTCTGAGCAGGGGGTAGCGGTCGACCCGTCAAAGGGTGAGGCAGTTGTTTCTTGGGCAGCACCCAAGAATGTGGCGGAAGTCCGAAGTTTCCTCGGGCTGGCAGGTTACTATCGGAGGTTCATACCCAACTTCTCCCGAGTAGCAGCCCCTTTGACGGTTCTGACCAAGAAGGACTAGGTTTTCGTATGGAGTGAGCAGTGTGAGTCGGCCTTCAGCTAATTGAAAGAGAAGTTGGTCAGTGCCCCAATGCTAAGATTACCAGAAGAAGGGGTGCCCTATGAGGTGTTCTGTGATGCTTCAGGACAGGGTATGGGATCCATGTTGATGCAGCAACAAGGGGCGATATCTTATGGGTCCAGGAAGCTGCATTCCCATGAGAATAATTACGCCACCCACGACCTAGAGCTTGCAGCAGTCATTTTTTCGCTAAAGTTATGGAGGCACTACCTCATCGGAGAACGCTTTGTGGTCTTCACGGATCACAAAAGCATGAGGTATATCTTCTCCCAGCGGGACTTAAACTTGCGACAGCGGAGATGGCTGGACGTCCTCCAGGATTACGACTTTGAGATCTCTTATACTGCTGGCAAGGGCAATGTGGTGGCCGATGCCTTGAGTAGGAGGACATAGAAGGATGCGGTCCGAGAGTCAAAGGACGCCTCGAAGGCAATGGAAGAGTTGGCTGCCTTACACCTGGATGCGAGGATGGATAGCGGCAGAGGCTGCCTATATCAGATGGTAGTGCAGTCATCTCTATTTCTACATGTGAAGGAGTCTCAATGGGGAGACCCGGAGTGCGAAGTGATGCGTGACCGGGTTGACCATGGCAATGCTCTAGAAGGATGGGCAGAGGATGGTCAGAACCGGATGCTTTTCCAGAAAATGTTGTTTGTCCCGGAGGCGATTCGCGGAAAGGTTCTCAGTGAGTTCCACAAATCACCCCTGGCGGTACACCCAAGAGTTTCCAAGATGTACCAGGGTTTGAAGAGGCAATTTTGGTGGCCCGGAGTTAAGCGAGCGGTGGTAGAGTTAGTGGCCAAGTGCTTAGTGTGTCAGCAAGTGAAGGTTGAACACCGAGTTCCAGGAGGCCTACTACAGCCTCTAGATGTCCCCGAGTGGAAGTGGGATGAAATCTCGATGGATTTCGTCACAGGACCACCCAAGGTCCAAGGAGGGTATGATGCCATCTGTGTGGTAGTGGACAGGTTGACGAAATCGGCTCACATTCTAGCAATTAGGGAGTCGAGTACTGTGGACTCTTTGGCATGAAAGTACGTGGATGAGGTGGTTCGGTTGCGTGGAGTTCTGAGGTCTATAGTCTCAGATAGGGATGCATGGTTTACCTAGCGATTCTGGAGAGGATTGCAACATGCGTTTGGAACCCAGTTATGCCTTAGCACTTCTTTCCATCCCCAGACAGATGGAAAAATAGAGCGCACCGTCCAGACCTTGGAGGATATGATACTGGCATGTGTTCTAGACTCAGGAGGATCATGGGTGCGACACCTGCCCCTGGTAGAGTTCTCCTACAATAATAGCTATCACTCTACAATCGTTATGACCCCATATGAAGCCTTGTACGGGAGGCCATGTTGTTCACCTATGTGTTGGGCCGAAGTAGGAGAGGCACGCATCCTTGGCCCGAAGGTGGTGCAGAACACAATAGAGAAGGTTCAGCTCATACGGCAAAGGATGAAGGTGGCCCAGGACCGACATAAGTCGTATGCTGATACCAGGAGGAGGCCCTTGGAGTTTGAGGTTGGGGACCATGTGTTCTTGATGGTCTCCCCTCAGCGTGGGAAGCGGAGGTTCGGCAAGGGGAGTAAGTTTTCCCCTTGGTTCATTGGACCCTTCGATGTATTGCGGCGGGTCGGCGAGGTGGCATACCAGCTAGCGTTTTCACCGCCGCTACTCAGGATACATGGTGTCTTCCATGTGTCCTAGCTCCGTCGGTATCTGAACGATGATTCGCACGTCCTCGATTGGGGTGAGCTGGACCTTGAGGACGACATGACCTTTGTGGAGAGACTAGTGATGATCGAGGATCACAAGGAGAAGGTGATTCATGGGAGAACCATTCCCTTGGTTCACGTGTTGTGGAGACATGGTGGGCTTGAGGAGAGTACGTGGGAGAGGGAAGCACAGATGCGTACCCAGTACCTAGAGTTGTTTTAAGTTTTGTTCCTTGTTGTACCTGTTGTGATAGAAAGTTTTGTCTTTTGGCTTTGAAATGTACTAGTTTTTCTTCCTCTAGATGTGTGTGAAAATCCCTGACTATGAGGGAGGAGAGAGCCCGACCCCTAATCAAGATGCATTAAGGTGGATGCGATTAAACCCGTGCGGGCGAGTCAGTGCCACCCAAAGCGGATAATATCTTGACATGGGGGAGGAGACCCCCCAACCCACATGTCTGGGCAGTTTGGCATGGTATGTTGCTTGGTTCTTGGTGGGGAAATGTTTTAGTTTGCATGGGTTCACTCCTAAGAGGTATCTTTCGAGGTGGTTGTTCGGACCCTCTCTTCCCTTCTGGTTTTGTTTTGATTCTCGAGGATGAGAATCGTTTAAGAGGTATCTGATGTAATGGCCCTGGTTTTTGGGGTCCATTACTTTTTGAAAATCTCGTTTTGGGTTTTTGGGTCTAGGAATCACGGTGGTGTAGGCCTACCGGTAGCCTTAGCCTACCGGTAGCTCGGTCTACAGGTAGATGCAGCCTACCGGTAGCTTGGTCTACCGGTAGCTGCAGCCTTCTGGTAGATGCAGCCTACCGGTAGCTTGGCCTACCGGTAGCTGCAGCCTATCGGTAGCTCAACTACCGGTAGCTGTCACCCACCGGTAGCTCTCAGCTACCAGTGGCTCTGGCCTACCCTGCGGGTTATTTCTAGTAGCGCTCCGTTTTGCGCAAATGGGGTTTTAATCCCTATTCGGGCTCGTTCTAGCGTGTTTTAAAGACCCATAACGCGCATAAGAGTTTTAATTAAATACATAATCAATTCATGAGTCGGTTTAAACCACCCAACCACTTTAATGACGAGTGGAGCCGCGTGGTCAACCCACGACCCCCACGCCTTACGCGGTTTCGCGTTCTCACCTCAACTGTCCGCGACTCATATAAAATAAGGGTTAGCCGTGGTTTCTCCTTTCCTCAAACATGGCATTTCACAAAAAGCTTCTGGTGCATTGGGCACATCTTTATCCGTAATGTTCTGCGCCTGGCCTAAACGTCGATCATCTATCAACAAGTAGGGAATTTCTCCTTCGTCTCTCTCTTTTGGTGTATCATGTGGGGTGGGCGTGCTTTCGTTTCCGTAGAATTGGATAAACGAGACCTAATTAAAGATAATGAATGAATTCTATAAAGAAAGGAGGGGGGATATGATCATTGATGCTTTCCTATATTTTGATGTTGTTTCTTTTATGACCATCTTTTTGAGTTGTGATGGCTTATGCCTTCTGAAAATCGAGGTCATTGGTGGTCGTTGTTTGGGCACTGATGAACCCTGCTGATGTTTTAAATGACTTGTTTGTAAATGTGAACTCCTGATGTGAATTGGTTATTCACATATATCCGGATGAATAAATTGAAAGCACCAGGATCAATCCCTTATGTGCTAACCCAGGTCAAAATGGAATTGAAATCATGGAATGTGTAAAATCTTTTAAATCTGAAAATACAGGCTTGGCCTTTCTTAGTGTTGGTGGCAGTGTTTTGGTGGTTTTCTTTTATGAGTCGATTGCTGGAGATGTAGGAGGGGATGGGATCCCCTGTTCTTTTATGCTTTCGGTGGTTATGAAACGATGGATGGGATCCACTGTTGATGCGGCTTCGGTGGTCCTGAGTTTTAAGACTGGGTGGATACTTGGATATATCACAAATTGGGGTGGAATCCTCTATTGTTGAGAACCGGGTATGGGCGTTATGGATGCTGCTTGATTTTTTACCTTCCTGGACTTGTGACTACGCCTACTAGTTGCCCAGTAGTTCTTAAACATAATCATTATTACTGAATGTGATAAAAAGGAGACAAATGGGTTGTTAGCGTGAGTCGTGACTCGGACTTGAGTGTTATGGTGATCTGTAGGCTGTTTGAAGAAAAACCTAGCTTGCGTGAGTGCTTGTTACCTATATATATATATACTTGTAGCTTTTTGTTTCTTATTTGCGCCCCACCCAAGTTGAGCACTTAGTGCCAAACACCCCCATTTCATGGGGAGGGTGTTTTTCCCAACACTATTCTTAGTGGCTGGTTATTAGCTCCTTTTCTGCTCCCTTTCCCGGATAGCCCAAGTATCTTCGGGCAGGCTATGATGGCATGAGGTCCATTATTAGCCCAAGAACCTTCGGGCGGGGTAGTGTGGTGGTTGGCCAGGTGTGTGCGGCAGGTGGTTTCCCAAGTGTCTTCGGGATGAGGCCCAGGTGTCTTCGGGCGTGGTGGTGGTTGTTCTGGCCTAGGTGTTTGTAGGCATGGTTACATGTGATAGTTGTGGCCTAGGTGTGTGCGGGCGGGATTCGGCAGTGAAACTGCGTGTGGTTGTGGCCCAGGTGTGTGCGGGCGAGTGTGGTAGTGGGACTGCGGTAAGAATGGAAGGATTGGTCTGATGCGTAAGATGTCTCAATAACCAGTGGGAAAGTGGCGCGGGGTACCCAAACATCGATGTGCTCTTAATATATATATTAAATGACTTGAGCTATTTGGGGAGTGTCCCTTGGTGAGGTCTGGGGTGGATAGTTTACCTTGATAGGTGTTTGGTTTACTCCTTTTCTCACTAGACTTTAGTACGTTCCCCCACTTGTGCACGAGAGTCTTTGGTTTTCCCTACTGAGTGTACTTGTATGCTCACCCTACGTATATAAAATTTCTTTCAAGTTTCCAGGAGGACTTCGGAGATCTTGCGGGACCATACTAGCTCAGATCCTTGGAGCAGTTGCAGTTTTTGTTTTTCGTCCTTTGGTACTTACCCTTGTAGACACCTTTTTCACCTTGTGGCTTTTACTTTTGAAACATGCATGTGGGAATGGTTTACTGTTGGCTTTACTTTTCTTTTTACCTTGGTGTTGTTGGGTTTTCTTCTCCTTATCTCTCGATCCTATAAAATAAAAAGGCTAATGCCTTGCATTTTTGTGAAATTTCTGTACCCTTGGTGCTAGTCGCCACTCCGGGACCTATTGAAGGCGGGTCTCGGGGGGTCATTATCTCTCCTTCAACATAAAGAAGGAAGGGCCTGACAATCTGCTGACCCTTCCCTTTTTTTGGTGAAGGCGGGTCGTGACAATAACCTAGCCATTAATTTGGTAGGTATTAAATGAATTTTGAATACTTTTAGAACTAAATCATATAAAAATGTTAAAAAATTTAATTTATATCTATTCATTATAAATAAATAAGAACCATTTGAAATAAATAAGTAATGTTTTATGAAAAACTGTATTTTTTATAAAAAGAGGTTTGATCGTACTTTGCACACATAATTTAATTTTTTTAAAACTTATATAAAATATATTTTAAAAAATACTTCATTTTTAAATAAGAATACCAAAATTATCAGAGGTTGAATTTTTGGATATTTTTTATAAAACATCATTTTTTGATAAATTGTGAAAAATACTGAATTTAAATTGAAAAATGCCCTTTCATTTAAACTATTTTTAATGTTGAGTTATATTTTAAATTTGTTTTAATGTTAAATTAGTTCAATTATATATATATATATATATATTAAGTCCAATTTTTTTCATTGGAATCATTTTCATAAATGTTTTTGATATTGTAACATTCTAAACATTTGATCATTTTCCATTGAAAACCCACTTTCCCTTCATGTCTGTGTGAGAAATTTTAAATTAAAGTTCTTATCTTCTATGAAATAGTTTGAAAAAATGTACTCCAAATTTTGAATCAAAATAATTAATATTTTTCAATATTTTACAATTAATTTTTGTTCATAATAATTAATAAATATAATAAAAATTAATTACCACAGTTATTATTCAAAGTGTTATTTTTTCATGTTTCACGCACTTCTGTTGAAATTAATTTTCAAATGAAAAAAACATTTTTATTTGATAAATAATATTTCAAACGTATATTATAAATATCATTTTATTTTAGTCATAATTTTTTAATTACCTAGGTTAAAATGTCTAATTACCATTGTGGAAACTAATGTTGTAAAAATACAGTGAACGCAAACACTATAGAATGACATGTTTAAAACATATTTTATTTTGTTGAGGTTTTTCTAGAACATATCATATTTAACCAATATTATTATTAATTTTTAGCTCCACATTAGGTGTGAGTGACCTCCCATTGTTGAATGTTTTCTGTATTTACAAAAATTCTACTCTTTCTTAATTATAAAAGTGAACTCACTCCCTTTAACTCTTAACAACTCATAATCCATTTTTATAAACAACTACCTAAATAAACTAAAATAATACATCACATTAACCTAGAATATACTATGTAGGATGAAATGAAACCATGGAAGTATTTTTGAGAAATCATGTGATGGTTTTCTAAGAAAGAGGTAACACTCTCCAATGAGCATTTTTATTTTATTTCTTCTTACACCTTATTAAATTATTATTATAACATGATTATATAATAAGAAATTATATTCCATAAACTAATATTTTTTTTATGTTAATTTAATATCATATAAGAATCCACACTTCCACCAAATGGGTTATGAGAGCATCATTCTTGTGAAAGCTGAACTAATGCCTCACGAACAGATGACATTAATTTTTGTATTACCCTCTATCACAGTTGGTAATGATGATAGAAATAAATTATATATAATATATTTAGAACATAAATATGAATATTTATTCATTATATAATATATTCCTTTTTTACAATTCATTCAGTAGGGGTTACGATAACATTTCTTGTGTGTGTGGAGGAATAATGCCTCATGAATCAATGTGATTCATTTTTCATAATGGTTAACATGGATGGTAATATAGAAAATTTTCAGGAATATATGTGATTTAAATGAAATAATTATGATATTAACAAAATATTTATCATTATGAAAGATAATATATCTTTTTATTTTTGACATTGAAATGGAAAACATAATTCATGTAAGTGTGGACTACAGCCTTCATGAAGCAATATGAATCTCTTTTGTCACCACAACACATGGATGATATATATAATTATATTTAATGAAATAATATGGTAAATATGATATTATTATGATTATTTAATGATAAAATATTTGTTACCTTCTTTCCATAATGATTATTAAGAAATTGAAATGATACTCATGCATACAAAAAACCTACCATCTCTCTGATTATAACATAATTGAATTTTGAAAACCATATTTAATGATTATTTTTAAAATTATAATTCATTTTCCAATCAATATTTTCTTAGTATTATTTATATGATTAAATTATCAACACTATGACCATAGTCAACCTACTGATGTCATTTTTTGAAAAAAATTAAAATATCTTCAAAACATCAGATGAAAACTTAATTTGTTAGGTAATCATATATAATATGGTAATAACTGAAATAAAATGAATAATAAACATAAAATTTTTATTAATTAATTGAATAACTAACATAATATTATTATAAATGCACATAAGTTATTTATTTTATGATTTAGACTCATGTTATGGGGTTCTCATCTCATTTTTACATCTGTTAGACTTACACCATATTCACCACATATTTCATTTTTTATGGTGTATATTGTTTCTTTTCTGTATGTTACATCATGAAATATTTTATCTTCATGGTATTTAATGTTTTATTTATTTTTATTTAATCCTTGTGTCTTGTGAAACATATTTTAGAAACTTTTAATGGTTTTCTCACAATCTCATCATTTTTCACAATTATTTTTGTTTAAGTATCCCTTGGAGAAATAATTTTTATTTCTACCATAAAATAAATTTATTTTTTTATAATCTAGTTTTTCATGAAATATTTCAAGTTATAGTTCCGTTTTAAACTCTTTTTTACTTAAAAATATTGAGAAAATGTTTTTAAGATAATCCGACTTTATTTTTCTCTTTTTGTCGAAACTCATTTTTCATCAAAATACATCGTTTTCTAAAAATGATTAAAAAATATTTTATCATTATCAATATGATTTGTTAAATAAATTTTTAACCATGTTTTAATTTTGGAAAAATATTTTTATTGTAATTTTCAAGTCATGTTCCAAACAAAGTACTTTTCAAACCATTTTACCCTAAATAGTAATATTCTTTTTAACATATATGACATGTAAAAAATTACTCACTATTATGTCCTCCATTTCTTTAACGCATTATTTGTGTTTATACAATGTTTTTTTAAATATTACTATTCATAATATTGAGGAAAATATTATTTTTTAATAATATTTAAATAAATTTACTTCGAGAAATATTATATGAATTTTCTAGTTTTAAAATAAAAATTATGATCGTTAAGTAATGTCATTTTCATATAGATATGTTCCTTGTGGTCTTTCTAAATAATTTTCCATGAAAGAATAATTTCATTGATGTAATATAATTTAATGGGGATATTCTCTAATGATACTATCCTTAAAATTTTTATTTATAGTTTATGATCTCTTTAACTCAGGATGTACTCTATTGATACTATTCATTTTACTGTTTATGGTTTAAAATTAAATGTATTGATTGGGTAAAGTATTTAAATTTCATATGATACATTAAATATGAATGTTTATGTTGATTAGGTTTCATCCCTTTCATATAAGTAATCCAATGGACTTTGTAAGTGATTAGTCAGGTAGGTTATAACCCCTTGACACATCAATAGGACTCCTAAGACAAATATGAATTAGTTTTCGTTGAGGCCTTATCTATTTATATAGATGTCTTAAAACATTAGTTGATAGAATTAGATGTCTTAGAACAAGACATTTGGGTATTATCTTTCTTGGAACTAACCTTAATGATATGTTTGATATGTCCAACATTAAGCATTAATTCATTATGAATTCAGTTATTGATATTCCATGTGACTATTCAATCAGTTATAAAGTCCATGTAAAATTTTAATTATCATGTGATTATTTATAATGAATTATTTTATTACCACCATATTAGGCTCTAAAGTTATTGAACAAATTCCTTCAGTTTCAATTATTTACCATTACATATTGAATATTACTTATTAATACATGGACTATTTTATATGAATTCCTTTAATGATCTTATGATATTAGAACATTCTTATGTTTTATTCTCACGAGGATACCAAGAAATATTTTTTGATTGATATAAGGGTATACAATTAGAAGAATAATGGCATTATAAAAAAATCATTGTGTATTTTATCTTTTAAAATTTTATTTCATTTTCAAGTAGGTATCTTGTTTACCAAGAATAATAAAATATTCAGTCCTTTAAGATGTAATTATTTTTATATTATTTCGATGTAATAAAGTAGACACAATATGTGAGCTACTAGGGGTTGGGGGTGCAATACATGGAACAAATAGTCATATAGTTTTTATTTGAGGAGAACATGATATAATATAAATAAATTCTATTATGAAATATTATTTGTGGTGATAAGATAGTCATTATCATTTTATATGTTATTATAATATTTAATTAATTATAATTTTAATAGATAAATTATTCTGTTAATAATTACCATGAATTATGGTCCTAAAAATTGAACTATATAACAATCATGAGGAGGTTAGGTCTTATATACAAATGTGTAATGTTTATATTTTTCCACAATAATATTGGAAATAAGGTAAGTATTATTTTATAATTTTTTAATCATAATTATATTATAAATATCATATTATTTCTTTAAATAAACATACATATATCATCTATGTGACACATTAAAAAACCGCATCACTTCGTGAGATGGTATCCCACCATACACATGAACAACAAGATCATTTTTCAATGGATGGTAAGGTAAAAAAGTATATGATTTATTACTTTTATAGAAATTATAATATTTCATGAATATCATATATATGATCATTGAATACATCATAATAAATATCCATTAAAGGAAATTATGGAAGACTAATTACATATGTTCGTGAGGCTGTAGGTTCCCCATATACGAATGAAGATTTCATTTCCCATTTAGTAGAAGATTATTTAGATGTAGTTTGTGAAATTAACATAACAATATCTCACTATATGGGAGATACTAATTTTTTTATATCTAAATGATATATTTATATTTTAATTAGATTTAATACGAAACAAAATATGAAATTTTTAGTTAATAATGATACGTCTTCTTAAGACAACCACTTTAGGATTATACCTAAAACCTTCATATTATTAATTTTTATCAATAAAAAATATATATGATGTTTTAATTAAATAAATGAAGTTATTTTATTATGTATTTGATGAACCAAGTGGATTTTTATGTGTGTAAAAGAGAGTATTAGTTGTTCCCTTTTCTGTGTGAGAGGGAGTGGCATGTTTTAAAATATTGAACACTATTCGGTAATGGAAAGTCACTGTCAATACATGTCAATAAAAAATATATAAATAATGAGTTTTATAGGTAATTTGGTTGAGAAAAACTTAACAAATTTAAAAATAAAATTGTTTTAAATACGTTTTTTTCTATAAGGTTACTCAATTTTTCTATTTTTATTGTTCACTGTGATAAATAGTTTTTTATCTGATTTTACTACTCATCATGACCAAAATTGAGGTAAAATTATTACATAATATTAATAATGATGAATCAAAATATATAATCCTTTGTATCGTATTGAAATGAAAAAATATATATAATTCAATTAAAAATTAAACCAACAAAACTTGTTGAAATTTTTTTTTTCAAGAAATATATTTTTCAAGAAATAGATGGTCTTATATGATCTCTATGGATAAACATTATCAATATATGAGTTTAATATGCTATAAATATATATATAATATGAATTTAGAATATTTATTTCCTTGATTTGGGTAATTTTATTTAATTAAAATGTATATACTTCATGCATTTAAAAATTGTTTTCATAAAATTGTATTTCTATGAAAAAATAAACATACAACAAAATCAATAAAATTGATGTGTAAAATCAAATTAAATAGTTAATTTTAAATATATTAGTTTATATTTATATTTATTAACAAATGAAAATCATAATGGGTCTATTAAATTACCTAATTTAATTTAATTAAATTATATTATATGAAAAAATAGAAAATTTTACAATTCATTTAAAAATATAGTATTTTAGAAAAATAATAAAATTACTCAATGTTAATATTGATATTATGATTTCTGAAAATTCTGATTTTGTAAAAAAATCTTGAAATAAATTTTAATATTTTCTTGTGAATAACAATAAAAATAATTTTTGACAGAAATATATTTTTTTTATATAATTTCTTTATTATAAATTGTGTGCATATTTCATCAATATTTATCAATAAATTTATATTGATTACGACCATTATAAAAATTTAATAATTCTTTTAATATTATTCTGTCCAACCAATTTAATGGTTATGTTATTGAAATCAAGATTAAATAATAATGTTTTAATAGTATATCCTGGATTTTTTAATCTCAATGTTGTGTGTTGTATATGATATATAATGTAATATTATTTTAAAATAACATGGTTTCACACCCACTATATACATAGTTACATCTATATAAAATTGTTTTACTCTTCCAATTTAAAATATCAATTTTATATAGATGGTGGAATATGTCACCAATATTTTATATCCAATTCACAATCAAATATTACCTAAAAACATCCCCAAATATCAAGGAATATTTATTTTGGAACTCTCATATAATACATATTCACGGATATGAATACATATCACATAACATTCATATATTCTTTAACACACTCTAATTTTTTTTCATGGAAATGGTTACACATAGGTGGTTCCAAAAGTGGTATGAATTTTATAGTGATATATTGTTTGTTCACTATATTCATTATATTTGATATTTTTTTAACTTACCCTATATTTTCCATTTATAAAATAGCAATTAAATTCACAAATCATATAATTCAATATGGTTTATCTATTCAATTGTATCAGAGGGAGACTTTACAAATATTTTATTTTCCTATTATAATCCCATTTTAAAATCACATAATAACATTTAAATGGATAACAAAATGTTACGAATAGACCACATATATCAATGTGTAACTCTCTAAAACAAAATTTATTTTCCATTTCATAAATAAAATATAAACAGCTTGAACAAAATCAACCACTATTTGAGGTTAGGTTTAGAGACCCTTCTTTTCCTAAAATTACTATTATGTCATATTAATGATAAAAACGTGAATGAGTTACAGAACTAGGATTAAATGGTTCAGTATATTGTGAAAATTAGGAAGACACATAACTTTTACATAATAAAACATAATACTCTATTTGTTTCCTTCTTCTATTACTTATTATTGGACATTACGTTTTCTTTAATAAAAGTATTCATCTGAAGATATACATCAAAAATGTGATAGCTAAAACCCCATCAATAGGATGAATAAGAGGCATGAAGGATGGGTGAGAATAATAATAATCATCATAATATAAGGAGAGGATTATAACTTTAATCATGGGTGGAACCATTACCTAATGTCATGGAATATGGAAATGCATAAAAATGAAACATAATTTCTTAGTGGTTAATTACCACACATAGTTGTGACCAAATATTACATCATGTTGAAACATATTTACTACATTACAAGTGATTCATTACATTACCCAATTCATTTATGTACTCTATAATTCCAGGCACACCATCACATCACAATATTTTCGTTATCATGCATGCCTCATAGATTATATGTTAATATTGGAGGAAAAATTACCCATGGAAATAAATGTATTAAATTTCACATTGAATACAGTCTTGAAAAAAGATTGTGTTCTAAAATAAAGGAGGAAATAAAATAATTTGTATAAGAATCATCAATCTTGAGTGAATAAGAAAAAAAATATCATGAGAAGAAAAATATGTATTTCTGGAAAAAATATTTTTTTTGGAAAATTCTTCGCATTTTTAAAAATAAAAAATAAAAAACACATATATCCCCAATAAAAGGTATGGAATCATAATTGACATTTAATTAAAAAAAGAACATCCATACTTATAATGGATTAAAATAGGGAAAACCCAATGATAGAGATTTGGGTTTGGGAATCCCCTTACCTTATATATGAATGATACCATCACATTAATAACATGGGTACTAAAATAAAATTAACTAATTTAAGAAATACACAATCTTTAATAAATTCATCTTTTTCATTGACGTTTTATTAAGTTCATTAATGGGATTTTATATAGTTTAATATTATCATTTTTGAGGGTTCATTTTATTTGTTTCCATGATTAGTTCGCTTGTATATAAGTATCAATAATTTGTAAAATTGGATTAAATATTGGGATTTTACATTATAAGTTATTAACAATCATAAATAAGTTTATATTTTTTATTATATAATATTTTATATGTTATGTCAACGAATCATTAGGTATGACATTAGTGATAATCGTTTATACTATTATGACATTTTTTAATCAAAACAATCTCTTGTAGATTTATCATTTAGTATTATGGAAAAATGTTAATTCCAAAACATAAAAAATGTTATAAAATTAAATTTAAGATCTATTTTAATTATTAAATTTTTTTAATGACCAACCATTATGGTGTTATGAGAAAATGAATTCATGTCATCCTTGAAGTCGATAAATGACCACCTCACAGACTATGCATTTTTTATTAATAAAAGTGATATGACATGGGGTATGATGATGTATTATTCCATTAATATAACAAAATTAACGTATATTTAAGTTAATTTAATTATAATTCCATTTTTATGAGGAATTTTGAGGATAAAATATGAAATAAATGAACATGAATTGATATTATAAGAAAAGAAGGAGGATTTTACCACTTGAATACTTCTCCTTGAGAACCTCCTAAGGGAATTTTTTTAAATTTTTATGTGAATAATAGATTATGGACATAGGGATGGTCTTGGAAGGAGTTTAGGGTATAATTTTTACATGTCTTAAATCATGGAAGGATTTAGGAGAAGTGGTGGTGAGGGGTGGTATTTATATGGGATGAGATGGATATTTTCTCATTATTTTATTAATTAGTTTATTATTTTGGATGAAGACTATGAACAATTTTGTAATTATCAATAAATATATTAAAATAATTAAGGGTATTTCTACATCTTGAGGCTTACATGAAATAAGACTCACATAATAGTGTATCTCACTTGTAATGTATATATACCGTAAATTAACATATTTTAATATTCACCAAAAATTCAAATATTTCAAAAAATTCCCCAAAATTCGATTTTATCATTTTTTGACATGTAGAATTCAAAAATAAACTCCATTTTTAGAAAATAATTTTCTACATATGAGAAATTATATTTTTAATTAAAATATTCTTTTACTAAAAAATATGAATTTTGAAACTATATCTAATTTTATAACACATTGAAAAATTAATTAAAGTCTCATAAAATTATCTTATAATCGTACAAAATAAAAATTTTAAATTTTTAATATATTTTTTGAAAATAAATTTTAGTTGTAATAATCATATTAATTATGAAAAAAAAATTAGAAATTATGTTTTATAAAAATACAATCACTTCATTAAATTTTTTTAAAACATTTATTTACTTATATTATGATATAATTATATCATATTTTAATTTATGATATATCTAAATTTTATTTACACTTTCATATATGAGGTTACAAATCTATTAGTTGAATTACTATTCCAAAAGTTCGCATTACTATTCCAATGGTCAAGTTATTACTCCACTGGGATATGTTTCTTAACATCTAGAAAAAAATCTTATTTAATTCATTATTTATTTATAATGTTTTAATTGTGTTCTAAAAGTGATTTTATGTGGTTTATAATATATTACATAATTTAATGAAGGGAAGTTACATTGATAAAATTTTGGGTCATTACATTCTCCCCCCTTTTGAAATTTTACCCTCAAAATTTTGTTTTATAATCTAAGATGAAAATAATTGAGGGTACTTCTCCTTAATCACTTCCTCTATTTCCCAGGTTTCCTCTTATACCTATGGTTTCAACATAGTACATTGACCATGTGAGTAGTCTTATCACGTAGAAATTGTTTTCTATAGTCCATGATCAGTACTAGATTCTCCTCATAAGAGAGATCATTTTCCAACTGTATAACCTTTGGATTCAGTACATGTGACAAATCTGCTTTGTATTTTCGAAAGGAGGGATACATGGAATATATTGTGTACTTTAGATATGGTAGGTGTATGTTCTTGTTGATATGCCAAAAATTTGACCTGATCAGGAATATCAGAGAGGATAATGTACCTGAGACTTAGCTTTCCCATCTCCCCAAATATCATGATCCTCTTCCATGAATATATGTAGAGGAATGTCTTGTATCCAACCATAAACTCAAGGAATTTTTAATGATGGTATTAATATCTCCTCTGTTGACAATGTGTTTCCATTATGTGCTTCTGAATATTTTTCACTTTTTCTTCAATTTTTTCAACCATTTCTGGTCCTATAATCTTACCTTCAGTGATTACATCCCATCAAATCGATGATTTTCATCTTATCCCTTAAATGGGTTCATATATAGCCATTTTAATACTCTAGTGGAAACTATTATTGTATGACAACTCAAATAGATAATGTTGTTGTTCCCATCCTCCTTTAAAGTGTATAGAACATTCCCTGAACAAGTCTTCTAGTTTAGTTCATTCAGATTGGCTGTCCGTTTAACGATGATAAACCAAACAATATTTTAGCTCAATGTTTAGATCGTGTTGGAGAATTTTTAGAACTTGGTGGTGAATCTCAAATCTCTACTATATAAAAATATATATTGATAATCTTTTGATCCTTTCCACTTCTATGTTGTATATCTATGCAAGTTAAACCAATGAGAAGTAATCTAAAATTATAATAATGTGAGATATCATTTTAAGACAATTCACAAAAATTAAAATATCATTATTTCCTATAGATGTGTTCAGAAGTCTTGTGGCAACATTCATGGTGATGTTATGCCATTTCCATGTCGGTATGGGTAATGGTTGAATAATTCCCTTAGAGTGTTGTCTTTCAGCCTTCATTTCCTAACATAATAGGAAAATTGATAAATATTTATTGATATCCTTATTTATATTGTCCCACTAATAGTTCTCTTGGAGATCTTGATACATCTTTGTGTTCCCTGGGTTAATATAGAAGGTTTAACATTGTGCATCATTCAGAAACTACTTTATCGAGAAGATGGTATAAATAATTGTGACTGAAATCATTAAAATCAGTCTTCATCAATTCAAAACTCTATGTATTTCACCTTTTTCATAGATTCATCCTTATTCAAAATTTCTACATCATTTCTTTGATCATCCTTTATTTTCCCCATGAGAGATGGATAATAAATCATTTGTGAAAGGATTAGTGACGTTCCTTCTTTAATGATTCCCTTGTATATCCATTAAAAAAATATAATAAGATTTGATCCTTTTGAATTATAATCATTGATAATGTTTCATTATACATTCTACTTAGAGAATCCACCACATTATTTTCCTTACGAGGATGGCAGTGGATTAAGCCATCAAAATCCATGATAAAATTGGACAATATTAAATCGATTATATTATTCCCCTTATGTGTGAATTTATATTTTAGGATATGATGATATGTAGATATTTCACACCTCTTTCAAAAGACATAATGTCATATGATTTTGAACATAAATATCATAGTTTCCAATTCCAGATCATGCATGGGATAGTTTTTCTGATGAATTTTCAAATTCCATGAAGCATATACTATCACATTATCATTTTGAAACTGTAAAAAACCTAATCCATTTTAGGAAGCCTTGATGTATTCTACAAAGAGTTCCCCACTTGTTGGATGTGTGATTACTGGCATAGTGATGTGAATCTTATTTAACTCTTTGAAGCAGTATTCAAATTCACTAGTAAAGAAAAAAAATTCCCTTCCAATTTATCATTGTTAGTGGACATTAAAATCATTATAATTTCATCACAAATCAATGATAATACCCTAGTAAAGTAGGGAAACTATGAATCTCTATTACAGATGTTGGCATTATCTGCTCCTCGATTTCCATTTTCATGGAAGGGTCTATATATAATATTTTTTAGGGATTACATGACTAAGGAATGATAATTACTATATCTAGAACACGTAATTAATTTACATTTCATAAATTTTATCCCCTAAAAATGTCATTATCATAGTTTTTAAATACACCTTATGTTCCTATTTCTCTTATAGTATATCATAATACCATCAATAAATACTATAATTAATTTGTGAATGTAATATCTAAAGAACATATTCATTATATTAATGAATATTGATGGGGGAATTAGTGATTCCAATGTGAATTACAATGAAATCTAGTGTCCATGCCTCATTCAAAAGGTTTTCTTTGGAATATATTCCTTCCTCATCTTTCATTGGTGATATCCAGACCGAAGGACAACCATAGAGTAATATATGTCACCTTACAGTTGATAAAACAAGTCATATATATATGGAGGTGGATACTATTTCATTATCATGATTTTTTTATTTCATGATAATCAATGTATAGTTTCATTGATAAATCCTTATTATTGATAAAGAGGAATGGTCTACCCCATGGTCATGTAATCATGAGTATAAAACCATTTTCCAGATTCCCTTAAAACAGGTTCTTATGTTAATCCAACTCAATGGTGTACATTGTGTAAGGATTATTTGATATATGAATAGATCATGCAATAATATCAATTAAGAACTCATCCTATTATCTTGGTGGAAGGAAAAAATATACTTCAGGAAACACATCAGTGTAGTCCCTCAGAATTTTCATGTATTTGATCAGGATTCTCTATATTATCTCAATCATTTGGGATAGATACGCTTTCTCAAATTGAAGTAATATCCACCCTTGAGATGATGGATTTCAATGAGATTCTAGAACCACCTTACCCAAGAATAGAATTTGAAGATGATTCAAGATATGAAGATTGAGCTCTCTGTTCTGATAGTTGATGTTTTCTTTTTATAAATATTTAAAATACATTCCAAAAATATCATCAACCTTATCCAAAGGATGTAAGGATAACTTTTTGGGAGTTTTATTCCATAATAATTAATTATGGAGGAGTTATATAATTTTGATGAAATAATTTCCCTATTTAATGTTATAAAAGATTACTAAACCTACATATTTTGCAGTGGTGTTTTGATAGTTCTTCTAAACCTGAATGATATGATAAAATATACAGAACTAGAATCAAATAGTGTGTTTTCTATTATTAAATGAATAAATAGCATACATGTGACCACATCATTTTTAGGCTCCACCTTAGTAGTAGAAATTTTATAAGCATTCTCTTTCCCCCTTGGATTTTGTGGCTAATGACGTTGATTAGCCCTAAGGAATTAAGGTTTAGGGTAATATCTTCCTTAATGCCCTAACTCCCTACAGTTGAAGCATTGAAACATGGGTGGATATTACTTTTTCTCCACCACATTGTCATCATTACTCATTTTTCTTTGATATTTATAATCCTAATGGACTTATCTCCCACAATTATTATATTTTCCCATCCCTTTGAAGCAATTAAAATGATGCTTCTTACCTCATTTTTTACATGTGGGTTGCTGAATTTTCTTACCATCCTTCTCATAGGTCCCCAAAGTTGATACACCATATTTTGTTTCATATCACAATATCCATGAGACCATTCTCCAATCTACATATCCAATTTGATATCATATCAAAAAAGTTCTTGAAATCATCTAAAGTCTCTAACTCATATAGCATTTGCAATGTGTGGTTTTAAACTATAATAGAATCTATAAATTCTTCAATAATTGTTCATAACAATGCCCAAAGAATAAATTGAAATACTTTTTAATGTTTCTAAATTGTTCATGATAGATTCAACTTCCTTTTTCTTTGGATATTTGAATTATCTCTATATTTTTTATAATGATTTTTAGGGAAATAGATAGTAAGAAACATTATATTTCTTTGTTACCACACTATATCATCAATTTTTACCTCATCTTGGTGTTATTAACCAATGTACACCATTTTTATCCACTACATTTAGATGATAAATTACCAAATTAAACATCTCTATCTTTTAACAATGATGTATGGAAATTATATTCTCCATTGAGTTGACCCACTAGTTTGCGACTAGTGGATTAGAGGATCTACAATATGTTGCTGTCCATTACTGCATAAAAGACTGGATAACTAGTATACCCCTCTTTGGAAAAGGAGGATGTTCCATATTATTCAGTTTATTTTTTATAGTCTAAGATAGCTGGGTAAAAATCTCATTGTACTTTTGAAATAAACCTCCCAAAGAATTGGGGATGACGGTCAAGATATCGTTACATTTTCCCTTTCATGGGTTGTTTTCAAGGTTTTTCCTAGTTCCCAAAATTTTCTAAAATATAAAATATTAGAAAAAAACATAATTCAACAATTCATGAGTAAATATTTTATTTCTATTTCAAATTAACTCTAATGGAATCTCATGTGGGATCCCTATGTTTAGAATATTTCTAAAACAAAGATTCATTGGTGATTACTTATACTTAGTCTCGTACTAATGGTTTTCAATAAGGTTCTCTAATCCTAATTCACAAATTTTCAAAACCATGCCCTGATACCAACTTTTTCTACATAGCTTAATCTTACATTACAATTACATCATTTTAACTATAAACAAAATAAAATCATTACAGAACCATGAGACAATGGTTTAGTGTATTCCGAAAATTCATATCATACATAAATTTTACATAAAAACACATAAAAATTTATTTAATTCTTTTTTCTCTTTCTTCTTATTGGCCCTCGTGTTCTCCATATTAAAATTATTCACCTGAGGATATTCATAAAAAATGGGTCTGCTGAAAGCCTAGAAAGAGGATGAATAAGAAACATGAAACATAGGATATCATAATAATCATAATCATAATATAATAAAAGGATGATAACCATAATCATGTGAGGAAACATTAGGTAATTTCATGTAATGTGTTGATTCATAAAATTGAAACATCATTTCTTAGTGATGAAATAACACATATTGTTGTGAACCCTGAAAACATTATGTTGACACATATTTCACATTATCTCATGAGATTCATCACATTAATCAATTCATTGAAGCATTATATAATTCTTTCTGCACTCATCACATCATAACATCTACATGCACTATATAATTATAGGCATAACCATCACATAATAAAATTTACATTATCATGCATACCAAATAGAAAATATATCAATATAGGATATAAAATAACAAATCCATATGAATTAGTTTCATTTGGTATAGAATATATTCATAAAGAATCTTTTGGGTTGTGAAAAATTATGGGGAATAAAATACTTTTTATTAGAATCATCTATCTTGAGTGATGAAGAAGCAATCTCAAGATAAGTAAATGTTGTTTTTTAAAAGCTAGATTTATTTTGGAAATTTATTTTAATTTTTCATAAAACTAGATTGGGAAGATGTATACCACATAAAATAAAAGGGAAGAAAAAGATAAATGAAATTTTAATAAAAAAGTAACATACATACGAAAAATAGCGAGTAAGAGGGAAACCCCAAGAAAGAGTGTTAGGTTCCAGAATCCCCTTACCTTATGTCAGAATTCTTCCATCATTTTAATATCATGGATAGAATAATTAAATTCATTAATTAAAAAACAAAAAACCCTTTATACATGCATTTGATTCATTATAGTTTTATTAAGTTCATTTATGGGATTTTATTTGAGTTATAATATGTGTGTTATTATTCACAATAAATTTTATAAATAAAACTTATAGGGTTATGAGACATGTATTAATTTAGTTTACTGAGATATTGGGAGAAATATATTTTATTACATAATATTGTTACTAGAAAGGATGTCATCAATAAAACATTTACTTTATTCTCTTTGGCTTTTTAACATGTTTCAAGACACTAATATAGAAATTTATGTAAGATAACCAAATAAAACTATAAAAGAGGCATGGATGGTCACATAAATAGTGTATCCATAATCTCATTAAATATTATTAAAATAAATTTTAACAATTAATATTATTTTCAGTCTATTGAATTTAAATTATTCAAGTAAAATTGATCACAAAAATTATGTAATGAGATTTTCAACTTTTGAATATGTGGTTTCAATGATGTCTCCTTTTAGTAATTTGTATAGTAATGAATAAATATTTATTTATTTTATAGTTTAATTAATAGATTAATATATAAATATTATTTTTGTTACATGAATACTAAAATACGTATTTATTTGTGATATTGAGGAATATAATATAATATTATTTATTCATTTAACCAATTTTTTGGGGTATTAAATATTTTATTATTCTTGGTCTGACATGTTCATTGGAGGATTGATGGGGTGAGTAAATTTTATGATGAAAATGATGAATTTTAATTAATATCATATAATTTTTTTTATTATATAAATGATATTTATGTTAAAAAATTTCTTGAAAATTATCATAATATTATTATATTAAATGCGGATTTCATAGAGGAAATATATTGATGACGGTGATTTGCCTAATTATATAGTATTTACCTCTATTTATAATCACTCAATTATATCTATTGAGAAGTAAAACTTATTATGCACAATAAAAGTCTCCATAAAATTTCATCAACCAGTTATTGAATAATTCTTCCATAGTACCTATCATGAACATATAGGGAGTAATATAAAATATTGTTCCTATCGAAAAATGAACTACATGAAGAAGTTTTATTTGTTGTTTTATCAAACCAATATTCCTGAATTACACCCAATGATTCATGTAGATAATGTGGATAAACCTAGAGAAATACTTTCATAGAATCACCACCTTAATTATATCACATCAAGATCAACATAAAAAAAATTCAAGAGATTTATCCTATTTTAAACTATAAAAATATGTATTTTAACGACTTAAATATAGTAAATAATATTATATTAGTTGGTATAAATGTGTAATTGTAAAGAACATTAAATTTGAAGGAATTTTATTTTCATAAATCTTTTGGAATTTTACGAGTACGCAATTTCTGACGGCACCTGATTTTGAGGCCCGGTGTGCCCGGAATAATTTTCTGAAGTTTTGTTAAGCTTAAATTAACGTGCATAAGCAGTTTTCCTGAAAAAGTGGAATAAATCTTAAACGGTTACTCAGATCAGAAGTCTGAGGGCACCGTTATGCTCAGGATGATGGGTTTACCCTAGGCGTGACATATGTTTAGTCGACGCAGGCCTCCTATGAGAAACCCCGAAAATGGCATAATCGTAAATAAATTAATTAAATAAAGTTATCTTATTTTTTAAATGCTTATATCTCACAAATGGTAACTTTGATTAAAAATCAAAGACCACTGCTGAACTCGTGAGGGTATGCTTCCTTTAAGTAGAAACTAAGTTTGGCCAACGCGAGCCACCTGATAAAGTTAGTTTTTGGCCGCAAATAAAATAAATAAGTGACAATTATTTTATTATAAAATTTATAACTTCTTAACGGTAACTCGAATTGAAAATATGAGAGTACCGTTGAGTAATTGGGTTGTGTTTCTCATAGTCAGAGCCTAACATTGACCGTAGTGGGTCGAGGGTGACTGATAATAATTTCCCAATCTTTTTTTCTGGTACGTCCAGTAAACGTACGAACGACGTTTTATATCTTTTGAACCGGTGCTCGGAATCGAATTCTGAGGGAACTGTTGAACTCACAGTGCCAATATTTTATTAAGAAGACATTCACCACAATGGTGGATGATCGGGTATAAAAGTTAGTTTTTTGGGTTTTACGTGGGTTAAGAAAATAAAATAAGTGATTAATTTATTTTATTTTGTTAAACACATGCAGTGAGGATATATTGGATAGAATCTCCAGTTGGGAGTTTTTGGTGGAACATCTACACCCTAACCTCCCATTTAATGGGGAGGGAGAGGAAACCTCTCAAACCCCCCATCAATTAATTTTATATGTCGACATAAAATTAATTGCACTCAATTAATTATATGGGTCTACGTAAAATTAATTGTTGTCAGTTAATTTTATGTGTCGACGTAAAATTAATTGCTCTCAATTAATTTTATGAGTTAATGTAAAATTAATTGTTGTCAGTTAATTTTATGGGTCGATGTAAAAATTAATTGTTGTGATTTAATTTTATGTGTTGACATGAAATTAATTGTTGTCAATTAATTTTATGTGTCAACATAAAATTGATTCGTGCCACATGTTTTGATGCAGGCTACATGAGGGAAACTTCTTGTCATCCTCCACTCTTATGTTGTGCCAACGCACCTCTTAAATTGCGCCAACACAATTTAATTCGCCCGACCCCCTTTTTAAATTGAGTAACCACATCGTTGGAATTTAGGAAGGTTCCCAATAAATGAACCATCATAAATTCAAAGATGGTTACATACCTCTCCCCCTCTCCTATATATAGGGATCTTGGGAGAAGGTTTTGGGATGGCTTCACCAAGAAACGAAGCACTGGTAAACTATTGCGACACCCAACACTTGGGGAAATCATATCCTCTCCAACGAAGAAAGTGAATAACACCAACGACGATCTTACACACAATTCTTCTTCGACCATCCTTCCCCAGAAACCTATCCTCCACAACAACGTCAATGAACCGACGTAGCTCGGAATTGGGGACGAGTGGCGGACGCGAGGAACGACAGACTTCATCGTCTTCCTTCCTCAACTCTGCGAACGAGCGACGAGTAAGAGGTAAGGGTTTTATTTTTATTTAAATTATGAACCTTTCCCATGTTCTTCCATTCTCTCAAAATGAAGAACAGTGGTTGTTCTGCTTCATACTTGCGAGAACCAATTGCTACCACCCTAAACGCGGTGGGTCTGGGCCAAACCAACATGGCCCGACCCCTTCGTTGTTCTTTTTGTAATGAATCCACGACAGCATGGCAATGCTGCGATGATGAAGAAGGCGGCGAACAAACGCCGCACTACCCGCGAACTCTATGAACTACGCCACCCCCGCACGCTGCATGGAATTCGGCACCCTACATGGTGCACCTGCGCCCTGCCCGGTACACCCGCGTCCAGACGGAGCCCAGCCGGCCCGCCCACGCCACACGTGGTCTTCCCTCTGGCCTCTCAGTCACCGGCCTGCTGAACCGGCCCCCGACGCCCCCGCGGTGTCGCTGGTCAAACCAGCCGGGTCTCCCGGGCCGAGTTACCAAGCCGCCTACGTGGCGACTATCGGGCCGAACAGCCTCGCAGTCCACTAGGTCGGGCCCAGCAGACCGTGTAAAAAATTAGTGCGATGACTCACCCAATGGGAAGGGTCAGACCCATCGAGTCTGACCGGGTCGACCCAGACCAGTTCGGTCCAGTCTGGGTATGGCTGAGTTGGTCTGACCGGGTCAGACCGGACCTGGGCTCATTACTGGCTCATTACCTTCTTGGGCCATATCTTTGGCACCGGACGTCCGTTTGACGAACTGTCAACTACTCCGGTACTTTTGGAGCATAGCTGTCCCTTTTAGTATATCCCATGGGAGTTCGGGGAATAGTTGAGATACGGCTGGGTTGGTTCGTATACGAAACCAACTGGGCCCCCGGAACAAAGAGGCTAATAACTCACGAACCGGGCGTCCGATTGATGCAACATCTATTGCGTTAAGACCCCTGTGACGAGGTGGTCCTTTGTGATACTTCTTCGTGGGACTTTGTGATACTTGGAGTATTAAATAGTGGCTCATGTAGAGGATCCTCTCGGAGGTGAGAATACAGATTATGGTGACTTTGTAGATGGCTAAGACCTGATGACTGCTTGTCCGATTTGATTCGGAGTGACTTGCATAGCGTAGTGGGGAGCACTACATTGTGAGGTGGCAGACCCATGGAGGAGGAGCACTATTTTTTGAGTTGTCAGACCCGTGGTACTCGATAAGAGAAGTACCTCTATAGGCTATGAGGGGGAGAACTACTATGTGAGGTGGCAGACCCATGGTGGAGGAGCACTACATTGTGAGGTGGAAGACCCAAAGTACTCGACAGGAGGAGTACCTCAACAATCTAAGGTTAGTGAGTGACACCTCGGAGTCGTGACATGACTACTGCACTCGAAAGAGGGTGAGTTCTCCAGCAGCCATGTTTTTTATCATCGTTAATAAAAATCATGGTTTGAGCTGAGTCAATGACCATTGTGTTTTCCTCATGATTGAGATGGTTTACATGATAACTTAGGTATATGTATGTTAATATACCCAAGTAAAGGTTATCTGTTGAGATATTTCTTTGTGGTTTATTCTTGATAGATTTAGTGAGACCTTGAGGGTATTAGGGTCCCTACTAAGTATCGTTATACTCACCCCTTCATGAGCTATGCCCACACCTTGTTGAATTGGATGCAGATGACAGACAACATTGATCGTGGTTGAGGCTTCTATAACTGGACGGTACCTGGAGGAGGACTTCACGATGAGACGGTACCCGAAGGTGGACTTCACGACGAGACGGTACCCGGAGGTGGACTTCATAACGAGACGGTACCCAGAGGTGACAGACAGACGTGGAGAGCTAAGGTGGCCATCTGTACCTACCATTCAGGTAGGAACTCCGGAGGACGATCCAGGAGTAGCTCGGAACCTTCCTGCTATTTTTTCTTTTCCTTGTACTTTACTATTGGGCTTATATTTCCAGCCCCCTTTGTACTTTTAGCACACTTGTCGTATTGATTTACCTAGTGTTTGCTTCCACTTGTACTCTGGTGTTGTGTTTTTTTTCATTTCATAAAGGCAATGCCTTCCCTTTTTATCGGGATTTATACCTTTGGTGCTAGTCGCCAGCCCTTAGCCTATGGAAGGCAGGCTTGGGGTAGTCACGGAACGGGCCCTGAGGATGGGTCGTGACAAATTGGTATCAGAGGAGGTCGGTTCTACCACTGAACATATGACTCTGATATTTTCTTTCTGTGAAGCAATAGTGTTAAGAATACTGGGTGTGGTTTTCTGTTCAGGGAGTTTAGTGTTGGTGCGGCAGCTGACATATCCATATACCAGGACCCTGACTTCTGATTTCTGACTCAGTGCACGAAAACACTGATTAAATGTGTGTTTTCAAAAGTTTTCCTTTAAATCAGCTCAAATCCGGTCAGCTCACCAGGTATAGTCTTTTGACCGTGTCACATCTGTTTATTTCAGGATGCCTCCACAAGGATGACCAGTTGGATCCCCGAGATTTGTATGCACTGACAGCCCACTGAGCGACAAGGCCACAGTACAGGGCCCTCTTACAGTTGAGGAACCAGCGAAGGCACTAGCTATACTACCACCCATTGGGCCACCAATGCCACCATCCCCAGTAGAAGGCGATGCACGCAGCTTGAGTGTGCTTCAAGAGTTCCAGCGCCAGAGGCCACCCAGGTTCCAGGGAGAGACGGACCCACAGGCGGCTGAGGATTGGCTCGAGGTTGTGGTGAGTGTCTTCAGGCTAGTAGGGATGCCATCAAACTTTATAGTGATCCTTGCTGCTAGCCTCCTTCAGGAAGCAGCAGGCAGATGGGGGAGCTTGATGCTCTAGATGCCTGACGAGGCGACACATCTGTGGGAAGATTTCGAGAGCTTGTTCCATGCAGAGTTTGTACAATCCACCCTTCGAGCGGTGCGTATACAGGAGACACTGTATCTTCAGCAGGGTAGCATGACAGTGGCGTAGTATTCAGCGAGGTTCACCAACCTCTCGCTCTACTCAATTGATATGGTACGGGACCCATTCTTCAGGGCCCGGACCTTCAAGAAGGGTCTCAAGAGAGAGATTAGAGCTTCAGTTGTTTCTCATAGCATCCCGATGCAGACAGGGGTATTGGAGCGAGCCCTCTTATTAGAGAGTTTCCTTGCTGAGTAGTCTCAAGCAGAGGGATCCACTACTAGCCGGTATGCAGTGGAGTCTTCTGCAGCTGTTAGTAGACAGATGACGTAGAGGTCCAAGAGTGCCAGACCTATAGCTGGTCGGTCGCACGACTCAGGGTCGGTAGTGCGAGGCACTAAGGGGAGTGATAGATCCAGATCTACCAGGCTGTGTTACACGCGCGGCGGACAGGGTCACATGGCTCGTGATTGTCCGACCCACCGCTCAGATGATCAGTAGATAGATGAAGGACCTACCAGGAAGAGGTGGAGGTTCGATCGAGGCGGACAACAAGGAGCCGAAGACCGAGGCAGGGGAGATGGTCGTGTAGCTGGAGGTGGACGACGCTTCGAGGTATTGCCACCACCACCACCAGGAGGTCTACCCTGACCATAGGGAATAGGTGGACATGGAAGAGCACAACTTCATGCATCTGATGCATACGACTATGGTGCTCCGGAAGCAGGGGGGACAGGAGCATGACTAGTTCCAGGCATGGAGGCCTTTGTTCTTAGTGCTTCTAGTTTCCATGATGCTATTTTTTGTGGATGTTGCGCGACTTTGTACTTGAGCTGTAGTAATAAATGACTCTTGTCCATGGGATATTTGATTTCCTTCCCTTTTGTGTGGTTGATACTGAGAGGTTTTGGTTAAAACTGTTGACTTGACCCTCACATTTGAGATTCCTACAGGAGGAGACCCAGTGACCACACACTGATAGAGACAGTGTGACTCAACCCTTGGAGGCGAGAGTGACGGTTGGATCTCTTAGTAGTAGCTTTGAGGCCTTACGACGTCATCCAAGACATGAAATGTACCGTTCATGTTTGGATTGAATGTATTAGGAAAAGAACGTGGATCATCCAGAGGATGAGACATGATTTCCCTTTTTCAGCAAAGGGGAAATCTAAGTAGCTCTTGTAAGACCACAGATGGTGCAGGCTATGATGGAGAAGGTGCAGATCATCCATGAGTGGATGAATACTGCACAATGCAGACATAAGTCTTATGCTGATAGGATACAAAGACCACTGGAGTTCGAGGATAGAGACCACATTTTCTAACGGGTATCACCTCGACGTGGACTACGGAGATTTGGCAGGGGCGGCAAGTTATCTCCACACTTCATCTGGCCCTTCCACCTCAGTTGCACCAGGTGCATGACGTCTTTCCACGTATCTTAGTTGAGGAGGTACGTACACGACCCGACCCACATCATCGATCACGAGGAGATGGACATCGACGACGGGGTGACCTTCACCGAGGGTCTGGTGGAGATTTAGGATCTACAGGAGCAAGTCCTTCATGGATGGTCGATTCCTCTAGTGCGCGTTCGTTGGTAGCACGAGGACCTCTAGTAGAGCACTTGGGAGCTGAAGGCTCAGATGGATACTCAGTACCTCCTTTAGTTTCCCTAGTTTCTGTTGTAGCATTACGAGGACATGAAGCCCTGAGGTGGGAGTAATGTAAAGGCCCGTAAAATTGATAGAATTGTTTTTTCATAAATTCTATGGAATTTTAAGAGTACGCAGTTTCTGACGGTACCTGATTCTGAGGCCCGGTGTGCCCAGAATAATTTTCTGAAGTTTTGTTAAGCTTAAATTAACACGTGCAAGCAGTTTTCCTAAAAAAGTAAAATAACTCTTAAACAGTTACTCGGATCAGAAATCTGAGGGCACCGTTGTGCTCAGGATGGCGGCTTTACTCTAGGAGTGACTTAAGTTTAGTCGGCGTATACCTCCTGTGAGAAGACCCGAAAATGGAATAACCATAAATAAAATAATTAAATAGAGTTATTTTATTTTTCAAATGCTTATAACTCAAAATGGTGACATGGATTAAAAATCGGAGATGACTGCTGAACTCGTGACGGTATGATTCTTTTAAGTAGATACTAACTTTGGCCGACACGAGCCACCGGAGAAAGATAGTTTTTGGCCACAAATAAAATAATTAAGTGACAATTATTTTATTGTAAAATTTATAACATCTAAATGGTAACACGAATTGAAAATCCGAGAGTGTCGTTGAGTTCGCTAGGGCATGTTTCTCCTAGGCAGAGCCTATCCTCGACCGCAGTGGGTCGAGGGTGACTGATAATGATTTTCCGAACTTTTGTTCGGGTACGTCTAGTAAACGTACGAGCGGCATTTTATAACTTTTGAACCGGTGCTCAGAATCAAATTTTGAGGCCACCGTTGAACTCGCAGTGCCGATATTCGCTTAATAGGAATTTCACCTCAATGGCGGATGATCGGGTATGAAAGTTAGTTTTTGGTGTTTTACGTGTGATAATAAAATAAAATAAGTGAATAATTTATTTTATTTTGTTATGCACATGCAGTGTGGATAAAGTGGATAGAAGCTCCACTTGGGAGTTGGTGGTGGAACCACCACACCTTAACCTCCCATTTAATGGGGAGTGGGAGGAAACCTCTCAAACCCCCCATCAATTAATTTTATATGTCGACGTAAAATTAATTTCACTCAATTAATTTTATGGGTCGGCGTAAAATTAATTTTTGTCAGTTAATTTTATGTGTTGACATAAAATTAATTGTCCTCAATTAATTTTATGAGTTGACGTAAAATTAATAGTTTTCAGTTAATTTAATGGGTTGACATAAAAATTAATTGCTATGACTTGATTTTATGTGTTGACATGAAATTAATTGTTTTCAATTAATTTTATGTGTCAACATAAAATTGATTTGTGTCATGTGTTTTGACGTAGGCTATGTGGGGGAAACTTCATGTCATCCTCCACTCTTATGTTTTGCCAACGTACCTCTTAAATTGCACCAACACAATTTAATTTTCCCAACACCCTTTTTAAATTAAGTAACTGCATCGTTGGAATTTAGGACGGTTCCAAATAAATGAACCATCATAAATTCCATGATGGTTACATACCTCTCCCCCTATCCTATATATATGGAGCTTGAGAGACGGTTTTGGGATGGCTTCACCAAGCAACGAAGCGTTGGTAATGTATTGCGACGCCCAACAATTGGGGAAATCATATCCGCTCCAACGAAGAATGTGAAGAATGCCAACGAAGATCTTCCACGCGATTCTTCTTCAACCTTCCTTCTGCATAAACCTATCCTCCGCAACATCGTCAAAGAACTGACGTAGATCAGAATTGGGGACGTGTGGCGGATGCGACGAATGACGGTCTTCATCGTCTTCCTTCCGCGACTCCGCCAATGAGCGACGAGCAAGAGGTAGGGGTTTTATTTTTATTTAAAGTACGAACCTTTACTATGTTCTTCCCTTCTCTCAAAACGAAGAATAGTGGTTTTTGTGCTTCATACAAGCGAGAACCTATTGCTACCACCCTAAACGCGGAGGGTCCGGGCCAAACCAACATGGCCCGACCCCTTCATTGTTCTTTTTGTAATGACTCCACGACGGCATGGCAATGGGGCGATGGCAACGAAGGCGGCAAAGAAAGGTCACGCTACCTGCGACCTCCATGAACTACGCCGCCCCTGTGCCCCCGCGCGCTGCCTGGCATTTGGCACCCTGCCCGGCGCACTCTCGCCCTGCCCAGTGCACCCGCCGCCAGTGGGAGCCCAACCGGCCCACCCACGCCCCACGCGGTCTGCCTGCTAGCCTCTCGGTCATCGGCCTGCTGAATCGGCCCACGACACCCTCACTGTGGGGCTGGTCGAACCAGCCCGGTCTCTCGGGCCGAGTTACCGAGCCGCATACATGGCGACTATCGTGATGAACAGCCCTCGTGGTCCGCTGGGTCAGGCCCAGTGGACTGGGTCAAAACTTAGCGGGCTGACTCACCCAATGGGCTAGGTCATACCCAATGAGTCTGACCGGGTCGACCCAGACCAGGTCGGCTCAGTTTGGGTAAGGCTGAGTTGGTCTGACCAGGTCGGACTGGACCCTGGCTCATTGTTGGCCCATTACCCTCTTGGGCCTTATGTTTGGCACCGGACGTCCGTTTGAAAAACCGTCTGCGGCACCGGTAATCATGGAGCATAGCCTTCCTTTTGAGTATACCCCATGGGAGTTCGGGGTATAGTTGAGATATGGCCGGGTTGGTTCGAATACAAAACCAACTGGGACCCCAGAACAAAGAGGCTAATAACTCACGAACCGGGCGTTTGATTGACGTGACGTCTGTTGCGTTAAAACCCCTGTGACGAGGTGGTACATTGTGATACTTATTCATGGGCCTTTTTGATACTTGGAGTATCGACCAATGGCTCGTGGAGAGGATCCTCCTGGAGGCGAGCATATGGAGTACGGTGACCTTGTAGCTGGCTGAGACCTGATAACTGCTAGTCCGATTTGATTCGGAGTTACTTGTATAGCCTAGTGAGGAGCACTACTTTTTGAGGTGGAAGACCCATGGTGGGGGAGCACTAGTTTGTGAGGAGGCAGACCCGCAGTACTCAACAGGACGAGTACCTCTGTAGGCTATGAGGAGGAGCACTACTATGTGAGGTGGCAGACCCATGGCGGAGGAGCACTACTTTGTGAGGTGGCAGACCCGCGGTACTCGACAGGGGGAGTACCTCAGCATTCTAAGGTTAGTAAGTGACACCTCAGAGTCGTGACTGTACTACTGCACTTGACAAGGGAGGATTTCTCTAGTAGCCATGTTTTTCATCATCGTTAATAAAAATCCTGGTTTGACCTGAGTCAATGACCTTTGTGTTTTCCTCATGATTGAGATGGGTTACTTGATAACTTAGGTATATGTATGGGAATATACCTAATTAAAGGTTATCTGTTGAGATCATTCTTTGTGGTTTATCATTTTTGGATTTAGTGAGACCTTGAGGGTCTCAGGGTCCCTACTGAGTATCGTTATACTCACCTCTGCACGAGCTATACCCACACCTTGTTGTGTTGGATGCAGACGATGGATAGCACTGATCGTGGTTGAGGCTTGTAGAACTGGACGATACCTGGAGGAGGACATCACTACAAGATAGTACCCATAGGTGGAATTCACGACGAGACGATGCCAGCAGGTGGACTTCATGATGAGACGATACCCAGAGGTGACAGACAGACGTGGAGAGCTGAGGTGGCCATCTGTACCTACCATTCAGGTAGGAACTCTGGAGGACGATCCAGGAGCAGCATGACACCTTCCTGCTATTTTTTAATTTCATTGTACTTTAATGTTGGGCTTTTATTTCCGGCCCCCTTTGTACATTCATCACACTTGTCTTATTTCTTTACTTAGTGTTTACTTCTTCTTGTACTCTGTTTGTGTGTTTTTTTTTTTGCGTTTCCTAAATGCAATGCCTTCCCTTTTTATCAGGATTTACACCTTTGGTGCTAGTCGCCAGCCCCTGGCCTATGAAAGGAGGTCTTGGGTTAGTCATGGTACAGTCCCCGAGGACGGGTGGTGACAGTAATTACAACGGATATTATGTTTTTAGTGTTAAATTTATATATCAAAAATCATTTTAATGAAAAAATATATTAATTTATGTTAGTTTTTCAATACAGACAGATCATTTAAAAAAAAGTTAAATCTTCAACATTTTTAGGTTATTACCATAACATTTTTAACCAAAAAAAGAATCAATAACTATTAATTATCAATACCAGAAAATATTTCACCAGCACTGTAGATGACGATTTTTAATATTGTAAACAATTAATGATGTTTAACAAATTATTTTTAATAATTTCATTTTAATGTACGTTTTTAAATTTCAAACTCAATAATGGTCACATAAATTCTTTTTTTAATTTCAAATTTAACAATATATAATACTAACATATTTATTATAATTTTTATTTCCAATAAAAAAACACATATTATTTGAGTTCATATATTAAATTTAAAAATTTTATTTCATATTTTTATATAAAATTTAGTATAATGATATAAACATTGTAGTTTTATAAAATTTATAAAATATAATAATACATTTTTCGAAAAAAACATACAATAGTATATAATATTAGGAAAATTGAAAATATTTGTTCGACATAATATAATATTATTTTAAGGATGATTATTATTTTTAACAATGAAAAATAAAATATATGTGGCGATCTATCAATCGAGTAGTGTGACCCTAACCATAAAATTTTTAGCTTTTGTTCAATCCCTCTATATGTATAGTTCCCCCATGCTAGGTATTAGATCAAGTCCATTGATCTGACTTTATCTTCATATCTCCTAAATTAACTGGGATCATCTTAGTCTTATGTTATCCACTTGGAACCCTCGATGGGTTCAATGCATATCCCAATGAATCAATCATCATCCTTCTCATTGAACTACATAGTATATAAACCATTCATTGATGTGGGGACGATGACCTTTCTCTTCGAACTAAATTACTTAACTAGTTTGGTGTGCTTTCTCCAACATCATTCAATCACCCCTTCTTCATTATCTCTAAGGATATTATTTGTAATATAGTTGGTATTGCTTTTAGCTGTTATATTTACTTATATATTGAAAAAAAATTAATATTATTTTTCTTTGATTGGTTATATTATCATCATACCCTTCATTGTTGAATATTTTGTAAAATTTTAGGAACTCAATAAGAAACATTCCAAGTTAAATTCTAGAGTATAAATATTTAATCAAATACTACTCTTTGGAGGTTTACATCGAATGGAATAAATAAAATTGTTTCATTATCTTAAATTAATATGAAATAATTATTTTTTATAGTTTCTTGTGCCATAAAATATCATTGATTTAAAAAGGCATAAAGACACGGGGAACTCTTTAATTATAGTTATATCCCTAACTCATTCTTCAAAATTAAATTTTTGATAATGACTTAATTTTATACTTCAATAATTCATTACACCATTAAAATTTACAACAATCTAGTAACAAATTTTAATTCATTAATTTTGTTTAACCCTTACTCATGGAATATTTTATAAATAATAGTAAATGTTTTACCTCATGATTGCATTTTCAAGATATAAATTCTTACTTTTTATTCTATAGGATTTTTTGAAATCATAACTTGTAAGTTAAGATAACTAGAAATAATTATTCTCCAAATTTGGATGTGTATTGTATTATTTTTGGTTGATTTTTTTAATAGGATATATTTCATTTCCCCACAAGAAAATGAGATTTTATGTTTTTCTTTATTTTAATTTTTCTAATTCTATCATTTCCCTTACAATTATATATGACCTCCATTAATAAAGTGTCTCCTTCAGGGATAAGTACATCTGATACCATGAATATAACAATTCACTCGAAATATCGACCTTTGATTCATGGGCCACTGAGATCAACCAATTAGATCTTTACCTTTTCAGATCCCCCTACCTGATATAGTATATAGTAATATTTAAATAGTCATATCCTTAGTTTCCATTAATTATTTACTCAAAATCATGAACTAGATTTTGGGAGAGTCTACTTTAGAGTGGTGTGTTTTTTGTGATCCTTGACTGGGTGGTATATATGGTTGATGGGAGGTGGTGGTGGTGATCATAGAATGTGGTTGTGGGAATTTTTGAATGGTGTTTTCTTTTTTTGGTTAAGGGAATTCGAAATAGATTAGATGAATGACATGTTGAGGACAGCTGGTAATGGGTAGCATGTACTAAATCATGAGAATGAAATTCTTATGGGACACTCAAGGAGAATGTGGAACACTACTTTGATGTTTTTAGGGGATTAGATAATTAAATCTATATAGGTTTCTATATTACTTTTTTTTATTTTTTTCTGTGTTTTTTATGCTCTTTCTCTAAGAATCATTCTTGTTTCAAATTTTATTTAGTTATATATAGCTACTAAATTTTCTCATGTGGATCAGAAATTCTCATCATTTCAACCAATTACCCTCATTATTTTTTGTAACCCCAAATATTTATTATCTTTAAAACATTTTAATTTATAATTAGATAATAGATTTACTTTTGGTGTCATTTATAAGACGAAATCATCATACATAATCCTAATTATTTTTTTAATAATTTCCACTCCAGAATATTTTTTCAATTTAACCGTATTAATATCTTACATGAATGTTTTTATGTTTCTAATCTCTAAAATATTTAATAATTTTATTTTATACTGTAATGTAATTATGAAAAATGAATACTAAAATTATAAACATTAAATTAGTTTTAATATATACAATATATATATTAACTAAAAACAAAATTTTATGTTAAATCATGAAAGTTATAATTATTCAATATTTGGATAGGCAATTTTCATAAAATTAAATTGCAATGTGATTTAATAAGACCTAATTATCATAATATAAATTTTATAATATTATGAAAGTTGAAATTGATATTTTTTTTATTCTGTATTATTAATGCTATAGTAATTCAACCATATATTGAAATTATTTGGTTAATTTTTGGTTTCTAGAGTTGATTAAACATTGAAATGATAATGGTTTCAATGTGATCAATAATTTTCAACAATCACAAGATTTGAAATCAGATATCATATTTTCCCATGATTTCTTAGTATATAACATTTCCCTTTTATATTGTTTTTATGTTGGGAATCCATGCTGTAAATTTATCTAATACCATTTTGCCCGATTGAATAGTCATAATAATGCATCAGTTTCTATTCATTTGTATTTATATAATATATAAAAAATTAATGGAAACCACCATGTTGATAATTTTTTTATTTGATTTAGTAATTTATAGGAATGGGGGGATTTGATGTGTGAAGGGGAGGGGGTTTGGGTAGATACCATATAGAGAGTTATTGATGGTTGGTTAAAAGTATCATTAATAAAAAGGGATTGACTTGTAATTAGTAGTGTTAAATGGATTATTTAAGTGGTTTTTGGGGTTAAAAAATTGGTTATAGGATAATATATAGAGTTATGAATAGATTTTAGAAGGATTCTTCTATCTAGAATTGGTCGTTGGGGTCATTCATTATGGCGGATCACATCTTGAGGATTTCTCATCATATTTTATTTACTTATGATCGTTATAGTGATTTATATATATGTATTTGTTGGTATAAAATATATATTATATTATTTCTCACTATTTAAATTGGATCCTTATAAATTCATTCATTAATTAAGATTTCATATATTGAATCAAGTAGTGGGTTCCCAATAATGTAACTCAAGAAGTGGATTCAAATGAATATGTAGTATAATTTTAGTTCAGTGGTGTCTCGTGATTGAATTTTAATATGACACAAGTGACACAAATGACATGGTATGTTTGATCCATTATGTATTATCTTTGTTGTTTTAATGTTCAATATAATGATACAAAAAATATATGAATTTTTACTGTTGTAGTAGTGACTACGTCTTGGATGGATAAAATAGTAAAACTAGAGAACAGTGGAATGATTTATAGCAATAAAAATAGATAATTTAGTAGAGGTGAAGTGAGATGACGTATCATGACAACAAAATATAAGGTAGACACAATAGAAGTGTATATAGAATGAGTGAAATTTTAGAAGTTTCTCCAAAAAAACTCTTGGCACAGAGAACTCACAAAATTGTTATAGCTAGTAAGAACCAACACCAAATCATGTGACTATGAAGATGTGGAATATAAAACATAATGATAAAAAATGTATCATTGGTAGCATAATATGTCTTAAAATAGTGTAAAATAAAAAACAACCCTTAGTAGGGTGCAATAATAGAAAAATATCCTTGGATAGAATGATATTATATATGAAGAATAATAATATTTTGTATATCTATATGACCTTGAATAGGATGATAAGATGTAAAAAAAGAGAGAATCATGCAATATGAGATGTTTGTTTTCTCTAGAAATGACCATCCCACCAAGATTAGAGAACATGATCCTTGTTTTTCATGGTACCACATTAAGAATGCCATGCAGTTAATGATGGAGGAATTTTATATTCAAGGTAATTCATGGGATTAAATTTATTTTTTGAATTAAATAATAAAAGAATAAGTAAGAATATTTTTAAAGAAGTATGCTTTTAGAAGATTTGGAAGAACAATTAGAATGGAAATAGAGGTTCTGATTACTCAAATTGAGGGAATTTTATATGAGTTTTAGTTCAAAACTGTACTGCTATCATATTTGAGTAGCTAGAAATTTTTAGACCTATAAAACTGTAGTAAGATACATTACCAATGGTGTCTGCACCAACATGGGTTAACAAAATTCTGGAATAATGAATGTTTGATTTTCAAGAGTAGTAAATGGATCACACTTACTGCGACATATGATGGTTTTGTTGTATGGAAAACATATATATAGGATGTTTTCAATGAATTGAAACCTTTTTTATGTTGATTACGGATATATTAGAAATATGTTTTATTACTTTAGTGTTGTTTTTGATAGAATTGAAACTTTCCAATCAACATTATAATATACATGTGGATTAGTGAGATTCCCAATGATGATATAATTTCCATAACTAATTTCCAACTATAAAAGGTGGAAAATAATTTAGAGAATGTAGGTTTTATGTTTCCATGTCTACAACCAATGAATCCACAATGGAAAATTATTTTATAGAGTTTGATTTCATGATTAAAGAAGATTCCCATCCAAATAATCACCTTAAATGAATTCTGGTTTTCATGGTAGGCACAAATGATAAGAGAGAGGTGTGAGGTTTTGTTAGGGGAAAGGAAATAGAGTAGTTTCATTGTATGGAGTTGTTGGGGATTTGTTTGGAGTACTAATAATCTTTAGCACATCCCAAATAATCTGTGTTTTTACCATGATTAGTTAGGTGGTGGGTGGGGTTAATTAATATGGTGTTAGATAATAGGTGGGGCTACAAGTGGATTTTTAGAAGGTTTGTTCAATGTAAAATCGGTGGTTATTGGATGGTCACAAAGGGTTGTGCCTCTAGATGATTTCACTTCTTCTTCATCGATTTCATTATGATTATTCCACTAATTTGTATTTGGGATGATACTTGTATAGAAGAAATATACAATTGTTCTTCTCTCCTATATTTGGAACCATGTCACTACAAAATATATATTTCTGTTTGTATCTATTTTAACTAGTTATTATCACAAATGGATGGAAACTTGGATGGAGGAAATCTTGATAGGTAATGTGATCACCAAAAATTAACACCTACTAATACCATACCACTACATTTATTATAATCAATTTTAGTCATTCACACCATAATATTACTTGTGCTATGATTTTTTGGAAGCTGCAGAAATTTGTATGTGGAGTCCCAACATATTTTTATTAATTTTTTATTCTTTTCTAGTCCCAATTCATGTATTTTGATAAATATTTTTATAATTAGAATGGTTTAGAATGATTAAAGGTACATAAAAACATACATTCAATTCCCCCACAAATGTACATGATGATAAGACTATATTTACAACACATTTTTTACCTCCCATCATTCATACTAACTCATCCCTAGTGATTAAGTGTAAATCATTGGGTTATAAAACTAACTGATTCGTTTGAATAACTAGTCACTAATATACATCCGGTGGGGGTTCCATCAAATGTTTCTACAATTTTAAAGTCAATTTTCATTGTATTTTCATTATTGGGTTTTCAAGTGTGTGACAATTTTTTGGATTTTTGGAAAGAAATGTTTTGATAGTGACATAAATTATGCATTATTATACGAATACATCACTTCTGGTGGGAATATTTTCATACATAAATTGGAACAGGATTTCCTGGACATTATGGACAAAATCAAAAATGGGTAGAAGTCATAAATACCAAACAAGGATTGTGAATTCACAAAAGGACATGAAAATTTGAATAAAAATATCCCATTAGTAAGAAAAAAATGGGAAAACATTTGGTGTTTCATAAATCTTCATATGGTACACATTTTGGGTGGAATCCATCATGCATGTATAAATAAAATATATGAACTCTCAACAAACCATTTCACTACATAAGTGACTTTTAACTTAAATTATTGTATATGTGAATGATTTTTTATCTATTACTAGTCCTTTATCTTCCATGTTAGAAATAAGAAGTATAGAGAAATTGTTTATAGAAGAACAAAATTTGAATGATTTTGTAATATCGTATTTATATTGGTGGCACTCACTATGGTTGAAATAATAAAGGTAACATGGTCATATGAAATTATGTTTACTTAAGTTTGGTTTCATTGATTATTATGACTACCAATTTATTTTTTTGTAGTATTGTTTATGCTAGATAATCTCTTTTGGATTCTACCATTATGGCTTTGGCATGTCATTGCATGGTGAGGATATGTGTTCAACATGATATTGATGTAAAAGAAAGTTGATACCATCTATTTTTCATAGAAAATATGAATCATAATATTTATTCAAATTTTTATGTTTTTAACATTTTGTTTCATTCAAGTTTTCTTGTTTTCCAGTTATAATTCATGTCCATTAATATTTTGTTCTATTAGGATTTCACATTCATGTTAATTATGGTATTTTATGGTGGGGAACTAGTGAAATGAATCTTGTTATCTATAGATGTGTTATGAGAAGATAAGGATAGTCACACAATTGTTCTATGGTATTTATTTTACTTCTTGTACTAATTTTGTTTTTTATTTTTTTATCTCATATATTTGTGTTCTTTTCATATTTTGGGGTTGTATGCCTAGTTCATCATTGGTGGTCATTAATGTGATGTAGATTCTGGAGGAGAGTTTTATATACATTTGATTAAAGGACTGAAATGATGATATAAAATCTCATATATGATTTCCCTCATTGTGTTTTTATATGATCCAATCTTAGTGTTATAGTTTCCCAAAATTGGAAACATTTATTATCTTGTTCACTGAACTCTCCTAGTAAGAGCTACATTATAGAAGTATTCCTTATAAGTTTTATTTTCCTAATAGGTTTTAATATCTTTTTCTTTGAAATAATCAAATATATTTTGTGTATTAAAGTTATAGGAAACCCATATTATATTCAATTTCATGTCATAAATGGAACATATAATCCTATATTTTCTGATCAATGAATTGTTACCTTCGGCATGATTTACTAATAGAGACTTAATTGTTCTAATAACATTAAAAAAAATTACTGATAGTGTTTGGGGTAATCTCACAAAAGAAATCGAACCAAATTTATAAGGATACTAATCAATTCCTTCAATATACGAGCTCCCCTACATCAAATTGGAATATAATGTAATTTCAACAACACTACAACTATGTATCATCTATTGATTATTGATAATGCTACTTCCTATTCCATAGAAATAATTAAATTTCATTACATATGGTAATTATTATTTATAATTATAGAGTATTTTTATATATGAGAATGGGGATCGTGTGATTGATGTAGAAAATTAGAGTCGTCGAGTCCTGTATTATAACTATCCTTATAGGGTTCCCCTTTTTTATGGTCCTCAGAAATTTAAATATGTAACAAATTCATCATTTTTATGAATGTCGAACGTCTTAAAAAATGGTTTCTTGATTTGATAAATTTTCATATGTAAAATAAGTTTTATTTGTAATGTCATACAATTCATGTTCTAATATTTAAAGTTTTTATGTGTTGTGGGTGTGAATCCTTAGATCAAGGAAACACATTTGATGATCCCCTAAATAGTGAATACATTTCCACTTTATGGGATTGTATTACTCATGTGAACACTTCTTCATTTTAATTTTTTACCAGATCCATGTATCCATTTTCATTATTCTAATTTGTGAGTCTGTATTTGTTTTTTGTTGTGTTTGTTTCATGTAGATTATAATGAAAGACTATATGTAATTGTGAGAATTTAATTACAAAGTTGGTGAACTACAACGGTGTAACCCCCAATTGTTGTGACAATTTTTTTGTAAGATAAATAGATTACATATGATGTTTTTTAGAGTTTCATGTAAATTATCTTTAAATTTAAAAATGTCTTTGACATTTTTCATGGTGATTCATATTTGTTTCACGGGGTTTGATAGTGTTTTTTAATTTATTTTTATTTTTTTAAAACCCAAAAATAGATTTTTGTGGAGATTCTTATAAGTTTAATTAAATACAAATATTTAATATAATATGATAGAATTAAATATTGGAATACCATCAAATTATATATTTTTAAAATGATAATTTAGGAATAGATAATAATTGATGGTGTTTCTTGTAATATTTTTTATAATATTACCTTTAAAACTGTAATAGTTGGTAATAACATTAGTAGATAAATATTTCCTTTGAATATTTTTCTAATCATTTTGACCATCAAGTATATATTATCTTTTATTATTGTTATAATTTGTTACAAAATTAATTTATTTGTTGTTTTAACATTTTGAAAAAGTATTTTCTCCAACAATTTAATTATAGAGACAAATTTGTTGTTAAAATGATATAGAAATAAAAATGTTCTATAACTAAAAGATATATCGCAGTTTAAAAAACATCAATATTTTGATGTTTTAGGTATTTATTATTTTAAATTAGTTTCAAATAAAATTCAAATGTTCCTATCTACGATATTTCACATTTTTTATATAAAGTACATCAAATTTTGATTAAAAAAATAATAATTCAATGTTGGGTGCTTGAAAACTTCATACACTATTCCATGAACCCTTCAAGTAGAATTTGAGAGGTAAAATTATAATATGAATTCATTTAAAATTTATTTGTAAAGTTCCATTCATTTTTTTAATGTTTTTCGTTCCTATATTTTTTTATAAATTTAACAGTTGGGATAATATTTTCTTATTAGTTTTTATAGATAGTAATGAAAAAATATGTGGAATGTAAACATGATGATCCCATATAGAGGTGTATAGTAATTAGAGACATTACATAGAGTGATGACATGTGATAGTAATTTACACACCACAGTCATTGTTAACTCGCATAAGGATAAATGAACATAAATATCAGTTTTTAGGTGTCTTAGTATGTGAAGTCATTACACCTTGAGTAGTAACTTCTAACATGGTACATGATTTTAAAGGTTCTATATGATGTATTTCTATCCTACAAGTGGTTTATACCCACATGGTTTTTACTCTATGTAAATAATAATAGTCATGTAGGAAGTATGTGGCATCGATACATTTCATTAATTGACTATAATATAAGCATCACAACTAGACATGGATTACTAAAGATTCAACAAGAATTTACACAATATGTAATAAATGAATACACAGACAATGTCCACACTGAGTTATTTTCATCTTGTCATGAGGGTCAAAAAATATAATAATTAAAGATAGTCATAAACTACATTATGTGTAGGTAGTTTTATATTCCATTTAACAACTATCATTCTAGACCTGGTATATGATGAGTTATTTTCATCATTTCATGTCAGAATAAATATTTAATAATTATCATCCATGTGAAATATGATATTATGTGACATGTAATGATCAATTTACACACTATGTACTTGTTTTTTCTTGATTTAAAGCATGGAATGGGTTTCTCTTAATGGTTTTTTTGAGGAGATTTTATTGCATTTCTAAATTGCTTGCATCATTTCTTCAACTTCCTCTATCATTCCTAAAATATGCAAATAGTTCTCTCATCTGTAACTGGGAATAGACCTACTTTATAAAGGCTGATGTTCGTCTCAGTTTTCAGGCCCATCGACTCTTGGATATTCCTATTGGTCAAGAGGATAGAAGGTCAGTCTCATTACACCCTTTTTTGGGAAACTTTTTCTAATTCAAGTACACTCTTAAATATTTAGTATATGTTTTTGAATCTATTTATAAACTTGTTATGGGACTGTTTACCCTATCAAAATGATTATAGGTTATTTCCCATTCATGTAAAAAATACTAATATCTCTTCAATGAATATATCTATTTGTATTTGAGGTTCTCTATCATTTTTTAGTAATGGGAGGATACTTTTATACTGAATCATTATAACCATGTTTATGAAAATGTGATTTCATACAAGGAGACAGTTAATATTATGAGGAGGGGATTGATCTTTTATGTGGTAAACTACATAGTGTGGTCATTTCTAGAATCAAAACTCACATAGTTCGTATTGAACTGTGTGGTTTAACCTAATGAGGAAAGACTTTTATGGTTTTTCTAGGACCCTATGTACCCATGATCGAGTCCTGGAAGGGATGCACTACATATCTTGAGAATAACAATAAATAGAGCTCTCAAAGTTCATTTTTATGGGGCTTATATAATGGGATAGTTTTTTTCATTATAGAGACTTCTGGGGAAGATGACATGAATATTGTAATTTTATAATCCCATGTGATAAATTAATGGTGTGAGAAAAAAGTGACATTGGATGATCATTTGTGATTTCTTATGATATAGGACTGACATGTTGAGACTACCTTCATATTTGTAATATGGAATTCCTACCCAAGATAGACATCCTACATATACTTGTAATGGTAGGAATAAGAGTCATCATTGTTCAATTGATTTCACATTCCACAGATCAATGAGGTAGAGTGATCATCTCATGGGAATTATTGTCTCGGTGCGTGAGAGGTTAGAGTCAAAAATAGAGTTACATCGAAAGGGTTGTTTATATTAAATAAGGCCTTATGAAGGTGTCCTACATATCCTCATTAATTCAAAAATCACAGTACTCACTATTCTATTTATTAGGGATTACACAATAATTCTTTCCTTACCATTGTGGATGTTTGTAGTGTAGATTTTATGATCATTGAAACTCCCCAAGCCCACATGAGCCATCCTCATTTTGGAAAACAAGGGATATAAATTATTCAATTTAATTACAATTAATAAGGTATATAGATACTTGGATCACCCTAGAAGTTTAATATGGAGCTCAAACCTTACTGAGGGGTGTCCTACGTATCCTGACTATGGGCAGAATCATGGTTGTCAAAGTTCCCTTTATATTAAGGATTACACATGGATGTTTCCATAATTATTGAAATATACACATTATGGTTTCCCAATTGTATGGGTCTTACAAACTGAGGATGAAAATTTTTATCAGGTTTTGGGATGCCCTGGTGACCTAGATTACTTTGCTGGATTGTGTCAAATGACCAACATGACATTCTCTAAGGACGTCACAAGATTGAAATAGTCAATCCTAGATGCTATCACATAACCTAGATAGCTTGTCCAGGGGGTGTTTTATAGCCTATCTAAAATTCCTCAGTGTCATTCATAAGAGTTGGATGGACCCAAATTCATGGTTTCACGAGGGATAGTATGACCCGGTTTGAAGGATATTGCATGTATTTTCCAAAATACATGGAGGGTATCGGGAGCCCTGGCTGACATTTTTGGAAGGTGTCCTGAGTCACGAATGACTTTCACAGAGAGTGTCATGAGAGTGTAGTAAACATGCCCAGAAGTTACTACGAGACTTAACTAACATGATTGGTTTCAATTATGTGAGTTTGGAAATGTATGTGATGGACGTTGTGAGGCTTGGCCGATAGACCCAAAGGGGTTCTTGAGACCAAAGTGGTGTTTCCAGGGGACCGTATGACTCATTCTGACAGGTATGTATTATTTCTTATATCCCAAATAACATGATGAATAATTGTAGGAAGATCTTGGTGACCTGTTCTGGTGTTGTTGTGTATGTTTGGACGGTTCACACGAAACTCATAGGTGGCCAACGGACATGTTTTTCACTAAATTCCTCCACTTTTAATCTTGGTTCTAGTCCTTATATTAAAAATTCTTTATGTTTATTAAATATAAGTTTCTTTGAATCTCAAATTATTGGAGGGAATGTGGTATGTTCTTCACATGTCTTTTTAGAGGTCATTCACATGATCTAGGTATAATCACCTGAAGTTATTCATGTATGGAACATGATAGCCTTCACTGTTAGCAGGTATTTTACTCGATGAAAGAATATTGAGTCCCATGATTAGCCACTCTGAGAAGTGTTCTATTTACCATGCACAAAATAATCCATATGTCAAAGGTGGAACCCTTTTGTTATGATGGGGTGTGAAATTTATCGGAATCACGACAACATTTTTTCGGTAATTAGTGTGGTGTATCTATCACGAATCCACGCTATAGTCGGGGTAGGGGTATGGACCCACTCTTCCTCGCAAGCCTTTTCTCTAGGTCACTCATAGGGAGTCACATAATTTTCAGCACTCGTGAGTCCCTCTCATCAATATTTCCAATATTGTACTATTTCTAATTAATGGGGACATTTCTGATCACATGGTCTTGTCAATGGAATTTTGTATAATCATGTTTACATGTAAAAGGGCCTTCGCAATATCTATGTTCCTATTGAAAGGTGTCTTCATGATTCTTAATTAATGTTTTGGGACATTCCGTGGGACAATGATGGTTTTCAATATGTCTTTCATGAGATCACGGTGGATTTTCTAGTTTTCTCACAGGATCATCTCGTGGATATCCTTGGCATGTCACATGGGCTTTAGGATAGTGAGAGTCTTCCACCACCCCCTATTTTATGTTCTTTGTTTTATTTTACAATGGTTTTGAGTCATTAAATATATCATGAGTGTTGTCTATGAAAATTAATCTATTTTGTTTGTGAATCACATGACCAATATGGGTCATGTGGTGGTGACCAACAATTTAATTGGACGAATCCATCAATTTATCCTTTGAGACTAGAAGGGAAGTGAAAGGTTTCTCAGATATACCTGAGTAATTACATGTGAAAAGGCTAGAAATATAACAAGACTCTGCGGTATTAGGGGTAATGTCACCAAGGACACATATTGTCTTGTGGATTACCAGGGGTGTGCCACATGTCTTTATAGACTACGTGTAGCTCACGAATCCTCCCCATTTATCTCCTTTAGTATTGTTCTAAAAAGGTTAAGCTTTATGAAATATTTCATGGATGTTTTGAATAATAATTAACCTTCCCATAAGTGATGAGTCAAATGAACATTTTGACCACTACGGGTCTGAACATTTTGGCCATATTTTTCCCATTTTCATTGGATTTGTAGTTCGTATTGTCACATGCCTACTGTCGACAACCCATGTGGCCTAGAAGAGATCATCTAGATGATATCGTGAGGCTATTAGTTCTCTTTACAGCCTTCAAAAATAATAGAGACTCATTTAACGTGTCTCCATGGGACCCACCTCAAGTTTATGTTTCGTGTTGAGTTTTTCCATGACCTTATAATGGTGATAAAATCACAAGTCCCTTGAAGGTTCATTCAATCTGAAGAACATTTCAATATTCTTCATCTATTTCTTTTGAAAATACATAATCCCCATATTTATGTTTTTCTCCTTTCATGAATTTTCATATTCTCATTTGGTGGGCATCAACAAATTTACCTTCAAGAGTGACATCTACGGGGAAAAGGGCTCGGTTATGAGGAAAGTAAATGCCCACCAACGTCTTTGGAGGTGTCGTGAACTGGTGTCTTGGCTAATTTTTGGTCCACTAGGAACCTTTAATTCCACAAAATGCCTTATATACAGAGGGACTAAGGTAAAAATTATCCAATGTAAAATATTTCTCTATATATCTCTTTCCCATCCACCATCATATACTCCGTCCGAATATCTGAATGATGGCATATTCTTCCTTCAGTATGTTATCAGTTAATAGATCAACTCAACATTATATTATTTCTTCTAGTTTTATTTCTTTCAATATTTTCATGATATTTTTTCTAGAATATTATGATAGTCACCAGTGATACCCATCACATTCTATATTTTGAATGAACACAAATTCCTAGAATTTAAGGCTAAAATTTTACCAGGTTCCTGTTAAGAGATGCTCATGAATGACCACCGACATGAGAACCCATTTTTGATAACCTAGTGCAGCATTCATGAAATCACACTTTTTTATAACGTATATTATATGTTGGAAGTATGTCTTAATGTGTTAGTGCATTGTATTTCCCTAAAGGTGATAATATTTTTCTAGATAATCTTGATCATTCTAAGGCCATGTCGGGGTCCTTTCATATTTTTCTAGGATAAATAATTTATATGTGTTTTAGATTAGAGTATTTCAGCTCGTACCTGATATAACATTAGATTAAGGTCTTTTAGTTCTGAACAGATATCTTGTTACTTAAGGGTATTTTTTCTCAGACTAGATATTTCTTTAGTTAAGGGTATTTTATCTCCTACTTGATATTGATTTAGTTATATAGATTTAGCTTAGACCATATATCACTTTAGTTTTGGGTATTTTAGCTTGGACCTGATTTCAAATTAATTTACATTATTTTATCTTGGACTTGATATCTATTTTTATGGTCTTTTATCTTTGTCCTTGTATAAATATTGTTTAAAGAGTTTTATCATGGAAATTCAATCACATTATTCTAGGGTCTTTTAGTTCATACATTCTATCTCTTCTGTTTAGGGTCTTTAGTTCAGACCATCAATAGGATCGTCGAATATGGTGGAGACATGTAATGAATAACATAATACACTATGATATTTTGTGTTCTAATTTGGTGTTACTGAATCAAATTATGACCAAATATCCCTTTATCTATAGTGATAAATTTTATTAACCACCATAGGCTCATGTGCAGGAGCCATAGGCGTGCATTCATAGTCAAGCAAAGGGTCCCTTGAAGCCAAGTATCTATTCGGGGGAAAATAGAATATTTGTGGATATAATATTGGTTGAGGGTAAAAAACATGGGATGAAATGTCCACATGGATATTTTTAGAATAGATTATTTAACAATAGCCAAAAAAATTGATCTTGAGGGAATGAGATGGAGCATACATTTCAGTGATGACCCACAACAATATGAGGTGTTGAGTTATGAATCGTTGTTTTTACAGATCTCAAGGAATAAAACAACCTTATAAAAAGGACGAAAATCCATTAGATTGTAACTCAGGGACCTTATTATTTTGTAGAATGGCCATGAAAATATGATATCCACTTTCTTCTGAGGGATACTATTGATTAGAAATGAATCAAACTTCTAGAAAATAAATATGGGTATAGAAGGAATGTTATACATGTAGGGTTTTGACACCATAGGTAATATTAGATCATAATGTTAAGCTAAAGATATATTCCCTGGGGTTTTGAATCAGGATTTATGGGACATAAAATTTTTATGAATTGGAGATCTCATTCCATTCTTGAGAAAGGTTAAAAAACATGCTGATATACCATCGAGGATGTCGAATCCTCTTTGATAGTTTTCTACGAGGATTGTAAATCATTGTCCAAAGTGATTAGAATGAGAGGATGATATGGAAATTCACATTTGTATTAGTTTAGACACACCGAGGTGTTGAGTTATGCTAAAATGATTCCATGGATCACAATGATTTGAATTTCAATTTGAGGAGTGATGTCTTTTGTTAATGTCCATAGGCGCATATACAAAAAACATGACCATTCATGAATAGTCATGAAAAGGGTCCCTTGATGATGGATATATTTTATATGGTTCATGAATGATTTACGCTGATCCGAGTCTCCCATATAATGATGTGTGATGCATAGAAAGTGTAATATCCAAAAAGGGTTCAAACACCCTAAAGGTTTTGTCACCGCCTAGCGAACATATTCTTGTAAAGAGGAGATGTGAATTAGAATTTCACTATCTTTATCCTATACTAGAGGATCAAGAGATCATATCATGGATTTTAATAGGGCTTAAAAGTTAACCCTATGATCTTGATGCATTATATGTTTGAAACCTTATTTTTTCCTAAACTGTGGAGATGAAAAGTTTAGCCGAAAGAAAATTGACATTTTCTCAGGCCACCCTTTCGGGTTTTCCACCTGAAAAGTTTTGTTTCTTTCAAGATGATTAAACTCTATATGGTTTGACCCTTATAATAAAGGGTTTAAGGTTACACAGCATTGGAGAAAGCATTTAAGTTTAGGTTATTGACTCACATGGACCTAATATAGGAGACGTCACACAACAACCTAATTAAGAAACACACTGTCAAGATTACCCCCATAATCTTCATGATAAGGGGATGAAAATGTTGTAAATCATGGATCTTGTTTTTTATGTCAAGAGTAATGATATGGGATAGTCATGCTGAGATTAGTTCAGACTTAGTGAGGTACTATTTTCTACTGCAGTGATGTCAGGGCTCATAATGATTAGAATGTACTTTTTCCAGAGAGATGCATTTGATTGATGGCCCATGGTGCATATTTGAGATCTTGGGGCATGAATTCATATTAAATAAAGGTTCCTTTGATGTTTTATATCCTTTCAATGTTCCACATGATGGTTTTTTGTGACCTGATATGATCATTAAATAATGTGTGGTATATGGAATGAGGTTCTTTAAAATCAAAGGAGAAGAACCCTGTACAATGGTTGACCAAGGATAATATTTAATGGTTATTTCAAAATGTATAATGATGGGTGATGGCATGTTTGTTTAATTTTCATGTAGTTGGGAAAATTTATGTGCATTTTAATGTCATACAGTAAGGAAAGTTTCCACATAGTTTATCATATTGGAGTATGGATACTTTTTCCATCCATTATTTCCATTAAATTTTAATTTCATGTGACCAAGATGTCTTCCATATAGATTAGATTCAGAAGGTAATGAAAAAATTCATTTAGTTTATCTTCATGTGGTCATAATGTAGGAGCTAACATGATCAGGTGAAAATGATTCAGTTGGTACGAATTTTAAATGTATGGGTGTCCATACATATCTCATGAAAATGAAAACAAACCACATATAGTTCTAGATCCTAGGAAATTTAACATAATGCAATGAGGAATTTGATCCCCCTATGTGAAAAGGTGGAATCACAGCTGGGAAAATGAATGAAATTATGGTTGTCACTACATATCCCATGGGGATTGGAAGCTACCCATACATATTTCTTAAATGAGAAACTCTCTCTTTTCAAGTCTAGCCAGTGTTGATAGGTGGGAATTATTTCTATTTATTCTTGATGTCATGATTTCGATTATAGGTACATGCATCACTACATATCAAATGATGAAAGAATCAATTTTGTAATAACCCCTGTTTTTAGAGCGAGTAAATTTTTCTGACCATGTTTGAATTTTCCACTTGTCAATAAAATTTTTGGCTGATTTATGAGAAGTATAGAAAATCTGCGATGTTTCTGGAAATTTCCAGACTACACGCCATGTACTCCCAAGAACACGTAGTGTATCATCTAGGCTAGTGACAACCCGTCTGAGACCAAGTACATGCCGTGTGGTGACCTTGTGTAAAATTCCATTTACATGGCATGTAGTCATCCTTGACATGCTGTGTAATTGTTCGTTCCATGAAATGGATGAGTCCTTGGCCATTTGTTGACCATGTTCACGGTCCAAGCTGGGCACTGGACTCCGTTTAAGTTAGAGTAAGGAAAGTTCATCTAAACAGCGTTTATTCTTGAAATACACGCCGTGTACTTTTTTTTATTTATGCGAGCGGGGGGCCATTGCGTCTAATTTCTATATTTTTCTTCTTCATCCACGTTGGATGAACAGTCCGTCCGAAAGATCTCTGCGAACACAAATCCTCCTAGATCCGTCATACGACCTCCGTTCTTCGATCCGTCGGTGGCTACATGATCACATAGGAAAGGCTAACCCTGCACAACCTATTTCGTTCAAGATCCCTTATCCTTTTCTCTACAAATTTTATCCGAGAAAAATTGCTAGAATATGATGGAAATGTAGATCTACCACAATTTAGACCGATTCAAAGGCGGATATCAGAGGAGTATCATCCTACGAGTACGAGGTGGGTGGTGCATACCTTCTTTCATGTTTTCATAGACTTTTGGGTGTTGCGACCTTCAAGCGCGATGTCAGGTATTGAGAGGAACCCTGTTTAATTTTCTTTAATTATTTATCTGCAATATGGGATGCCTTTAGGTATTCCATGAACTATTTGTGATCGAGCGAGGCTAGGTTAGAGGTCATTTCTCTTTTGGGGAATTTCAATCGGGGGGCCAAAATGGGTATAAACTGAACTACTTATCTTAAACTTCTTAGTTTAATTTGTTAAAGCATGATTGAATTTGGTTAAGGCATTTGAGTCCTTAGGTGCTAGTATGGGATGTTACACCTGTGGTGCAACTTGACTGTTTCGTAATTTCCTGTTCAAAGTGATGCTTTCCAGTATATATATGCAATGTGAGATATTTCCTATGTTGAACTATTTAGTTTTGTTGGGCATGGACAAGATATTTTATTAAGTGATGTTGATCACAGGTTGGGGCTTTGCTCAAGTTACTTGTGTGGTTCCTACCATGGGATTGGGCATCATGGACATCGGTTGAGGTAGTTGGACTATCGGGTTGGGATTGGCCAGGGCTACAAGGATGGTGAGACCATCAAACTTGAGCGACAGATTCGTAGGGACACGAGGTGTCAGAAGTGCTGTGGCTTGGGAACATATTGTGGTGATTACCGCTCACCGGGTACTTTTGAGTAGTGTACACCCAGATCGTCTCCGTGATGAGGTGGTATGACCACTCTCTGGGTAGAGGCCCCCGATATATGCGGTTAGGTGTTATTGGTTTGGGGGTGATTTCCAAAGGAAGCCACATGGGAGGTGAGAAGCCTTCAGAAGATAGGGTTGAGGCTATCAAGTTGGGGGCTGAGGCTTGCCGTGATTTTATGGAAGATATCACTGTTCCAATGGATGTTGTGCGATGGGCGGGTTGAGATATTGAGCTGGGTTATGATTATTGGGAGTACCTTCGGGACGTCGGTACTTGAGACACATGGTGTCAGGTGGCATGTCGTGCCAGATTATAGATCAGAGATTCTAGCATTGGCTGAAGCAGGTGACACTTCCTCGTGGCTGCTGGGCACCAGTGAAGTTTGTGTTTACTATTGGGAATTGTACTATTTACTATTTTTATTATATAAACATTTCTGTCGAAACACTTATATTTGGTATGGAACATTGGGTTGTATCCTACTGAGACTTGTCTCACACACTATACAGGCCCTTTGCGATGCATGTAGACTTTATGAAATTGCATGCAGGTAGAGGGTCAGCCTCAGGAGCTGGACCTTAGTGCTATTGGCATGGAGACTGTTATGGACCTTGAGGTCGTGCCTTACTGGAGTTACCTTGTATAGTTTTTTGTATTATCATGCTTGCCTTATTATGTAGTAACTATTGGTTATCCGTTGGAGCCGTTATATATTGATATGCATGAATTTATATGGATGCATGTTTGTTTGTTTACAGTAGTAGTTGCGGTGATATTCATCGCGTTGTTCAGTTTACTTTTGGTTGCTATTTTTTCTATATCGCTTCCGCTGTTTATTTGATTTTTGATATTCTTCTACTCTGCGGGTCTGGTTTGAGTCTCCTGAGTCATAAAATTTCTACTTCTTATAGACATTATACTCAGACCAGTACCTTTACTTCCTCCGTGAGGGTATATCCTCCCCACTATACCAATTCAGACGCTCACTGCTAGTCGGTAGCCTTTGGCGTTCAGGGGATGTGCGCCTAATGTAGTGACACCCGACCCATTTGGAACTGTTCACGTGTCTGGCTAGGTCCGGGTCATTACAAAGTGGTATCAAAGGGGTTCTTGATAGGGATTTAGTGGCAGCCGACTACTAATGAGTTTGAGACTTCTCTTTTTATTTATGTTGTTTTTACTAGTTGGCATATGGTAGACTGGAGAAAGGTTGTTACTAGGACTAGGTTTCTAGCTTGTGCTTGGGTTCCTGCAACCCCAGGTACGGGGTATGGACCTAGTTGCCTTGGGTGGGAATTGTTGTTTTCTTTTTCTCAGATTACATATTAAATGATTTCCACCCCGGTGGCTCACATAATGTGTGATGTTATTGATTTTGATATGTGACCCTTGATCCGGTGTGGTAAGGGATAGTTGGACCTTGGCCCGGTATGGAAAGACTAATTTTCTTGGCTTTTGAAAGGAACATTTTTTGGTCTTTCAATTTCATAATTGCACTTATGCTTTGTGATGTGATAATACCATGTGAAGAAAAAAAAATTCCATTATTTTTATGCTTTGAAATGTGAATAGGTGAAATTACTGATAGAATTTCTTTTTTTTTTTTGAAATGTGATGTTCCATGCTTTATTTATTTTTGTAGAATTTCATGTTGCACGATATTTGGATATGGCTCTTATGAGAGCAGGCAGGTACTATGGCTGAGGCAGTGTAAATATCAGGATTAGGCGAATCAGTCGTCAGTTTGAGGCAACATGAGTTGTCAGGATAGGCATGGCCCGAGGTAATATTTATACATGGCTCTATTAAAGGCAATTAAGGAGACCGTGAGATAGGGATGCCGAGGGCATGGGTTGCGATAGGGGAGAGTAAGGGTAGTTTTTATACACTACCTCTTTACTGCTTTTCTTATCTGTGTATAATATATTGATATATATATATATATGGGCTATCTGACCATTTATGGTATTCAATGGGTTACTCCTTCACGAATCGATGGAGCGTCAGGCAGGAGAAGATACAGTGCCCCAGGATCAGGTTCGGAATCTGGTGCAGGCAAAGCATGAGCCGTAGGTACAGGCTCAGGGATAGGATCAGGTTCAGGATCCAGTGCAGGTAGGGTAGTAACCGGGTTTGGCAGCATTTGGACCATGGATTGACGAGTAGCTCTAAGCTAGCATTGTACGTTTCTTAAAGGGGATTGATAGAGGCACATAGGGTACAGATCCTTCCATGGCATATCTGACGAGGGAGTTCCAGTCATAGCACCCGCCGCTTTTTCAGGGTGAGTGTGGTCCACAAGAGGCAGAGAACTATATAGAAAGCATGCAGATGATATATGAGCAGCTTGAGACGCCTCCAGGGTGGAAGGTCATTCTGGTGACATACATGTTGAGATGGTCGGTGAAGCGTTTGGGGTATGTACAGGTATAGGCTCGTAGGCATGAGGGACTATCTTGGAAGGACTTTGAGGACATGTTATTTGAGCACATCTACCTAGAGACACTGAGTTCAGAGAGATCTCGGGTGTTCTTGAGTCTTCAGCTAGGAGATATGTCTATCATAGACTACGCAAATACCTTCACAGAGTTGTCCCACTTTTCACCTGGTTTGGTAAGCGATTATGCAGCTAGGGTAAGTCTCTTCGAGTATGGATTAAGACACACCATTCGGGTCCAGGTGAACATCCTGAGGCTGGGTTCCTTCTCCAAGGTGGTGAACCAGGCACTTATTGCAGAAGAAAACCAGAGGGATAGGCCCCAGATTCACACGACGACAGCTTTAGGTGATGGTTCACACTATAGGAAGCGATGTAGAGATGAGTTCCAGCGGGGAGGGCAGGCCAAGGACTCAGCTAGGCCACCTCGTGGTAGTTCAGCGGTGTTTTGTTTCAGTGTGGGTAGTCGGGACATGTTCGATCTCAGTGCGGTAGGCCTATGAAGGAGTTCTAGTTGTGTGGACAGCTCGGGCATCTGGAGTGGTTTTGTAGGAAGCCTTCTCAGATAGCCGGCAGGCAGGGACCAGGACAGACGATGGCATCTGGTGTTGGTTATGGTTCTGTACCAGGAGACAGAAGTCAAGGTTCAAATGTGCAGAGAGGACGTGAAAAAAGATGGTGGGACCTAGCTGAGGGGTCAGTGGCCGGTGACTGGATCAACACCCTAGGGAGATTAGGCATCAGGCAACCTTACTTTAGGGTAGGTGCACGCTGTAGAGCTTCCAGGGACTGAGCAGGCTGGTGAGCCAATGATGGTGGCAGGTACATCGCGGGTGTGGACATGATTTTCTTTGATTTCTTTTGGCATTGACTTTGGAGGCATGTCTGGTTGAGTGCACGAGTTGCAGTGGATACTTGGGGACTGACTAGATGCTAGTTAGTGGTATTGGCATCATATTGTATGTGTTATATATTTTATTTATATATTTGAGATGTCTAGCATCAGGAGCATCAAGGATGCAGGTTACATGAGGTACTGTGGGAATCAAGTCATCATGAATGCAGGTTACTTGTGGTGTAAGGCACCAGGTTTTGATTAGAGAGACTATGAGATACAAGACCTCTTGGAGGCGGACACCGATGCGTTGAGGGTTACGTTGGGTGTTAGAAGCGACACATGAGCACCGAGGAGGTTCAGGGGTGGTGATGCGTCATGGGAGGACCATGGTTCCAGGAAATAGGTCATTGACCCTTATTTGTTTATTTTTATTGCTTTGATCTTTGTTTCAAGTTTAGAACGAGTAGGCAATTCCAATTATTGGGAGCCCCTTGAGGAATTTAGTCGGGACCTTTGAGACTGGGGAAGTCTGGGTTATGTAGATCGGGGTGGTATGTTCAGTACCATATCTAGGTTTCTTCTGATAGCTTGGGGACGAGCTATGTTATGGTGGGGAGTTGTAAGAACCCGGGTTTTTGGAGCGGGTTAAATTTTCCGAACTTGATTGAATTTTATGCTTTTCTATAAACATTTTGGCTGATTTTTGAGAAGTTTGGAAAATCTGGGAAGTTTCTGGAAATTTCCAGACTACACTTCGTGTACTCCCAAGTACAGGCCATGTATCAGCTAGGCATGTGGAAACCCGTCAAGGACCAATTAGATGTCGTGTGGTTCCTTTGTGTAATTTTCCATTTACATAGCGTGTAGTCTTCCTTGACACGCTGTGTAATAGTTGGTTCCATGCAATGGGGGATTCCCTAACCGTGTGTTGACCGTGTAAACGGTCCATGCCGTGCACTGGACTCTGCTTAAGATAGACTACAGAATGGTCATCTACACGGCGTGTAGTATGGAAATACACGATGTGTACTTTTTCCCTTTGTGCGAGAAGGGGGTCATCGCGTCTAATTTCTATATTTTTCTTCTTCTTCCCCGTTGGACGAGCAGTCCATCTGAAAGACCTCCATGAACAAAAATCCTCCTAGATCCGTCCTACGACCTCCGTTATTTGACCCATCAGTGCCTGTGGGACCACATCAGAAAGGTTAACTATGTGCACCCTATTTTTTCAAGATCCCTTATCCTTTTATCTTGAATTTCCATCCACACAAAATTGCCAGAATTTGATGGAAACACAGATCTACCAGGATTTGGACCGATTCAGAGGCTGATATCAGAGGAGTATAATCGTACGAGTACGAGGAGGGAGGTGAATACCTTCTTTCTTATTTTAGTAGACTTTTGGGGGTTTCGAACTTCGGGCATGACATTGGGTATTGAGAGGAACCCTGTTTAATTATTTGTAATTATTTATCTGTAATATGGGATGCCTCTAGGTATTTCCTGACCTGGTTGTGATCGAGCGAGGGTGGGTTAGAGGTCGTTTCTTATTTGGGGAATTTTGGTCGGGGGTGCCGAAATGGGTATAAATTGAACAACTTAGATTAAACTATAGAGTTTAATTTTTTAAATCATGATAGAATTTTCTTAATGAATTTGAGACCTTAGGTGCTATTATGGGACGGTACAGGTGTGGTGCAACTTGACTGTTTAGTAATTTCCTGTTCAAAGTGATGATTTTCAGTATATATATGAAACGTCTGATATTTCTTGAGTTGAACTATTTTGTTATGTTGGGCGTGGCCGAGATATTTTGTTGAGTGATTTTGATCATATGTTGGGGATTTTCTGAGGTTACTTGGGTGGTTCCTACTACAGGATTTCACATCATGGACGTCAGTTGAGGCAGTTGGACTGTCAGGTTGGGCTTGGCATGTGCTACTTGGATGGAGAGACCATCAAACTTGAGCGACAGGTTCACAGTGACATGAGGTGTCAGAAGTGTTCTGTCTTGGGAACTTATTGAGGTGATTACCGCTCACCGTGTACTTTTGAGTACTGTGCACATAGATTGACTTCGTGATGAGATTGTACGACCACTCTTTGGGTAGAGGCCCCCGATAGATGCGATTAGGTGTTATTGGTTTGGGGGTGCTTACCATAGGAAGCCACGTTGTAGGTGAGGAGCCTTCGGGAGATATTGTTGAGGATGTTAGGTTGGGGGTTGAGGCTCGCTGTGATTTGAGGGAAGATATCGCTATTCCCCCAGATGTTATTCCATGGGCAGGTTGAGCTTTTGAACTGGTTTACTATTGTTCGACATACCTTCAAGAAATTGGTACTTGAGACACATGGTGTCAGGTGGTACGTGGTGCCAGGTTACAGACCAGAGATTCCGGTGTTGGATAAAGCAGATGACACTTCTTTGTGGCTGCTGAGCACCAGTGAATTTTTTGTTTACTTTTGGGCATTGTATTGTTTACGGTTTTTCTTATATAAGCATGTCTGCCGAAACACTTATATTTGGAACGCGCCATTGGGTGGTATCATTCTGAGACTTGTCTCACACCCTACACGGTCCCTTTGGGACCCGTGTAGACTTTTTGAAATTGCGTGCAGGTAGAGGTCAGACTCAGGAGCTGGACCTTAGTGATATTGGCATGGAGACTGGTATGGACCTTGAGGTCGTGCCTTACTGGAGTAACCTAGTTTTGTTTTCTTTTTTTTATCATCATGATTTCCTTATTATGTAGTAACATTTGGTTATCCATTGGCACCGTTATATATTGATATGTATTACATGCTATTGATGCGTGTTTGTTTGTTAATAATTAGTAGTTTCTATGATATTCATCATGTTTTTCTGTTTACTTTCGGCTGCTATTGTTCTATATTGTCTGCGCTATTTATTTGATATTTGATATGCTTCCACTCTATGGGTCTGGTTTGAGTCTGCTGAGTCATTAAATTTCCTCTGCTTATAGACATTATATTGAGACTAGTACCTTTACTTCCTCTATGAGGGTATAGCCTCCCCACTATACCAATTTAGACCCTTTTTTCAAGTCGGAAGCCTTCGACATTCAGGGGAGGTGTGGAAAAGGTAGTGACACCCGACCCGTTTGGCACTGTTCCAGTGGCTGGCCGGGTCCGGGTTGTTACAATGTAGACATAGTTCTTGAATGAACCATACATTGTGGAAATGATGAAGATGGACCAAGGTCAAAAAGTTGTAATATTATAGATGGGCATAAGGATCCATCTTTGGGTAATCACTATGTATCTTCTGAAAATGAAGATCAATCCATGTGTAGCTATATATAAACCATGTAGTTTTACATCATGTGAAAAGAACATGTTCCCTTGAAATTTAACATCATGTGATAGGGATGTGTGATCCCTTACATGAAGATGGGTAAAGTTGCTGGAGGTGTGGTATAAGACCAACACAAACATCAGTGGTCCTATTAGGTGAGGTTCACAAGAATGTGATGTTACTTTTTAGGCACGTTTCATTAATTTTTTTATTTCACATCATACAGACAGGTCGCATGACATGAATTTTAAGGTCATTCATTAAAGATTGATATGGGCCTGTTGAAAGATGTTATTCCTTTTCAATGTATGGAATCCCTTATAGATACTCCTAATCCAATTTGAGGTATGCTCAGTGTGAGATACAAAGAACAAATAGGGTCCCTCTCACCATGTAGATTCATTTAATATTAGAACATGTTGATTTTGTATTGTGTGGTGGATGAATAGAGATATGGGATCAATGTGTCTAAAAATATGTAATTGGAAATGAAAATCATGACCTATGTAGTTCTAGTAAACCTGTAATTTTTAATGTCATTTGGTAGGGACATGTTTGACTTGATGTAAATGAATATGCATATTATATATCCAAATTATTTTACATCATGTGGTAAGGACATAGTTAACCCAATGTGGAGAAAAGGGAAGTTATGGATCCATTCTATTATAGGGATTGTGGTAAAAAAATTGGATCGCTCAACATGAAAGGAATATAATTCAATTACATGGCCTATGAATAGAAATTCTACCACAACTATAAATCTTGTGGTTACAAGAATCAAGCCATACATAGTAATTAGGAAACTGTGTAGTTTAATGTCATATAGATATAAAAAAATCCATTTATTTTATCACCGTGTGGTTAGGATGAATTTCATAATTCTAACATCATGTACTCAGGGAAGATTTTTATAGTTTAACATCATGCACTCCAGAACAATGATGTAGCTTAATCTGATGGGTAATTCCATGCTGATTAATGCTTATTCAATATATTTCTAGAGAAATATTTCATTGAAGGGTGGTGTGAAATTCTCCCCATCCATAGTGGAAATTGAGTAAGATCTATTATGAAAAAAATTATATAATTCATAAGGTACTTCCCACATGGGTTCCAGTTTAGGTTGATTTATTACCGGTATCACTGAGGTTCTGTGAGCAATCACCAACTCTCCTTAGAGGAATTAATGAAGGAGAACTTTTTTTAAGGGCCCCTTCTAAATGATTTTGATTAGCCTCTAGGTTGTGTAATGTGAAATTTTTAATCTCATATATCAATTAAAGTTAATCGATCTACTTTTCCCATTATTCATCATCTAATAACTTCTAGAGAATTGTAATTCAGAGAAAAGGCTGGTTGACCTGTATTTGTAATTCTTCATCGGTCTCGTACACCAACACAACTACAAAACTGGCCATTAATAGTGCTAAAAATGGACTTTATCAGAACTAGAAAAGAATTGATTATATGAGAAAGGCTAAAAGACTTGGCCTTTTATCTTTGTGGAAAAACACTGATAAAGGGTCTTTTATCATTGATATTAGAAGATATGATAAAGGTTCAAACTAGGGTGTGTTGTAACAGAACACTATAGCCCCACTACAATGTGTTGTAACAGCTGACTGCATGAACAAAAACTTACAAGATATCGATAAAATATGTACCAATACATGATTTAAATTAAATTATATTTACAACACAAATATATGAAAAACACTATATTTTAGACATTTAAAACATTGCTTTATAAAATTACATAAATTAAAATTATTACATAAATTAAAAAACATCATTTCTCTTTTATCTTTTAATCCTGTTCCAACTCATGAAATTTCTGAAAAACTCCCATACACAAGAAAAATAATTCATATTTATAATAATAAAATTATTAAGTAAGTAATAATATAAATAAATACATTATTATAATGTTTTAATTTTACTAAATTCAATGTAAATTTTAAATAAAAAGACACACATGGATTCATAATGGTCACACCGTGCATCATATTGAGGTGTGCCTAATTTGAACATGTCTCAAATTATTTATGAATTGTTATCCTAATGATTAAAAACAATCTGAAATTTTTTTCTTAGTTTTGAGTTCCCATATGTCTTCTTTACTAAAATGCCGTTTAAAACTTGAAACGCACACTTTTGACTTATTATGACCACATCATGTATCATATTAACGTGAAATGAATTCCTATACAACATAAATGACATATGAATCATTTTATTATATTATCAATAAAATCTATTTGCATTTGATTAGTTTTAATTGAGTGACACATTTTGAATAAAAGTATCAATTTTAAACTGGTAAAGAAAGAATTAATGAAAACTTTAACTAAACCTTCATACTTGGGTTTCAAACAATTAGTGTGAACCATTTTTGAATTCATATGTATCCTATTGGGTTAGTAAAAGATTAATTTCGTACAATATATAAATAAATACACACCAGATATGCATTTTAAAAGGTGAATGTTATAGACAATTCTAATAAGGGAAATTCTATATTTTATTATTTCAATAAATATCAGTTTGTTGAAGAAAGTGGGTAATTTGATTCAAGAAATCAATTATAAATAAATGCACAATTAATCATAAATCTTAATGAAAATAAATAAATTTTTTTCAAATTTAGAAATCCAAAACAATTATTTGTAAAAAAAATATTTATAAAATCGCTCTTACATTAGATTTCTTGAAAACACATATAAATAGATAGAGAGATATATATTCAAACAAAAATATATACATGACCATAGGGTCCATATTTGTTTGTAGCTACTCTGTAGGGTCTCGTTGAGGTATCAAGTTTGAGTCTCATCGAGTTTTTCCCTGTAGGTGTAGAGTAGGACTTTCATTGTATATCTCTCCCTCCCCAAAAATGTTGTAAATATATTTATAAATATATATATATATAGGTTTATATATCTTTATAAAATAAACATAATTATATAAAAATATATGTAACCTTTAAAGAATAATATCACAACATATAAAAATATGTACAACCCCATACTAATTATGATGTCAGAATATTTGTTTTTTTAACATCTTAAACACAAATGTTTTGAGGATAAATGATCTATATGATGACTATAATGAGGTTTTATTTTGAAAGAAAACATTCCTATTAAAAAAGATAAAATATGTAATTATTGTTAACCCATGTGGGAAGACCAATGGGAATAGATTTCTTAATAAAGACTCCAACCATTCCAGCTATCTGAGTTCCATTGAAGAGATGAAATGAATTCATAGATGGTAGAGTAATATTTATCCAATAAATTTTTTGACAAAAATAAAAATGATATTTTTTGAGATAATTTATGTATCTAAAAAGATAAATGGGATTAATTGTTGAGGAAATCAAAAAGGGAAAATTAGTAAAATTGGGCTCAAAAGGGTGTAAATTCATCCCAACAATCATATTTATTTTAAACATTTGTATTTTTTAGAACCCATGATAAACAATCCCACTAAATGGGGTCATTAATTTATCACATTTATTGATGAATTTATCATAATGACTAAAGTGTTGATTATAAAAAATTAGTGATATAGTGGTGGAAATTTTCAAGATTTCTAAATGAATATTTTAGAATGAATTGGGTATGAAAATCAATTATTTCATATCAAATGAAGATATTTAATTCAACAGATACAAGGACCGTACCAAAAATATGGATGACATAATAAAAATTTATGTTTTCAATCAAAAAATGGATCATAAAAAATGGGTTCTATTCATAATCTAAAGGAAAAATAGTATAAAATGATGGACCACAAATTGATAGTCAGTCAATCAACAGATCATGATCAAGTCATTCTGTTCAAAATCTAAAATTAAAAATTATACAAGGATCGAACAACAAATGACTCATGACATCATCAAACAAGAAATAAAAAAAAAAAAAAATATAGAAATAAATTCACAAGTCTATCATGGATGGGTTGGAGAAAATACACATTGGAAAACCAAAATCCAACTAAACAATTGGTTTATGATGATGTTCGAGAAACTATAGGCAGTCAACTAGTGTGATTAGACCTTTGACTAACTGAGGAGGAGAGCGACCAGTGGGTGAGTTCAATAGAAAGCATCTGATATCTCTATGGGGTCTCAAATTATTATGGATTTTTAAATAGATAGTGACAATTTTATCATTGATTACAAATAAGTGCTAATAAAGAGTCATTTTATCAGTAGATAAGTAATAAGCACATATAAAAGGAATATTTGTCAGTGGGTTTTTACTGATGAACATGTTAGGTCTTTATCAATGCTGAATAATTAATGATAAAATATTTATTTATCAGTTATAAATTTTAAACAATGATAAACATTCATTTTATCTGTGCTTTTTTGGGATACTTATACCTAATCTCTACCAGCACAAAAAAGTGATAAAAACCCTACCTTTATCAATTCTTAATACATAATTACTGATAATGGATTTATAAATAAAATTATTAGGACATTGTAAATATATATGGCATTAATAAATATATATAAATATAAATACAATGAATGTATTCTTTTTAAAATATATTAATTATAATTTTGTAATTATTTATTTATAATTATACAAATATTTCTTAAAATATTATATATAACTAATTTCAAGTGCATGCATATATGTAAAAAATGAGTGAAATTGAATAAATTAAAAATAATGAAAGTTTAACTATATTGAAAATCTGGATAAGTTTTGTGTGTGTTCATTGTATGTAAAATTAATTAATTACATATGTGTGAAATCAATATGAAATATATATGATCAATAATAAATTTAAAATTAAAATGACATATTCAATTATACGTCCATTACACTATGAAATTACTTCATATTATTTATTAATATAAATTTATAATTATAAATCATTATTCACTAAATATATGACTATTTAATGTAAAGTGCATAAATATTTTGTAATATATAAATCATATTTCTATACATTAATATATATCTAAGAATTTAATAACTATAGTATATTAACATCAATTATCATAATTTTATAATTAATAAAATATTTAATAATTAACAATGTATAATCAATTTATTCATTTTTAGAATAATTATTTATTAAAAAAATTATTTTTTTAATGGAATCATTATTTATTTATTTATTTAATTTTATTTATTTATAACTTGATCATTGTTAAAAAAGAACTGATAAAATGTATACTTATCATCTCTAAAAATAAATCACTGATAAAGGATACCCATTATTAGTGATAAAAATAAAGCTTTAATAAAATAACTATTTTTCAGCACTAAAAAATAACTGAAAAAAGGATGAATTTATGAGTGATTTCTTTAACACTGATAATATTCCATTTTTCTGTCCTTTTTTGTGGTGCTGATAAATACTTGCGCTGTTAAACATGGGTTTTTTAGTAGTGCAATGAGTATGGTGTTTCATGTGTAGCGGTACACATAGTGGTATGGTAGACCCATAAATCGTGGATGAGTTTATCTGGTCAAATATTTTTATCATTGTTCCCCATTTTCTGGATTATATTTATTAGAGTCTTTTTGTATAACTCTATCTATCCACCTTCTTCCCCATGATATTGAAATGAGGGGTGTGAAAAAGTGTAATGTGCCATAGTATCCCCATTCTAAAATAAATATTAATGACGTGGATTATGGGATCATCTATAATTGAGTCATAATGAAATTACAGCCTTCACATTGAAGATTTGTGTTGTGTTTTTATATTTTTATATCCCGAGCCATAGAGATACAATCAAAGTTGATATAACAATAGATAATCTTGATTTTATGAAGGTGACACTCCTATCCTAGATAATGGATATATCCATACTTTTTCTACTAATGAGTGTGAGACATATTTTGGTGTAGATAAAGAATACAGTTCATTTCTAGATTATCTATTATCTCATAGAAAGATGTAATGAGGGTCCCGAACATGAGGTGGTTGTTGTTTCTAGAAAACTCTCTCTATATTTTAATATTATCCTCCTCCTCATTTGAGTTAAACACCTTTATCCGATTAGACAATAGAATATGGCCCTGATGGTTTCTTAATTATGGGAGTGGAGTGTTTCTAGAAGGTGATAGGGAACTATATATAGTTGAAATTGATGTTTTGAGTAGCTCTATATATTAAGGTGTTAGAGTTCTGAACACCTCACTATATGGATTTTCTGTGAAAGGGGATTAATTCCTTATCCACTATATATAAAATAAGGAGGTTGTTGAACATGGTGGATGTTAGGAGAGTCCCTAAGATCCATCTCCACATTACATCAAGGAGGATTATCGTGGTAATGAATGTATTATACTTCTGCTATAATAAAAGTGTTGACGGACCCTCATGGTGTTGATAATGAGTCTCAAGAAGCCTAAAAGAAACTATAATTAAAAATATATGGATTATGGTCCATGTTAACCGTCGTGTTTGGAATATTCCACCCTACCTTTTGAAACTGTGTAGGGATAATGGTAATGCATTGGGGTAGTTTCTATAACATTTATATAACCATCTGGTACTACAATAATATGAAATCGCTTCTAAGAAGCTATTGTAATAACCATATAAGCTATATCATTATTGATAGAATATGTGAGCCTTCCCTAAGGAATGTTAAATTATCACTTGGTGAGCCTCAGTCAAGATGGGAGTTTGAGCCTGATCATGATCCTTTCTGATATGCCAGTAGTCTTTTTTGGTAGGATTATGAGCCTTCCCATGGAATGTTCCACTCTCACTTTGTGATCCCTAGTTGGAATAGGAATATAATCATAGTTAGAATAATCATTCCCATTAGATTAGGCTGGTAGACCTCCCCAATTTGAGGAGGAATATAACCATCCTCATTAATTTCATTGGAATGCTACTGGCATAGTTTTCCATCAACAAATGTAATAATATTTAACTTTCATATGTGATATTCTGAGCCTGTGAGTCAGATTCACTGATTTGAATATGAGCATATCCGAAGGCTTGTTCTATTCTCAAATGATGAGCCTTGTCCGGGATGGGGATATATTCTGGATATGGGGATTTGAGTATTACTCTTATCTTCTTCAATTAGAATATGAGAATGTCCTAAGGTTTTTACCCCTCTCAAATGATGAACCATAGGGAGAATGGGGACATGAGCCTTATTCTAGGCCTTTGGAATATGCCTCTATACTTTTTCGACAAGCATGTGCCTCTGTCATGAGGAATTTTCCACTTGCACCTAGTGATCCTTTGTTGGAACAAGATTATGACCATGGTATGATGACTCATCCTTTATCATAATTTGTTGATAATACTCATATATAGAAGAATGACTATGAGATTTTCTATGTACAAAAACTTGTTCATAATGATCTGAGTATTGAGGTGCCCTAGATATAGGGATAAGAGTATCTATATGTACCTTTATCTACAACAGTTCCATAAAAATCTAGAAGATCTCTTTAGTTGTTAGTAAAATATATTGTCATTTTAAAAAAGTGTGTGCAGTGATATATTCGTACACATTTTCAATCTCTATTATACACTAGAAGATATCTTTGATTACATTGTGGATTTGATCCCATATTTTCTACCTTTCACCATCAACGTATACTGATCAATTTCATTCATGGGTGTAGGGATATGTTCCTCCTCGATATCAATTGTGGGAATATGCATATAGACTTGTTTCATTTCAGCAAGGAAATGAGCCTTCTTGCGGATTTTTTACATAATACACTGGTAGTAATAATCAGCCGAGTTGGTATATGATCCCCCTCCTAGATATCAAGTTCCTTCCTCTCCCAATGATCCTTGCTTATTTCCCATGAATGGGTATCAGATATGGCCTCATGTCAGGCATTATCCTTAGCAGGTGAATGGTGGGTACTAGTATGATTCTACTAGAGATGAAAATTGGTAGGTTACCTCCTCAAATACACCTGATCTTAAAGGAATCCATATTTTCCTTCTTTTTCTACCTTTATTAGATATGGAAGGTGTCAATTGTCATGCTCTGGGGATAATCTCTTAATGTTGTTGGTTTTAGTATCAAGGGATACTATATTAATAGAAACCTTCCCCAGGAGATACATACTCATTGGATGTAACACATAGAGAGCCTCATGAGATGCTTTCATATATAGGATTATACCATTTTGGTGGTACTCTGATACTATATTGTTTTCCACCTGCCATTAGAGCTGTTGAGCATGTGATATTTTCTTATGTCCTATGGCGGTTACTACTACAAATGATTAATAGTGATAATGCTAGAATGTAATGACATTATATTTAATATGGATGTTTTTGATATCTTTAGTCAATCAAAAAATATGGAACAAGGTCACCAATTAGAGAAATATATTATCTATAATGTTCTCAATCATATTTGTATGGTAAACATAGTTTTCTTGATATTCCTGATTCATCCATTATGTTATTTTTGACTTTTCAAAATGGGAAAGGACTTATGAGATCCCAAGTTATAGAGGATCATATTATGGTCATGTCAGTCTTACTGCTTTGATTGCATAGGGGTTTCAATATAATGTGACGTAAGAGATTCACATCAGTCTTTTTAGTGTTTTATTAATATGTTGTGAAAATGAAATAGATCAACAGATTTTAACCCAATCATATTTTATTATATAGCTTCACACCAGGTTCACTAGTTTTGTTACATCAAGTTTTAAGATGTAAAGTGGGTTTTCTCAATGGTTTGGTTGAGGGGGGATTTAAGGAATAACTCATTAACATTCATCTGGTATGACATTTGTTCTATCTTAACCAAAAACACCCAATAGTTCCCTCATCTGTAAAAGGGTACAATCCTTCTTTTCAAAGGTTAGTGGTCATCTTGGTTTGTAGGCCTAGGTAATCTTCAGAAATTTTATTGGATGAGAGGATGGGAGGCATAACACCCTTTTTGGGAGAAACTATTTCCTTTTATGGGAATCTCTTAAATATTTATGATATTTTCATGAATCTCTTACTAAACTTGATACGATACTAGTTACCCAAAAAAATTACAATAATTTATATATTATTCATGTTAAAAATACTAAGATCACTTTATAGAATCCATTTTAAAAAATATAAGGTTCTACATTATTTTCTATTAATTGGTGGAAACTTATGTGATGATGTTTTATAACCATGTTCTCAAGATGTTCTACCATGCATGAAGGTTGGTAATTTTTTTGAGGAGGGGATTGAGCTATTATGTGGTGTCCTACATATCCTAGTTATTATTGGAATCAAAATCACGTAGTTCGTTTAACTCATGCAGTTTAACAACATGCATACAAGACTTTTATAGGATCTATGGGACACCAAGTGTTCACGATAAAGTCTTGAAAGGATGTCCTATGATCCCGAGTATTGAGAGAATCAGAGTTCTCTTTGTTCATTTTTTGGGCATAAAAAATGGGATTTCCATTTTCATTTTTGAGAGTTATGATGCATATCACCTAATTATTGCAATTCCCTAAGCCCATATGATCTATACTCTATGTGAGAAGAATGGGATGGTGAGTGATAATTTTTTATTACTCATGATATTGGACATACACGATGTGATTTCCTGAAGAAGTTTTAGTATGGAACATAGGCCTTAGAAATACTCCCTTCACTTCATTGTTATGGAAGGAATTAGAATCATCATAGTTTAGTTGATTTCTCAGTCTACTAAAGGATGAGGTAGGGTTATCATATCATGGGAATAATTAGGTCCTAATAAATTATATGACTGAGTTATAATAGGACACACACCAAAAAGGGTGTTTATTTTAGGTAGGACCTTATCAAGGTGTCTTATGCATCCTGATTATTTTAGGAATCAGAGTTCTTGTAGTTTTATTTATCGGGTATTACAGACTGTGGATGCCCATACCATTTTGGAAGTTTATAGTGCATATGTTATGACCATAGAAACTTTTTAAGCCCATGTGAGCCATGATCACTCTTATAAATAAGGGATAAAATGTAGTAAATGTCATTTCACTGAATAAGGGACTTAGATTTGGGGATTGACTTGGATGATCAATATAGAGATCAAACTTCAAAGAGAGGTGGCCTACCTATTCTGATTAATATGAAATCAAAATCATTATATTTCCCTTTATATTGGGGCTTACCCAAAGAGTTTTCTCAATTTATCAGGGCCCACACTCTGATATTTCCTGATCGATTGGGGGTGATACACCGAGGAAAAACAATGTAACCATGTTTTGTGATACCATGGAGACCATACCTTCTTATCTTTATGGCGTTTCATGACCAAATTGATATGCCTTGTGGAAATCACAATATTTAGATGGTCATTCTGGGAAGCCATTACAAGAACTGAATGGCTTTTCTAGGGGCTTTTACATTATACAACTGATATGACCTGGTGTCATTCAAAATATTATTCCTAACACATATGAAGGGATTCATGAGGATAAATATGAAATTACTCAGAGTATGATCCATGTCTTTGCCAATATCCAAATATAGAATCATGATCCCCAATCGACATGTTTGGAAGGTATCTCTAGTCTAAATTGAAATGCCTATAGGGTTTCACAATAGTTTAGTTGACATGCCTAGATACAACCATGAGACTTTACTGACATGAGAAGGCCCCATTTTTTGAGCGAGGATATGTATCTGAAGGATGTCGTGAAGGTTGTGTGATAGACTAGAGGGTTTCATGAGACAAAAGTGGTGTGACCAAGGGACCGTATGGATCACATGGACATGTTTGGAGGATTTTAGATGTCCCTAATGGAATGTTTATGGAATTTTGTATGATATAGTTGACATGTCTTTGGTGTTGTCACATGTCTTTGGATGGTTCAGATGAAGCACATGGGGGCCATTAAATGTGTTCTTTTCATAGTTTGTCCACTTGTAATCATTTTTAATCCCTCATATTGTAGATTCCATTGGTTTATTCATTATCATTTTTATTGAGTCTCATGTGATCTAGATGAAATGATGTATTTCCTTCACATGTATTTCCAAAATCCCATATCCTGATCTATGAATGATCACGTGAAGTACCTCTTGAATGGTACATGATTTCTCTAAACATTGTTATTATATTAACTAAATGCATAATTTTTGATCTCAAAATCAGCTAGAACTTACACCCGAGAGTCCATAGGTCAAGAGTGAAATAGTTTTTAATTTTATGGTTGGTAAATTATCGGCATCTCCACCCCAGTTTTTGGGTGCTTTCTACAGTATATTTAGTAAAAATATAGGCTGGAGTCAGTGAGTGGTCTATTTCCATGTGTCATCATGACCTATTTATGTCGGTCACTCTGATGGTGTCACTTAATTTATTGGGAAAATGAGTCCCTCTCGTGAAAGAATCTATTATTAGATTATTTCCAATTAATGGAAAGTTTTTTAACAATGTGGGGATGTTAAAGGAATTTATTACTATCATGATGACATGTAAAATTACCTTCATGATATCAAAGATCCTATTGACATATGTTCTTATGATGCTTGATGATTTTATAGTACATTTTATGATACATGGATGGTTTTCTGAGGGTCTTCTATGATATTTGGGAGGATCATGTAGGAGTATCTTGGTATCATATCGTGAACATCATTAACGCATCACATGGGATTTATGACCGTGAGAGGAATCCAAATCCTCATGGTTTTATTTCTTTTGTTTTATTTAACAATGGTTGAGACTTATGTGAGATTACATGAGTAATGTCTAAAACAATGACTCTATTTTTTGGTGATGCCTCACATGACCAATATGGGTTAGGTGGGGGTGTTTGATGAGTTTTTTTTGGGAAAATACATTAATTTTTCCTTATAGAGAGAATGGAAGCACACCGTTTCTAGAATATTCTTAAGGATTTCCATGTTATGAGGATAACAAGTAAAATTACTTCATGTGATTTGATGGACATGTCTACATGGAATAACATTGTATCACATACCATCAGGGGTACGGTGGATTTCTTTTAGTGACTGTGAGTATCTCCCACCTGCTCCCCATTTATCTCCTTTATTTATTTTCTAAAAAGATTAAGGGTCCTGAGTGATTTCATGGATGTTTCTAAACACAATTACCCTTCCCATCGGTGATGAGTCATCTAATAATTTTGACAATTATAGGTCTCCACCATTGGGGAATTATTCATCCCATTTTCAAAGTATTTTAATGTTTGATTTATTGTCTCTTACTACCAACAACTTATATGGTCTAAGGGAACTCATCTGAATACCACCACATAGTTACTGTATGTCTGGAGCACCTTCACAAAAGTAGAGAGGCTCATTAAAAGGGGCTCCATGAGATCTACAATAGGTTATGTGATGGGTGTGGAGTTTTCAAGTGACCTTATAATGGTAACATGATCATGTGTCCCATGAAGGTTCACACAAGTCTTAACCATCTTATTCTTTATTCAATTTTATGGAGGAAATAATACCTATTTTTAGGTATTTTTTCCTTGGTGAATTTTATGATTCCCATTTGGTAAGTGTCAATAGTACTTCATAAATAATACCAATGGTACATACCACATATTTTTATGGTGTACCATGTGGTTATAAATGGAAAAAATCATATGTTGGTTGACCCATAGAACTAGACATTGTGTATATTTTAGCATGATGTTTGGTAATATATGCTAGGTATGTACATAGTACATGAAAAGGATCATTCAAAATATGGTTCACGTGACATGTCGAGTGATAACACAAGTTCTGTAAATATTAAATACCCTAAATTGATTTATTATAACATATAATATACATGTTATGTGTCATTCAGTGCACATGTATTATACTTTTTTATTTAAAAATTTATGGAAATATTATTTAATTAATTTAAAATAATAATCGATGGGATTACTTTATATCCGGTAAAATTGGATAATTATATTAATATAAATTATTAATTTATTAATTTATTATTTCTATTACATTTAATTGAATTATAAATAATTAATGTGAAGGATAACAATTCTCAAATCACATCCATTTAACGTTGTGCTTGATCATCAGATTGACTAACTTGAGTAAGAATTAGATTTATTTATATAATGTACTTTTTTATAGTATGGTTTTACATGGTAATTTTTAGATAATTAAATATGATGATCAGTGAATTATCCCTCCCTCTTTTATAATATATGGGTTTGTGTGTCCATTGTTAATTTTTTTGTAACCCTAAAACCTAAGTACCCTCCCCTATGTGTGAGTAGTAATTTGTAATGTATGGAGTTCCCAAACAGATTTATTGGTTTATTACATGACATGATATAAATTCTACCATTGTGATATACAGGAGAGTTAGGATCTTTTACAACATGTTCAAACATTGTGTAACATACCAAACATTATCAGATCATTACATTTCATATTATACTAGTTGAAAGTTATTGAAAAATTTTAATGTATTGGGAAGTTACATATGTGATTCTAGCTATAATATAAGTTTTACAGTATAGAATTATTTATTTCATAGTGAAGAGTTTCTTGACATAGAGGAAATTTTGTTGTCTAGTCTATCACACCCTGAAGTTTTCAGTTATTCCATTTTTTTTCAGTATGATGTGGGGTGTGATCTTATAATGTTTAATAATTTATAGATTAGTTGAGGAATATTTACTATAGTTTGATGATATTTGGTTCTGGCATTTTGGTCTCTATGAAATTCTTAGAGCTGTTGAGTTTTTTGGTTAATATGACCATAGTTCTTATGCATTCAGCTTAGGCATGTTTTGTGACATTGTGATTGTTTTGGTTGTGTCATGGTTTTTTTGATTGATTTATAGTTTATATTACATTGGATATATTTTAATTTGTGACCCCATGGATTTTATCTCATTTAACCTCTTGATTAATATCACGTGAGTGGCGATTGTTGCATGGTCATAGATATTTTTGAATGGTGTTTTGGGAGATATATGGTTATATCATTTAGAGTATTTTCATTCCATGGTTCCCCTGTGAAACCATCATTTAGGATAGGGTTTGTGCATATATTTCATGGCATCGTGTATTTTGTAATTTTTATCATGGTTCAAATGTATACTTTTTATAAATTGCAAAATTTATGGTGGTTTTTAAAATGGTATTTGGATAGAGATATGGGGAGGACACGATGTAAACTTTGGTGTTATGTTAAATTTATCCCCATTATAGGGGTATCATTAACCCATTTCCTGAAGAAAAAAATATTGAATGGAATTTTTCTCAAACGATGGTTATGAGTGGGTTTGAATGTTATGCACAATTCATCGCCTTGGGTTTAACATATTTTTCATCAACTAAAACTCTTAATGGTTCCCACATCTGTAACAAAGTACAAACATACTTTCCAATGGTAGGTGGTCCTTTGGGGTTTCACACCCAACGGTGCTTAGGAACACACATTGGTTGAGAGGATTAGAGGATTGGGTCATCACACCCTTTTGGGGGAATTGTTTTCTACTCATGTAAACTTTTATAAACTTTAGATATGCACATTAATCACTTATGAATCCTAATATGAGACTGAATACCCCAAAAATTGATCAATTTTTGAATCCTTCAATGTTATAAAGGGGATATATTAGTGAATCCATCTATATGTATCTACAGTTGTTCACAAATATAGCATTAATGGGTATGTTCTCATATATTTAATCCATATTACAAGGTACTCAAGAAATATCATGTATATATAGAGATGAATAATATTTTGAGGTTGGTATTGAGCCATTTTGAGCTGTCCTATGTATCCTATTTAGAATAGAAATCAAACCCAAATTGTTCGTTACAATTGAGCAGTTTAATATCATGTAGATAGGTCATATATGAGGGAACTTTGGAATTGGACATTGAGATCAATGTTCATGGAGGATTCCTATGTATCATAGTAATAAAAGGAATTAAATTTAGATTAGATTGATCACACACTTGGGAATTTCCCTGAGTTATATTCCCTTATATGGGGTTACTCATTTAATGCCACCAAATGAGAATTACATACTAATTTTTTCATGGATGATAGAGATAAATCATGTGGATGATACGTCAATTGAATATCCCTAAGCACATCTGGGTCAAGCTTATTGTGAGAAACAAAGAATAGTAAGTAATCAGTCTTACTACATATGGATGTGGGACTTATGTGTTAAGTCATACCACTGGATTTTTAATATAAATCTTCAAATATATGAAGTTATAAAATGTATCCTGTTTATGGATGGAATCATAGTATTCATATTTTAGTTGATTAGGGAATACAATCTAATGGTTCCCTCTCAATCTGTTGGTGGATGTTGAATAATGATAATCCCATGGGAGATATTTGGTCAAAATAGATGGAATGTTAGAGACATTGAAAGACTTATTGAGAGATAAATTACCATTTGAGCCCAAGACTTATGATTTTATCCTTTGTATCATAGTTTTAGTAAGAATATGAGTCATTTTAGTTGATAAGATTGAGAATTTTACACTATGGTTGTCCTCTAAATCCCTAAGTGAATGAGGAATAATGATCATTGCATGGGAGATATTGGTTCTCGATGGTTGGAATGTTAGAGACATGGATGGACATAGGCTGAGGTGGATTCACATATGATCTCATGCCCTATGAAGGAATCATATTTATCCTTGTGATTATAGGAATTAGAGTCATCATTGTTTAGTTGATTAGGAATCACACACTGAGGATTCCCTCATATATTTACCAGACCATTTTATCATGTCTCATAAAATCTTCTCTACTTGGTCTAATTTTCTAATTGAGATTTTTTTATTTCTTAATTCACATGTCTGAGGACTTCTTTGACATGTCCTTGCACCTCAATGAACATTCCAAAAGACAATTTCATGATCTAGATGAGTTTTTTGAAGCATGCCCCATGACCTAAATGAAATGCTTGTAGGCCATATTATGATCAAAACTAACATATCTAAAGGATGAGATATGATCTAGTTGAATTGCCTTAAATAAATTGTATGATCAGTGATGGAATATTTGGAGGGTGTTTCCTGACCCAGGTTGACATGCTTGGAGGGCACCATATGATCAAGGATGACTTGTTAGGAGGATAACTCATGATTAAGGCTGACTTGTCCCAGAGTCATTGTGAAACATAGGTAACTTTTCTGTGTGTCACGACATATAATTTTTGAAATGTCTGGAGTCCATTACATTGGTTTTTAGGAGATCATATTGTAAATCAAAGGACATAGGCAGCATTCTCAGATGGATTCATGCAACATGATTGATATATCTGTGGGAAATTGCACAATCTTGATGGAATGTCGAGGGAATGTTTCAGGACATGTGTAATTTGTTTTTGTGTCATCACATGATTTGGGTGGATCATATGATGTTCATGAAGATTAGAGATTCAATTTTTTCATAATTCTCCATTAAGTTAGAATATTTTATTCCATCCATTATTATATATGTTTCTTATGTGTGTATAGTGTTTATTTATTTTAGGTTCTGCATGACCTAGAAGACATGTTGGACTTCCTTCACATAATCTAGATGACAGGCTTGAAGGGCTTCATACGATCTATAGAGTGGTCATGCAATGAACCTATTCATGTCATTTGATAATTTATGTCTTTACATGGCTTTTAACTTGTGGAAGACTAATGTGACCCCCTAACAAGATGCATTGAGTCATCCACTCCTATGCTCCTATGTGAGATCAATGATGGATATTTTTTGTGTTGACTTGGAGGAATTTATAATACTACCCACCATAGTTATACATTAACTTGCACGAAACATATCACATAAATATTATATGGAGTTGGTAGGTATATTTTTGTACCCCGTGTTTCATGGTATTCTACTATTGGTGATCTGGGGGGAAACAAATTATTTTCTGGGACTACAAGAATGTCCCATCAACGCCCCATTTATTATAAATCGGATGATCAAATGGATTTATCATAACCATTGGATAATTAAAAGTGATTTAATAAAGCCAGGAATAGATTTTTAAGAGACTTCATGAGATCTTCATTCTCATGTAAAGTCTTTCACATGATTGATGATGTATTCTCTAGAAATATTCATGATACAATACATGCTTATCATGTGGGCCTTCATGAGATCGTGCTAAAATGTATGAAGGCCATCATGAGATAATGTTTTCATATTGAGGCTAGATTTTTTAGATCAATGGTGATATTATAAGTTGTATAGCCTCGTTATAATGAAAATAATCATATCATCCAATCACAATAATCTACCATCTTTTCCACTATTTATTTACTTACTTATTTTTCATGGGCATGAGATCTCAAACAACTATACAATTCTTATTGAAGAAAATAACTCCTCTTATATATAATGCATCACATGAGAAATAATGTGTCCAGTGAGGATGCACATGAATTTACATGGGTAACCATTTTATTTGTCTATGGAAATAAAGGGGTAGTGCATAATCGACAAGACAAGCCCAAAACTGTTTACATGATGACAGTGACATGCAAGAAGGATCATGCAAGAGATGAAATACATTTCACTAATGAGTTTGTAATTTCTTTTAGATTACATTATTATGTAAAAATAAAATAAAATAACAAATTACTTTTCCTCTTTCAATATATTTTTATGCTTTATTTTTCATGGGTTTTGGATGATCGTTAGGCGCCAGCCGGTTAACATGTCACATGATTCAGAGGAAATCATTTAGTAACCTTTGTAAGTGCATAGAGGCCTTCCAAATAGGCTCTGTGTGATACTAATAAGATCATTATCTTTATATTACCTATTCATACGAACATTATTTGGTCATATGATGGCATATTATTTGGAAGGTTATGTGATCTTCATGATTTGGCCACCTTTTCTTCCTTTTATTTGTAGAAAAGGTAATACCCATGAGTTAGTAATTTGTTACCTTGTATATTTTATGATGCTTATTTGGTAGGAATAAGAAATTATCCCTCCAAAGAGTGATGTAATTTTGGGCAAGGGGTTGGTTTTGGGGAATGTAAATAACCATATGAGTCTTTTTGGATACCTCTAATCTGTGTCTTCGGTGACATTTTTTCATCTGGGTGATCATTAGTATTCCGCATATGACCCTAGAAATAGGGGAGTGGATGGGAAATCATTCAATAGTGACTCCCACTCTTAATTTCTATCCTTTATTTTACTCCATCTCCTGTTCCCTTCATAGTTCCTTGTCAAAAGATCCCATTCCCATGACTTTGTTCTCAAGACTTCTACATAGGGTCTGTCCATGAGACCTACTTAAAAATACAATTCAATGAGATCTTTTCATGATACCTTCTTTTCGATAGTGGGATTTAAAATCAACCATGAATCAATATAATGATATTTCTAGAACATTGATCTTATTTCTTCCTTACAAGTTTCAAATGATCCACTTGGTTTGTCTCTTGATCATTAGACTATTATGTGGTTGTGTGACTAAGTTAGGATCACACAATAACAAGTCTTATAATGGTTCATGTGATCATATTATTTCCAGTGTTTAATGTGTTCCCTGAGATATCCATGGGTCATGCAGTTCATGAGACCTATATAAATTCTTGTGGTCCCAAATTCCATCATCGGTCATGATATTATCATGATGCCATCCTGACTGTGCACCACTTTTTATGTTTTATTATACTCATCTGGATTACAATTATTTCTTTTGTATGTATGGATTCTAGTTCTCATTATTATTCATGGAAAGAGTATAAATCATTGAGGGAACACTAAACTGGTATCATGGAATATGCGGATTCTAACTGTCACCAAGTTGTCGAGTCATCATAGATAAGTTCAAAAAAACTTATTTTAGTGAACCGTAAGGAATATCCCCTATCATACATCCTTCCCCAAAATAGGTTTGTTTTTAACCATTGAACACCCATATCTTTACCATTATCATCAATCATACCTCTTATTTTTGTTCTAAAAACCCATAACACCATTCGAGAAAACATCTCCCATATCAAAAATTTCATTACTGAGGGGGAATGAATAGATGAGTATATATTTATCATTATTCACTGAAAACATGACACAAACCATCATGAACATGATTCAAATATCCAAATTTACTATTCCGTAGTGTAGATGTGACCCAATAGAATGAGATTTCGGTGGTTTCATAACTCATAGCATTGATCCGGTGTAGTTTTGGAATGGATTTGGGATGACCTTTATGGGTGTAGTATATTGATTCTGAATTTTCTAAGGGGATAATGTATATCAAGATGTATGTGGAAATTTAGATCTCTTAATCGTTTTACTACTATAATAAGGGGCTAATATCAAACTTTTTCATCCATTGGAGTTCTGATAGAAACACATTCCATACAACACTTGGTGATCTGGGTATTAAACTTTGGGATGTGGAGAAAATCAATGAAACACACATATTGGGAGAGATATATGATGATTTACCACCATCAATATACATGGTATAATATAAAGAGGATTCCTACTCTTGTTTTAGTGTTGATCACACAGGTCGAAAAGTCCCTTGTGAAAGATCCACTACCCAGGGCTGATATCTTTTTTCATGAAATTGGTGTGATGATTCCTCAAGAAAACTAATTATGATCTAAAATATAACAGTAACGTGGACTTCCCTTCATGGACTCCTATAATTCAATGTTTTGTTATTATCCCACATTTAATGAAAAAAAATTATCGACTAGGGGTGGGAGGTTATCTATGATGTTGACCTAACTATTAAGGTGGTTGGTTTCTTTTCCATGTACCTATGTTGGTACTTACTCTTGATGAAGGAAAAGGTTGGAGTTAGGGTCTCCATATTCTGGATGGTGACCTCTATGGAAAGATGGAAGTGAATCAGGTTATCCTTCAATGTGTTGCCAAAACTATATCACCTCTCATACCTTAGTTATATGGAAAATATCCCCATAGTATCTTGGGAACCATTCAAGTTTTATGGGGATTGATGGGGTCAAATCTAGGAGGTTAAGATTACATAATAGTCCATAACATCTCCAATGTTCATTTCATACTATTTTGTACTGCATCAGTGGGGTGTGTCTAGTTACACAAATGGATTGGGAGGTTGGGGCCTTCATTAGCCATTACAAAAGATTCTCATTTAAAGCATATAGTTTGCAAAACACTGGTAGTATGGTGGGTAACTGTTGGAAAATCATTGAGGCCCTAGACTATATGACATTCCTTTATGAGGTAACTTATTCGGCCTATTTTGACACATGACACCTCTATAAATGGCACACACCTTTATAGTTTATATGTTTGTATCCATGTTATCATTCGAGAAGCCCTTCCAAAATTTATGTAAGAGCTGAGAATCATCCAATTCTGGATTTCTAGTTTTGGATGATGTGTACCTTGTATGAGACTCAGGCCAAGAGATATCTTCATACACATGATGAATAGATTTGGTTGTCCAAAAATTATTCTCATATATGGGTTCAATCATATCTCAATTGGAAATTATCAACATTTCAATGTTAGGATACCCAATTCAAACACTCTATTGAATCCAATTTTAGGCCAACAACGCATCCAGTTAAGAGTGGAACTACATACCCATATCTACATGACATGTAAGTGAGGCATTTATTATTACTCTCATTTCATTTAGAAGCACCACCTAGCATGACTATAATGATCATGGTTCTTGTGAGTGAAGACCTCCCAGTGATATTATTTCCTACCAAATTTCAATAGTGTATGATTTGGATATTATTGAAATCATATGTTGAGATTTGGGGCATACAAAACAATAAAAAATTATCTATTAAAGGATATGATCATGTTCCCACTCCCTTTGGATATACATTCTAATATTTAATTATGGAGGTCAAGTATTTCCTTTCATACCATGATGTAATGTTGGAAATCATAAAGGGTTGTTTTTTTATTTGGTTTAGAAAATAGTTTTTTGAGGATTGATGGAGGTTTTTGTGGATGAAGAGGTCTATCCCATTGTTGAGTTTGTGGTAATGCTAAGGTTTCTTCTATTTTCAAAGGGCCATGGTTTTTTTGTAACCCAACTAAAATCCATTTTTATTTTTGTTGAAACAGAAGGATGTTTTTGAATATTTACCTCTCAAATGACCCCTCATATATTCTCTATGTTATATGGCCATTTATACTAAATTTAGCAGGGATTAGGGGACCGATGATGGGGGATCCACTAGTTAATTGGATTTAATGAAAGTGGTGATTGATATTCATGAAGAGAAATCCATCACATTAGAACCTTTTGGGGGGATCCTAACTTCTTCAACATTGAACATTTTTAAGATCTTTACCTAGAGAGGAAAGGGAAATGGAAGCCATTTAATTTTTTAGAGAACTCTTCCAATGAATCCTCAAGTATGTTTTTTGTATCACACATTCCTTATTTTGTACTATTCTAGTAACACATATTTATATTTTTAAAATGTGCAGGTCCCCTATTAGCCCATTTAGAGGAGATTATTCCTTCCTCTGAGGATAAGGGTGATAATTCATTTTCTGTATAAAAAATGTCCCAATTTGGTCAGGACCATCATGAAGTAGATATGGCTGATGTTCTTTCCTTCTTAGGAATGTTTCCTACATTAATTATAATAATTATCATTATATTTGATCCGTAACATGAAATGTGCTTATGGAAATAGGTAGTTATTCTTATAGTAAATTAGAATTGATAGTGTTGTGTTTTACAGAAGGTGAATACTTCTTCAAAAACTAGAAACATGTTTCACATTGTGTATTGTCACATATATTTCTTTTGTTCTTGTAGATCTCAAGGGTGTTGAGAAAATAATGACTTTATAGAAATCCCTAGAGGTTCCACTAATCTATATATAACAAGAGGTTGTTTCCTATTCACTAGAGGATGGGGTCTGGAAAACAACGGTGACTATGACACAATTGAGAAATGTATGTTTATAACACTTGAAATAGTGTTTGGTTACATGTTGATATCATGTCATTTATCTTATAATTGATAAACTATTTCCACCTTTATAGAGTGTTGATTCCCTAGACCACAATAAGTCATGTCCATTGTTCAATCAAAATTCCTTCATCTGAGTCAACCAACATAAAGTTTGACTCTCCGACTACTACAATGAAAACAGTTATCATTCCTACCTCTCTTTGTGAATCAGTCCGAGAATATTTTCCTATTCTTACAATTGACTTTGGTAGAGGTCCAGAGTCTACATAACATTACTAGTCGATGGGGTGGAATGCATCGAGAGATATTTGAACTTTAATTAATGAGACATATTTATAAGGGTTTAAGGACCAATATGGTCACAATTGATTCCTATTTATCACCCTCAGTTATGGGTTTTTTCAATATACCTCCATTCATTCTAGGGCGGGGGAGGTTATTTTTTATGGGATAAAAATAGGCACCTTTAATTAAGTGTGGTAGTGGATGAGGATTTCTCTTTTATAATGAAAAGATGGTATGATTCCATAAACTAGGATTTATAGTAAGTGGCATAAGTTGATACTCACCTAGATATAATTAGTGGTAGGAAGGTGGAAATTGACCTTATAAAGTATAAAATTACCCATCTTCTAGAAGATATTTTTTGATTTTAGTATTCCCATATGATATTAAAGAAAAATGTACTAGAGAAACATGTAATAATTGACATGGCACAAAAGGAAAAGCTTTATTTGGTTACTATGGGGGAGGAGATGTAGTGAAGTGAGGATGTGGAAACCGTATATGTTGATCAATTGCCCCACTGAATTACCTCTCTAGTGAATGTTTTTCAAAGATCAAGGATTTCTCCAAACATATGTTATGATTTTATTTTAATTTCATTACATTCCAATTACATTCGTATTCATTAGAGAGACTCTTGTTTGTAGGGATTCCTCCTTATGCGTTCTATAAAGGAAAACATCTTCTATACTTTTTAGATGTCATTGTTTTAATACCTTTAAATTATGTTTTGTATGACATCTCTTTGACATGATGTTGCATGAAACATCAATGATACATATCGAATTTAAACACCAAGTAAACCTGAATTAAGAGATTTGAATGTTTAAACAGAAAAATGTTTTTTAAAGAAGTGATAACTAATACCCCCAAACATGAAATTTATCATTCATATATCTACTATATTAATCTTTTGATATCTTGATTTACAATAGGATAATAAGGGTAAATTATATGTCACAAAGTGATAATTCAATCTCTTTTGAAGAAGTTGATGGGCTTAATGAGAGAAAAATTGTTTTTTCCAAGACCATAGGAGGACCCCAGGGTTTATATAAAATTTTTCATATTTCCTTAATTATTTCCTATTATATATTTAGTTGAAGGCTTAGTGGGATAAGAATCATAGTTTTTCTCATACCACCCTTTTATGGGTTTTCAACTGACATGTTTTGTGCCATTTTTTGGTCTTCAAAACGAAATTAGTGTAGTGGAGTAATTTACGGTCTTCTACCATAGAAATTATACTTCTTTGGTTTATTTTATTTTATCATAGACCTTATATTTTTATATTACATGGTCTTTTATCTTGGACAATTAATTAATATTGTTTATGATTTTTACCTTAGACCTTCTATTACTATAGTTTAGGGTCATTTAGTTATGACCTTATATTTCATTATTTTAGGGTCATATATTTTAGACAACCTATTTATGTATTTTAGGGTGTTTTATCTTAGACCATATATTTAGGGTTATATACCATTTATGAAGTAGCATTATCCTTGTAGTTTAATATCATGTGGTAAGGATTGTTGTCCGGAAGTTTAAAATCATGTTTTAATGACATAAAATATTCTTGACAATTTATAGTCTTACTTTTATGATATCAAATACATTATAGTTTAATGTCTTACATATTAGACTGGATTGATGAATATAGGATGGGTAAAACATTCAAGGGATGACCTAAAATATCCAAATGTGATTTGATCTTCCTTGGTGTTTCTAGGGAAGAAAAAATCAGATCCCCTCTATTATATTGATGAGATATCTCTGGTTGGTATGTAAAAGTCATTATGCATAGATATCACGGTCATAAAGAGGTGTAATGACACTTTTAAAAGTCCCATGAATGATTTATGGTTGTATCATTGGCTAAAGAAATAATTTTAGTGATTTATGGTCTACATGGTTAGTTGGAATATGGGTGGTGTAATTCACAACCCAAAATTTTGAATTAAGGAACATGAAATGGTGTCTACAAACAATGGATGTCCCATAAGATCCTAAGGTGTCGAGGTCCTCCATGGGGATGCTAAATCTCAAGAGGATAATATTTCATTTCCTTCAAGTAGTAGATTAATTTATTTATTTGGTCAAACTACTTATTTATGAACCCATAGGTCTTCCCTTCGTGGTCAAGAAATGATGGTCCCCACTGCATTCCCCAAATAATGATATTTTTGTGATGACTCTAATTTATGGGTGATAATGTTTGATAAATATTTAATGATATCAATTTTTATATCATTACATAGTAGTTTAACTCTTTATGGAGATGAATAGGCCCTACAGCATGAGGATTGTTGTTATGTGTTGTTGGTTATAGAAAGGTTTGATAATGGAGTGGCACAATCCTAGTTTGAGAGTAGGTACAAAACATGATGATGTCATAGCTTAGATGTCTAACCCACTTGAATATTTTTCTTATGGAGAATTTGAATCACAATCTAAAGTACCTAGGTTTGGAATAGGGACATGGGAAAATCATATAGGGGTTGACCCAAAACACTTTGAGTGTTTCATTCCACCATAGTGATGTTAGGTCCAAAAAGGATTTGAAATCCCTAATTTCATGATGTTGAATATTTTTGTTGATAAAAAAATGCACATATTAGGGGAGAAATAAGAATAAATTAATTTTCAAACAATGGGTCACCTAAATCTAGGTATCCTATTATGAAGGCAATCAAAGCAAGTAGTTATCCCAGACTCTCAAATCATGAATTTGGATTTGTGGAAGATGTAATATTCAACATTGTTTTGAGAACCATAAATATTTTGTTTCCACCTATTTAACACATTATCATAGTGAGGAGATGTATCAAACCACTCATATAATTTTTTTAGAACTCTATGGGATCCAACGAGCATGGCTTGACTTCTAATAGGTCCTCAAAGTGGGCCCTAGTTTCTTTATTTCATGTTCATTTATGTTTGTATTTTTTCTAAAATCTGTTGATGGATAATTTAGTGAGAGAATTCACGAGTCTTACTATGGGCACCATTTATGTGTTTTCAACCCCCAAATTGTGTGTCTATTACAGTACATGTTTATGGTCTTATGAAATTAACCTTCAAATCCAAATGTTCAATGTCATTCAACGTTTACCAAAGTGAACAAAATTTACTATTGTGAAACACATGGACCTGATAATATGGATGTGTTACACAACAAACTAATTACGATATCCATATTCCAGAGTAATCTAATGAATTTATGACCAGGAGAAGAAATTTTTTTAAATTATGTGTTGGGATTCTAATGACATGAGTTGTGATATGGGACAACCATAATGGTAATGGCCCAAAACACCCTAAGGTGTTGAGTTCTTCCATGGTTATGTCTTTCTCAGAAGGGTTTGAAATCCCTTCCTGAATGGTGAAGATATCTCTTGTTGGTTTTTATAATACCTTATAAATCAATATCATTGTGAAAAATAGAGATCTATTTCCCTTTACATGGGTTATGAAACGTTTGAGGCATCCTGAATCCCTTAGGAAATGAAGCGTGATTTATGGGATAAGGGGATAAAACGATAGAAGACGAACCAAATACTCTGGTTGAATTTGGTTAGCCTCTTATAGTAAATTGATTACGGATGATGATGGGTGATTATCTGTACCATATAATGTCATCGTGTTTGGGCTCATTTGTTTTTTATTTTTAATTTCATGTTAATATGATGTTTTCCATGTAATTTAACAACAAATAATAAGGACACTATCCTTTCCTTGCAGTTTTACACCATATGGTATGGACTTGGAGACTAATGTGAATGTTTTGTAAAGTATAATTATAGTAATTTTGTATATTTCAGTGGTATTTAAATGTAGGGAGTATCTTTAATCCATGCACATGCTTATTGGTCAATAGTCATTTTTTGAGGTCCTTCTTCTGAAGATCTATCATCTACATAAGAAATCAATACATAGATATGACTTGTGTATTGGAAATATGATATTCTATATACCAACCTTACCGGAAATGGTGGTATATGATAGTTTTTTCTTATAATTTAATAACACGTGGCCTTGAAATACACTTCATTAGAATTAACCATATACAGTGTGGGATTTATTTTTATCATTTCATATGTTTCAGCTGATCCTAGGATTAGAGATCTGAGTGTCATTGTGTATCTTATGATGATAGGAATCAATCCATACATAGTTCTTGTATGAACGTTCCTTGTATAAGTTCGAACCAAACAAAGAGTTGGGTGACATATTTTAACATGGATGGATTCATGAATGACATATTTAGGTGTCACTAGGTATCCCATTATAACAAGTATCAAGAGAAACATTGTTCATTAATGGGAAAACTCTCTATATTGATCTGACCCATATGTAGAAGGGGTAATGATACCATTGATTCCAATAGTTTGAGCTTATATTAGATATTTTTGTTTTACTGTATATCATGTGATGATAGGAAACAAGAAACATGCCTATATTAAGGTACCATGTAGTTTAACAGCATACAAAAATGACATAGGCCACCTGACACAAAAGTGGAATATTGGGAATAGGCCTTTGAATGATTGTTAGGGTGTCACAACATAACCTAAGATGGAACAAATCAAGACAGACACTTTTCTTGAATGATAATATCTCTATGTAGGTCTTCCCCATACAGAGAGGGGTTAATTGTTCAACTAATTTTGTGTATTTGGATACCAGAATTGGATATTTGGGCATTACTATATATCTTGTAATGAAAGGAATCATGCCACACATTATTCTTGAATTAAGGTGTGGTGAGATACCAACACTAATGATAGTGGTCTTAATGGGAGAGAGCTATGGCAATGTACAGTTTTATGTATTGCAAGATATATCAACTATATAGATTAATTTCTCATTGGGAAGACTCATTATGTTATTTTTATGGTCTTGAAATCTGGACCATCCTAACACTATCATGTACGGATATTTCTCAGTCCTACATGGATGTCCTTACCAAAATTCCAAAGAACACATGATCAATCCTAGGAATAAAGAAACAAGGAAGAGTAATGGTTCCTCATTAGATGGATGAAAATATAGAAAGGACCAAGAAATTTCATATTACATGGAGGATGTGAAAATATATAATATACAGTTATCCCAATCTATAACATTGGATTGATAATAAGTGGTATATAGTTCCTAAAAACCTATAGTTTAGTGTCAGGAAGAAAAGATATCAACCGTGTAGTCAACATAATGTAGTATGAATGAAGGTGACATGATTAAAAAGAAGAGGAATATTTTTATTGGGACCACGAATAATGTTATGGAATTTACTATGTATCCTATGATGGAAGGAATAAATCCACACTTAGTTCTAGGAAACTATGACGTATAATGTCATGTGGCAAGGAAATTATCTATGTATATTAATATCTTTCAGTAAGGATGAGGGTAAACTTATGTTGAAAAGAAGTCTTGACATTTTCATGAAGTCAGATATCTTGTTAGTAGAAAAACTATATTGTGGATATACCCAATATTTGTGGTTTTGGTGTCAGTACATATACTATGATGATAGGAATCATGCCACATATTGTTCTTGGATGACTGAATTCCCTATGTGGATATGTCACACCCACAAGGATATGAGAACATAATTTATCATTTTTATAGATCAATATCAAGTTCAATGAATCATTGGTGACATGATTCTTCCAATGTAGTATGAAGGTGAAGTGATGAGGATACCTCCTTCGTAGTTTTCTGTCTATTGGTCTGGATATGTTTTGAATAGTCGGACATCATTTGATTAGGATGTGTTTGTGAAGTTTGACATCACTCAAGTATGATGTGTTTTTTATTGTTTAATTTGATGTGGTCAAGAAGTGTTCCATATAGTTTTACTTCATGTGGTCCATATATATTTTTTCAGTTTAAATTATGAGACTAGGATGAAGATAACTATTGATTGGATCTATGAAAAGTATTTATTAGGAATCCTCTCATTGGTGGGGGTGTGGCATGATACCCATACATCATGGATTGTGTGTAGTCTCCTATATGATAGAACTTATGTATGATATAATTCCTTTCCCATTTGGGGTCCATCATAGGAGGAGTATTTCTTCATGTCATTGTGTTTATGATAGAAAACACTAGTTCTCCTGAAAGGAGTTAATAAAGGATAACATTTCTATAGAATCCTCATGTGATATAATTATGATGGACATCATGGTTGTTAAATTTATGAAGAATCTTCTCATTGGGATTCTCTAAATCACCTAGCAACTTTTTTTATTTTTCCTCATCTAAGGGTGGTTAACAAATATCTATTCAACATAATGGAAAATGGACTTCTACGGTAAAAACTGCCTCAGTTCTATAAACCAATGAATAAAGAGTTTCTTGTGTAATATTGTGCAAGGTAGTATGGTAAGCCCATAAAGCCATGATGAGATTTTATATCAAGTATTTATTATCATTATTCACCATCTTCATGAATACTTGTTATAGATTCTTATTAAAGGACATTATTTTTACATTTGACACAACATGATAGTGGGATGAGTGATTGGACTATACCTTATAACCATGATACGATTTCTTCAACTATATAGGACAGAAGTTGGAGTCATTGTATATAAATATCATGTGATGGAATCTAGACCAGGTGATGGTATTGGAAATTATTAAGTTGATGATATTCTTCACCCTGAATTATTTAAGGGGTATTTTCTTAACCAATTTGGAAAAGCATTCGACAGTAGTAAGGATATACCCAAACATCTTAGTTGGGTATGGGGGTTATATGCCCACAACATTCATTCACCAAATAACAGAACATTATGGATATTTAACTGTATCATGAGATTATTGGGGTTTATGGATGATATTTTCATGACTCTAGTATGAATTCCATTTTCTTGTTTCTTCCACATTGTCTTGTATCACTGTTTTCCATTAGTAACAGAGCCTCTTGCTTTTTTGGGGAGAGCCTGGTTTAAGGCCAAAGAGTGTCAAACGAGTCTAAATGGACTTCTCTCATGAATATGGGAATATAATTTCATGCTATTAATTTTATGAGGATCCCATTGATGCATTGTTTGTAGAGTGATTTGTTTTATCAATTTTCCCATCGTAAAAGGGAAATTTTGGCTGCTCGGTATTGATCCTAATCCCTTATTACTCATTCTATTAGGAGATTCCCATTTTGGATATAATAAATTATCGTCTCTATTTATCTAGGGGGATAATTATTCATCAGGATCTTGGTAATTTTTGACCAAATTGATATCACTTTTGTTACAGATGATGACTGATGAGACCATACATTGATATGTGACATGAATGATTAAATGTCACTAATCAGGGTTGTTTAGAACTATGGATTAATTAGCTAGTGGACTAGAATAATAATTCTATGATTATGTGAATTGATGAATCATTGGACATGATGGGGAATCTTATACTAGTCATATGATATAGCTAGTTTGGGGGACAAATTCTTTCTTTTTGACGACATATGAAACATTGAAATTCTTTATCCCTAGTTTGGAATCCCCTATAATGTTTAGGTACACTATTTATAGCAATATTGATAGTTCCAAAGCTAGGATTATGGATAAGTACATGGCCTTATTATTTTTGAAGCATTTGGATAATGATAAAGAGAATAAAAATATTGGTTTGCATGTAGAGACAAATATAATCCCAAATCCAACCAAATTGTGTTTTTGAGTTTCCTAGAACTTTTCGATAGGAAATCATGAGGTGAAACAAAAATTCATCTCCCATTTTCATGTAGTATGAGGGATATAAAAAACAATTCATCTTGACGATCAGTGTCCACTAGTTTACTTTACAGGGTGGGATGTGCAGTTAGGAAATTATCCTGGGCTACTCTATCACTAACATCTATGACATGGATTGGATTTCATACTATAACAGAATGAATACACATTGGGCCATACTCTAAGTCAACATAGGTCATCCAAGGATGTTTTTGAGAAGTTTCATATGGGAGACTAGGTGGACTTCTTGGTACTATATTTAATGACTCATATTTTGTGCTACAAGGATTAGTGCGAGGAAATTCTTATTGAACTCAAAATACAGGGTCTCAGTTACTAGAATCATTAAGCTGAGGTAATAAATACTATTATCATTCAACACATGTTTTATTATATAAGGTGAGTCCCGTGTTATCATTCCCAAGAAGAAGCATATAATATGGGTGGATTTCCTTCCACCAGTGGCATTAATACCAGTGGGTGTGTTAGGTATTTATGGAAGCATTTGAAAAATTCATAGATGTAATAATCAAATTGGCATGAGATTGCATTTTTATTATCTTGGTGAAGGGAAGGGATCCTTTTGACTTGTTTGTCTATTAAATTTTAAATATAGGTATGTTTCCCTTCGACCCCCCTCAGTTATTTATGATTCTGAGGGTTTGATATCACCTGGATTGAAATTTTCCTTTTTAAGGTCAACCTCGATGTGATTGTGTAAGACTAAAAAGCCAAGGAACTTCCCTAATGTAACCCTAGAATCCCATTTCAATTGATTCGTATTAATATTGTGCCACTAAAACTTTTCAAAGAACAGTTGATGATCTGTGAAATTATTACATCACAGTCAAGATTTTACCACCAGGCCCTCTGCATAAAATTCAGCTATTTATGCCAAGAGGGGATTAAATATACAATGAATTTCACAATGATAAGTAGATAAAACATTATTTAATAAAAAGTCCATGATGTAATTGAAAATTATCCCCTATGTTGCTATAAATGTAGTTTCTTCCTCGTCTTTAGGGGAGATAATTATGGTACTGTAACCTGAGTACCCATCCATGAAGGAAAGGGCATCAAAGCTAGATGATGTGTCAATCAAGAGATTTATGATTGGTAATAGGATACTATCTTTTTTTAAATATCTATTAATATCTATGAAAATGATGTATAACCAAATCATTCCATTCATTTTCTTGACATGTATGGTTTTGGGGATCTATCATGGGTATTGAACATCTTAGAAAGAATAGTATGTGATCAATTTTTTAACATATAATCCTAAATTAGTAGTATGAGTAGGGTGAATCCACATAGCTACCAACCTAAAACTTCTATGGTAATTTGTTATGTGAAGATAGTTCATAGACACATATGGATTAAGTCTATGAATTTCAATATAGTTCCAAGAAAAAATGTATCTATGTCACTTATGAAATTAAATATACACCTCTTTCTCCTCAAGAGGCATAGAGGTAGAAATTAGTATAGTCCATGGATCATTCTCTATTTCTATTTTTTCATACCTAAGAAGAATATTGCTGGATGAGACATGTCTTCTAATACTGGAGGGGTGTTCCAATGGTCTCTATTTTAATCATCCACCTCTGATTTTATGGAGGCATTTTTAAAAGAAGTTTAAAATATAAGGGAATCTCAATAACTATCATTTTGAGAGAGGCCACAAGAAGATAAGTTTTCATCATCTATTTTGAGTCAGTAGAGATTGATTATTTAGAATAATTTAATTTAAATTTTTATTTGGGAATGAATGTTATTGGATATATGGGATCATATCATTTTCCTTAATCAGATTTATGAGTATCACATAATCACTATTGACCATAAACAATGTATTTCTTGGGGTGGTCCCTAAGAAATTGTGTGACGCTACCCATATGTTTTCATCTATCATATATTTTTACGCTAAGATTGTATAGAAACCTAATTTGGCATATGTGGATTCTCAAGACTCAGAAGGGGCACAACCACCATGGAGTATGTTGAACCTACCATAGATGGGGTATTTAAAGTATTGATGGAAGGTTGAAGGTACTGAAACATCATTGTGAAGGAAAGGCCTTCCAAGAATTACATTATATATAGTTTATTGATATATAACCATGAAGATGATGTTATATATGAGATTCCCAAACCGAGTTTTATGCCTGATCTTCCTCAGAGGTATTTTATTTCTCTCTTCATACACTTGAATGGAAAAATTTTTGGGAGATAAATTTCCCTTGCTATATCCCAAATGTTTTAGGGTCCAAATTTTTATGAGACTAATCACCTAACCATTTTCAATCAGATTCATTCATTTGATTAAATTAATGTGTCATCTTGAAACATATATGGGTTCGATGTGTCCCTAGATGACCTCTGGAAAATCCTTCTTTGTAAATGAGATTGAAACATGTAATTTTGATGTTATATTCTATAATCAATAATACTATACTATAAATAATTATATCAGGAAATCTTGTGTTCTTTGTATGGACCCAATGATTCATTCATTAAATTCTTCTGAAATATAGAGAATATATAGGATTGGGACATTGTTTAGTACAATAACCTTTTTTTGTAAATATGTAGTTTTTAGTTTGAGGTCAGCACTTAACCAAGGTGGGTTTTCTCCAAATTATATAGTTTAAAAGATATTGAATCAAAGGTAAAAAGACCTGGTGTTATTGCAGAGGTCGACGGGGCATCTACTGCTAACATCATAGTTTGTGGTAACCTTCCCCATTATTTGGTATGATGATAAAATTAATATAATTTCAAATTTTCTTGATAGATAACTAGAAATAGATGAAAACTAAATGGTTCTAAGGAACCTCCATGTTTATATTGACCTTAATGTAGTGCTTTCCTAAGGTATCAGTAGCATATTTTTCCTCTATGGGGAGGTGGCCCAAATGTTGGGTTCGACCTTGTCCATGCTATCCTTTTCATCCACAACTCCTTCCCCATTGGCCTCTAGCTCCCTCCGAGGCTTATTCATCTTTGATGAATGGTTCATATACCTTTATGACATTCAAAGATACAAATATGAGATCATCATTCAGTGGGGGTTCCATTTGGTGGGGCAGTGCCATTCAATCAGATATTGTAGGAAAGAAATCTGCAAGATTCGGAGCTTTAATAGGAAATGAATGTGACTCTTCCTCTTATATTTAATCCTATGTGTAGAAGTTTCATCCAACTGTAAGAGGCATATTTTATGTGACCTACCTATGTGACATGATCACTATGGGTATGTAGAGCAAGAATATCAGGTTGGCAATATCATAATCAATTCTGTCTCGGGTCATCTAGTTGTTCAACTTTTTCCTACTCCTAACCAACACATTTTTACAATCTCCACCTTATCCTAATTAGGAAATGGTTAAAAAAGTCAAACAATCTATGTAATTTTCAAACATAACCTTCCTCAAATCCAACATTCATTGTATGAAATTGTGGATATGGATTAAGTTATGCATAGCGTGACCCAAGAAAATATGAATAGGGATGTACTCGGTGTGATTAGTGAGGTTGAACTCATCAGGTTTCCTGGGTTGTGGAATCTTTCACTGGTAATTATCAACCACTATATGGAAATAACCAGTGATCTACACATTTCATAAGTTCTATTCTTTATTCATCCATTCCTAAAACTCCGGGTTACCATGATTGTAACACCCCATGGTTTTGAAAAGAAATATTGAAGGAATTTTATAATTTATCCATTAAATAGAACTTTTCCTCTACTATGTTTCAAATTTAGAAAATTAGTCATCTAGAGTTGTGATAAGTAAGTCATTTGAAATATGATAGAACAAAACATGATTTTTTGTGAATAGTAATATACCCATACGAATAGAAATATGAATAGTAATATGACCATTATGAATAGTAAATAATGATATTATTTTATTTTCTGAAGGTAATAAGACAATGGGGTCTTAATTAATTATTCAATGTGATATAAAACTAATTATGGCTTAAAATTTTTATTTGTAGAATTAACTATGATTTTATATAAAAATTAAATTAATAATATTTAGAAAATTATTTTTGAAAAATAGAGTTAATTTTTGAATTCTACACGTCGAAAAATGGAAGGGTAGAATATTAGGGATTTTATAAAATTCATTAATTTTGGATTAATAGTGAAATACAATAAAATACCGTATATTAAAATTATAAGTTAAATACAGTATTTATGTCATCACAAGTGATGTAAGGCCCTTTGGTTCAAACTCACATGAACTTATTATTTATATAGGTCATATGAAACAACACAATTGGTTTTCTTCATGGAAATAATAAAATAATGAATTAGATATTCATAATTTACCCATCTCCTCCACTATAACCCCCCTCACTCATTCATCTCTTCACTCCTCCAATCCTTGATGAACCCCAATGATCTATCTAATTAACCTTACCAAGTCACTCCCCACTTCCAAGAAGATCTTGGCCTTTCGAAAAGACCAAAATCCCCACCCTTAAAAAGGTTCTCAAGGAGGTTATTTCAAGAGGTAAAACACCCTTCTTTTTCATTTAGTTTCACTTCAATTTTTATTTTATTGTTATCCTCTATCCACCCAATATATTAAAATGACCATGATAAATATACTATAATTTATATAATATAATTATATCATGTGAATGTAAGAACAATCATCAATATTCTTACTCTCTCCCTTTTAATTTTATAAATGAAATCAACATCTATGTGGTTCCAATTTATAGCCTTTATAGACGATGAAGTTTTGTTCTTAAATTTACCCTTAATTATGTGTAATTAATCCATTTAATTGTTGAAACATACTATATTATATGTATTATAACCTAATTAATATTCATGAAGCATTATATGTACATATTATTAATTTATATGACAATACTATTTCATAATTATCCAAATACCACCAAATAATCGTAGTGGTTGCCATCTAAGGATTCAACCTCATTAAATGTAACCAAATGATAGAAATAACAATTAAAAATTATCTATGTTCATAAATAAAATTTAAATTCAATTACTGAGACTTATAACCATTCCACATGAACTTCATTACTTAAAAAATGAACCGATAATGAAAATCAAGAAAACGAACACTCCAGAATTACAAAATTTGATATTATAACGTATCAATAAGGAAATAAATGAACTAAAAATAATTATGATAAAATAAATAAATGTATAATTGTTTTTGAATTAATTTATAAATGATTCTAATTTCATATTCTAGTACCTTATGTTTAATAGGGGAACACGTTCGTACTTAAGGTAAGGGTTTTGTCACCCGAACATCTATTTTCCTTCATGTTACTTTTATTGTCTAATTACCATAATGAAAATCTTTTATATTATTATATAATAATAATAATAAAATCTAGATGATTGTTCTATATTTTTTACCAACCTGAACCCTTCCTTATTTTATGGATATTTTCTTGTTTTGAAAGGAACATTCAAAATTGTTTGCTAAATACAAGCCCGATTAAAGATAATTACACAAATTATTACCAATTTTCAAGGGTACTTCATAATCTGTTTCTGGAAACCATTATCTTTATAAAATAACTAATTTTACTATGAAAGTACTATATTACTACTCTTATGGATTTACAAAAAGATTTTTCCAAATAACTATTCTTTTCAAAATAAGAGAATAAGTATCTCAAAAATTGCTTAATGATTTTATAAGATTATTTTCATCTAATTCAACACTCTTGTTCATTCTTATATATAATTGGGTTCAAGAATTTATGATGTCATCTAACATATTTTATTGAATGTATTATGAATAATTTTATTTTGGATGATCTATCGTAAAACCATTCACCATATTACTCGGAATGTTAAATGTTTTATGTTTAATGATGGAGGAAAGTTAGTTACATTTCATATAATAGTTTCAATATGAATGTATGTGTTCTTTATTTTTATCCATACACATATGTGGAATGCATTGGACTTATTATGTGATTTTTGGTTCCCACAATATCCACTCTATTCATAAAAAATTCTCATGAGAAAATAGACGTTGAATTGGTTGAGGCCCTTCCCTATATGATATGGGGTTTTGGCTGAGGCCCTAATCATTTTTAGATGACTTGGCCGAGGCCTTGAAAAAATGTTCGAGAATGTTCAACATATGCACTTACCTCATTATGAATCATGTAATTTAAATTTCTTGTGGTTATTCTACTACTATAATACCCATTAATATGATTGATTATGGCATTATTTACTAAACACAAATTCCTACTATATTATATACAAGTTTATTTTTTTAATGGCACGTGTCTTGATTTAGTCACAATGTCTAGTTTTTATGTTATCTTCCACTTATTGATTACTCTTACTAATCATTTGAGCTTAACCATTTCTTATTTTCATTTGCCTCATGATATGAAGAATTTAGTTATGAGTGACTTGAAGGCATATTATAGGAGGCTTGGATTTTTCTAATGGATTAAATTATTGTTGTATTTACCTTCATGATGTAATTTTGAACATATTTATGTATCTAGTTTCAAAAATCTACTAAACCACTTGGTCCTAGGGGATATATATGCTTTGTTTATATTCCAATGTAATAAAATAAGGCCCCAGCTCCGGGAAACTGGGGTCGGGTCCTTAGAGTTGGTATCAAAGGATGTTTAGTAGAAAACATGAAGACTAGATTTAGAAAACATAGATTAGGGAACGAATCCCAATGTTAGTATTTGAAGATAAGCATACAAGAACATCCTTTTATTTTGGTAAGGAATAGATAATGTGGATCATTCTTGAAAATACATCCCAATATAGATACAAATAGGTAGATGTGGCTCTAGCACAAATTTACCTAGGAGTGAAAGCTCCAACAAAGAGTTTTGTGCTTGACCTATTGTATCATGGTAAACGAAAAAGGGACTTACTGCACTCTTGGTATTGACATTCCCTTGGGATATACTTTGGATAATTTAAATTTTATTTACAAGTTGTTATGAAGGATTTATATGTAAATTTTTTCATAATGAAACCATTTTAGTTATTATGGGGTTAGCCATGCATATCATCTAAATTTATGATAAGTATTTTGTTAAGTTAATATTATAAATTATGATTCATAATCTATTCTACTATATGACATCTGCTAGAAATGGTGTATAGTAGAAGAAATAGAAACTGCATGAACACGCGTATCCCAGGTAGGGATTTCCCTCTAACATAAGATAATGATATAGGATCTGGTGCTACAACTGGTGCAAAAAAGCTTATAAGTATAATAGGAAAACATACTTCGGTTATGAAAAATAACCTTACCCATATAGAGTATCCAGATCCTCCATGTATAAAATATTTTTTAGGTCGCTTTATGCAACAACAACCTCCAAAATTCAACTAGACTATGAACCTATTTGTTGTGGAATAGTCGATAAGCTCCCTAGAGAAGATATTTCACACTTCGGGATGTAATGAATGAGAGAAGGTTATCATGGTAGTTTATCATCTATCATGAGATGCAGATCCTTGGTGGTCATTAATCCCAAACACAAAGTAGAAGGAATAGATAAAAGTTATGGAATGTGGGGAATTTAAGGAAATATTCCTTGAGAAATTATTTTCTCATGAACAACGAGTGGATATGGAGATGAAATTGTTGAATCTGAGGCATAATGAATATGAGAATGTTGTAAAGTATCATGCTAACATCACAAGGTTTTCATGGATTTTTATCGTCTATTGGGAGATGCAGATCCTTCGTGGTCATTAATCCAAAACACACAGGAGGAGGAAGAGATAAATGATATGGAATGTGGGGACTTTAAGGAAATATTCCTAGAGAAATACTTTTCTCATGAACAACGTGCGGATATGGAGAGGAAATTCTTGAATCTGAGGCAGAAGGAAGATGAGAATGTTTTAAATTATGAAACTATCTTCACAAAGATATGAAGAAAAGTTGTGGACTACATAGAAAATACATTGAGAAATATTTATCGATTCTTTGATGGCCTAAATCAATTCCTCCAATAAGAACTAGTCACCAATGTTGTGCATCATACGAGGATATAGTTTCATGTGCTATCAACATAGAAAATAAATTATCTACGTCTTATGACTTTAAGGGAAATCAAGAGAAGAAAAGGCGGATGAATACTATAGAAGAAGAAATAAGGAAATAGGGAATAAGGGAACAGTTGAATTTCCATACAGTGATAATTGTGGAAAGAAACACCTTGGTGCATGTATAAATTGGAAAGGACTATGCTACAAATGTGGATAGAAAGGCCATATTTCTGGTGAATTTAAGGGGAAGAAGGAAGATAATAATGATCAATTCTATAATTGTCATGGTATGGGACACTATGCTAATTAATGTCCAAAGAAACAAGGAATCATGCAACAGAAAAGGCCAACAGAGTAGGGAAGAGCTTATTTCATCACAACCACTAATATTGAAGTTCCTAATGAAGTGGTGTTTCGTACATTAATCGTTTCATCAAACTTATCCAATGTTTTATTTGATTATAGATTGTCTCATTCCTTTATATCATCCCAGTTTTCCATGAAAATTAGACATGTCCAATTTGATATCATAATAGAGTTATCATTAAAAACTCCTAGTGGATGTATCATTACAAAAAAAAATTATAGATCAATCTCCCTCATGTAACATAAACGTTATTTAGTTGCTAACTTTATCATCATTCCAAATATTTACCTTGATATAATTCTTGGTATGAATTGTCTATAAAATTATGATGCAAAGATTTATTTCGAGAAGAAGGACATTACAAATTTTGAGAATGGTGTATCATACTTTATCATTATAGAAAAAAACTCACCATCTGATTCTCCTCTAGATCTGCACCCAGTAGCTCTACTAAATTCAATTAATAGGGAGGAAGGGAATTCAATGACTATGGGTGAGGAAAAGAATGCTCAAATAGAAGATGAACCTAATGTGAAAGAATATATTGATGTTTTTCTAGAGGATTTACCAGGACAACCTATAGAGAAACAAATTAAAATTTCAATTGACATAAATCCTCGTTAAAGGCCCATATCAAAAACCCATTATATAATTTCCATTGTAGAATTTGTAATGTCCCGGTTCCGGAAGCCACCCCAAGGTGCCCGTACCCAGTTGGTTACATGGCCTCAAGTGAATTTCCCCGAACTCCAGAGGCTTCTGACTAGTAAGTGAGGGCCTTGGGTGTGATAGTGTGGAAACAATTCCCTCATTGGAAGAGTACATAGTGGAAGTAAACAGATAAACAATAGTAGAAGTAGTAATAATACTAAACGACAATCACAAAGAAATAATGGTAAAGAAACAACTAGAGCACATATATATAAATGATGCATGATAAATATATGTATTATAAAGCAGCCAAGCAAGTGACAATGATGAATATAGTACTAAACAAAAGTAGAAAAGGAAAACAGATAAGAAATATTCTTAGCATCGCAAGACTCAGCTTTGTTCCATGCTCACCACCTCTAATGAAATCAAGTACCTGAAGTAGAAGGTATATTCCCCTTATCTATACCTGCAACAATATAATCTGTTTTGGCCGAAAAGCAAGGACCAAATAGGGTGTGAAATGAATCCCAGTAGGAAACCACCACAAGATCTGTGCCTAATAGTCCACGAATATACGACAGGTAAAAGTGCGGAAACCGGTAAATTGGAAAGTACATAATTGTAAACGAACCACAGTTTAAATATCCAACAACAACTATCCATGAAGATAAACACAATATTTAACCTTCTGGGAAGTGCCCACAGCCTATCCCCTCTGGTCAAACCTAGAAACACTAGTAAGAAGCTAAAAAACAGGTGACCCTTTGAGAAGTTCCCACAACCTATCCCCTTGGGTCCTACCTATCAAGGACAAGAAACCCTCTAGGAAGTACACTCAGTCTATCCCCTCGAGGAACTACATACTCTCTGGGGAAGCACTCAACATCAATTCCCCCTGTGGTCTCGCATCATAAAATATAAAGTCACTATGGAGAAGCCCTTATGTCAATTCTCCCTATGGTCTACTACACCAGGTTCTCGTGGCCCTATGTAAGTCAAACAAGTATAGTAACACTTATTGGACAATGTAAACCTCAAGTACTACTTGGCTAGCAGTCTATAGAATATCAGCATGTCAAATAAGCAAGATCACTCAATCCTACAATACTAGGAATGGGAAACAAAAAAAGAATCCTAACAGGCTAAGCATAACAAAATAGTCATAAGCCGAACATGCATGGGAAACACCTCCAAAGCATAGCAATCCACCCTATTAACATACAAATATCCTCTACTCGCACACACCAGCAAACCAGGAAATTAACAGGGTTAAAAACAGTAAATGAACAGTACCCCGTTCATGTTTATTAGAGATTTATCACATACAATTCAAAGACCTTAAACCGAAAGGCACAAACCAACTACCTCTTAGTGTTTGGTGAAATAGGCCTCTTTTCCCAAATGCGCTCTAAACCTGGTGAATGCCTCCTCAAAACCACCTCAAAAACCCTTCCCTAACAACAACAAGGTCAACCTTTAACACACAAAGGCAACACAACCCTAGATCAACATGAAACCCATGTAAATCTTGGAAAATATAGAGGGAGAGAGCTAACCCTAACAAAAACCTCAAAGAACCAAAATAGGGACTTACCCGAGGAGAACCGCCTTTGATCCACAAAGAAACCCCTTCGTTTTGCCTCCAAAATGAGCCAAGGAGCTCCCCCAACATCTGAAAAGCGAAACTCCCATGTGATCCATGAGTGGGAGGAAGAATGGTGGAGGAATGGGAAATACCGATTGGGCTGGGACTTAAAAGACCTAATATTATGTTGTCGCACGGTTACCCCGAACGGATTAGAAAACCATGCGCCAACCGTGTGGTTGCTACTATCTCATCCAGGGACTTCTCACAGCTTGCCAGCATAGTTTGAAAAATCGTGCACATCCTGTGCGAAGCCCACATTCGAGGGTGCATGGTTTCTTGGGCTATCCGCATGGTTTTCTTAGACCGTGCACCAACTGTGCGCCCCTGCACAACCTCCAAAAAATCCTTTTTTTCAAAAGTGGCCAAAAAAGGAAAAAAATACCTGAAAAGAAGGTACAGGTTCTTACAAGCTTCCCCCCTTAAATAAATTCATGCCCGAATTTCCCTAGTGCGGTGTAGAAGAAGAAAACTAGAACAACTTAGGCCACTACGTCCGTACATCAGCCTCCCTCTCCCAAGTCTTATCTTGTACTTTCCCGTGCTGCCATAGAACTCGTACCAGAGGAAAAGGCCAACCATGAAGAACTGTTGTATTGTGATCAAAAATTTGGATTGGATGATCCTAGAACAACACATCCACTTTGAATTCAACCTCTTCAAGTTGAAAGACATTAGACAGGTCTAAAAATTAACGTCGAATCTGTGAAATGTGGAAGACGTCGTGCATAGCCCAATACCTCTGAGGTAAATTCAACCGATAGTTAACCGACCCGACCCTCTCCAACAACTAAAATGGACCGATGTACCTCGGTGAAAGATTACCCTATCTCCTGATCATTTTGTGCCCCATCCTCAATGTGACATGTAGAAAAACCTTTTCCCCGACCTTGAACTCTAGAGTTCGTCTCCGTTGATCAGCATAAGTCTTCTGTTGAGACTGTGAAGTATCCATCCTCTTCATAATCAACTCTATCTGTTCTGGAGTCTCCTGAACCAGAGGAGGTCCAAAAAATACTGTCTCTCCTGCCTCTAGCCAACATATGGGTGATTGGCATGGCCTACCGTACAAAACCTCACAAGGTTCCATCTATATAGTTTCTTGAAAACTATTATTATAGGAAAATTCCACAACAGGTATATGTTTCTCCCAAGAACCTCCAAAATCCAGAATGCATGCTCGGAGCATGTCCTCATGAACCTGAGTTGTATTATTTGACTGAAAATCTCTTAGGGGGTGGTAGATATACTCAAAAGTACCTATGTACCCAACAACTTCTGAATCCCTTGCCAGACCCGAGAAGTAAAACCTGTATCCCTGTCTGAAACGATGGAGTGTGGAACTCCATGAAGATGTACAATCTCTAAAATGTGCAACCATCCCAACTCATCAACATTGAAGGTCTTCTTGATCATAAATAAGTGAGAAACCTTCATAAGACTATCAATGACGACCCAAAATGCATCATTCCCTCTGGGAAACCTCAAAAAATAGGTCACAAAATACATCGTGATGTCGTTCCACTTCAACATGGGAATGGGTAACTATTGAAAAAGCCCTGCTGGTCACTGGTGTGCCTCCTGCACCTGCTAACAGGTGGAACACCTCATGAAAAAACCCGCAACTTCTCTCTTTATACCTGGCCATCAATACTGATAGTGTTGATCACGATACGTCTTGGTGACACCCGGATGAAATTCCCAATATAAGGAATGAAAATCCCGCATCAACTCCTCACGTATATCTGCTGGCACCAATACGCATCCCTAGAAACCCAAGATCTCATCCTTTCCTATGGTACATCCATGAATAGGGTTCTCTCTTTACACACATTCCCATAAAACTAGTTTTTCAGAATCTAATAGATGCCTCATTCCTACTCGATCAAGGAGAGTAGAGGTAACAATTACAGAAGAAATAAAAGTATGCCCCTGTCTGTCATGCACCTCCAAATGAGTCTCAGAGAATAGAGCCATAATCTGCCACTCACTACTGGCCTCCTTAACTGCTTATATCAGAGTCCTCCTGCTCAATGCATCAGACATTGTGTTTCCTTTCTCAAACGTGTAAGAAAGCTCAAAGTTAAAGGACTGTAGGTACTTAACCCTCCTTCGTTGTCTCAAATTCAGATCATGCTGAGTGAAGATGTACTTGAGGCTTTTATGGTCAGTGAAAACCAAAAAGTTATCTCCTAGAAGATAATGTCTCCAACAGCGTAGGGCATGAACAACAGCTTCCAACTCCAGATCATGTGTTGGGTAATTCCTCTAATGTGGCTTCATATGCCGAGACCCGTATGCAACGACTCTATCTCCCTGCATAAGCACATCTCCAAGCCGGATACCTGATGCATCACGGTAAACAGTATAGCTTTTTCCTGGCTCTAGAAGACTAATATCGGTGATGAAGTCAACCTCCCTTTTAGCTCCTGAAAGGCTAACTCACAAGAATATGACCATAAGAACTTTTCACCCTTCTTAATCAGACCCGTCAGCGGTGCTGCTAAGTGTGATAAGACTTTTATGAAATGCCTATAGTATCCCGCCAACCCTAAAATACTCCGAACCTCAAATACATTTTTCGGTTCCTCCCAAGAAACTACTACCCTCAATTTCACTGGGTCTACTGACCCTCCTGCCTTTGTGATAACATGACCTAGAAAGTGAATCCGATTCATCCAAAAGTTTTATTTTGAGATCTTAACATATAACCGATGCTCTCTTAGTGTACTCAAAATGATATCAAGATGTTCATAATGGTCGTGTCGAGTGTGAGAGTACACCAAGATATCATCCATGAAAACAAACTTGAAGGAATCCAAGTATGGATGGAACACTCGGTTCATTAGTGACATGAAAACTACAGGCGTGTTCATGAGACCGAAGGGCATAACCATATACTCGTATAGACTATATCTACACCGGAAGGTTGTAAGAGGTATATCATATGGTCTAACATGAAAATGATGATAAATTGATCTCAAGTCAATATTCAAGAACACCTGGGCTCCATGAAGCTGATCAAAGAGATCGTCAATCCTGGGAAAGGGATATTGGTTCTCGATAGTCAACTGGTTCAACATCCGATAATCCACACAAAGCTTGAGGGTACCATCCGCCTTCTTCACAAATAGGAATGGAGAAATCCAAGGAGAAGTACTATGTCGAATGAAACCATTTGACTGCAACTCCTCTAACTGCTTCTTGAGCTCTTCCAACTCTGGTGTAGCCATCCTATAAGGAGGAATAGACACTGGATCCCCTCCTAGAACATGCTCAATAGAAAAGTCTACCTCATGCTGTGGAGGTAAACCAGAAAATTCCACTAGAAATACATCCCAAAAATGATCCACCACTAGAGGAAAGTCCAATTGTGAAGTCCCCTGGTCATCTAGATATAGACTAGAAATGTGGGTTTTAACTCCTCTTATCCCATGATGCTCTGGACACGATCTGCTCACCTGGACATCCCATTCACCCCTATTAAGAAATGATTCACCCTATGGTGATATGAAACTCACCCTACGGTGATAGAAATCAATGACTTCTGGGAATGGAATTAAACAGTCCATTACGAGAATGACATCATAGCCTATCATCTCTATGACATAGAGGTCCCATAGAAAGTGACACCCACCAACACCAAAAGGACACTGTTTAGACTAACACAAAGTTGATGTTCTTGTCTCCATTAGAGTGTCTAGAGTCAAGATATCGGCAGAAAAAAATGTGCAAATCCCATGGCTCTCCACAACAGCAACAAACATAAAGCTATGGGAATCCCATGTGTCAAAAAGAGCTTAAGATAAAACTGAGGCTACTAAGATCGTAACTCAAAATATGGAGGTTCCAGGATACTGCTCTTGCTAGGTCTTCTCCAATACAAAAGTCTAGCCTATGACATAACCCTGTGACCTTTCCTGACTACTCGAAGCTGATTCACCCTACTGTCGTTGGTATCCTGGTTACTGACCACCACAGTTGTGACCTCCACCATGGCCTAAGTGGTCAGAAGGACTCCAGTTCCCATACTGGTGAGAAAATGGTGGTGCTTCTTTTATATGAGGAGTCATAGATGACCCCCTATCACTAGTTTCTAGGGAAATAATCTGACAGAAATGCTGAAGGTGACCCATCTTGCCGCATGATTGGCACTCCACTAGGGATTTCAAGCAATGTGGCCTCGTATGACCACTCATCCCACATTGATAACATAATACCTGATTTCCTGAATACATGTATCAACTACTTGGATCACCGTGCAAAGACACCCTGTGGAGCTTCCTACCGTCAGTAGAACGAATAATAACTCCAGATGTCGATCCTCCCTGGCACACAACTTCAGAATCCCTTAGATTGCACTCTGTGATTAGTGCCTGGTTGACGATAGAAGTGATGGAAATCAACCTGAATATGTTCACCTATGATCGGATGTCAGGCCTCAGACCATCCTCGAGCTTCCTTTCAAAGAACAACTCATCACATCCTCGAATAGGCGTGAAGCGCTGCAGCTCGATAGAGAGAGAGGAATACTCCATAACAGAAAGAGTACAATACTCCAGCCTCATAAAATATCGTGCTCGATCGGCCCTCAAGGTATCTAGATAGATGTAGTCAAATAATATGTGTTGTGAATCATCCCACACCATAACCTGCTGGTGTCCTACCCGTGAGATCACATCCCACCACCTCTTGGCGGAGTCCCGAAGCATATAGGTAGCGAGATTGACCCTCCTACTTGGAGGCATATCCAGATGCTCAAAGGTCATCATGATGGCTTCTAGCCATGAATCTGCAGCCTGGGGTCCCCCATCCCATGAGAAAGTGGGTGGATCCCGCTCCAGAAAGACCCACGTCAAATCTGAAATCGATGGGGTAGGAGGTAGTGCTCCCTGAATGGTCTGTATCATCCTCATAAAGCCTTAACTGAACTTTGAATCAGCACATGGGTCAGGTATAACTACTAGTGCTAAATCTAAAACAATATGAGGATCTATAGGAAGTCCCTGATCAGCCATATCCGGTGTCTGATCACCACCTTGTGGATGGCGTACAACTGAATGATATCTCGGTGGCATAACTCTGCAAGGTCAAATGCACACCTCAGATCAATATTAATAGGGACTAAAACATAGGAGTACACGGTGTGTATAGAGAGTACACGGCGTGAACTTAAGAAACACTGTTTCTTCCCGAACAGAAGAACACAGGTCGTGTAGTCAGAACTACACGACGTGCATTCAGGGTTTTTCCAGACAGTAAGCCTTAGAAACTAACCCAAAACCTAGAGAAACAATGAAATGAACATTGAATGTGCCATATTCTGATCCTTGAGGGACCATAATCCCCACTAATAAAAGCTTGCGATCTTACACATGTTATAAACAAGAAAGGACAAGGCGATGATCCACCATGTTCCGCTCCGTGAGGACCCATAACACCTCAAGAACCAAAATTTGGATTTCATCCTAAACAAAACCTTACCCAATAAATACCATATCAAACAACATGAATTTTTATCAAAGAATCTATCACAACATCATGAATATTCTACACAACATATATCACAAGAACTTGCAATTGCTAATGCACCCTAAATGGCATGTCATGAATTAATGAAATGTGATATCTAACAAGTGCCTATATAATGAATGAGATGGAAGACCCTCATCTCATTGGGTTGTGATAGAAAAAGAACCTAAATAACATCAATTATAACAACACAAAACATGTGAATCACCCAACCGTGAAATCAAATCAAATGTAAAATTGAAAACTAGAAAAATTGAAATAAACGAGATTGATTGGATTTTCCATGTACACTGGTTAGCTAATCCAAGGAAAAAATTACTACCAATAAACCTTTCCTTACTATCCCTGGTTAAAGACTCCAAACAATAATTCAAAATAAAATAATTCCTCTGATACCACTTGGTAATGTCCTAGTTCTGAAAGCCACCTATAGGTGCCCATACCTGGTTGGTCCCATGGCCTCAAGCGCATTTCCTCAAATTCCAGAGGCTGTCGACTAGCAGCGATGGCCATGGGTGTGATAATGGGGAAACAATGCCATCATTGGCAGATTACACAATGGATGTAAACAGATAAACAATAGCGGAAGTAGTAATAATACCAAACAATAGTAACAAGACTAATAAAGAAACAACTGGAGCATAAATATATAAATGATGCATGAAACATATATGTCTAAGAAAGCTTCAAAAAAAGTCATAATGTTGAATGTAGTACTAAACCAAATACAAAAGGAAAACATATAAGCAATCTCCTCAGCATCACAGGCCTCACATTGGTCCCATGATCTCCAGCTCCAAAGCAATCATGTACTTGAAGAAGAATGGAACTTTCCCTTGTCTATAGCTGAAACAATATAATCTATTTGGGCCAAAAAGGATGGCCCAAATAGGGTGTGTGATGAATACTTGTAAGAAACCACCATAAAATTTGTGCCTAACAGTCAATGAATATGTGAAAGGTAAAAATTCTGAAATATGTAAATAGGAAAGTACTTAATAGTAAACAATCCACATTTTCAATATCAAGCAAAAACTATCCAAGAAGATAAAAAAAACATGTAACCATCTGGGAAGTGCCCACAACCTTTCCCCAGTAGTCATATCTATCAACATAAGAAATGAGCTAACAAACATGTGACCCTCTAAGAAGTTCCCACAACCTATCACCTCTGGTCCTACCTATCAAGTAAAAGCACCCTTCTGGGAAATATGCTCAGTATAACCGCTATAGTTTAGCTTAAACATAGACTCTATAAGGAATCACTCTCTATCAATTCCCCCTATAGTCTCGTATCATATCTAAAGGCTCTCTAGGGGAAGCACTCAACGTCTCATTCCCCCTGTGGCCCGTGGAAAGGAACTACAGACTCTCTGGGGAAGCACTCAACATCGATTCCCCCTGTGGTCTCACATCGAAAAACATAAAGACACTAGTGAAAAGACCTTATGTCCATTCTACCTATGCTCTACTACAATAGGTTCTCACGGACCTGTGTAATTCAAACAAGTATAGAAATGCGTATCGGTCAAAGTAAACCACAAGAACTACTTGGCTAGCAGTCTACAACATATCAGCGTGTCATATAAGCAACATAACTCCATACTCTAATACTAGGCATGGGAAACAAAAAAAGCCTCCTAATAGTCTATGCATAACCAAACGATCATAAGCAGAACATGCATGGGAAACACCTCCAATGCAAAGCAATAAACCCTATACAAATACAAATGACCTCTACTCGCACACACCAGCCAAACAGGAAATTAACGGGGTTGAAAATGGTAAACGCACAATACCCCATTAAAGGGTATTGGATATTTGTCACATACAATTCAAAGACTCTAAACCGAAATGCACAAACCACCTACCTCTTAGGGTTTTGACAAAATTGACCTCTTCGCCCAAACGCGCTCCAAACCGGGTGAAGGCCTCCACGAAACCACATAAAAAATCCATCCCTAACATCAACAAGGACAACCTTTAACACCCAAAGGCAACACAATCATAGATCTAAATGAAACCTTTGTAGATCTAGGAAACTAAGAGAGGGAGGGAGTCAACTCTAACTAAAACCTCAAAGTAACAAAAGAGGGACTTACCTGAAGGGAACTACCTTTGATCCACCAAGAAACCCCTTCAATTTTCCTACAAAACGAGCGAAGGAGCTCCCCCAACCTCTGAAAATTTGAACTCCCACGTGATGAAAGAGTGGGAGGAAGAATGGTGGTGGAATGGGAAATCCCAAGTGGCTCACGACGTAAAACCCCTAACATTAATTGGTCGCACGGTTACCCCTCATAGTTTGGAAAACCATGCGCCAACATTGCAATTTCTACTATATCATTTACAGACTTCAAAGGGCTTTCCTACATGTTTGAAAAACCGTACGCAGCCCATATGGGGCCAACATTTAAGGGTGCACGTTTTCATGGGCTGGCCACACGGTTTGCTCGAACTATGTGCCAACAATGCGCCCCTTCACAACCTCCATAAAATCCTATTTTTCTCTAAAGCGACCAGAAAAGGATAACATACCTGAAAATAATGTCTGGTTTCTTACAGATTTAGTGGAACTAAATAAAAAACTAGAGTAATTCAGTGATAATGGATTTATTCTACCTAGATTTTCTTAATGGAGAGCCCAGACTCTTTTCATTGAGAAAAAAGATGGGTCTATGAGGTTTCACATTGACTACAGGGAGATCAATGATATAACAACAAAGAACAAGTATCCCCTACCTTCCATTGATGATTTATTTGATCAACTTCATGGAGCCCAATATTTTTCCAAGATTCATCTTCAATATAGATATCATCAGTTGCTTGTGATGACAGAAGACCCTCCAAAAATAGAATTCTGAACCAAGTAGGTGCATTAAAAGATTATAGTATTTCCTTTTGTACTAGTTAATGAACTATATGTTTTCATGGATCTAATAAATAGAGTTTTCAAGGAATTTATTGATGACTTTATGGTGGTGTTTTTTGATGATATCCTGGTATAATCTAAAAGATATGAATATCATGAAAATCTCTTGCACATTATGCTGAAAAATCTTAAAATAAATGAATTATAGGAGATTTTTAGGAAGAGTGATTTTTGGTTTCAATCAGTTTCAATTCTAGGATACATTTTCTCTAAAGATGGAATATCTATTGATCCTACGAAGACAAAGGCTGTGCAAGAATGACCTACTCCAATAATCATAACTGAGGCACATAGTTTTATTTGTTTACTAGGTTATTATCTGTGATTCATTCCAAACTTCTCCCATTTAGCCAACCCAATGACCAAGATTACATGAAAGGGTGTTATGTTTTTATAGAAAAATGAATGTGAAGAATGTTATTGAATTGAAGAGAAGATTAGTAAATTCTCTAATCCTGAATCTACCATCATGGAATGATGGATTTGTGATCTTTAGCGATGCATCAATGAAAGTACATGGATCTTTAATTATGAAAAATGATAGTGTGATGGCCTACGCATCTGGGCTACTAAAAATTCATGAACAAAACTATCAAAGTCAAGATCTTGCATTTGCAGTGGTAATCTTTTCTTGGAATATTTGGATACATTACCTCTATTAAAAAAATGTGAGATATATACATATCATAAGAGTTTGAAATATATCTTTTCATAGAAAGGACTCCACATGAGACAAAGGATATGGATTGATCTACCCAACCATTTTGGATGAACAATAAACTACCACATGGGGAAGGAAAATAATGTGGAAGATACTTTGAGTACAATGGACCACAGAATTATGATCAAGATGAGAGTTGAAAGGGATCCTTTGTTCATGGATATAGTAATGATTGGTAGAGAAATTATCAATGAAGGTAACATATCACGACATTTTCAAATTCTTTCCAGACCTTCTTTACTAAAAATCATAAAAATTTCTCAGGATAATGACAAAGAGTTTCAAAATAAAATTAAAGCATTAAATGATGGTAAGTTGATTGACTTCATATATGAAGGTGGAATTTTAAAATTCAGAAATATTCATTGTCTTCCTGCTATTCCTGAGCTCTAGAGGGAACTATTGGATGATTATAATAGCTCTAATTTCTCTATACACCATTGTATCACAAATATGTATATAGTTCTAAAGTAACATTGTTGGTAGAAAATCATGAGGAGGGATATTGATGATCTTGTGCCGAGATATTTGGTTTTTCAATAGGTGAAGGCTAGAAGACAACATCCTGGAGGATCCATGCAGCCCCTTCCTAATCCAATGTCGAAATGAGATGATATTACCATCGACTTTGTGATTGGTCTACCATTGACTACAAGAAAAAGTGTTGCAATATGGGTCATTGTTGACCATCTTACAAAATCAAAACATTTTATTTCTATATGAGATGATTTAACACTTGAACTTTTAAGAAGACTATGTATTAATGACGTTGTAAGACTTCATGGTGTACCCTGATCAATTGTTTAAGATCGTGATCCCCATTTTACAACACAATTCTAGAAACGTCTTTAGAAGGCCCTAGATACTATTCTTCATTTGAGCACTGCCTACCAACCAAAAACTAATAGACAATAAAAAAAAGACTATTCATACTCTAGAAGATATGTTGAGGTCTTTTCCACGTGACTTTCAAGGTATGTAGGATCAGTATTAACCTCTCATAAAATTTTCTTATAACAATATCTTCCCTTCATGTATTCAGATGTAACAATATAAAGAAGTATATAGAAATAGATGTTAGACACAAACATACAGGGATGATGTTTGTGAAAGAAAGCTCATATGCTTAGAACTTATTTAGGATGCAATGAAAATGTTAAAGATTATCCGAACACATATCAAAACATATCAATGTAGGAAAAAAAGCTATATTGATAACCGAAGGAAGAATTTGGAATTTCAAGAAAGAGAACATGTTTTATTAAATGTATCTCCATGGAATGGGATTTATATGATTCAGTAATAAGGGAAATTTAATTCCCAGGTATATCAGAACTATTGATATTCTGGAATGAATTGGAGCCATAACTTATATATTGGGAATTCTTCCAAGTCACTTCGAAGTTCACAATGTTTTCCATGAGTCAATGTTAAGGAAATATATTCCAGAACCAAAACATGTACTCACCTAAGAAGAAAAAGAACTTGAACCTATTATGTCATATTGTGAAGATCCTATCCTGATTTTTGATACCAGAGAACAAGTATTGAAAAATTGTATGACCTGTCAGGTAAAGGTTCTTTGGAGGAACCACAAGATAGAGGAATCAACTTGGGAGCCGGAGGAGCTTATGTGGAAGACACATGCGAATCTTTCTATGTAAAATTTGGTCAATTATAAGGAATAAATTTTTTTGTATTCAGTAGAGAATGAAACACCCCATGGTTTTGAAAATAAATATTGAATGTATTTTATATCCATCCATTAGACACAAATTTTCCCCCACTATGTTTAGAATTTTTAAAAACGACCATATATAGTTGTGATCAGTAAGTCCTTTGGAGTCTGATGGAACAAACATGATTTTAGGTGAATAGTAATATACTCTTATGAATAGAAATATGACCCTTATGAATAGATAATAATGGTATTATTTTATTTTCTTAAGGTAATATGATAATGAGATCTTAATTAATATTTCAATGTGATATGAAACTAATTATACCTTTAAAATTGTTATTTAGGAATTAACTATGATTTTATTATAAAATTAAATTAATATTATATAGAAAATTATTTTTGAAAAATATAGTTCATTTTGGAATTCTACACCTTGAGAAATAGTAGGGATGAATTTATTGGATTTTTCTATAATTTGGAATTTTTGATGAATAGAGAAATATGGAAAAATACAGTATATTCTAATAATCAGTTAATTACAATATTTACGACATATTAAGTGAGGTAAGGACACTTGGTTCGAAATCACCTGAACATATTACTATTATTGGTCACATGATACAACAATAGTGGTTTTCATGATGAAATAATAAAATAATGAATAAAATATTCCAAATTTACCCATATCCTCCACTATTACCCCTCTCACTCCCTCTATTGTTCACTCCTCTAAGCCTTGAAGGTCCTCAATTATCTTCCCAATTACTCTTCCATAGTCACTCCACACGTTCTAGAACCTCTTGGTAATGAAAAAATACAAAAACCCCTTCCCTTAAGGAGGACCTCAAGGAGGTTATTTAAAGAGGTAAAACACCCTTCTTTTTCATTTAGTTTCATTTCTATTTATCTTCTTTTGTTATCATATCCCCCTGTCCTCTATCCAAATGACAATGATAAATGTTTTAAAATCTATAAAATTTAATAATATAATTTTAATTGATGAAACATCATCAATATTCTTACTCTCTCCATTTTTTATTTTCTAAACGAAATCAACATCCATGTGGTTCCAGTTTATAACCATCATGGATGACGAAGTCTCATTCATCAATTTCTCCTTCATTATTGGTCATGAAACCCTTTTTATGGTTCCAAAATACAATAATATTTTTATTATAACCTAATTATTATTCTAGAACCTATATATGTATATAATATTTATTTATATGGTAAAACTAGTTCTTAATAATCTAAATAATGCCAAATAATCGAAGTGTCTGTCATCTAATGATTCATCCTCATTCCATGTAACCAAATGATATAAATGACAATTAAAAATTATGGATGTTAATAAATAATATTTAATTTCAATTCTGGAGATTTATAAACATTCCACAGGAACTCCATTACTTAAAACAAATGAACAGATTAATAAAATCAAGAAAACAAACACCCCGAAATGACAGAATTCGATATTATAACTTATCAGTAAGGACATAAATGAACTAAAAATAATTATGATAAAATAAAAAAATGTATAATAGGTACTTAATTAATTTATTAATGAGTCTAATTTCAAATTCTATGACCTTATGTTACATAGGGGAACACATTCAGACTTAAGGTAAGAGTTTTCTCACCTGAACCTCCATTTTCATTCGGGATAATTTTATTGTCTAATTACCTAAATGAAATGCTTTTATATTATTATTAAATTCTAATAAAATGCGTGTGTCTGTTCTATATATGTTTACCAACCCTAACCCTTCCTTATTTTTCGGATATTTACACATTTTAAAAGGAACCTTCAAAATTGTTTCCAAAATACAAGCCAGATTCAAGGCAATTTCTCAAATTTTTATCTCTTTTCAAGGGAACTCTATAATATATTTTTTTTGAAACCATTATCTTTATAAAATAACTCATTTTATTATGAAAATAATATATTACTTTACTTCTCAGTTTACATAATGATGTTTCCAAAAGAACTGTTGTTTTCAAAATAAAAGATTTTTTATCTCATGAATGGCTTAATTTTTTATAAGAGTTTTTTTTTCTGATTGAAGACTATTTTTTATTATTATATATTATTGGGATTTATCATTTATGAATTTATATACCTTATTTTATTTAATTCTTTATTAATAATTTTATTTTGGATGATCTATCATAAAACCAATCACCATATACTCGGAATGGTTAGTGTTTTATGTTTAATGATTGAGGAAAGTTAGTTACAGTTCATATGATTGTTACAATATGAATGTATATGTTTTTTATGTTTATTCAATCTCATATGATGAATGCATTGGAATAATTATGTGATGGGTGGGTCCCTCTATATCCCCTCGATGCATCGGCATGTCTCATGAGACAAATAGATATGGAATTGGCTGAGGCCTTTCCCAATATGATATATGGTTTTGTATGATACATTGAAAAAATAATATAGAATGTCTGACATATTAAATTACCTCATTATTAATATAGTAATTTAATGTTCATTTGGTTATTCTACTAGTAGAATACTCATGGTAAATTTTTATTATGGAATTATTTACTCAGCTCATATTCCTGCCATATTATGTTCACGTTTATTTTTTTAATGGCATGAATTTCCATTTATTCACCATGTATAATTTTTATATTATCTTCTACTGTATTTCTTACACTTAATGGGATTTTATGTTCACCAATTTCTTATGACTCTTTTTGCTAGGATTTGAATAATTTAGTTATGAGTTACTTGCAGGCATATTATTGGATTCTTGGATGTTTCTAATGGAATAAATTAGTGTTGTATTTACCTTCATGATGTAATGATGAACATATTTATGTATCTTGTTTCCAAAATCTACAAAACTACATGTTCAATAAGGAACATATTCCTTGTTTATATGCCAATGTAATAAAATAAGGCACCAGATCTGGCCAACTGGAGTTGGGTCCTTACAATGATCTCTCTTTTTTTGGTTCTGGAAACATGTGGTTTCACTATTTTTCCACTAAAAATGGGGCCCTAGGTGATCCATTGGCTTCCTAGGATCTTGAATTCAAACGGTTATTTGTTTTGTGGAAGTAGTGATAGAATCTTCTATGCTTAGACTTTTACCCTGTATTGATATAATGTGTAGAAACTTAGCTTGGGTGCATTGAATGATGTCTTCCAAATGTTGTTTCTTATTTAAAAAACTATAGAATACACTCATGTAATTAATTTATAATAATGTTTTCTATAGATCATCCAAGATATTTTTATAATGGAATTCCAACAATTTCTTCTATAAGAGTGTGATTCTAAGTGAATATGTTACACCATTCCATTTGGTGATGATTTATTACCGACTTTCATTTTCATATTTCTTGTAGAATGTTAGGCTTAAAATTTCCACTTTACCTAGTATTAAGATTAAATGACAAAGTAATTAATGATGTAGATCATCCTATCCAATAAAAAATTTCGTTGGTAAAGTCTACCAAACAAAGGATGGCCCTAACAGAGATAGTACAAAATATCAATGATTGGTCACCTCATTCTTATTTTGAGGGACCATCATCAGACCTCATTAGAAAACAAATGTGTGAGATGTTATTCTATAATTCTTGCACTATCAAAGGTTTTATAGTAAGGGTTTCAAAAAATTTCTAGTGGTAAAAAATTATCCACCCACTGTGGATACAGATTATTCTTAGGATACATAAGTGTTAATCTACCTTCCATGGGATTCATTTGAGTATATAGGGAACCAATGTCATTGAGAATTTATAATGGCACTATAGTATAAGCGGCTTATCATCTTTTGGGAGTGGGTGGGGCTTGATGAGGTATCCCTATTCTTATTTTCCTCAAATTATGGATTCTTGATAGTACTGAATGGTCTACATGGGTATGGAGAGGTTGTATTTGTAATGGAGGGAAGTCATGATCATATTTGACTTACTCTTTTATATTGCCCGACATCCTAGATACAGAGCTAATCTAACACTAAAATAATTCTATTAAAGGCATATCAACACATTCTTAATTATAGAATGAGTGATATTTTCCTCCACCATAAGACGATTCCCATAAGGAATGTTTCCCATGAGTGACTCCTCATTGAGTTGTATGAGATTCTTCATCTCATTATCATATTTTTACAACAACTCCTTCATGGAAGTAATTTCAAATCATCTAGGTCTAGTGGGGTATCACCACTTGTTTTCCATTATCCATGGTAGTGCTCTGATATACAGGTGGAATCTCAATATTCGGGGGTTCTATGTTTCCTATCATCATCTCGTTCTGGTTATGTGAAGCCCTAGGGGGTGCATTTTGATCCTCATATCAATGTATATTTTCTATATATCATCCCTCTGCACCTACATCATGAACCACATTATCTATTTTGTTGATAATAATGACATTTATAGAGATGTATTATGAAAAAATAGTTGTCCACTTACTCTAAATGGAATCAGATGATTATACACTACATGGATTATGGCCATTTCTCAAAACCCTACCTATATTGATCAATTTTGGATTATGACCCAATTGGGGTTTGAGTTCCCTCTATATATGGTCCTCCCATTTTGGTCTATGAACAATGACCTTAAGGCTATTTCTCGTCATGTTGTCCAAATAGGCCATGAATAGAAGTGATTCTTTTTTATAGTAGGATTAATTTTTTGGATGCTAACCATAGATATTTACCACCCAACTCGAGGAATATTGATTCCCCTCTATAGTGAGTATTATGATGAAAATTCATAGATCCCTAATGTTTATGGACTATCTGAGTCCATAATTTTATTTTTGTATCCTATGGTTGAGGATAAAATGGTTCTAGTCAAGGAATTTATGACTCCTAGGATGGTAAATGAGATTTAAATTCCCTCATCCTAGTGGGATGGGGTTTATCTAGAAGGGATCTTGATTTACCTAAGTCCCTATTAGGGGATGATGGCCATGGTGAGGGAGTCTTAGATAAAAAGACCTACCCAGTGGGATGGGGTTTATTTTTAGCTGCTACCGATATATCCTAAATTCTTTAAGGAAATGACGACATGTATGGTGGAGGAGGTGGTAGATATTCACTCAACCAGGTCGGCATGGTTCCCTCTTAGATAACTTACATGGTAGTTAGTATTGTGACATGTTTGAAATGGAACAACCATGATTTCATACGAGTTGGGAGAAATGGAATACCATGGTGGGTGTATTTCCCTATGAGAAATTTTTGGGTTTAAAAAAAATCAGATTTTATGTATTAAATGAATTCCTATTTCTTATAGAGGCCCATTCAAAGATCTGCTGACAGACCTAACCCTCCATAGATGATGCCATGATATAATTAATGTTGGTAAATTCCACGGTAGTGACTGACTTGATCACACATTTCCTAATCCATTAATATCACTACAGGTCAAGAAATTATAGGATTCCTTATTTATGTATTCCTACTATTATTGAGATGAAGTTATGAGTAATTATCTATACATCCTCTATCCTTAGATATACACATTTGACGACACTCTTTAAATTTGTTGATGGAGTGTTTTAAGGATATATAGACAATCACTATGTAGGTTTTTTCATGCTCCTCTATTACTTGGTTATTAGATGTAGAAATGGTTTAAATATCCAATGGAAAATATGTTGTATTAATGATTAGAAGGTGATACACATATTCTGTAAAAGGGGTATTCGTATCCTAAAATCTCTGATGAGTTTCCCATAAATTTGAACATAGTTTGGTCATTAAATCCCACATTTGTTTTTATAGAATATTATAGTTTGAAGTGTAAAGGGTATAAAACATGGTGTGTAGGTTATATATGTATAAATATTTACATATTTCAATTTCATTATCCTATTCACTAGGATTACAAGCCTCTACTTATGCAGACCATAAAGGTTGTCTCCCTAGGATGCTTACCGACTATGGTAAATGGTTGATACAATTTTATGGGAAACTAAATAATGTTGAACCTAAGATTTTTAGAACCTATATATATGAATAATATAGTGTTTTAAAACCAATTATTACAAATGTGTTTGTAAATGTGTGTTATTTCGTTTTTTGTGAGATATATCACCAAGGAGAGTTTGACTTAAGAAGATGTCCAGAGTACAATCCTTGTGATCCATCATCATAGTACCATGAGGAGAACTATCATAGTTATGATTGATTATACATTTGTTAAAGAGTCTATATAACCTTGGGGTGTTGATAATTTGTCTCAAACAATGGAAAGGACACTAGAATTTAGTATATTTGGGATATGGGACTCATTGTACGTCATGGATGGAATTTCTAACATGACTTTTTTGATTGTGCAGGGATATCATCCTACTGTATGATTGATTAAAAAATATGTTAATTTTAGCATGGTACTATGAGAATTATATACCAATGATATGAGAATTATAGAATATGCCAATTATCATATCCTTCAGTGGTTTTTTGAATATACCAGTGAACCCTGGTTGAAGCTGGGATATAAGCCCGGTTTGAATATTCATTCCCTACCAAAAGATTCTAATAGACCACCATAATCAATAAATTGATATGAGCCTACTACTGTAAGGAAATTCAAGGTTACTTGTGTGTTTTTTCATCAATGAAAGTATGGATATGAGAACGGGTTCTATGATCTACTTGAATATTCCATGTAGCAACACCATTAAGAATATAAGCCTGTCCTATGGCACATTCCACTACCACTTCGAGAGTAAAAGTTTGAAGATGGATGTAATCATAATAATAGGCCTTTAGAGTATATATGAATTTTTAGTGATATTAATATGATCATGTCAAGAGGAATGTTCCTCTATCAATTGTCGATCCCCAATCAGAATGGGGATATAAGCCCTGTCACAAGCCTTTAGTGTATGACTCTAATATTTTCTGACAGTAATGTGTAAATGTCATGAGACATTTGCCTCTATCATTTAGTGAGACCCAGTTGAAATGTGAATATGATCCCAACCTAGTGACTCTTCCGTTACTATAATATTTTAATAATACCCAAGATAAGATAAAAAACATGCAATTTCTCTATAGTAACCTCTGGTTGATTCTAATTAGAGTGTTGTGCCACCCTATCTGTAACAACCCAAGATTTTATAAGATACATTATTTTTAATGTCATTCATGTCTTGTGTTGTATGCTACACCATGATTATCTTGCGCTATACGCAACACCGTATTAGCTTATAGTATACGCAACACTATTCTTGGCCTATGTTACACACAATTTCAAGTTCATTTGATAGAAGTTATTCTACACAACATTGAGTATATATATATATATATATATATATATATTCAATTTATAAATAAAATATGGTTGGATTCTGTTATACGCAACAACAAAGGAGTCCTGCACTACACGCAACCTTGACTTGGCTTTCATTACACGCAATCGCGACCTTCCTTGATAGCGTGTGTTGTACGCAATATCGTGTTTTACTAAACAACAATATATTAGTATAATATTGTTATGAACTAGTCGTTATGAATACTATTAACTAAATTTTTAATTTTATAAAATTATTATTCATCTTACACATTTTATAGAACATGGTATAAGAACAAGATAAATGTTTTGGGTAAAATAAGTATTTTTTAAAAAATGCTGTTTTACCGGCTTTTGATGGCGCACCCACATTAAATCTAGTTTTTGAAAAGTTTATAAGTTCAATTTGAATATATAAAATTCTTCTTTGGAATCATGAAATATAAATTTACTTTGGATAAATTTTTCATTTTACTCTGATAACTTTCATATTTTAATGAATAGTAAAAACACGCTATATTTTACTTAAAAACAACTTTTTTCATCGTAATATCTTATGTGGTTAAATTATAATATTGAATGGTTTTAAAGTATAAATAAGATATATTTTTACCTTTTAATATAATTTATTTCATTATCATTGATTTTACCTTGAATTCATAGGTTAAATCAATTCAATCTTTTGCAATGTTTTAAAGAAAAACCCTTTTTCTTTCGACAACGGGATTAATTTTAATTTCATTTCTGAAACATTTGTGTATTGAATTTGGAAAAATTGATTCAATATTTAGAATCAGTGGATCCAAATTATGTTAATAAACTACTTTTTTTGGGAATTATGAATAGTGACTACGGTAAATTTTATTTACCATAGTTAAAGGTAAATCGGGTAATTAAGGGTAAATATAATATTATAAAATTACTCTAACACATTTAAAAATCCTATTGGATGACTAAAAGTAGACCCATATCATCTAAGGGTCGGATTAGATTCATTTAATGGACTTTTGTCCATGAAAATAATTTAATTATTATTAAAACCAAAGAATGTGACAACATGCCACTTTCTTAAATCTTATAAGTATAATAATTTTAATTTAGTGATAAACTTCATGAAACTTTGAACATGTATAGTCTCCAGAAAAAAAATACAATTATCTACATCATAAAAATTTATTTATAATTTTTAGGGATTAAATATTTATCATTTATTATGACACAACGATGATGCAGTAATTGTCTTATTAATGAAATATTGACATAATTGATGTTATAAATACCCAAATAAATGTAATTTAAGACTTTTAATGAATTAAAATAATTTTATAGGTTAATATGACATGTTAATATTTATTTAATAAAGTTTTTTTGAACTAATCATTCTGTTATGATTTTCACAAAAATCAATTACTAAATAGTGTCAAAATTGACATAAAATAATTTTTAAAACAAATATTATATTATTAATTGTTATTTTATTCCTAAAAAAATCTAAGGTTCAGAAAAATGACTTAGATAAGTATATATATATTAATAATAAACAATTTGGGGTTCTTTTGGCTTGTTATAGAATATTTATTAACCATATACTGTAAGAACACAAGAAGACACGGTAAAAGTAAAATTATTTATCTTAATGTTAAATCTAAATGATAAGGTTAAAATAGGAACCTAAACTTGTCTAAATACTATTGTATTAGAGGATTTAGATCCATCCCCACCTTATATTAGAAAGAAATCAATTTGGATCTATTTAAAACCGAATATGAATTTATAAAAAAATAATAGTTTTGGTTATTCCAAAGATGCCCCTCTCCTCCCTTATAAAAGGGCACCTCCTCCCCCTCTTCCTCACACCACATTGATCCTTAAAGCTCGGCAAAAACCTGAAAATTACTCCTCTCCACTTCCCTAGAAACATCCTAGAGGTTCTGGTCTTCTTCAAAGACCTATTTTTGTGCCCTAAAAGGAGGTCTCAAGGAAACACTTCAAAAAGAGGTAATTTCTGTTACCGATTCTTTCATCTTTATTTCTTCTTCCACTTATTCTTATTTAGTTGTTTCATTGTGAAGTAATAACATAAGTATCAATCATATAATGATATGTTATTATAAGTATGAAACAATCCTATTTCACCATCTATCAATCCTACGGAAAAAGAAATCACCGCGCGTGCGTACGTACAGAATATCGTCTCAACACCGTGGTGTAATCTATTTTCCACCACCACCATACTTGGATGGGTATAATGGTGTAAATAATGACTATATATGACTACTATAAAGTGATATTGATTCTGAAATATTATACATACACTCCAATACAATTCCACGATCCTAGGAACGATATCATTACTCGGGCGTACGTACGGAATACCGTCTCCACGATGTGATGCTACTCATTCTACATGATCTTCATTGCATAATGATTATATAAATAAATTTAATGAATTAGTATGATATATATTACACTAATATAATTCTGTAAATGAGGAATCTATAACCTAATGAGATTAATAATAATTTATTCGACAAAACACGCATAAGAAAAAAAAGTAATAAACACCCGAATAACAAGTAGTAGTGGAATATTACTAATAAGAAGCTAAGAATATGACCATATATGATATAATAAAAATAAGTATGATCCCTGAATAATTAAATTACATTATTTAAATCATTATACATGAGTTTCGGACACTTACGAAGTGAATCAGACCTAATGTAAGGGAAATATCACAATCTCATTTTTATCCGAAATTGTTTATTCATAAGTATTTACTGGGGTGTATTTTATCATCCACATCCATGTTTCATAAATATGTAATATTATTTCCAACCAACTAAAATTGTTTAAATCCATTTTTACCCTTCGGTGAGTTTTTAGTAAAGGATATGAAATGAATCTTTTGTCGTTTTTCATACGAGGTACTTTTTGACTTTTCCAACAAAAGTACGAGAAGAATGTTTTTTTAACTTATACGGCATGAATGGATTTTTAAAACATTATTTCCAAGAAGCTTCCTTTACAAGTTTTCAATATTATATTTAATCAACTTTTTTAGTTTATAATTGTATGACATTTTAAGAAAGGAAAAGTTTTTTTGAAGAAGAAAGGATATTTTTCACAAGAATGGAGTTCAAGTGTTTTATCAAAATTATTTTCCATCTAAGATAATAAAGGTTACTGTTTCTATCCCTATTATTAAATTGATTTGATTATGTTGTGATGTTATTATTTTTATGAATTCATTTATCCTATATGAATTGTTTTATGATGTCATGTTGTTTAAGAATCCGATTTTTATTTCATGGGTTATGCAATGATGTATGATTTATGATTTTGTGGCACACATAAGAATGGTATCATTATGAGATGGGTGGGACCTATATCTATCTCCAATGCATTGGGTAAAGATTTTATATCTCATGAGATAGACATGGCTGGAACGGTAGGTTATACCGGATCAGTGAAACAGGACGGAAACGAGGAGTGAACTCAGTTCAGAAAGGGACTTTGTCCACGAAAATAGTCTTGGAAATGAGTCTTGACTAATAAGAAATGATTCTATATGATTATGTGTGTATGCCACAAAGTATCATGTTTTATGTTATGATTATTGGGATTACATTTCACTACTATGATTTATCCCATGTTATGAAATTATGATCTCTTTTGTAGGTTTAGATTTCCAAAAGATATGTTCTTATGAATATGATGTGACTGATATTTCTTTTTTTTACCCTTATTGAGCATTTGAGATCACCCTTTTATGTTTTCTTTTCCCCAGGATATAAAGAAATTATTTAGGTTTAAAAAAAAGATCATTATGGGAGATGTTGAAGATCTTTCACCACGATTAGAAGATTATATTCCGAGTTTCCAAAGACACTAAACTATTACGGCCCTTGTGTGTGTGTTTTTGTTATGTATTAATTATTCCGCAAAAGTAATGTAATTTTCATGTACGTTAGGCTTCGGGTCTCTAAAGTTGGTATCAGAGGAAAGGTTTAGTCAACCTTTGGAAACTAGGATGTGAGAACTTTAGTGAGATCCCTAGAGATATTTCTAAGTTATTTATAGGGATGTCCCTAAGGTTAAGTATAAGTATAGGTTATAGTCCTAGAATTGCGCTAACGATATTATAATTAAACCTAAGATGTTAGATATTGAAGGTAATCCCCCTTTATTATGTTGTTTTCACTAGCATGATTTTTGCCTCTCACACTATTCTTTTTGGGTTTTAGACGATGGCTGGAACCCGAAAGAACCATGTTGATCAATGCAATGGACAATGAAATGATTGTCCTCATGAAAAAACAAATGTTATGGGAGATGGAGTTCAAAATCTTATTTTTATACTTACAGAAGCTATGAATCATTCTGGACTTCCAAATGAGCAGAGAAGGGAACAATATTCTATTGAGTCCTTCATGAGGCAACGTCCACCTTCTTTCAGTGGGTCTTCTCATCCACTTGTTGCTGAACAATGGATCAGTACCACTGAAAATATATTTTTAGTTCTTCAATGTTCTGAAAAAGATAAAGTCATCTTAGCAGTATATCATTTGGAAGGTGAAGCTTATCAATGGTGGAATCATATCAAGAATACGAGGAAAAGAGATGAAATTGAGTCCATGGAATGGGACGAGTTCAAGAACTTATTTTTCAATAATTACTTCCCTCGTATTCTTCGAACAAAGATAGAGAACGAGTTTCTTGAACTAAAGAAAAAGGATGATGAATCTGTTGGTGTATATGAAGTGAATTTTACAAGGCTTGAATGGTATGCATCTAGCTTTATCATCCAACCTGAAAGTAAAATTGATCAATTCTTCAGTGGCTTAAAACCAAATCTTCAAAGGGCATTAGCTATAAGAGACTTCAGTAGCTATGCAGAAATTGTACATTGTGCTATCAAGGTAGAAATGGAAGTTGGTGTTACTTATGCATCTCATAGTTTTGACAAGAAACGAAAGATGGAGTTCAAGGAGAAATCTCATAATAATGGTGAAAAGAAGATGAATGTTTCCTTATGCTCAATGTGTGGAAAGAATCATGGTAAAGATTGTCTTAAAGGGACAAGTAAATGTTTCAAATGTGGAATAGAAGGTCATCGGGCATTTTAATGCCGCAATGATGGGAAGAAGTTGTCTAATGATGCAAACAAAGGAAGGTATACACAGAATGAACCTACTACACTTCAATGCTTCAAGTGCAAGGAAATGGGGCATTATGCTAACAAATTCCCTAATCCAAGGGTTAGTAATGATCGACATGAGCAACCACATAAGGCAAAGGACAAAGGGAAGTCACATGCGATCACCATTGGCGATGTTGAATATGATAACGATGTGGTGGAATGATTAAGTGTTTATGTAATGGGATTACATAATAATGTTGTATATAGTATCGTGGAATATTGGAATATTTATGTATTGGTCTACTACGGTTCTCAATAATTTTATGGTACCGGTAACCATGGAAAGTGATTGAGATATTTTTGGAAAAAAGATGATATGTGCATAATTAAGGGAAAACGAGAAAATGAAATATTTGACAGTATTCACGAGCTCATGATTGATATAAGGAATAAGTGATATCATGGTTTGAGTATATTGAATTTTGAGGATTTTGGTATGTGGAAAGTGTTAACTTTTAACTGCATTCATGTTTTCACTACGGTTCAATGGGTATTCAAGAGAATACATGATTAAGGCCTTTGAATGTTTGGAATGTGACCAATAAGACATATCTTATGATATATGGGGATCAACGATGGTATTAAATCTCTGGTAATCATTTTCACTATATTATGAGAGTGGACTGCAGTATTATGGATAAGCCTAAAGATTGGAATGGATTATGTTGGACATAAGTTAGTATTATTTAAGGATAGAAGTTTTTTCGCTATTATTGATCGGATGTTATAGTAATATAGTTTTAGAAAAAGGACAACCTGCAGGACGGGCGACAGCCCATCACATTGGACAAGGCTGTGGGAATCGAACCCACAACTGAAGTTCGACATGCCTTTATCACCTACAACTGGCCTACAAGAAGTCCCTGGTTAGTGGAAAGTAGTTTTATTTTATTAAGTTGTATGATAAATAAAGTATAAGTCAATTTTTGGAACCATATACGATTAATCTCACCATAAGATGGACTTATTACTTTTGCTCACCTTTTGTTTGAAACAGATGGAATGACCCATCATTCTATCACATGATCTGCATATGCTTCATGAATAACAAATTCAACTTCATTTCTTTATTATATGAAGTGGAAATTGTTCAATTCACGAACAACAATGAGATTGAACCAAAATCATGTAAGCATTTATTTTAATTCATCAACTTTAGGGAAATGATCTTGAAAACCAAAATATTTGTCCTAGTGCTCTTATATCCGATGAACCAGATGTTACCCTAGATCATCACAAATTTATGGCTTTGTGATTGTTGGCTTTTTCATAGCCATGTTCTCTACCACTCTCCATCAGAACTTGATGGTTTGACTTTTCTTCCATATCCATATTTTCACCTATGTTCTCCTACGTGGAAACCCAGTGATGAGTTAATTTGGGTAACCGTTATATTTCATACTTTAGTTTTTAATGTTCAGTTTTGGTATTTCTTTTTACGATGTGTGTTTCTATGAATAGTAAACGATTTATAACCACGACGACTTTCAAGGGCGATATTAATTTTAAGGGGGGTAGAATGTAACAACCCGAGATTTTATAAGATACATTTTTTTTAATTTCATTCATGTCTTGTGTTGTATGCTACACCATGATTATATGGCGCTATACGCAACACCGTATTATCTTGCAGTATACGCAACACTATTCTTGGCCTATGTTACACACAATTTCAAGTTCGTTTGATAGAAGTTATTCTACGCAACATTGAGTGTGTATATATATATATATATTCAATGTATAAATAAAATATGGTTGGATTCTGTTATACACAACAACAAAGGAGTCATGCACTACACGCAATCATGACTTGGCTTTCATTACACGCAATCGCGACCTTCCCTGATAGCGTGTGTTGTACGCAATACTGGGTTTTACTAAACAAAAATATATTATTATAATATTGTTATGAACTAGACGTTATGAATACTATTAACTAAATTTTTAATTTTATAACATTATTATTCATCTTACACATTTTCTAGAACATGGTATAAGAACAAAATAAATTTTTCGGGTAAAATAAGTATTTTTAAAAAAATGCAGTTTTACCGCCTTTTGATGGCGCACCCACATTAAATCTAGATTTTGACATGTTTATATGTTCGATTTGACAAAATAAAATTATTCTTTGGAATCAAGAAATAAAAATTTACTTTGGATAAATTTTTCATTTTACTCTGATAACTTTCATATTATATGAATAGTAAAATCATGCTATATTTTAATTAAAAACAACTTTTTTCATCGTAATATCTTATGTGGTTAAAATATAATATTGAATGGTTTTAAAGTATAAATAGGATATATTTTTACCATTTAATATAATTTATGTCATTAGCATTGATTTTACCATGAATTCATAGGTTAAATCAATTCAATCTTTTGCAATGTTTTAAAGAAAAACCCGTTTTCTTTCGACAACGGGATTAATTTTAATTTAATTTCTGCAACTTTTGTGTATTGAATTTGGAAAAATGGATTCCATATTTGGAATCAGTGGATCCAAATTATGTTAATAAGATACTTTTTATTTTTGGGAATTATGAATAGTAACTATGGTAAATTTTATTTACCATAGTTAAATGTAAATCGGGTAATTAAGGGTAAATATAATATTATAAAATTACCCTAACACATGTAAAAATCCTATTGGATGACTAACAGTCGACCCATATCACCTAAGGGTCGGATTATATTCATTGAATGAACTTTTTTCCATGAAAATAATTTAATTATTATTAAAACCAAAGAATGTGACAACATGTCACTTTCTTAAATCTTATAAGTACAATAACTTTATTTTAGTGATAAACTTCATGAAACTTATAACATGAATAGTCTCCTAAAAGATAATACAATTATCTACTTCATAGGAATTTATTTATAATTTTTAGGGATTAAATAAGTATCATTTATTATGACACAAAAATGATGCAGTAATTGTCTTATTAATGAAATATTGACATAATTGATGTTATAAATACCCAAATAAATGTAATTTAAGACTTTTTATGAATTACACTAATTTTCTAGGATAATATGACAAGTTAATAGTTTTTTAATTAACTGTTTTCTAACTAATCATTCTGTTATGATTTTCACAACAATCAATTACTAAATAGTGTCAAAATTGACTTAAAATAGTTTTTAAAACAAATTTTATATTATTAATTGTTATTTTATTCCTAGAAATCTAAGGTTCAGCCAAATGACTTATATAAGGTTATATATCTTAATAATAAACATCTTGGGGTTCGTTTGGCTTGTTATAGGAAGTTTATTAACCTTATAGTGTAAGAACACAAGAAGACACGGTAAAAGTAAAATTATTTAACTTAATGTTAAATCTAAATGATAAGGTTACAATCGGAACCTAAACTGGTCTAAATTCTATTGGATGAGAAGATTGCGATCCATCCCCAACTTAGCTTCTAAATAATTCAATTTGGAGCTATTTAAAACCAAATATGACTTTATAATAAAATAATAGTTTCAGTTATTCCAAAGGTTCCCTTCTCCTCGCTTATAAAAGGGCACCTACTCCCCCTCTTCCTCACACAACTTTGAGCCTTAAAGCTCATCCAAACCCTGAAAATTTTTCCTTTCCACTTTCCTATAAACATCCTAGAGGTTCTGGTCTTCTTCAAAGACCTATTTTAGTGCCATAAAAGGAGGTCTCAAAGAAGCACTTCAAAAAGTGGTAATTTCCGTTACCGATTCTTTCATCTTTATTTCTCTTCCACTTATTCTTATTTAGTTGTTTCATTATGAAGTAATAACATCAGTATAAATCATATACTTATATGTTATTATAAGTATGAAATAACCCTATTTCACCATCTATCCATCCTACGGAAAAAGAAATCACTGTGCGTGCGTACGTACGGAATACCGTCTCCACGCCGTGGTGTAATCTATTTTCCACCACCACCTTACTTGGATGGGTATAATGGTGTAAATAATTACTATATATTACTATTATAATGTGATATTGATTCTTAAATAGTATACATACACTACAATACAATTCCACGATCCTAGGAACGATATCATCACTCGTGCGTACGTACGGAATACCGTCTCCACGATGTGATGCGACTCGTTCTATATGATCTTCATTGAATAATGATTATATAAATGAATTGAATGAATTAATATGATATATATTACACTAATACCATTCTGGAAATGAGGTATCTATAACCTAAAGAGAAGAATAAGAATTTATTCGACAAAACACAGATAAGGACAAAAAGTAATAAACACCTGAATGACAAGTAGTAATGAAATATTACTAATAAGAATCTAATAATATGACCATATATGATATCATAAAAATATGTATGATTATGGAATAATTCAATGACATTATTTAAATCATTATACAGGAGGTTTAGACACTTACGAAGCGAATCAGACCTAAGGTAAGGGAAATATCACAATCTCATTTTTATCCGAGATTGTTTATTCGTATGTATTTACTAGGGTGTATTTTATCATCCACATACATCTTTAATAAATATGTAATATTATTTCAATCCACCAACAATTTTTTAAATCCATTTTTACCCTTAGGTGAGTTTTTAGTAAAGGATATGAAAGAAATATTTTGTCGTTTTTCGTACGATGTACTTTTTGATTTTTCCGACAAATGTACGAGAAGAATGTTTTTTTAACTTATACGGCATGAATGGATTTTTAAAACATTATTTCCAATAAGCTTACTTTACAAGTTTTCAAGTTTATTTTTAATCAACTTCTTTTAGTTTATAATTTTATGACATGTTAAGAAAGGAAAAGTGTTTTTGAAGTAGAAAGGATATTTTCCACAAGAATGGAGTTAAAGTGTTTTATCAAAATTATTTTCCATCTAAGATAATAAAGGGTACTTTTTCTATCCCTATTATTACATTGATTTTATTATGTTGTGATGGAATTATTTTTATGAATTCCTTTATCTTATATGAATTGTTTTATGATGTCATGTTGTTTAAGAATCCCATTTTTATTTCATGGGTTATGCAATGATGTATGATTTATGATTCTGTGGCACACATAAGAATGGTATCATTATGAGATGGGTGGGACCTATATCTCCCTCCAATGCATTGGGTAAAGATTTTATATATCATGATATAGACATGTCTAGAACGGTAGGTTATACCGGTTCAGTGAAACAGGACTGAAATGAGGAGTAAACTCGGTTCAGAAAGGGACTTTGTCCACTAAGATAGTCTTGGAAATGAGTCTTCACTAATAAGAAATGATTCTCTATTATTATGTGTGTATGCCACAATGTTTCATGTTTTAAGTTATGATTATTGGGATTACATTTCACTACTATGATTTATCACATGTTATGAAATTGTGATCTCTTTTGCAGGTTAAGATTTCCAAAAGATATGTTCTTATGAATATGTTGTGATTGATATTTATTTTGTTTACCCTTACTGAGCATTTCAGCTCACCCTTTTATGTTTTCTTTTCCCCAGGATATAAAGAAAGTATTTAGGTTTAAAAAAAATAAGATCTTTATGGGAGATGTTTAAGATCTTTCACAACGATTAGAAGATTATATTCCAAGTTTCAAAGACACTAAACTATTATGGTCCTTGTGTGTGTGTTTTTGTTATGTATTAAGTATTCCACAAAAGTAATGTAATGTTCATGTACGTCATGCTTCGGGTCTCTACACTATCTATAAAAAAAGAAATAATATCATTTCCCTATATTTGTACCAATGATAGAATATATTTCTTAAGTTATTAAACTTTTTCTAATATGTTGTAAAATTTTTCAAAGTATGGATTAGAATGTATGAGTTCACATTTTCAGTATCTACAATATATTGGATGATATATTCAATTGAAGAAGGGATATGATCAAACTTTTTTCCTCCTTATTCCACGAGAATATGAAGATGGATTTCACACATTGTGGTAGAGATATTCATCTACACCATGCCTGTTGTAGGAATATGATGTCACACATGATCCTGAAGAACAAGAATATGATATTTCATTCTAGATACTGCTTGAATATTCAAACAGTAATTTCCATTAGAATATGGGATATGAAATGAATTGCAGTAGTCAATAACTTTCCTCACTCAATGTATCTTTCATATTTCCCATGAATGGGTGTTTGAGGTTGAAATGTTTCAGGTGGTTCCCTCAAAACACAACTGAGGGGAACTAGAATGATGAAGCTAGTGATGGTGGTTGATAGGATCCATCTATGATGGCTACTAAAATAAAAGGGATATTTAGTTAACTCTGTGATCAACACTCATCAAATACTGATTGTGGTGATTGTAACTCTCAAAAGATAAGTCTTTAATGTTTTTGGTGGTGGCAATGAGAACCACTGAATTTTTTGTATGTTTAATTTTACAATGTATACTCGATAGTTTCAGCTTTTAGAGACAAATTCGTGAAGATTAAAGGTTCAATATCATTACTTGTTTATGGTATTCCAAGATCATTTCATTGGAAACCTAACACATATGGTGTTAGGAAGATGTAGTCATTCTACCACATTCAATAATTGTTGTAGTAGTGGATTTTCAAGAAAATTATTTAGATGAAGAAATTATCACCAGTTAAGTGATGTCCCTGAGATTAGTATATGCTTTCATGAAGAACAAAATGAAAAATTTTATAAATAGTACATTATTGTTGGCATGATACATGCTCAATTAGATATGTATGGGTAACACAGTTTTCGTTTTTTATTCTCAATCTGTCAATTCTACTCATGTGTAATTTTCATAGTGGGGATGAAATTATTTCATGGTAACCTCAACTATAGTGTACCATCTAGTAATTTTTATCACATGAATGATTCATGATAAGTTACCCACTTTTTTTGGTGTGGGATATGAAAAAAATTGATTGATGCATGGTAAATTAACAATTTTTCTTTTTGATAATATCATTGAAGATTCTCCAATTTTATCTCCTAAAAAATTTAGAATAATATTTTTACCAATGATTAGTTGATAAACTCCCAATTTTTCCCAAATCCATAATTGATTATGGACTTTATTGAGAATGGAATGTGTTCCTCTGGTTTTCAGACCCAACGATGATTAAGAACTCAAATTGGTTGAGATGATGGTAGGACAAACTCATAACATCCTTTTTGGGTGAATTTTTTCATACAATGGAAGTCCCTTATAGATAAAAGATATGTTTAAAAATATCATCTCAATAATGAAACATGAATGGATATATAAACAACATGATTAAGTGTGGAATCATTCCATTTGATAATGGGGATCTGTTAATGAGTCTGTTTGTATTTATCTGATATTCTTTATCTGTTTCCCCTTAATGGGTAGGTAGTCATATTATTTATCAATATGACAAGGAACAATATTTTTTTGTCATTCAGTAAGGTGATTAATATTTCCGGAATGGGATTGAGCCATTATAAGGCAATCTATTTATCCAATTTATAACATGAATTAAACCCCATGTAGTTATTTGATCCCATTCAGTTTAACATCATGCATAAATAACATATATGAAGGAATGTAGGCACTAATCATTGATATAGTTCATTAGGTGATGTCCTATATTCATTGTTAGGGTTGTAATCAATGGTATCATAGTTCAACCATTCTATTTGAACATACATTACTGTAGACACCCTAGTATAGGGAATTCATATCTTCCCAGTAAATGGGGAATACACACCTAGATTTCCATAAATAGTAGAAATTCATGATGCAAATGATGTGGGAATTCATATCCCGAAGACCATGCAAGCCATGATCAGTGTGAGAGATAAGGGATATAGGGTAATTTGCCGTACAATATATGGCTATTGGAATTTTGTGCTAGGGTATCCCTTTGGATGATTAATATGTAGATAAAACATTTGAAATACATCATATACATCCTTGTTATGAAATGAATCAGATTCATAATACTTTAGTTTATCGAGTCTTACACACTGAGGTTTCACTCTCAATTTGATAGTGTATGATGAAGAATGACAATCCCATTTGAGATATTTAGTCTTAAGAGTTGTAAGTTTAGAGACATAGAGGGAAATAAACTAACATGGATTCCAATTTGACCATGTGATTTAAGAATGAATCCAACAAATCATGGTTTTAACAAGAATCATAGTTATCATAGTTTTGTTGATTAGGCCATAAACACTAAGCTAACCCTCTTAATCTGATGATAGATGTGGAATAATGATCAGTTCATGGTAGTTCTTGGGTACCAATGGTTGTAATGTCAGAGACAATGAGGGACTTATGATGAGGTGGATTCCCATTAGTTTTGGAGCTTTAATATGTAATCCTACACATCCTTGTTGTAATAAAAATCAGATTCATTATAGTTTATTTGATCAGGGATTACATAATGAGATTTCTATCCTATATCCAATGTAAGTGGTTATCATGTCTCTGGACATCTGTTCATCATGACATTATCATCTACTTGAAATGCTCTATTTTTTTTCCTAACATGTATGAGGATGTTTTTACATTTCTTGGTTAATTAAAAGACATGCATAAATATAATGACATGATACATCATACTTTTCAAGAGAATGTCAGATGACCTGAATAACCTGTCTACATACCAATGAATAAATAATAATGACATGTTGAAGGATGCCACATGATCTAGATAACTTGTCTGAAAAAAATCTGATGATCAGGGATGGAATTCTTGTAGGGAGTCACGTGACCAGGGGTAAAATATCTAGAGGACGCCACAGGATCAAGGGAGATATTCATAGAGGACAGATCATGATCAGTGATGGCTTCCCCTTGTTTCATCATGAGACCTAGAAGACATGTTCTTGTGTCTTCTAATACCATTGGGGACGGGTATGGAGTCCATATAAAGACTCTTATCGAAAGCCCATGGCACTTCATAGGGCATGGGAGGAATTATTTAAGGATTTTGTGTGAATTTTATGAATTGTTTGATGGAAATGACATGATCCACATGGAATGTTGAGGGATTATCTTATATCTTGAAAAAAATGTTCCAACACTATTGAATGATATTGGTGGATTATAAAAATCTCATGAAGATTAGAAAATTATTCTTCACATAAATCTCAAATCATTTCTCATCTTTTATTCTATCCTTTATTGCATATATTCCTACTATTTTTCCGAAGTTTATTTATTTTAGGATTCATGTGACCCAAACGACATGAAGGGCCTCCTATGAATAATCAAACAAACATTCCACATGTATATCACATGAGAGATAAATTAATCATGTAAACCACCTATTAATGAATCATGATCATTTATGTTATTAATCATAATTTAGGTAGTGGAACAAATTTTAAATCGCATGACCAATCGCTCATAGAAATATTTCCAATATTACCCAAGTTAGATTGATCATGGATGATTATTATGCTGAGTCGGAGGGATTTATCGGTCTCTACGTCGTGGTTATACACCAACATACATGGAATAAATATCATCAAATATCTTCAAACTATAGAGGTATTTTTCTATCATGTGATTCATGAGATCCTATCATAGGTCATTTAGGGGGTGTCACATTATATTAAGTGACATCAAGAATGTCCCATAAGTAAACAATTTTTTGAACTTTCATAATATCAATGGGATTTCTCCTAACCATGTAGATTTGTCAAAAAGATTTTCCAAGGTCATGATAACATTTCTAAGAGTCATCATGATTTCAAGATTCTCCTAGAATGACATTTATTTGATCGATGAAAAGTCATATGGGGTTATTCATGAGACTAAGGAATATTGTAAAGGGGTCATTCAAGGGATAACACTTGTATGTCTAAAGGCTCTCATGAGATCAAGATGGTATGTTGATGAGGTCTTTATGAGTTCAGTGGTGATTGTGTATGGTGTATAACCTCATTCTCATAAATATCATAATATCATCCCCTTATAAGATTATTTACCCTCTTTTATTTACTTCTTTATTTTCAAGGGATGTATATATCTTGTATCTGTGCGGTTGTTAATATTTACAACAACTCTTTTTCCATTAATGAGTCTCAAAAAATGTTTCTTATAACTATGTCTGATAATTTCCATGGAAAAAACTTCTATTTTACTCTAGAGTTGAATAGTTAGTGAAGAATATATTAGACTTATATGAAACCCTTTGCACGATGAGTGTAACATACTATTTGGTTGATTCTTGAGATGGTGGAAATGTCACAATGGACCTCATGAGGTGTTTAAGACTACCTGAGTGCAAAAAAATATGATAAATAACCGAATAAGGCATCCAACTTATATTTATTTCACCCATTATTTTATATTTTTTTTGGATGATTATAAGGTGATTATAGATTGACAAGACACATGAATCATAGGAACTCATCTGGCAGTCAATGCTTGATTAGTGACTATATTTGTTTCATTTTCCAGTGTAGGGAGGGTTTTCAAAGCGGTGTCACATGATATAAATAAGATCATATGCTTCCCATGAACTATTATAATGACCTTATAAAGGTCTTGTGAACACATATTCATTTAAATGTTACAGGATTCATGTCATTTGGACAAATTTTTCATTTTCTTTGTGGAGAAAGTTATACCAGTGCTTTAGGTATTTCTTCTCTTGTAGAATCTCTGATTCTCATTTAAAAGGCATCAAAACAGCTATTATATTATTATTAATTAAATTCTTAATTTTTTTAAAATGTTTTAATCAAATTCAAAATTTTTAAAAATTTATTCATGTATATCAGACCCTAGGCTAAAAAAGATGAATCATTGGATATTTTTTGAAGTAATATTATTAGTTTTTTACCCTGTCCTTTGAAAATGAACCCCAATATAATATAGGATAATTCTTCTTGTCTTATTCTTGGATGAAATATCATGCAGTCTTTCCTTGAAAATGTTTGAATAGTAGTTTCGATGAAACATTATCATCCCTGAGTAGTTATTTAAAAGATACTCTACAATATAGGTTATTGATTTTTTCCTCGTAGTTTCATAACTTACATGATCATCTCCCTATATTTATTATTTCAAAATGAACATTTAAGCTACATTTAACATAGGGGATTCAAGACACCGCATTATTTATTTGTGATTGTTGAAAAGTCATGATCTCATTTTTATAAGGTGGATTGAATCAAATAACATATCAAAGATACTAATTAGACTAATAAAATTGAATTATGAAGAGGTGGATCACCTAATATTAACATAAATTCTTATCACTATCATGTATTTTTTAATCCATATTAATGGGAATTTTTTGACGCTCCGTTCTGTCACAGAGTTCAAAGAATTAAAAAGGGAAATACATTAAGAAAAAATAGGGTCACCCTTTGAAGAAATGTCCAAAATTTGACAAAGTCAAGTCCCATAGCCATTTTGGACTAAGACACGCAAGTCACATGTGTGCCAGACTTTGGGCGCGCAAGTCACTTGTGCGCCAAATATGCGGCCCGTAGGTCACTTGTGCGCCCAACCTTTTTTCGCCCAAGGTGCTCAGTGGCCTATAAATACCCACTGTGGGCCCCCCATATCGGGGACAAAAAAAATCCAAAACTCATATTCAAGCTCTGGTCGCCCAAGTCTCTATGTAAAGTCTTCCAACCACTTCTACGGTAATTCTTTACCTAGAATGGAAGCTTCAAAGAGGGTGAATAAGGCCTAAGTGTTAGAACTCATCATCACTTGCGCGCCTAAGTGTCTATCCCTTAAGGGAAGTGAAGACACTTGCGTACCACCATTACCTCTCAAGGAAACTTGTGTGACACCTTTCTAAAAGTCTCTAGGTATGATCCTAAGGGATCAAATTCAATGTCTCCCATGTATCACTTTATGGATTCCTTGTCACCCAGGATGACTCATGTCGTGCATGTATACTTGTGCGACCAAGACTTGCACGCCCGACCAAAACTTGCGCGCCTCCTTCCTAGTCACTACCTTTCCACAAATCGACATTTCATTTTCAAGAGACATCCTTAAAAACCTTCATCAAAGACATTTTTGGAATTCTTTCATTGTTGGCTACCTTATCTAAAAGTAATTCTGAGAAGTTATTTTGATCTGTTCCCCATTTTCAAGAATGAAACCCTTGTCTCCCGTCCCCTTAAACTGGGCCTCATTTTCATGTGTAATCCCCAGTCATAATTTATCTTAACTGGGGCATCCTTTTTAGGAGTAATACCCAACAATAATTTCCCTTAATCATGGGAATCCTCCTTAGGAGTAGGACCCAAGTTCCATGTTCATGGGAATCCTCCATAGGAGTAAGCCCCATGTTCCATGTTCATGGGCATCCTCCTTAGGAGTAAGCCCCAAGTTCACTGTTCATGAGAATCCTCCTTATGAGTAAGACCCAAGTTCCTTAATCATGGGAATCCCCATTAGGAGTGTTCCCCATGTTACTTAATCATGTGCATCCTCTTTATGAGTATTCCCCTTGTTCCTTAATCTGGGAATCCTCCTTTTCAGGAGTAAGCCCCAGTCATAAGTCCCCTTAACTAGGGCATCCTCCTTAGGAGTAATCCCCAAGTTCCATAATCATGGAAATCCTCCTTATAAGTAAGCCCCGTGTTTCTTAATCATGGGAATTATATTTAGGAGTAAGCCCCAAGTTCTTTAATCATGGGCATCCTCTTTTGGAGTAAGCCCCAAGATCCTTAATCTAGGAATCCTCCTTTTCAAGAATGAAACCCAATCATAAGTCCCCTTAACCTTGGGAATCTGTAGAGACCCTAAGCTTATCGTACATGGACATTACATTACTTTTGCGGAATACATAGTACATAACAAAAACACACACACAAGGATCGTAATAGTTTAGTGTCTTTGGAAACTCGGAACGTAATCGTATAATCGTGGTGAAAGATCTTCAATATCTCCCATAAAGATCTTCCTTTTTTTAACCTAAAACCTTTCTTTATATCCTGGGGAAAATAAAACATAAAAGGGTGAGCTCAAATGCTCAGCAAGGGCAAATAAAGGAAATAAAAATCATATCATATCTTTATGAAAATCAAAACCTGCAAAAGAGATCATTATATCTTAACATGGAATAAATCATAGAAGTGAAAATGAGATCCCCATAATCATAACATAAAACTTGAAACTTTGTGGCATGCACACATAATCATGGAAAATCATTTCTTGTTAGTCAAGACTCATTCCCAAGACTATCTTAGTGGACAAAGTCCCTTTCTGAATCGAGTAACCCTCGTTTCAGTCCTGTTTCACTGAACCGGTATAACCTACCGTTCCAGCCCTGTCTATCTCATGAGATATAAAATCTTTACCCAATGCATTGGAGGGAGATATAGGTCCCACCCATCTTATAATGAATCCTTTCTTATGTGTGCCACATAATCATAAATCATACATCATCGCATAACCCATGTAATAAAAATGGGATTCTTAAACAACATGACATCATAAAACAATTCATATAAGATAAAGGAATTCATAAAAATAATTCCATCACAACATGATCAAATCAATTTAATAATAGGGATAAAAACAGAACCCTTTATTATCTTAGATGGAAAATAATTTTGATAAAACACTTGAACTCCATTCTTGAGGAAAATATCCTTTCTTCTTCAAAATCAATTTCTTTTCACAAAACATCATGCAATTTTAAAAGAAAGAGATTTTATTGAAAATAGTCATGAAATATTTTAGAGGAAGCTTCATGAAAATAATGCTTTATAAAATAGTAGAAATCCGTTCGTGCCGTATAAGTTAAAAAAAAACATTCTTCGTACTTTTGTCGGAAAAGTCAAAAAGTACCTCGTACGAAAAACGACAAAAGATTCCTTTCGTACATATTACTAAAAACTCACCTAAGGGTAAAAATGGATTTAAAAAATTGTAGGTGGATGGAAATAATATTACATATTGATGAAACATGGATGTGGATGATAAAATACACTCTAGAAAATACTTACGAATAAACAATCTTGGATAAAAATGAGATTGTGATATTTCCTTACCTTAGGTCCGACTTGCTTTTTTAAGTGTCTGAACCTCCTGTATAATGATTTAAATCATGTTATTGACTTATTACAAGATCATATTAATTGTTATGATATCATATATGGTTCACTTATGACATTATATTACCTGTTCTTTTGTAAATTCCATGTTAAAGAAGCGTTTTGGGTAAAATCGTTTCATTTATCGTAGGTGTTTTGACTTGTTGTTCTTGACATCATTATTACTTATATCATGATTTACTCACTTCCAGAATATAAAATATGATTTATATATCATATATATTCAGTATATATATATATATATAATAGGTAGATAAATAAAATGAAAAACACCGTTCATGGAGACGGTAGTCCGTACGTACGCATGAACGCTGTTTTCCTTTCCTTATTGTATTGAAATGGAAGTAAGTAGATGACATACATATGTATATATATACATAAATCCAGTAGCTTTATAATGTCATATATTTCATTATTATTTCTTATATATACATTATAATCATTCTTAAATGGTTAACATGGAGAATGAATCTCATCGCGTCGTGGAGACGGTAGTCCGTACGTACGCACGAGCGATGATATCATTTCTATAAATATTGAATTGAATTGTAGTGGATTATACAATATATCAGAATCAATATTATGTTTTAATAACTATGTATAGTTATTCTTTACACCATTATACCCATCCATGTAAGGTGGTGGTGGAAAATAGATTACACCACGGCGTGGAGACGGTATTCCGTACGTACGCACGCGTGGTGATTTCTTTTTCCATAGGATGGATAGATGGTGAAATAGGGTTATTTCATACTTATAATAACATAACAGTACATGAGTGATACTGATGTTATTACTTCATAATGAAACAACCTAAGAAGAAGAAGTGGAAGAAGAAATAAAGATGAAAGAATTGGTAACGGTAATTACCTCTTCTTTGAAGTGCCTCTTTGAGACCTCCTCTTAGGGAACTAAAATTGGTCTTTGAGGAAGACCAGAACCTCTAGGATGTTTCTAGGGAAGTGGCGAAGAGATTTTGGCAGGGGTTGGCCGATCTTGAGTGCTCAAATTAGTGTGAGGAGGAGGGGGAGGAGGTGTCCTTTTATAAGGGAGGAGAGGGGCACCTTAGGAATATCTTAAAATATTATTTTATATTAAAGTCAAAATCGGTTTATAATGGTTCCAAAGGGTCTTATTTCGAAGATAAAGTGGGGATGGATCGAAATCCTATCAACCAATAAGATTTAGACAAGTTTAGGTTATTATTTTAACCTTATCAATTAGATTTAACTCTAAGTTAAATAATTTAACTTTTACCATGTCTTTTTGTTTTCTTTCAGTATATGGTTAATACACTTACTATAACATGCCAAACTAACCCCAAATTGTTTATTATTAATATATATATATCCTTATCTAAGTCATTTGGCCGAACCTTAGATTTTTAGGAATAAAATAACAATTAATAATATAATATTTGATTTAAAAACTATTTTGTGTCAATTTTGACACTATTTGATATATGATTTTTGTGAAAGTCATAACAGAATTATATGTTCGAACCAAGTTGATTAAATCAACAATAATATATCATAGTAACCTACAAAATTAGTGGAATTCATAAAAAGTCTCAAATTACATTTATTTTGGTGTTTATAACATCAATTATGTTAATATTTCATTAATAAGATAATTACTGCATCATCATTGTGTCATAAATAAATTAAATTATTTGATGTCTAAAAATTACAAATAAAATAAAATCATGTAGTAAAGCTTTTTAGATTTCTAATGAATATTTACAATCGAATTTATCTTATGTATAACCCCATATTAAAAATGATTTAATTATTAAACTTTGATTTTAACCATTTTAACCCTTCTTTAAATAAATTAATAATAAATGTCCTAATCTATTCCAAGTGGGCCTAAATGGTCATATTTTATTCATAAGGTTGTTTTTGGTCGAATTACACTTATCCAATAGAATTAGGACATGTGTTAGGGTAATAGTAATATCATATTTACCCTTAGTTACCCTATTTACTATTAACCGCAGTAAAAAAAGTAAGAAGTTACTATTCACAGAAAAATTATTTTTATCTCATTGAACCACATTTTATTTACTGATATCAACCGTGTCTGTCGGATTTTCGAAATTCCATTCACAGAAGCGGTAAAATTAAGTTTTATGCAAAATTCAGTTTTTAACCTACCACTTAGTGGTTTCACTATTCATCAAAAATTGAAAGTTTTCAGAAAAATACCAAAATTTCACCCTAGGCCAATTTCGATATTCTGAGTCCAAAAATTAATTCCATTTTGAAAAATAAAATATCTAAAATTTTAAAAGGTGGTTATTACTGTTCATAATGGCTAGTTATAATAATATTTTAATAGCATATTGTTGTTTAGTGAAACTCGGTATTGCGTACTACACACGCTATCGAGGAAGGTTGCGATTGTGTGTAATTCAAGGCAACTCAAGGATGCGTGTTGTGCAAGATCCTTTTGGTGTAGCGTACAACACAAGACATTAGTGAAATAAAAAAGAATATTTTTCATAAAATCTCGGGCTGTTACAGAATCCTTCTTAGGAGTAAGCCTCAATCATAAGTTAATGTCCCCCTTAATCTAGGCATCCTCCTCCGGAGTAAGCCTCAATTTAAGAATGTAAATATCCATAAAGCACAACTACTTTTATGGACCCTGTTAATGGGAATCCTCATTAGGAGTAAGTCCCAAATCCCCCCGAATTTGGGCATCCTCCCCAAGAGTAATACCCAAGTTAAATAATCCAAATCTCCATAAAGCACAAATAACTTTATCGAAATTGTTCATATGATTCTTTCTAGAAGTAAATCATATTCTTCACCTACTTCGGCAATCACACATACATAATCCCCATATCATTCCTTGTGACCACATCTTTCATGGCACAAATCGCCATGTTTACTAATACCTCTTGTTTCTCACACCGAGCATGACTCACGTGATCTTATCGTATCAAAGTAACCACGACACAACTCTTTGGGCTATTAATCATACGTAAGACCCAAAATTCTTAATTGAACTACGTGTAATTTGATCTATGCCTAAAAAGTAGAGTATGTCGGGATATTTTCTAAGGTTCAAGCCCATCACCCATTAATTCTCATCTGTCCCATATGATGTTAAACTATATCTTAATTCCCGAACTATGTGGGTTATGATTCCTCTTTAAAAAGGATACGTAGGTACCCCATCTGTGGGTACGATCCCAACTCTGAAATAATCCCTTTCCTTATGAATGACAATAAACATCAAGTTCCCCACTGAGTGTCTTTAAAACCTGGGTGGTTATCATAATGACCAAGAGATTTCAATATAATGTATTGAAGGATAATATTGACTAAGAATCAATAATAAATACGGATGATTCTCTATCGATTAAGAACCTCAATTACATATAAAATATCCCATAAATCTCATACATATCAATCATTGATTTCCAAATCTAATGGAAAAACTCATTTTCATGCTTGGTAAATTAATAAGGATTCATGAACAAAACTCAAATATATAAGAGAGTACCAGAGTAGAAAATAATTCCGACCAAAAAGGTGTGATGAGTCTGACCTCCCATCCTCTAGACCAATTAAAATTATTATGTATCATCAGTCCAAAACTAATGGCCACCTAACTTTGAAAATTAGGTCCAAATGGATATAGAATCATTTGATGTTTCCAGTTCTACAAATAAACCCGTTATAAACCGATTGGAAATTTTAAACCTCAAACAAACAAGGTCATCCCCATTTCCATAAGAAATAAAAATGGTGAACCCGACGTGAATTCGTAATCAAGTAAAATGATGTTTTACTTATTTTTTAAGCCCCTATATAACTTAATGTGAGGTACAGCAAAGAAATCAATAACATATGTGCTCATCCAAAAGATGTAGTCGAGCCAAACATATCTCAATTTTGTCTATTATATCAAACATGAAATCTTTTCCAAGATCTATCTGCAATACAGAAATGGAATATTTGAAGTTCACACCTATGAATGCCTTGAAAAGTACTCATGCTGGATCCTCGTCGAATCTGAGGATGACATCACCTACTCAGCGTCAACAACGCTGGGTCTCAAATGCATTGGTGAGGGAGTACCGTCAACACGGTACCATTTCGACATTGGAGGTTGCTCTAAAAGCCCTCCAATTTAACAACTCACCCTGGTTGTCCAAACAGTGATGAACAGTGGTCATGAAGCAGGTGGTGCCAACCACCGTTTCCAACAGTTTCGGGTCGTTATCCCCGGAATTCAATCACTAGTCTCTCCCATAATATGGGGAGGTGAATGAGTAGGTCCCTCAAGGCCTAAATTAAATAAGACAAGATTTTTTCCTGAAGGGCTCCCATCAACAATCGCCTATAGACTCATGTCGTAGTGCACCCTCAACATGATGAGGGTATCACCTTTAGGAGTTCGGCTGAGGATCCTCAAACCCGAGCATGCAAGACGAACCGCCTGAAGGGAAATTCAGAGAATGGGGAGCAGGTTCTAACTTCTGCCTCCTCCGAAGAAGTCCATCAATCCAACATGATGGAAAACAAAGAGAGGTCATATACACCCATCAGTCCTGATTTTACTACCTAGCAGAATCATTTGGCAGTAACACGCCAATCTCCCCAGGAAATTCTGGCAGAGTACTATATGAAGGCATATAAACCTGTTTATAATTCATCAGCCAGTCAGCAGTCTCGTCAAACATCATCCAAATAAACTCACTAATAAAATGTGGTGGCGAAAAATCAATAGGAACATACACCTATAATTCATCAGGCTAACCAATAGTCTCATTTGGTAGCACCCAGAGATGTCAATTGAAAATCTCCAATGACAAGAAGTAGGCAGACACAAGTTTCTTCCCCCACACATGAGTACTTTCAAAATTCACTGACAGTAAAAGGAGGACAAGAGTAGGCACATAAACCTAATCCAATCACAGAATGGATGTATATTCCCGTTCCGGTAGCTGAAGTCACCAAGAACATTCTGAAAATGGTGAAAGAGGAAAAGAAAATCTCTGCCCATATTTTGGACGCCTGTCAGAATATTATAAAAACTTCCGCAACACCACATGGAATGTATCATAAACCTATCCCTATCAGTGGATTGACTCATCAACATATCACTCCGGAACAGATACACACCTCTGTACCAGTCCAGGAGGGTTGTGGTGCATACTACCCCATGTCATACGAACAATCAAGTCAGGCACATACACCCGATTTGGATGGAGATAATCATCCTAACCTGATCATTTCTCCTGAGCAGGCACATACACCTTCCCAGAATAACCACTTTCTTCAACAAGTGGTTTCTAAAGAGAGTAAGAATGCGTATAAGAAAAAGACATGTCTAGCACAGTAGATAAATAAAGAGCAAATCTATAATAAGGCATTACTCGATGTTGTAGTTCTTGAAGCCCTAATACATTCATCTGTTGCAAATCAAGATTCTACTCTCTCATTTCCCAATAGTGGGAACAATAATTCTGATGTTCTTCATCAGACACTTCCTCATGAAGGCTTTCTTCATGACAGTTCAGTCGATCTCGAAGTATCATCTTCAGATGACAGCCATGATAACCCTCTGTGTGTCCATAAGATCAAAAAGAAAAATGTATCATCTTTTGCTGTAACCCACCATGTTGGTCCTGCACATGATGATGAGTTTAGCTACAAAAGTCCTCTCCGCAGTAGTAATTCGCATTTCCTGGTCAATTCTTCAATGGAAAATACAGTAACGAGAAAGACCTCTTATCTTGAGGGACTTACAAGTCTGATGCTAGTTATGTCAGATGATTTACCACTAGTTGGTGAAATAATTCCAAAATATAAAGATATCCCAGAGTGTAGGTCATTCTCCGTACCACCCCTGGGTTATTCATCTTCTAATTTGATAAATGAAATCTCTACCAATCTTGTTGAATCTGATGAAGCAACAAAGAAGAAGAAGCTTTGGTCTGATTAGGTAGAAGAATATTCATCGAATGATAAAGAGGAAGTTTTGAATATGATATAACAACTGATGAAAGGTGACATACCATTCATGTTTTGGCCTTTAGCTAACTCTCAGTATGATATTCCAAAAATGTTGATGGAAGATTGTATTCACAATATTCGTCTCAACATGTCGAAAAATCTTTTTCTATTAAAAGAGAAAATATTATGTTATGATGAATATCAAAATCATGTTAAGATAATAGAAGGGTTAAAATGCCAAATTTATTTGGAATCTCTCTCATTTTCTCGATATCCAATGGTTTAAAATCAACAGAGATCCCTTAAACATTCATGCCATAGCACATTAAAAACGTTGCGCCAATTAATTACCTATGCCCCATCCGGTATTCATAGCAGGGGATGTGGTGTTAATGGAGCACTTCATTTCACTGTACTCTCCATTCATCAAAGCTTTCCAAAAGTGGTCTCATGCAATGTTGTTGCCCATGGCCAGCCACAACCAATTGGTTTTGTGTGTAATCAATGGCCTACTAAAGAACAAGATACAAAAAGTTCTTCCCAGTGCCAGGCATACAAAGAACATGTTGTCGAATTACTCTTGCATCAAGCAAATGAGAATATCAAACATGCTTCTCATTTAGAGCATGCGCATCATCAAGTGATAGAAGTGTCAGAAATCATCCAACGATCATTTGAGCCAGGTGATTTGAGTGGATGCAAGTTGATGCATCTGGCCAATTTTTGGGCTAAAGTCCACAAAATCAAGAGATCTTTTATGAATGTCTCAGATTTTTCTTCTCCAGAACCTCCTCAGCTTGCCAGGATAGGGAGTCTTTTAGCCCAACCCTTGGGATCAATAGATGGGATTCAAGGAGTTGAGCAGGGAAAGTAGGAACAGCCCCAGTTCACTGGACTGGGGAATTTTTCAAATCCTCAATCTCTTCCTCAGGAAAAGTCAGTATTTTATCGATTAGGGAAGAAGCCACAGGAGGAATACAGAGCCGAATTATCAAGATATTCTCTCCAAATTACAGTTCATCAAGAAGTTCCTGAGGGATCAACTCAACAAAAGTCAATGTCTCATAAAGAACATGGAATAAGAAGTATCGCATAAATTCCAATTGAAGGGATGCAATGATTTATGCATCAATAAATGTCATCAATTCCATTGTCACGGATCCCCAAAAACATGAGGTTGACTACGAGGAATCAGATGAGGATGTTCTTATTCAAGAAGTTGTACAAAGATAAATAAACGAAGAAGGAGAGCATACTAGAAGACAGAGGGCTGCTCAGAGGTAAGATATTCCTTTAAGAAATGTCGTTCCATACTCCAGATAGGAACATTCCAAGGAAAAGGGTAAAACTCATTATACATTCCATGCTTCCTCTAGAAAAGGTCAATCACACTCATTAGAGGAATGTTTTTCATAACAAGAGGAAGAAATGAAGGAGTTAAGGAGGTTAAATACAGAACTAATCCAAGGTAGTCTTCCTCCTAAGCATGCTGGAGACAGTCAGTCAAGGGAATTCATTGCAGTTACTGGGATGGATCATGAATATCTTCTTTTACAATTACACCCTCAAAGGTTCAATCCTATGGGTCAGGTGAAACAACAACCGGTAGTGCTACTATCAGTTGCAGTACCCGTCACCGCACCTGTCGAAACTCAAGTTATTGCACCTACCAGGTCCAAGCTCAACCAAATGTTTGTCAAAAGTTAATAACTACCATTGAGTCATTAACATCTCATTTCGAATCTATCGAAGGAAAGCGTGCACAAATTAAACAAAAAAAGAGTGCTTACCCTGAATGGGTGGGTGCAATTCCTCCCCCATCAAGATTTTCAAGTACCACATTCCCAATTTTTAATGGTCTTGAAGATACAGAACAACACTTAACACATTTTGTTTCTCATTGTGATCCAATGATGGAACCCCTCAACAACAAGAAGTAGCTGAGCTTAGGTATTTTGTGCAATCATTACAAGGGCATTCTTTTGTCTTGTATACAAGCTTGCAATCCCGGTCATTTACTGGGTGGGAAGACCTCCGTCAAAGATTTCGCTTTCAATTTAGCTCAACATTTCCAAAGACGATAGTTTTCAATCATACCAATTGTATTCAAAGGGAAAATGAAAGACTTTCAAATTTCATTTCTCACTAGAAGGGATTAATATATTCCTTAATCTTATCACTCTCCCAAGAAGAATTGTTGCCAATATTTGTTGAAACTTTCCATGATGAAATACGCACTCCATTGATCCCTGTGAAATACCCAAGAGGGTTTCGAGACCATACTTCAATAACTCAACAGATTGAAGATTATATTATAATGACTAAGTCTAAAACTCGTGTAATTTCATTATCTCCAGGAAGGAGAATGGGGAGAGCAGAGACTTCTACAGTTGCACTTAAACAAGCACATGTACCTGCTTCCACCTCAAAACAGTCATCTAATTGAAGGGTTCCACCTCCTGAGTGTCAACAATAGAGGTCGTCTCATCAAGATGATTATAGAGATCAACGAAGGAAAAAATTTGAGGAGTTAAAGAAGAAAGTTTATTCTTTCCGGAATGAACATGTTCTAGGTTACTTCATCTCAGCTCTGGAAAACAACATGGTTCAGTTGCCAAGGCCCAAAAGGCTGAACAACGAAGGAGATAAAGACCTTCCCAACTATTTCCCATTTCATTAGATGTTGGGGTGTCCCATTCAAAAAATATTTGTCTTCAAAGACCTCTTACAAATGATGGTGGACTCAGGATATGTAAAAATGAAAGGTTCTTATGCCCAGGTAGCATGTGTTACTACTACAGATCCATAGGAAGAAGGCGAGTGGCATGAATTCAAAAGAAAAAATGCGTATAAATGTGATGATTGAATCATCAGGAAAAAGATCAACCAAACTCATGCAATTTTACGAACGTAATTGAAGAAACCAATGGTGCCTTATTCTATTTTTTCCACAGCAAAACTCCATTCGCCATAAGGAAAATCCTCAAAGTGGCTACATAATTCGAAAAAAGAAGAGCTGTCAGAAGAAGATGAGCTCGTATCAAAGCCTAAGTTGTCATTGACTGTGGTAGATTTTATGCCATCTACTTCAAAAGTACAGGCACATCCCTGCCAAATGGTACAGCCTAAAATGTTTCATCAGGAATAGTCTTCATCAGATGAAGTGTTGATCTTTGGTTCTGTTAACATGATTCATTTAATAGATTTGTATGCTTGTCACAGTTTCGATCTTGATGAGCCTGAGTTCCCTGTTTCAAACAGAGAAATTAGAGGGAGTTCCAAAGGTCTAGGATACATGAGAAGAAGTGGATATTTCCAAAGAAACTATTCCAATCCTACCCTTTCTAGAACTGTATATGCAGCAGAAACTCATGGAAATGCCCTTCAGCGGGCTCAACAATAACAAGGAAGTTCTTCCACACATGGCAGATTCAATCTTGGCACAACTATTTTGGATGAACGGTTAAAGGTTACACCTTCTTCCTCTCAAAAAATAAATAGTCATAATTGGTCTATTTTTTCAAATATAGGAGTATTTCCAACTCCTACTCTGATACAAGATGCATCTACTTCCAAAGCATCAACTTCTAAGGTACTTGTGAAACCACATGTTCCTGTTGGAAAACACAGACCTTTTGACAAAAAGTGTGATGTCTTGGAACATTTGGCCCAATTACTATCCAATTTATCAATTCTTTATGCTTTGAATCTAACAAAGGATCTTCAGGAGGCACTCATTGAGGCTTTCTCAAGTCCTTAGGAATTCAAAACAGAAATTGTTGCGGCTGAAGTCTACCACATAGAGAATGATCCTGCAGAATTCAATGCAGTGATATCATTAACAGATGAAGCTGAAGATGATGTTGTGCATGGACATATTTTATCTTTGTATTTATTGTTCATGGACAATGATGTAGACATACGTCGAGCATTCATTGATAATGGTTCAGGATTCAACCTCATCCCTATTCGTACAATTCATCGATTGGGCTGCACCGAATCTGATTTATCTCATTCTACTTTGATGTTTCAAGGAAATGAGAAAAATGAACAAGATCCTATGGGGGATATTACACTCCGAAATATATTTGGAGACCTTGTATCCAATTTATATTTCATGGTTGTTCGTCATGACACATCTTTCAACATTTTTCTTGGGAGACCTTGGCTATATCAACATGCGGCTAAACCATCAACATACCATCAATGTCTCAAATATTGTTTCAATGGTCAAATTGTGGCATTTTATGGTGATAAATCCCCATTAAAAACATGTGAATCTCAATACATTGAGGCAGAATTATATCACGTAGAGGGAAAAGAGATATCCAAGACAAAGGGGGTTACCAAAATTAATGCTCCGTATTGTTTGGAAAAGATTCCAGTAAACCCATTCATACCTGTGAGTACAGATTATGTGATTCCTATCAGTCAAATTGATAGGATAGACCCAAATCCAAATAATCTTATGGAAATTTCTATAATGTCAATTACGTAAACCAAGACAGACAACATGGTAGAAATTTTTGATTAACCAGGAAATGATGAAAGCTAAAATGGATATGTCTTCATTTCATCTATTGAAATCTAGAAATTATATAATTCATCAACCCGGCCATAAAAATTTATAGCAATGTCATGGAAAAATAATTATGTCAATTCTCAATCCAACATCTTCTTTCTATTACCTCAGAAAGACCCTTCATCGTCAATAGGGTCAGAAATGGAAGCCTCTTCTTCCAAATGTTCAAATTTTTACTTCTCCCCTGATCATGGAAATTCGGTTTAATCATATACTATGCAAGTAGACACAAAAGAAGTTACACATATTGAAGAAGAAGAGGAAGATCTTAGGGATTATCCTCCATCAATTGAAGAAGGTATCTCTACCACTATGGATGAACACAGATAATTAAACCTGGGTATAAAAGAAGATCGACGCCCAATTTAATTAGTGAGGCCATGTATCCTGAAGAGAAAGAAATGTATATTTAATTTTCAAAGGAAAATCATGATATATTTTCTTGAATTATACTGAAATTACATGGCTTGATCCTGATGTTTCTACCCATAATTTGGGTTTTCTAGAAGAACATCGAGGATTCAAGCAAGCCATAAGAAGAACACACCCAACTTATGCCTCCAAAATTGAAGCTGAAGTGGATAAACTTATGAAGGGTAAATTCTTCATAGAAGTTTATTAACCCAAATGGCTGGCTAATATTGTCCCTGTGAAAAAGAATAATGGACAAATTAGAGTTTTCATTGATTTTAGAGATCCTAATCGGCATTGTCCCATGGATGATTTTCCATTTCTGATCACAGAACTCTTAATTGATGAAACAGCTGGCTATGAAGCAATTTATTTCATGGATGGATATTCTGGGTATAATCCAATACGAATGGCTCCAGAAGATGAAGAATATATAGCCTTCAGATCCCCTCATGGTGTGTTTTTCTATCAGGTAATGCCCTTTGGCCTGAAGAATGCAGGTGCAACATATCAACGTGCCTTACACTGTATCTTCAAACCCTTTTTAGGGAAATTTATTGAATGTTATATGGATGATTTGGGGGTTAAATCCAGACACCGTTCTAATCCATTGTCTGATTTGTAAATTATAATCCACAAACTTTAACATCATAATTTGAAGTTGAACCCCTTGAAATGTGCTCTTGGGGTAACCTCAAGAAAATTTCTCGGCTTTTTTTTACACCATCGTGGTATAGATGTTCATCCTGAGAAGAAAAAATCAATCCGGGTATGTCACCTCCTTGAAATTTATTGTAATTTAGAGGATGTCAATGAAACTTGGCCTATATTCAGTGTTTCACCACCAATCTTGCAGGAAAATGATTACCCTTCCCCAAATTAATGAATAAGGGAGTCCCTTACCAATGGACCGAAGATTGCCAAAAGCCATTTGATATCCTTAAGAAAAATCTCTTGAGTGAACATGTATTAATTCCAACTATTGATGGAAGGCCACTTATCCTATATGAGATAGATTTAGAGTGATCATTGGGTTCCTTCATTGCCCAAAAGAATGATTTCGGGAATTAAAACAACCTTTATTATCCTAGTCGGACTATACATGAGGTAGAAACATGATATTCAAGTATTGAAAAGTGTTTCCAAGTGTTAATATTTGCAATTCAGAAATTGAGACACCACCTGCAACACTATGAGGTCCAATGGGAATCTCGAATTAACCTGCTCAAATTTATCCTTTGTCATCCAATCCTTACAGGACGCCTGGCAAGGTGGGAAGTTATTTTGCAGTAGTTTGATATCCAGTATGTGTCTCAAAAGGAAATAAAAGGACAACCTCTGGCTGATTTCATTACTGAACACCCTTCAGTAGAAGATACATCTTTAGTTATTGAACTTCTTGATGACGAAGTCTTATCTATTCAAGATAATATTCAAACATGGGAAATTTAATTTGATGGTGCTTCCAGAAGTCCAACAGGGAAGAAAACAAAAGATCCTAAATTCAACAATGTTGGGTTAGGAATTGTACTTATTTCCCCAGAAAAGGAAGTGCTACCCTATTTCTTATTATTGTTATAAGGCGGTACAAAAAATGACATAGAATATCAAGCTCTCATCATAGGATTGGATTTGGCACTTCAGGCATAGGTGAATCACTTAAAGGTTAAAGGTGATTCAGATCTGGTAATCAAACAAGTAAATGGAGACTATGCCATCAGAAAAGATGAGTTAATCCCTTTGTATGATTACTTAAGAGAGTTAGTGGCATAATTTCCTTCGGAACCCACATTTTCTTATATCCCGCGACCACAATATGCTCAAGTTGATGCACTGGCTAATGTATCCATAGATCTTGTAGATCCAAATCGGGATGAATCAATCATCAGTATTTCCCACCGTCGTACAGTTTCACTTTATATTCATATCAGAATAGAGGAAATAAATGAAATCAGTCCCATTTCGGAACCATATGGTCAAACTACAGGATGGATAACAACTATCAGGGAATACCTTTAAAATGGAACATTCCCACCTGATAGATCCGGGAAAGAAAAAGTTAGGCGATGTGTGGTCAATTTTACTCTTTATGATAGCCCAGATCACCTAGAAAAAAAGTCCCTACAAGTGAGGTTTTGATTTCATTCTCTTCAGATGTATTGAAGGTGAAGAGACAATGGATTTCATGAAAGAAGTACAATCAGGAGTCTATGGTGTCCACCAGTCATGACATATAGTGTCTGATAACATTCGAAGACTTAGATACTTATAGCCTTCAATGATTCAAGATTGTGTTTATTTCACTAATAAGTGTCATTATTTCCATGTATATGCCAATTTCATTCATCAGCCCCCAGAGTTTCTCCACACAGATAAATACTCATGGCCATTTTCTACATGGGGGATGGATGTAGTAGGACCATACCCTTTGGAAACATACAATAAGTTTAAGTATATTGTTACTGCTAATGACTTCGTTTCTAAATGGGATGTGACAATACCTCTCAAAGAAGTTAGTTCTAAAAGAATTGTTAGATTTATCAAGTCTAACATCATTACCATACCGGGTTTCCCTCATACCATATTGACGGACAATGGCACACACTTCTGTTCATCTGATGTAAGGATGTTTTATCAAGAATATAACAACAAATCCAACCATTCATCTCATTATCATATAGCAGCCAATGGCCAAACAGAATCCTTTAATAAGACTCATTCAAACTTACTGCAAAAGATGGTGGATACAGATAAGAAATCATGATCTGATAAACTTTTTCATGCTTTATGAGCTTATCGGACCACCACCCACACTACTATGCGGTACACTCCATAATAATTGGTATATGGAACAGAGGTATTCTTGCCTATTCATGTTCAATTAACTTCGCTCAGAGTATCCATTTGTGATCAGTCATATATAGATGAACAATCTCAAAAGAAATTGGATGAATTGGAACTATTACATGAAAAAAGACTGTGCACCCTTCACCACATGGAAGTATATCAGAATTGAATAGCATGGGTTTTCAACAAAAAAGTTCTTCTTCGTTCATTCACTCAAGGAGAACTGGTATTGGAACTCATAACTCTAATGATACTAGGAATTAAACCTCCAATGCTTGAGTCAATGTGGGAAGGACCTTAATCAATACATAAGGTCTACTCCAATAAATCGTATTCATTAATCTCAATGGATGGAGATCTCATCACAACGCCAACAAATGCCATATTTATGAAGAAGTATTTTGTGAAACACAATACACATTTAGTCCATACTACAAGACTTTAAACTGAAAGGTCCCATTAGTCCTTACTACAAGACTCTAAACTGAATGGTCCCTTTAGTCCTTACTACAAGACTTTAAACTGTGTGGTCCCTTTATTCTTTACTACATGACTTTAAACTGAGTGGTCCCTTTAGTCCTTACTGTAGGACCTTAAACTGCATGGTCCCTCTATCATCCATCATGACGTTAAACTGTGTCCCTTTTTTCCTACATGAGGTTAAACTGTGCACATGTCCTATGAGAAATTAAACTACAATATGTCTTAGCTATATGATGCTAAACTGTACAACAACCATTTGTCCTACATGACGTTAAATTGTGAATTATTAGGGTTTTTGTAACCTCTTGTTTCTCACACCGAGTATGACTCACGTGAGCTTAGAGTAAGCTTTAACCATAACACCCTCTTTGGGCCGCTAACCATGCGTATGTCCCAACATCATCTTCGGGTTGTCCTCAGGTACAACTTGATCACCAATTCATTCTTAATCGAGCTACGCAGACTTTCTACCTTGCCTTCTAGGCTAGGTATGTAGGCAGCCTTCTGAGGTTCAAGACCAAAACCAATCTCTTCACATCGGTTAACCTCCATCTCATACGATGTTGATCCGTGAAGCAGCCCAAAATCAATCTCTTCACATTGGTTCTCTTTTGTCCCACATGACGTTAAACTATGTACGTCCCTTTTGTCCCTACCACATGACACTAAACTATGCAACACCATCATCCTTTCTATATGACGTAAAACTATATAGTCCCCCATTTTCCCTCTCCTGAGAGGGAATCATCATTAACATTGATCTAAAATCATGTCATATTTCAAAGACTACGTACACACATGGAAATGCCCGAACCTTTAATCTTGGGTCAAACCATCATTGCACTAAAGTCCCCTTTAATCACTTGTACAAACCAAATATGTACAGAGGGTATTTCAAGAACTACGTATGGCTTGATTCCCATCCTTATGGGATACATAGGAATGTTCGAGCGTCCCTTGTATCCATCCCTAAGTATTTAGGCTTAACCCCAAATTCAACATTCATCCCCTTGGATGAAAAGTACCTCTGTGAAAACATAAATTTGGTATGAAAACTCTGGTCTTCATTCACATCAGGTTTATAAAACACACAATGTGTATTCCTCATTATGGTCCAAGCTCTATGACCCTAAACTAATATCTCCTGCACTCTCATCCCACATGACGTTAAACTGTATTTCATGAAATACGTATGGCTTGATTCCCATCCTTATGGGATATATAGTGAAGTCCAGCACCTCAATTCAGGACCCAGCCACAACATGATTATGGTTAGCATTGGTCTGTGTATCTTCTTCATGCATTGGACAATGCCCATTTTTATGTGTCATACTCCAAACCTTAAATACTTCCATATATCTATAACCCTTTTAATGAATTCAGGTCACAAAATGTTTGATACCCGGGAATTCTTTTTCCTGACTATGCAGCACGTGCCCTTAGGCGGCCTTGAATAAATAGTCTACATAACGGACATGTCAGCCGAAAGAATCTATTATTTGACTATGCAACCAATGCCCATAAGTGGCCCTATATAATTCTACCCATGAACGGGTTTTTTAAATAGTGGTAATTTCATTCTTGGGAGGAAAAACTATTTTTTCCTTATTGGTATTAACGACAATATGTAGGGATCCACAAAAAATAGCCATCCTTAACATATTTTTCCTATAATCTTTTTCATGATTAAAAGGTATTTAAGTCTATGGTTTATATTTCCCTTACCTATGTTTGGGTCAGACCTTCGCAGTAGTGAAATTCATCCAATTCCTTCCCAATCTTGATTGAGAATATCCTCTCCATATTCATGTATCCCTCTCCAAACAGAAAACTCTATGATTTGGAAAATTTGAATCTCCATAAACTTCCACTGGATTTTTATCTATAGAAAAGTAAAATTTCTGAGAGGTCTTTTTCATGACTATGTAGTACGTTCCCCTAGGTGGCCTTGCATAAGTAGTATAAATAACAGACCTTTTAGGAAATTTTTGCCATTATTTGACTATACAGCCAATTCCTTTAAGTGGCCCTGCATAATTCAACCCCCTAACATGTTTTTCAAATATTGGTAACTTCACTCTGAGGAAATACTTCTTCTAATGCCTTTCAGCCATTTTTTTCATATCGTCCATCAGATTAAAAATTTCTAAATTCATAGTTTACATGTTTTCCCCCATACTTGAATGTGGAAATATGTTTTCAGACAAATTATCAAGGAATTGAGTGAATTTTTAATCCAATCCGTCAATGCTATTTTCAGACATGCATGACTTTAAACTTACAGATTTCTTGTTTCTTCTTTAGCTCAGAGTCAAATACGCTTTCCTCTTTCCAGATGAAACTCTGAGGGGGGACTTTTGTTGACGCTCCATTCCATCACAGAGTTCAAATAATGACAAAGATAAATGCATTAAGAAAAAAGAGGGTCACCCTTTGAAGAAATGTAAGAAATTTGACAAAGTCGAGTACCATAACCATTTTGGACTGAGGTACGCAAGTCACTTGCATGCAAGACTTTAGGTGTGCAAGTAGCTTGTGCAACAAATATGTGGTGCACATGTCACTTGCGTGCCCAACCTTTTTTCTCCCAAGGTGATCAGTGGCCTATAACTACTTCCTATGGGCCCCCCATTTCAGGGACGAAAAAAATCCAAAACTCATATTCATGCTCTGGCCACCCAAGTCTCTGCCTAAAGTCTTCCGAACACTTCTAAGGTAATTATTTACCTAGAATATAAGCTCTAAAGAGTAATAATAAGTTCTATGTGTTATAACTCACCAACACTTGCATGCCTAAGTGTCCAGCCCTTAAGGGAAGTGAAGAGACTTGCGTGTCGCCATTACCTCTCAAGGAAACTTGTGTACCACCTTTCAGAAAGTCTCTAGGGATGATTCTAAGGGCTCCAATTCAAATTCTCCCAAGTATCACTTTATGGATTCTTTATCGCCCATGTTGACTCGTGTTGTGCAAGTATAATTGTGCGACCAGGACTTGCACACCAGACCAAAACGTGTGCGCCTCCTTCCTAGTCACTTCCTTTCCTCAAATCCACCTTTCTTCATCAAAAGACATCCTTCAAAACCTTCTTAAAATCCATTTGTGGCATGGCTCCTTTGTTGGGTTCCTTATCTGAAAGGAATTCTGGGATGTTCTGTAACGCCCCGACCCCAGCTACCCAGAGTCGGTGCATTACTTCGTAACATTGGCATGATCACAAGAAAGATCAATTCTCGAAAGACCGATTGGTTTAGTAGCCTTGGAAACACTAGATATATTCATAAGTTTTACATTATATCATAAAACGAAAAACTACTACAACAACATATTGTATCCATAATCCACACTCATATCCCCACATAATATCCCTGCAGGTCATTCATAACTTACTTCTTCACTTCCTGGGAAAAATAAAACATAGAAAAGGGGTGAGCTCAAATGCCCAGTAAGGATGACAATATAGCGGAAACTTTCATAAATAAGAATAAACTTTTCAGGCAATGTATAACTAAAACAAAAGCCTTTCAAACATGAACTTTCAACATGGTATGACATAAATAAAATGAAATAATGCCATTTACTTATTCACATGGATATTCTACTAATCGAATAATCGCATGAAAAAATCAATAACCACTTTCATAATGTTGGAATGCATAATGCCAGACTATCATAACCACATAGTCAAGTCCTCGTGCCAAGACTACAAATAAGATTTTGTCAAGGCCTTGTGCCAAGACACTAGTTTGTCTCATGAGACCTACCGATGCATCGAGGAGCTATAGCGGGCTCCACCCGTCACTTACTAAGTCCAATGCATTCCCATATGAAAAGGTTTAAACATAACATAAACATTCGTATTAAAACTAGCATACGAAATGTCAATAATTTCACCATAAACTATGAATGGTATAAAAGTAGCACATCCACAGTCAAACATATCACAAAACCTTCAATACAATATAGAAGCTTTGTATTACAATAAATCAACTTCAAATAAGCGTTAAATCCATCAAAGGATGTTGACATAGATGAAATCAAAACTATTTGAGAGAAATATCTCCTTTTTTGAAATCATTTAAAAGTCACACATTTATAAAGGAAGTAATTAAAAAGAGATTTTTGAATCAAAGTGTCCCATACCACTTTGAAACTTTTGAAAGGAATTAACATTTTTAAAAACATTCATGTCCATATAAATAAATCCTTAAAAACCATTTTGAAGACATTAATTAAAAAGATTTATAATGATAAATCTTTAAAACATTTAAAATTCTGATTTTGATAAAGAGTACCTTTCTGAAATTCTTAAATTATTCATTTTGAAATCATTTAAAAGTCACATAATTATAAAATAAAACATTTACTTTGAAAATATACTTATAAGCTTGTAAGGGAAGTTTTGAAGATTTTATAATGGCGGAAATTAGCCGCACCCGCCGTATAAGTTAAAAAAAACATTCTTACCTTAATTCTGTCGAAAAGGTTAAAAAGGGACCTTGTTTTGAAAACGACGGAAAGATTCCTTTATAAACCACTTGTAAAAGTCAAAAAGGGTATAAATGACTTTAACTCATATTCTAGTAAATAGTAAAAATGTTTTGAAATACATTTTTAAGAAACATGGATGTGGATGATAAAGAGATCCCAGTAGACTATTACATATAAACAACCTCGGATAATGAAGAGATTGTGAAATAACCCTTACCTTGTACTTTTCCTTGGTTGGGGTAGGTTAACCTCCTGTATAATGGTGAAATAATTGTTATTAAATTATACAAGAATCATATACATTAATATGATATCATATATGATCTTTTAATATTGATTTGATAATAATATCTTAGTATTATCATTATATCGGGTGTTAACTTACTTGTTGTCTTTTATATGTTTTGTTACGTAAGACATGTTTGTAAAGGATAGGTTGTATATTATTCATATCCAGAATGATATGAAGTCCTTAAACATCATTTTTAAATCATCAAATGATAATTATACTTGAATGGATACGATGGAGAATGAATCTCATCGCGTTCGTGGAGACGGTAGTCCGTACGTACGCACGAGCGACATTATCATTCTTTTGATATTAAAATAATATACAAATGGATGGTATATCATATATACATAATCATTAACATGTTATATTTATTATTTATATGAGTTACACATCATTATTATACCCATCCAAATAATAATATATTGAATAACAATTACACCACGACGTGGAGACGGTAAGCCGTACGTACACACGTATGGTGACATGTTATTCAAAGGGTGGATAGAATACTGAATATGGTTTTACCATATTTATAATAACATCACAGTATATGTAAGATACTGGAGTTATTATTTTATAATGGTAAGAAAAAAGAAAGAGGAAGTGGAAGAAGAAAGGAACTTAGAAAAGGGTGGTGAAATCATTACCTCTTCTTCGGGTTCTTCCTTTTGATTTGATCAAAAGGGATCCTTAGGTTGGCTCTCTGATCAAACTAAGGCCTCTAAGTTGTAGTGAGGGATGTTGGGAGAGTATTTGGGCAGAGTTTGGCCGAACCAAAAGGCGTTGAAGTTGTGAAGAAATGGGAAGGAGGAGTTCCCTTTTATAAGAGGGGTGAGCGGCACCTTTGGAAAAGCTAGAAATATTAATTTATAATAAATTCATATTCGGTTTCCAATGGCTCCAAAGTTGACTATTCAAAGATTAAGGTGGGGATAGGTCGAAAACCACTCAACCAATAGAATTTAGACAGGTTTGGGTACTTATATTAACCTTATCTTTAAGTATTAACTCTAAGTTAATTAGTTTCACTTTTACAATGTCTCTTTGTATTTTTATATAATATGGTTAATAAGCTTACTATATATATCCAAGCGACCCCCAAGTGGTCCATTAATGATGAACCAATCATGATATAAGTCTCTTGGCCGAACCTTAGATTTTTAGGAATTTAATATCAATTAATAATATAATATTTGTTTTAAGAACTTTTTTATGTCAATTTTGACACTATTCAATAGTTGATTTTTTTGAAACTCATAACAGATTGATTACTTCGAAAAAATTAAATTAAATCAATCCTAATATATCATATTATCTTAGAAAATTAGTTTAATTCATTAAAAGTTTCATATTATATTTTTTTTGGGTATTTATAATATCAATTATTTTAATTTTTCACTATTATAGTAATTACTACATCATCATTGTGTCATAAATAAAATAAATTATTTAATGTCTAAAAATTATAAATAAAATATCATTATGTAGGAAATATTTTTAGCTTTCTAATGAATATTTATAATCTAAAATCCAACTTATATAACCCTATGTAACAATTGTTTTGCTAAAAGATATATGCTTGTGTCATTTTTGTATTCATTTTAACTTAATTAAAATAAAGTGTCATTATCACTTACAAGTGGATCCATGGGGTCCCAAAATTGACACAAAGATGCCCATGGTCGACCATGTATCAACCAATTGGGTTAAGACACGTTTTAGGGTAATTTAGTATTATTATAATATTATTTTTTAACCCTTATTTACCGGATTTACCCTTAACCATGGTAAATAAAATATTTACCGCAGTAATTATTCAAAATGTCTAAAAATAAAAGTTACCTATTTACACAATTTGAAAATCCTGATTCCAAATATGGAATCCATTTTCCTATATTCTAAACACAGAAGTGGCAGAAATTAATTTAAAATTAATTCCCGCTGTCAAAACAAAAAGCGTGTTTTAAGAGATAATAACTATCAAAATATTGACACTTGTTTATGTTTGGTTTAATTGTAAAATTATGTCCAATGACCAACATTATATTAAATGGTAAAAATATATTCTAAATATACTTTAAAACCACTCAAATTCATAATTTATCAATATTAATTATTTTGATTAAAAAAGTTGTTTTTAATTAAAATTTAGTAATTTTCACTATTCATCAAAATATAAAAGTTATCCGAAAAGTACCAAAATTTCACCCTAGGCTAATTTTGATATTCTGAATCCAAAAATGAAGCCCATTTTGAAATATAAAATATATATAATTTCAAAAAGTAGTTATTACTATTCATAACGGCTAGTTTAATTGGTTGTTAGAACTCGGTGTTGCGTACAACACACGCTATCACATTATTCAAAGAGAAGCGTACCGTAGAAGCTTGGGATGTTTCATTTTAAATTTTTGATGTCCCCATTTAGTCAAAAAGTTTAAAATATAGTATTTAAAAAGGGTTCACTATTAAAGTTCATAAAAGTGCAATACTGAAAATGAATTTGTTCTTGCATTATATCTAAGAAACTCATAATATGGATTCTAAAATTATAAGGATTATATAAACATTAAAATTTATCTAATACTATTCATAACCTCTTTTGAACGGCTTGTTTGGTAAGTCATGGTGTGCTTGAACTTGGTGTTGCATGTAGTGAATGTTATTGAATTATTTTGAAGAACTAACACACTTATGAAATCTTGGGGTGTTACATTCTCCCCTCCTTCAATAAATTGCGTCCTCGCAATTTTAAATTGTTCTTCGAAAATAAAAGGTTGAAAATAGATAATATATTTGTGGGAAACCCCACATCAGAAATTGGGTTACTAAAATTTTGTCTTAATATGAGGAAAAGAGAAATGAAAGGGTCACCACCAAATTATGATCTCGGTTAGGAGAACTTTGGTGGCAATTTGAGACATATAATTGGAGGAAAAACGTAAATATTTATAGGTAGTGATTGAGGTCATCAATCACAAACAAGTATAAAATTGAGGTCCTTAAATCCATCAATCTATGATGATTTGAAATACCATCGGTTCAACAAAACATAGGGTATTAGGATAACACATTTTTGACGTTTCAAAATATCTTAGTTGAAATCCCACATCGAAAAATGAATTAATGAGGCCTCTATTTAAAATAAAGAGTCGAAAGTATGAAGATTACCAAAAATAACACATACTAGGGTTCCATGTAGTAAAATATGGATATGGAAGAAAAATCTAACCATCAATTACCTGATTGAGAGTGGTAGAGAACATGGCTATGAAAAGGCCAACAATCCCAAAGCCATAAATTAGTGATGATTTAAGGTACCATCTAGGAAAACATTTTTGTTCTAATTTTCTTTTCTTAATATTGAGGAATTTTTTTTATGAGATTGGCTAAGATCATATAGAGATATACTTACTTTATAATTACAGTTTTATCCATTAATAAATTTCTACCACAAACTCATCTTTCACTCTAAAAGATAATAGAATGTAAAAAAAATTCTATTTACACTATTCGTATAGGGTTCCAAAATAAACGAATTTATAATTCATCTACATAATCTTTTAATAAAAACTACATTATTTAATCCAGGACATCTCATGGGCCAGTGGTAGGTGATACACCCTTGTCGCCCTTCGGTTTCGGGTCCAAGTCTCGCAGCCTTGCCGGACGCGACGGGTTGCCGCCCGACCTCCGGGTTGTCCTTTAATGGCAATCCAAAATTAATCTAGACTATAACTATCCAAAATACTTCTGTCCAAACTCACAGTCCAACATTTATAAGGAAGGTAAACATAATGTAGATCCTTTTTACCCCGTAATAGAATATGAATACCTTCATCATGTATTCTTTTAATACACTGAAACATCCTGATTTACCATAATCTTTATTGATTACATTCATGCTCCCTTATTCCATATAGAATGCTGGATATACTTCATCAATCCAAAAATGTTTTAAACCCCAACAATGATGGAATAGACAAATCATTAACCAGCTTCAAGGTAGTCAAGAATATCCAATATAATTTATCCAAATCAATCATGTATTATTCTAAAATCACTACCTCGGTATCAGAACCATATTATGGTTTATCTTTCTCTCAACCATATATTTTCCAGACATTTAACCTGCTACTGAGTCACTTTTCTTTGTTCCACACCATCTCAAGTCCTTAATGAAATAGTACTGCAGTACAATCCTTATATACTCCATAATTATTATAACAAGTACATTGTTGATAAAACACTCAATTGATATAATCAACATAATAACTCTAATCATTCCTCTTAATCTGTGGTAGTATCATAACATGATTATTATCCAATAGCATCATTTGCGGCATAGTCTGATGACTGGGCCATAGGTTCGCGTAGTGTCCAAACACCTTGAAAATGAAGCATTGTACATTTGAAACCATTTTCTTACCCATGCAGTCATGTACTTTGTGCCTTTTTCCTCCACACTTATAACAAACTCCCATTCCTTTCAGGCAAGTTCCAGGGTGTTTCTTTCCACAGTTACCACATATGAGAAAATTCTTCTTTTCCCTCTTCCCTTTATCCATCTTTCTCTCTTCCATCCTTTTCTTCTCTTGCTTCCCTTCAAAGCCATAGGACTCAGTAAACTCTTTACTTATCTTATCAACACATGATATTATTTCTTCATATGATGATAATAAATGAGAGACTGTTTCTCTTATCAATTCTAGATTAAGACCATGAAAGATATGATCCTTCCTTCTCTTTGGATCATGTGCATTTCCGGAGTTCTCATTCCTTCTACTGGGCGCCATTTCTAAACAATGGCATAAACTAGATCAGTTTATGAATCAAAATACATAATCCCATACTTATAAAACACTTAACATAAATTGAAATATTTATGGATATAATCCATAATCATAAAAATGTCTTCTTTGAGGATGTATATACTCATAAACCCTTCATAATGATTTGTAAAGAAAATTAGAGTTATCCTAAGCATATCCCCCGGGAGTGTCGTAACCAAGAGTGCAGCAAGGCCCGTTGTCGTGCACCAGTTCCCGTTCGAGTCTATCTCAAAGCGGTGTTTTCGGGTTTTACCCCTAGGTACATCTGTGCCAGAGCCGCCTCTACCTGCTCGTATCCAGACAGGGATGTATTGCTCGGAAAACTCACAAAATCTCTACAATACCAAAATTCTAGGAAGTTCTTCTATACTAATCCTCAACGTTCATCTTAGGTCTACATGCTCTAATCAGAGTTAATCTAAATCTAGCTTCCAAGGTTTGTACTAAACTTCCTCTGATACCAACTGTAACGCCCCGACCCCAGCTACCCAGAGTCGGTGCATTACTTTGTAACATTGGCATGATCACAAGAAAGATCAATTCTCGAAAGACTGATTGGTTTAGTAGCTTTGGAAACACTAGATATATTCATAAGTTTTACATTACATCATAAAACGAAAAACTACTACAACAACATATTGTATCCATAATCCACACTCATATCCCCACATAATATCCCTGCAGGTCATTCATAACTTACTTCTTCACTTCCTGGGAAAAATAAAACATAGAAAAGGGGTGAGCTCAAATTCCCAGTAAGGATGACAATATAGCGGAAACTTTCATAAATAAGAATAAACTTTTCAGGCAATGTATAACTAAAACAAAAGCCTTTCAAACATGAACTTTCAACATGGTATGACATAAATAAAATGAAATAATGCCATTTACTTATTCACATGGATATTCTACTAATCGAATAATCGCATGCAAAAATCAATAACCACTTTCATAATGTTGGAATGCATAATGCCAGACTATCATAACCACATAGTCAAGGCCTCGTGCCAAGACTACAAATAAGATTTTGTCAAGGCCTTGTGCCAAGACACTAGTTTGTCTCATGAGACCTACCGATGCATCGAGGAGCTATAGCGGGCTCCACCCGTCACTTACTAAGTCCAATGCATTCCCATATGAAAAGGTTTAAACATAACATAAACATTCGTATTAAAACTAGCATACGAAATGTCAATAATTTCACCATAAACTATGAATGGTATAAAAGTAGCACATCCACAGTCAAACATATCACAAAACCTTCAATACAATATAGAAGCTTTGTATTACAATAAATCAACTTCAAATAAGCGTTAAATCCATCAAAGGATGTTGACATAGATGAAATCAAAACTATTTGAGAGAAATATCTCCTTTTTTGAAATCATTTAAAAGTCACACATTTATAAAGGAAGTAATTAAAAAGAGATTTTTGAATCAAAGTGTCCCATACCACTTTGAAACTTTTGAAAGGAATTAACATTTTTAAAAACATTCATGTCCATATAAATAAATCCTTAAAAACCATTTTGAAGACATTAATTAAAAAGATTTATAAATATAAATCTTTAAAACATTTAAAATTCTGATTTTGATAAAGAGTACCTTTCTGAAATTCTGAAATTATTCATTTTGAAATCATTTAAAAGTCACATAATTATAAAATAAAACATTTACTTTGAAAATATCCTTATAAGCTTGTAAGGGAAGTTTTGAGGATTTTATAATGGCGGAAATTAGCCGCACCCTCCGTATAAGTTAAAAAAAACATTCTTACCTTAATTCTGTCGAAAAGGTTAAAAAGGGACCTTGTTTTGAAAACGACGGAAAGATTCCTTTATAAACCACTTGTAAAAGTCAAAAAGGGTATAAATGACTTTAACTCATATTCTAGTAAATAGTAAAAATGTTTTGAAATACATTTTTAAGAAACATGGATGTGGATGATAAAGAGATCCCAGTAGACTATTACATATAAACAACCTCGGATAATGAAGAGATTGTGAAATAACCCATACCTTGTACTTTTCCTTGGTTGGGGTAGGTTAACCTCCTGTATAATGGTGAAATAATTGTTATTAAATTATACAAGAATCATATACATTAATATGATATCATATATGATCTTTTAATATTGATTTGATAATAATATCTTAGTATTATCATTATATCAGGTGTTAACTTACTTGTTGTCTTTTATATGTTTTGTTACGTAAGACATGTTTTTAAAGGATAGGTTGTATATTATTCATATCCAGAATGATATGGAGTCCTTAAACATCATTTTTAAATCATCAAATGATAATTATACTTGAATGGATACGATGGAGAATGAATCTCATCGCGTTCGTGGAGACGGTAGTCCGTACGTACGCACGAGCGACAATATCATTCTTTTGATATTAAAATAATATATAAATGGATGGTATATCATATATACAGAATCATTAACATGTTATATTTATTATTTATATGAGTTACACATCATTATTATACCCATCCAAATAATAATATATTGAATAACAATTACACCACGACGTGGAGACGGTAAGCCGTACGTACACACGTATGGTGACATGTTATTCAAAGGGTGGATAGAATACTGAATATGGTTTTACCATATTTATAATAACATCACAGTATATGTAAGATACTGGAGTTATTATTTTAGAATGGTAAGAAAAAAGAAAGAGGAAGTGGAAGAAGAAAGGAACTTAGAAAAGGGTGGTGAAATCATTACCTCTTCTTCGGGTTCTTCCTTTTGATTTGATCAAAAGGGCTCCTTAGGTTGGCTCTATGATCAAACTAAGGCCTCTAGGTTGTAGTGAGGGATGTTGGGAGAGTATTTGGGCAGAGTTTGGCCGAACCAAAAGGCTTTGAAGGTGTGAAGAAATGGGAAGGGGGAGTTCCCTTTTATAAGAGGGGTGAGGGGCACCTTTGGAAAAGCTAGAAATATTAATTTATAATAAATTCATATTCGGTTTCCAATGGCTCCAAAGTTGACTATTCAAAGGATAAGGTGGGGATAGGTCGAAAACCACTCAACCAATAGAATTTAGACAGGTTTGGGTACTTATATTAACCTTATCTTTAAGTATTAACTCTAAGTTAATTAGTTTCACTTTTACAATGTCTCTTTGTATTTTTATATAATATGGTTAATAAGCTTACTATATATATCCAAGCGACCCCCAAGTGGTCCATTAATGATGAACCTATCATGATATAAGTCTCTTGGCCGAACCTTAGATTTTTAGGAATTTAATATCAATTAATAATATAATATTTGTTTTAAGAACTCTTTTATGTCAATTTTGACACTATTCAATAGTTGAATTTTTTGAAACTCATAACAGATTGATTACTTCGAACAAAGTAAATTAAATAAATCCTAATATATTATATTATCCTAGAAAATTAGTTTAATTCATTAAAAGTTTCATATTATATTTTTTTTGGGTATTTATAATATCAATTATTTTAATTTTTCACTATTATAGTAATTACTGCATCATCATTGTGTCATAAATAAAATAAATTATTTAATGTCTAAAAATTATAAATAAACTATCATTATGTAGGAAATCTTTTTAGCTTTCTAATGAATATTTATAATCTAAAATCCAACTTATATAACCCTATGTAACAATTGTTTTGCTAAAAGATATATGCTTGTGTCATTTTTGTATTCATTTTAACTTAATTAAAATAAAGTGTCATTATCACTTACAAGTGGATCCATGGGGTCCCAAAATTGACACAAATATGCCCATGGTCGACCATGTATCAACCAATAGGGTTAAGACATGTTTTAGGGTAATTTAGTATTATTATAATATTATTTTTTTAACCCTTATTTACCGGATTTACCCTTAACCATGGTAAATAAAATATTTACCGCAGTAATTATTCAAAATGTCTAAAAATAAAAGTTACCTATTTACACAATTTGAAAATCCTGATTCCAAATATGGAATCCATTTTCCTATATTCTAAACACAGAAGTGGCAGAAATTAATTTAAAATTAATTCCCGCTGTCAAAACAAAAAGCGTGTTTTAAGAGATAATAACTATCAAAAGATTGACACTTGTTTATGTTTGGTTTAATTGTAAAATTATGTCCAATGACCAAAATTATATTAAATGGTAAAAATATATTCTAAATATACTTTAAAACCACTCAAATTCATAATTTATCAATATTAATTATTTTGATTAAAAAAGTTGTTTTTAATTAAAATTTAGTAATTTTCACTATTCATCAAAATATAAAAGTTATCCGAAAAGTACCAAAATTTCACCCTAGGCTAATTTTGATATTCTGAATCCAAAAATGAAGCCCATTTTGAAATATAAAATATATATAATTTCAAAATGTAGTTATTACTATTCATAACGGCTAGTTTAATTGGTTGTTAGAACTCGGTGTTGCGTACAACACACGCTATCACATTATTCAAAGAGAAGCGTACCGTAGAAGCTTGGAATGTTTCATTTTAAATTTTTGATGTCTCCATTTAGTCAAAAAGTTTAAAATATAGTATTTAAAAAGGGTTCACTATTAAAGTTGATAAAAGTGCAATACTGAAAATGAATTTGTTCTTGCATTATATCTAAGAAACTCATAATATGGATTCTAAAATTATAAGGATTATATAAACATTAAAATTTATCTAATACTATTCATAACCTCTTTTGAACGGCTTTTTTGGTAAGTCATGGTGTGCTTGAACTTGGTGTTGCATGTAGTGAAAGTTATTGAATTATTTTGAAGAACTAACACACTTATGAAATCTTGGGGTGTTACATGTTCTTTTGATTCGTTCCTCCTATTCAGGAATGAAACCCAAGTCTCAAGTCCCCTTAAACTAGGCCTCCTTTTCAAGAGTAAGCCCCAGTCATAATTTCTCTAAACCAGGGCATCCTCCCTAGGAGTAATCCCCAATCATAATTTCCAATAATCATGGAAATTATCCTTAGGATTAATCCCCAAGATCCCTCTTCATGGGCATCATCCTTAGGAGTAAGCCCAATGTTCCCTGTTCATGGGAATCCTCATTAGGAGTAATCCCCAAGTTACCTATTCATGGGAATCCTCCTTAGTAGTAAGCCCCAAGTTACTTAATCATGGGAATCCTCCATAGGAGTAAGTCCCAATATCCATAATCATGGGAATCCTCCTTACGAGTAAGCCCCAAGTTCCTTAATTTGGGCATCATCTTTTTCAGGAGTAAGCTACAGTCATAAGTCCCCTTTACTTGGGAATCCTCATTAGGAGTAATCCCCGTGTTCTTTAATCATTGGAATCCTCCTTAAGAGTAAGCCCCAATTCCTTAATCATGGGAATCCTCCTTAGGAGTAAGCCCCAAGTTACTTAATCATGGGAATCATCTTAAAGAGTAAGCCTCAAGTTCCTTAATATGGGAATCATCCTTTTCTGGAAGGAAACCCAATCATATGTCCCCATAACCTTGGGCATCATTCTTAGTAGTAAGCCCCAATCATAAGTTCAAGTGCCCCTTAATCTGGTCATCCTCCTCCGGAGTAATCCCCAAAATCTGAATCTAAATCGCCATAAATCACAAATACCTTTTTGGATCCTGTTAATATGAATCCTCCTTAGGAGTAAGCACCAAGCCCCCCCTAATTTGGGCATCCTCCTTAGGAGTAAGCCCTGAGTTAGAGTATCCAAATCTCCAAAAAGTACGAATATCTTTACAGACCTTGTTCCCAGAATTCTTTCCGGATGTAAATCCAAGTCTTCACCTACTTGGAAAATCACACTTAAATAAGTCCCATATCATTCCTTATGACTGCATCTTTCATGGAAAAAATCATCAGGTTTACCGAAAGCTCTTGTTACTCACATCGAGCATGACTCACGTGAGCTTAGTGTGTAAAAGTAACCACGACTCATCTCATTGGGCCACTGATCATACGTAATCCCCACAATTCTTAATCAAACTACATGGAGTTTGATCTCTTCCTTAAAAGTAGATTATGTAGGAAGCTTTTCTAAGGTTCAAGACAATCACCCATGAATTCTTATCCGTCCCATATGACGTTAAAATTTATCTCAATTCTAAAACTATGTGGTTTATGATTCCTCTTTAACAAAGATACGTAGGTATCCCATCTACGGGTATGATCCCAACTCTGAAATAATCCCTGTCCTTTTGAATGACAATAAACTTCAAGTGCCCCACTGAGTGCCTTTAAAACTAGTATGGTCATCATAATGACCAAGAGATTTATATATAATGTATTAAAGGATACCATTGACTAATAATATCAAATAAATACATATTATTCTATATCTATGAAGAACCTCAAATACATATAAAATATTATCTAAATCTCATACATATCAATCATTGATTTCCAAATATAAAGGAAAAGATCATTTTCATGCTTGGGAAATTAATAATGATTCACCAACATAACTCAAATCTATAAGAGAGTCCTGAAGTAGACAATAATTCCACCCAAAAGGTGTGACGAGTCTAAACTCCCATCCTCTAGACCAATGAAATTTATTAAGTCTCATCAGTCCACAACTAATGGGCACCTACCTTTGTAAGGTAGGTCCAAATGGATATGGAATCATTGGATGTTTCCAGTTCTATGAATAAACCCATTAGAACCTAATTGCGATGTTTTAACCATAAACAAACTAGGTCATCCCCATTTCCAAAAGAAATATAATTCTATATGGGTAACCTGTTTGATAATGTTGACATGCTCAAATAACCTCTCATAAATTATTAATCATTTAAATATTGTAAAAATGGTATCATGGAAATATAGAATTTCATTGATGATGTTTTTATTTTCCAAATTAAAAAATATTAAAATAACTATTATGATTTTATTATTTGATGTGATTCATTTAGATTTATTTAATAGTTTCCATTAATGATTATGTTTCCCTGATTGTGGTTAGAATGGTCTTGGTTGGGGGGGTTTGGTGGATTTTTTTGGGTTGTTACCATTAATTGTGTAGTTAGCATTATTGATGGTATTCCTTCATTATCATGAGGGTTATGTTATTAATTTTATAGTAGTGAAATGATGGTGTATTTGTAGCTTTAATTGTTTCATTGGATCTTGGTTTTTGGTTGCGTTTTAGTTTATATATAAATAATATTAGAAACATGTGGGTTTTGTTATTTTCCTAGTGGCATGGAATATACATGATATTAATTGATATGATAATGAGTGTTGGTCTATTTAGGAGATGTAAATAATTTATATGAATTATGAATAATATTAATAAATTTATTTAGTTTATAATTAATGGTTTAATAAAAATAATGAAAAAGGGAAGTATTAATGAATGTAATATACTTGTTAAAATGGATATTTTGGAAATTAAAAAAAATATTATGATTTAATTGGAAATTAATGAAGATTCATGTTGTTTTGTTATGAAAAATGGTAGGTACAATTCATGGTCTAGTGACGGAAGTGTTCAATTATTTTTAGAATTGGAAGTGTCGTGATTGTGAGGGGTATCATTATAGTTTGTTTGGTATTAAAAAATGGGTTGGTATTGGGTGTATATATAATATATGTTATATTTTATTGTGTTTTATTATTCACAACCACATGAGTTGATTATGATTATCGATTTTCTAATGCTTGCAGTTCTGCATATTTTTTTAATAATTTTTTTTTCAAGGGAATAAATTGAGGACTACACTATCTTACATACTGTTCCTTAATGATGTAGTGTGGGATATTATTTCTATTTATCGTTATGTGAATACATGATACAATAGATTATGGTTTAATTATGTAATGTACTATAATAAATTTTTATGTCATTTCAGGTGTGTTGGGGTATATGACAATGGATTTGTGATTTTAATTATGTCAATACAATTATGGTATGTATTACATAGTTGTGATATAGGATATAATGTTTAATGGATTGGATACAGAAGGAATGTATGTTATAGTATTTTAATCAATGTGGTGTAAGAGAAACATACAAGTGAGGACGTAGTTATGTGTTACATTCTAATTTGTATTATTTTGTTATTATATTATTATACATGGAGGTGATATGGTCACAGATAATCTTAATGAGTTTTCAATAATGTTATCCTATTACATGTACATGTTGGTTATACTCTTTATTCAACTAGGAGATAGTATATTTCTTCTACATTTCCACAAGATCTATAAAAAATGATCTTATTTATTTTAAATTTATACTCACAAAAATACAAATAAATAATATTTATGGGTTTACATAGTGGATTTGGTGACTATGATGGACCCTACCAATGCACAACTCTATTTTTTGATCGAGTCACTATCTTAAGAGGATCTTTTGATATTTACATTATGGGTTTTATTACATTAAGGAATTCACATGAATTGTGACATATTGGTTAATGTTGTATATAATCATGTTTAATGGTGTTTTTAATTATGTTCCATGGATTTATAAGGACAAGTCATCCCATTTTTTTATTTATATCCTTATTGTTAGTTACTAACCCATGTCATTTAATAGATAGTCTTCTAGGGATATAATCATCTTCAATGTCATCTTTTTAAGGATTTCATAATGTGGTTAGGTAATGAAATTGGAATGAGGTATATGGATGAGAGTTAGGTGTAGTTTGGATTCTAGAAATATTGAGTATTCCATGTTTTTTGGGTGATATTTTTAGTGAAATTTAGTCTATGTTTAGTAGGGGTTAAATTATTGCACAGAGTTGATGAAGAGACTCTTAAATTTTTTAAGGTAAATTAATCATAGTATTCTCCCTATTTGTGGTAATATTGATTACAGTGTAAGGACCTTTGAGTGGTATATGAATCATGTTTGTTTATATATATGTTTTAATTTAATTGAATATGGGAAGAAATTAAAATAAATCCAATAATATTATCATTAATAAATACAATATTAACTGACCTCATAATTTTATTTCATTTATTTAAACGTCATTTCTAGAATTTTTTATTCATGTGGCCCATATTAGAGTGGTGTAGTGGGAAAAAAATTATTTTATTAGGGATAATATAAACTAGGAAAACGAGTGTTAGCAAAAGATATTGAGTTAGTTTCAAGGATGGGGTTTAGAAAAGTATTAGGGGAGTGTTTATAATATAGAGAAAGTATGTTTTTTAGCATATAGAAATTGTTTAGTGTTTTATTAGTGATAATATATAGTACTGAGTGTCATTGGTTATTATTCATATGATATGTGTTATACACTAGTGGTGAGTTTTTCATAGAGTGTGGGAAGAAACATATATTTCATGGTAAATCTTTAGGAATCAAGTATGTATATGGTTTTATTCATTGATACTGAACGAGGAGAATTAGAAGGATATTTGTACCTATAATAGATGAGAAAGAGTGTTAAATAGATTGGGATATTATTAATGTATGTTCCTTTTTCCCTTACAATCATTTTCCATATTAGGAGGATAGAGAATCAGGTTTTCAGTTTATTTTTGTAATGACCTGTAAATTTCAAGGGAAATTTTTTTCTTAATTTTATTTGGGATTTTACGAGTACGTAGTATCTGACGGAATCTGATTCTGAGGCCCCGGTGTTCCCGGAATCAATTTCCAAATTTTATCTTGGGTACGTTCAGTGAACGAACGATCGGGTTTTTCTCACTCTTAATCTGGTGCTCGGAATCGAAATCTGAGGGCACCGATGAAACCGTTGCGTCGGTTTTTGCTTAAGAAGACCTTTTCTAGAGGTGCGTTTTCTCGGAATTAGTTGATTAAAAAAAGGGATTAAGATTAAAGTGAAATAAAAATTGTGTTACAATTTTTATTCCACATTCTTAAGTGGTTTAGCCCATGTGAGGGAGTTGGGGTGGGACCCACTAATGTTTTAACTACCCTTGAGAGGATTTAAGATGAGGTGGCGCCCACACGAGCCCCCACCTTTTCATTTTTCCTTAACTCCTTTTTAAAACCTCTTTTCTCATTAAAGTTTCCAACTTATCACTTCAATTAATTTTCACAAGTTATGTTTAATTAAATGAAGTGAATTAAATTATGAATGATTGAATTTTAAAAGTGTTGGAAAACATAATAAAATAAGGCTAAAGCCTTATTTCATTTTGGTTGCTTCGTTGTGTCGAGAGAGGGAGAGTTCTACCATCGAAGAACTTCATCATCCTCCTTGAAGAACACGAAGAACACAGATGCGCCTTACTTCATTCTTTTTCCTGCATCAAAGGAAGGGAGATTCCGTTTCACCTCGGACAATCTTCATCAACATGTACGAAGCCAAACCCCATAACGCCGTTTTCCACGACTCTCATCGATCATCAACTCGTTATCGAGGTAGGGGTTTGATTTTTTCGTGAATATTCTTTTTAGTTCATCGTCAATTTCTTTGGGTTTCTTGTTATCAATTTAATGGTAGGAGGTTGGAACGCACGAACACAGCCAACCCTCCTCTCCCTTTGTTGTTGTGTACGCTGTGGCTCGAAAGAAGGTGGCGCGGTGTAACGGAACCGCACAGAAAGTTGGAGGAATGTGTCGAAGAAGTGCGGCGCCGTCGCACCATGCCGTTGAGGCCGAAAGAAGCTGCTGCTGGAGAGGGGAAGCGGCAAAGGGGCGTGGCGCCGTAGCACCGCCCCGGTCGTACCAAGGCCGAGGCCTTTGGCCGCGGCGGAGTAGGGACTGGCGGCCGGAACTGCCGGCCGCCGGCGCGTCGGAGGGGCGGGACCGCGGGGTCTCGCGACAGCGGCACCGACAGGCCAGCCGGGCCGGCCATTCGGAGAAGGCCGGGGGTCGTAAGCGCTGGCAGGAAAAAGGAGCGGCCCCCACGTGGGGGAAGCCGTTTCAAAATAGGGGGCAATGCCACCCCCCACCCTTCCGCAACAGCTCGACCAGTGCCGAGCTGGCCACGTGGGTCGTGCCTGTGCCAGGACAACCGGCTGCATAGGCCGGGCTGGGCCGCATAGGCGGGGCGAGGTCATGCCCACCGGGCTGGGCCGAACCAGGGGGTCTTAAGCCGGTTCAGTCCGGGCCCAAAACCCCATAAAACCGGAAAGGTTCGTTTAAATGCCCATAACATGGGCTAAGGACTTCCGATCGACGCACCGTCATATGCAATGAGATCCTTGGATCGAGCCGGTCGTTTTGGTATATTATACTCAACGTTTTGGAGAACTTTGGAGTATGACTGGGTTGGTTCAAACACGAAACCAACAGGGCCCTCGGAGCGAAAACACTTATAACTTGAGTTCTGGACGTCCAATTGACGTGTCATCAACTATGTTGGATTTCTCTTAATGAGATAGACCATTTGGATTACCCCACTCGAGGTTTAGACGCAGTTGGAGTACGGTCGGGTTGGTTTTGAAAAAAAATCCAACCGGACCCCTGGAACGAAAAATCCAATAACTCCCAGACCGGGCGTCCGATTGACGCGCTGTCTGTCATGTTGAGTTCCTATTGATGAGACAAAAATTTGGGATACATCAAATCCAGACTACGTGTCAGTTGATGTATCGCCCCCCTTGGATCGTGGAACGGACCCTCCCGGAATCGAGCATGCTATGTGTGGGAACCCTAGAGCTGGCTGCTACCACAACGACGATGACGACTGCACTGAAATCCTCTATGGATTCGGCAGCGATGAAGACTGCACTGAAATCCTCCGTGGGTTCGACAACGATGACAACTGCACTGAAATCCTTCGTGGGTTTGGTAGCTATGATGACCGTTCTGAAATCCTCCGTGGGTTCGACGGTGATGACTACTGTTCTTGTATCCTATGTGGGTCCGACAGTACTATTGTTCATGTATCCTATGTGGGTCCGGCAGTGTTTGACTATGTTCTTGAATCCAATGTGGTTCTGGTAGAGTAGTTGGTCTTGTATCCTTCGTGGCTCCGACAGCTTACCTTGTTTCGTATCCTATGTGGGTCCCACCATAGATGAATTAGTGGCTACATCTAATCATCTCTATCACCTTACGAAGAAGTCTACCTGTGTGAGTTGAGTCTTGACTTTCAATTATTATCTTTGATATGATTGACTTGCTTCCATTGTGGATTGTGTTGTTATTTCCTTTGTGTATTGGGTTGTACTATCTTGTGTGTACGTGATCGAACATGGGCTCCGATGTTGGAGCCGAACTGGAATTGATGACTTAGGTATATGTATGGGCATATACCTAAGTAGTGTTGGATGTTACTTCTTGATTGTATCTTTATTTTTCGGATTATCCTTTGTAGATTCTGGGAGACCTTTGGGGGTCTCGGGGTCCCTACTGAGTAGCGTATACTCACCCCTGTATAGGCTATTCCCGCACTACGTTGTGTTGGATGCAGACGACGGACAACGCTGATCATGGTTGAGGCTTGTGGAACAGTCGGTACCTGTAGGTGGACCACTGGGCGGGGCGTACACGGAGCGAACGACTGGACTCGAGGAGCTGAAGAGGCTATCTGTACCCACCCTTCAGGTGGGACTTCTAGTGGATGGCTCGACATTGCTGCTTTAATTTTAGTTGCTGTACTTTCATTCCAGTTGTACTTTAATTTCACTTTGGTTTTGTATTCTAGCCCATTTACTTTTCGCACTTACTATTGTACTCAGTTTACTTAGTGTTTACTTATTCTAGATTACTCTGTGGTGTTTTTTTAATATATAAAGGTAATTCCTTACCCTTTTTGTCGATATTTACGCCTTGGTGCTAGTCGCCAGCCCCTGGCCTATGGAAGGAGGGCTTGGGGTAGTCACGCTACGAGTCCCGAGGATGGGTCGTGACAAATTGGTATCAGAGGAGTTCGGTTCTACCGCCGAACCCAGGTCTCTGATCTTTATTCTATGCGAAGCAATACTGTTAAGGGTATTGAGTGTGGTTATCAGTCCAGGGAGTCCAGTGTTGGTGCGGCGGCCGACATATCCATACACGAGGACCCTGACTTCTGATTTCTGACTCAATGCACGAAAACATTGATTGCATGTGTGTTTCAAAAGTTTTCTTTGTGATTACTTTGTGTCAGCTCACCAGGTATACTGTTTTGACCATGGCGCACCTGTTACTTTTCAGGATGGCCCCATGATGGTAGCCAACTAGGGTTCAGAGCTTTGTGCGAGACGACAGCCCACCGAGCGATGAGGTCTCGATGCAGGGCCCTTTTTCAGCGGAGGCACCGGTGGTACCTCTACCCGTCGAGCAACCGATGCCAATAGCCCCAGCAGCTGAGAGTGCACGTTACCTTAGTGCACTGCACGAGTTTTAGCATCAGAGACCTCCCAGGTTCCGCGGGGAGATGGACCCTCATGTATGAGAGGATTGGCTGGAGGCTGTAGTTCGGGTTTTCATGTTAGTGGGGACACCAGCTGACCTCATGGTGATCCTTGCAGCGAGCCTCCTGCATGCGGAAACAGGCAGATGGTGAAGCTTGATTCTCCAAGTGAACGATGAGGAATCTCTCCTCTGGATGGACATTGAGAGCCTCTTTTGCTCGGAGTTCGTCCCAGCAACCCTCTGTGTGGTGCGCATCCAGGAGATACTACAGCCACGACAGAGTAGCATGACGGTCGCCCAGTACTCGGCGAGATTTACCGATCTCTCGTGCTATTTGACCGACATGGTACATGACCCATTCTTCTGAGCCCAGATTTTCGAGCAGGGACTGAGGAATGAGATCAAGGAATCTATGATCTCCCTCATCATTCTGATACAGGTAGGAGTACTGGAGCGAGCCCTTCTCATATAGAGCTTTCTTGCTGATCCTACCATAGCAGCGAGACCTACCGCAGGGCGGCACATAGCAGAGTCGTCTGCAGCTGGCAGTCGATGGACATCACAGGGGTCCAGGCGGACTAGACCATCAGGAAGACGACCTCAGGACACTGGCTCAGAGGTGCGGGAAACCTGGCACAGAGCAAGCCTTACGAGGAGTAGACAGTGCCAGACATGCGGCGGGAAGGGCCACCTGCATCGTGACTTCCCGACCCGCCGTGTAGAGGAGCAGCAGATGGTTGAGGGGCCACCAAGGCAGATGTAGAGGGTCGACCATGGCGTTCCGCAGGGAGAAGTCGGACGAGGAAGAGGAGCTGGACGAGTAGCAGGTGGTGGGAGATGCTTTGAGGCTTTACCACCACCACCACCAGGAGGTCCACCCCAACCACAGGGAGCTGGCGGACAGAGGCAGGCTCAGTTTCAGGCAGCGGAGGCCTACGACCACGGCGCGCCAGAGATGATTCGAGGTAGTATTTGTGTCTGCTCCACCCTTGTTGCAGTTCCTATAGACACATGATCAAGTCATTATTTTATTGTCGTTGCCTTTGTTCGGAGCTCGGAGATTATGACAGAGTCGTTGGCTCGATCCTTATGGCTAGAGACTCCTAGGGGAGCAGACTCAACGATTACTCACTGGTTCCGGCAGTGTGAACTTACTCTAGGATTCGAGAGCTTCAGTTGGGATCTTCATGTAGCGGCATCGAGGCCTTACGACATCATCTTGGGCGTGGATTGGTTATCTACAGTCCATGCTCAGATTGACTGTATTAGGCGCAAGGTGCAGTGTGTTCGCACTGATGGGAGCAGGTTCACCTTCACCGGCGAGAAGGGATCCTTTTCATTGTAGGATGGACTCACGCAGAGGAGAGGACACACAATCACTCATCAGTTGGCTAGCCTCATCCTAGGAGAAGTTGACGTGCAGAGTCTGAGTTTTCTTGTAGTGGTGGATCAGTATGTGGATGTTTTTCCTCACAACATTCCAGGACTTCCTCCACACAGAGAGGTAGACTTTTATATTGACCTGTACCCTGGGACAACCCCGATATCCACTCCATCATATCTGATGGCTCCCACTGAGCTTCGAGAGCTATGGGTATAGCTGGAGGACTTGCAGGGAAAGGGATTCATCCGACCCAATGTTTCACCCTGGGCTTCCCTGATTTTGTTTTCCAAGAAGGCGGATGAGAGCTTGCGACTGTGTGTCTACTATCGTCACCTGAACCAGGCGACCGTGAAGAAAAAGTACCCACTACCGAGGATTGATGAACTCTTTGATCATCTCAAGGGAGCATGGTTTTTCTTGAAGATAGACCTTAGGTCAGGCCATCATCAACTCAGAGTTCGGGATGAGGACATGCAGAAGATGGTCTTCAGATGACAGTATGGCAACTATGAGTTCTTGGTGATGCCTTTCGGAATGACCAACACTCAAGGAGTGTTAATGAGACTCATGAACAAGATATTTCAGCCTTAACTCTATCGATTTTTCATGGTCTTCATTGACGACATATTGATATACTCGACCACTAAGGAGGAGCACGCCCACCACTGGCGGGTTGTACTGGGCACACTCTGAGAGCACCAACTTTATGGTAAGATCTCGAAGTATCAGTTCTGGTTACGTGAGGTCCAATTCTTAGGAAACATCATCTCTGAGGTGGGAGTTGCAGTGGATCCTGCAAAGATCAAGGGAGTGATAGCTTGGGAGACACCTAGGAGCGTGACGAAGGTGCGAAGTTTCTTGGGGCTAGCTGGGTACTACCAGAGATTCGTGCCAGACTTCTCTAGAGTTGCGGCACCACTCTCAACTTTGAAGAAGAAGGGGAAACCCTTCCTGTGGTCAGACAGAAGTCATCAGAGCTTCATGGTGTTGAGATAGAGGTTTACCAGCGCACCTATCTTGAGGCTACCAGAGGAGGGAGTAGGGTACGTAGTCTACTGCGATGAATCAGGGACCAGACTCGGATGTGTTTTGATGTAGCAGCGGGAGGTGATCACTTATGGATCACGATAGTTGAGGAAGCATGAGCAGAACTTCACTACCGATGACCTGGAGTTAGCATCAGTGGTCTTCACTCTGAAGATGTGGAGACACTATCTTATGGGCGAGTGCTTTATAGTCTACTCTGACCACCAGAGTCACAGGTATATCTTCTCGTAGAAGGACCTGAATCTGAGACAGCGGTGATGGACCGAGTTCCTCTAAGACTATGACTTTGAAATAGTATTTACTCCTTGAAAGGGAAACGTAGTAGTTGATGCTCTCAGCAGGAGGACGGGCTTTCAGCTACTTGGAGAGGTGACAGAGCAGCTAGCCGCTTTGCAAATATCCTCCATGGATAAATATGGAGCAGCCTTTCTCTAGTCACTCACAGTCACTCCTCTACTTTTTTAGCGGGTCAGAGAGGCATAGCGTGGGGACGTTGACTGTGTGACGCGGCGTGAACATATATCCTCAGGATAGGCACCTAATAGATTCTATGTAGTAGGGGAGCATGTATTCCTTTTTAGAGGACGTACCAAGGTACCAGCTGCTTTGTAGGAGGAGGTGCTGAGAGAGTTTCACACTTACCCTTTAGCAGTACATCCAGGAGTGGCGAAGATGTACCATGATCTCAGACGTTAGCACTGGTGGCCTAGTATGAATAAGGTTGTAGTAGAGTTCGTTTCTCGATACCTCACCTACCAGCATGTGAAGGAGAAGCACCAGGTATCAGCAGGCTTGGTACAACCCTTGGAGGTCCTGGAGTGGATGTGGGATGGGATATCTATGGATTTTGTGACTGGACTTCCACGTACTTCTAGAGGTCATGAATCCATTTGGTTTATTGTCGACTGACTCACCTTGTCGGCCCACTTCTTACCCATCAGAGAGTAGGGCTCAGTAGAGAGCTTGGGACGTCTCTAAGTTCGGGAGATTGTATGGATTCATGGTGTGCCATCATCTATCATCTCCGATCGATATTCTCGCTTTTCTTATTGTCTTTGGAAGGGGTTGCAGGAGGAATTCAGAACGCAGCTACGTCTGATCACCGCCTTTCACCCTCAGACGGATGGTCAGACGGAGAGGACCATTCAGAACCTCGAGGATATGCTCTGTGCATGTGTCCTTGACTTTGGTCGTAGCTGGGAGGACCACCTACCCATAGTGGAGTTCGCGTACAACAACAGCTACCAATCCACCATCGGGATGGAACCGTACGAGGCATTGTACGGCTGACCTTGCAGATCATAGCTATACTGGATAGACCCTGGGTAGTCAGCACTTGTGGGACCGGAGATGGTCCAGGCCACGACAGAGAAACTCCAGTTCATCTAGGAGCGGATGAGGACATCTCAGAGCCGACAGAAGTCTTATGCTGATAGGAGGCAGAGACCTCTAGAGTTCAAGGATGGCGACCATGTATTCTTTCGGGTCTCACCTAGACGTAGATTACGGAGATTTGGACGAGGCGGCAAGTTATCTCCGCACTACATCGGACCATTCCAGGTTCTCAGTAGGATAGGCGAGGTGGCTTATCGCCTGGCTCTACCACCTCAGTTGCACCGGGAGCACGACGTCTTCCACGTATCTCAGCTGAGGAGATACATGCATGACCCGATGCATATCATCGACCTTGGGGAACAGGACCATGATGATGGGGAGACTATTGCGGAGGTCCCAGTGGATATCGAGGATTGACATGAGCGGGTCCTACGTGGGCGGTCGATTTATCTAGTGCGCATCAGGTGGCAGCACGTGAGCCTCCAGGAGAGCACTTGGGAGCGGGTGGCTCAGATGCATTCTCATTACCCTCATTTGTTCCCCTAGATTGTGATGTATCTTTATAGAGACATAAATCCCTGAGGTGGGAGAAATGTAAAGACCCATAAATTTCAAGGGAAATTTTTTCTTTATTTTCTTTGGGATTTTACGAGTACGCAGTATATGACGGAACATGATTCCCGAGGCCCGGTGTGCCTAGAATCAATTTCCAAAGTTTAGCTCGGGTACGTTCAGTGAACAAACGAGCGGGTTTTCCTAACTTTTAAACCGGTGCTTGGAATCGAAATCTAAGTGCACTGATGAAACCATAGTGTCAGTTTTTTCTTAGGAAGACCTTTTCTGGAGTTACGTTTGCTCGGAATTATTTTTTTAACAAAAGGGATTAAGATTAACGTTAAATTAAAATCGTGTTAGAATTTTTATTCCACATTCTTAAGAGGTTTAGCCCATGTGAGGGAGTTGGGGTGGGACCCACTATTGTTTTAACCTCCATTGAGAAGATTTAAGATGAGGTGGGGCCCAGAAGAACCCCCACATTTTAATTTTTCCTTAACTCCTTTTTAAAACCTGTTTTGTCATTAATGTTGCCAACTTTTCACTTCAATTAATTTTGACAAGTTCTGTTTAATAAAATGAAGTGAATTAAATTATCAATGTTAGAATTTTAAAAGTGTTTGCAAAAGTAATAAAATAAGGATAAAGCCTTATTTTATTTTGGTTGCTTCATTGTGTCGAGAGAGGGAGAGTTCTACCATTGATGAAAATCATCATCCTCCTTGAATAACGCGATGAACACCGACGTGCCTTCCTTCATTCTTTTTACTGCGTCAAAGGAAGGGAGGCATTGTTTCACCTCAGACAATATCTGTCAACGTGTATGGAGCCACACCCCACGGCACCGTTTTCCGCGATGATCATCGATCATCAACTTGTTATCGAGGTAGGGTTTTGATTTTGTTCGTGAATATTCTTTGTCGTTCATCTTCAATTTCTTTGGGCCGCTTGTTATCAATTTAACGGGAGGAGGTCAGACCACATGAACAAGGCCGAACCTCCTCCCCCTTTGTTGTTTTTTTCGTTGCGGCTCGAAAGAAGGTGGCGCAGTGCAACGACACCACTTGGAAACTTGGAGGAATGCGTCGATGAAGCGCGGTGCCGTCGCGTCATGTCGGTCGTACCAAGGGCGCGGCCTTTGGCCGCGGCGGAGCAGTGAGCGGCGGACGGAACCGCCGGCGCGTCGGAGGGGCGGGACCGTGGAGTCCTGCGGTGGCGGCACCGGCCGACCAGCCGGGCCGGCCGTTCGGAGAAGGCCGGGGGTCCTATGCCCCGACTGGCAAAAGGAGCGGCCCCCACGTGGGGGATGCCGTTTCAAAACAGGGGGGCATCCCCCCCCCCACCCTTCCGCGACAGCGCGACCAGCACCGAACTGGCCACATGGGCCACGTTCCCACAAGGCCAACCGGCCGGGTAGGCCGGGCCGGGCCATGCCGGCGGGGCGAGGCCGTGCCCACCGGGCCGGGCCGACCCAAGGGGTCTTAGGCCGGGTCGGTCCGGGCCCAAATACCCCTAAAACTAGATAGGATCGTTTAAATACCCGTAACATGGGATAGAGACCTCCGATCGACGTACCGTCAGTTGAAATGTGATCCTTGGATCGAGACGGTCGTTTCGGTATTTATACTCATGGTATCAGAGAACTTTAGAGTACGGCCGGGTTGGTTCGAACACGGAACCAACCGGGCTCTCAGAGAGGAAACGATTATAACTTGAGCTCCAGACGCCCGATTGACGTGCCATCGACTTTGTTGGGTTTCTCTTAATGAGACGGAACATTTGGATTACTCTACTCGAGGTTTGGATGCAGTTGGAGTACGGTCGGGTTAGTTTTGACTTAAACACCAGCCGGGCACCTGGAACGGAAAATCCAATTACTCTCAAACCGGGCGTCCGATTGACGCGCCGTCTGTCATGATGAGTTCTTATTGACGAGACGGAAATTTGGGATACATCATCTATGGACTACGTGTCAGTTGATGTATCGACCCCCTTGGCTCATGGAGTGGACCCTCTCGGAATTGAGCATGCTGTGTGCGGGAACCCTAGAGCTGGCTACGACCGCGACGATGATGACAACTGCACTGAAATCCTCCGTGGGTTCGGCAACAACGACGACTGTACTGAAATCCTTCATGGGTTCGGCAGTGATGACGACCGTACTGAAATCCTCCATGGGTTCGACAGCGATGACTACTGTTCCTGTATCCTATGTGGGTCCGGCAGTACTACTGTTCTTATATCCTACGTGGGTCCGGCATTGTTTGAATCTATTCTAGTATACTATGTGGTTCTGGCAGAGTAGCTGGTCTTGTATCCTATGTGGGTCCGACAGCTTAGCTGGTTTAGTATCCTACGTGGGTCCCAGCATAGATGAATCAGTGGCTACATCTGATCATCTCCATCACCTTACAAAGAAGTATACATGTGTGAGTTGAGTCTTGAATTTCAATCATTATCTTTGATATGATTTACTTGATTCCAATGTGGATTGTGTTGTGCTTTCCTGTGTGGATTGGGTTGTACTATCCTGTGTAGACCTGATCGAACTTGGGCTCGAATGTTGGAGCCGAACTGGAATTGATGACTTAAGTATATGTATGGGCATATACCTTAGTAGTGTTGGATGTTACTTCGTGGTTGTATCTTTCTTTTTTGGATTATCCTTTGGGGATTCTGGGAGACCTTCGGGGGTCTCAGGGTCCCTACTGAGTAGATTATACTCACCCCTGCACGGGCTATGCCCGTACTACGTTGTGTTGAATGTAGACGATGGACAGTGCTGATCGTGGTTGAGGCTTGTGGAGCAGTCGGTACCTGGAGGTGGACCACTGGGCGGGACGTACACGGAGGGGACGACTGGACCCGAGGAGCTGAGGAGGCTATATGTACCCACCCTTCAGGTGGGACATTCAGTGGATGGCTCGACATTGCTGCTTTACTTTCTGTTGATGTACTTTCATTCCAGATGTACTTTACTTTCAGTTTGGGTTTGTATTCTAGCCCATTTACTTTCCGCACTTACTATTGTACTCAGTTTACTTAGTGTTTACATCTGCTGGCTTACTCTATGGTGTTTGTTTACTTTATAAAGGCAATGCCTTCCCCTTTTTTTGGGATTGACGCCTTGGTGCTAGTCGCCAGCCCCTGGCCTATGGAAGGTGGGCTTGGGGTTGTCACGACATGAGTCCCGAGGACGGGTCATGATAATTTTTGTCCAAATATTCCATATGATATTACCTTCATTATTTTTTCTTATGTTTTAAGAGGTGATTAAAAAATAACATGTTATAAAAAATATGTGTTCTTTTTTTGATATCCAAAATAGTGTAGTTATTTAAGATTCTTTAGTAATGGAGTTGGTAATAGTGTATATTATATATCAGTATTTCAAGTTTATTATAGTTATGGAGGAATCCTTAGTATATTTCTACACATTTATCTCAATTTGGTAGTTCACGTGCATCAACTATGATCTCTATTGATGGTTGTTTTATTATGTTGGTTGGGGCCACTTGAGACATCAATAGATATAAAAAATGTTGTTGGAAATATATATATCCTCAAAATATTTCCCACAAATTACTAGTAAACAAAAATACTATCAAGTATTTAAATTTATAAGGGGAAATAAAGAAATTAGAGTAATATTATGTGATTTAACCTTTTGTAACAGACATAGGGTAGAATGAAAAAATGGATTTTCTTTTTTATCGGTCCAATTAGGTCAAGGATATGGGTGAAATCAGCTGGATACCATATAGATTTCAGTTCCATGTGGGATAGACATTATCCATGGATCCATTTACTTATCATGTACCTTTTACTTTACCTTGTTTAGCTTTAGAGTGTTTCATTCTTTAACATCACTTTCCTTGGTTCATAAATTGGGACTTATAGTGGAGATGATATAAGTTCCTCTACTATTAAATAGACATGTTAATGGTAATTTTATTTTTTATAATTTTTTTGGGGTGCTGATATGTTGATGTGGGATCATTAGTTGTTTGGGGATTTATTCATACTACATTAACAACTATATGGTACCATATTTTTAATGGATTTAACGATTTAGGTTCATTTAGTCATAAATTTCTTTCAGAGTAGAGTTTTATTATTTGATATGGGTGTTTAATATGTGGTACTATTTTTTTGGTGGGATTATTCAATGGTTCATAAGAATATGGAGAATATTATTCCCTATCTAAGAATTTTGTCATAGGTTTTCTAGGTGTGTTGGTAGTGGAGTTGACAAAAATTTAGAAAGAATTTTCAATTTTTTTTGTCAAATAAGATCTAATGATACACCCAACACAAGATTCTGAATTCAAGAAATAGTCATATAATATTGCCTCCCCAATTTATATGGATTTTTATCTGATTAAACCTTTTGAGTAAAAATATTTGAGGTTTAAAAATAATGATTTAATATAAAAGGATTTCATCTTGTACAATATGTCAATGTAGGTTAATTTGTTTTTGTTATTTAAGAATATGGAAAATGGTATGATGTTATGAATGGACTATTGGGGATAAAATTAAGAATATATATTTAGAACTATTTTCCCCTCTCAAGGATAAGATATATATTTGATTAGTTTATTAAACTCACATGTTTTTGTATATTGACTGGTGGTATGGGTATCATCATATGAGTGCGAAGAAAGAGAATGTCATAATGATTATATTTTAGAATTATTATAGGGAAATTGATTTTTTATTTATTCCTATAATTATTAAGAAATCCCCCATAATATTTATGGTACTCAAGAAATTTATGTTTTATGAGTTCAGAAAAAAGTTCCTTGTAGTTTCTAGTAGTGTCATTCTCATGTACTTGATGTTGTACAAGGATATCTTTAGTCATATTATAATATTTTTATGAGTCTTTTGGCACAATTAACTCTATAAAAAGTGGTTTAATATTATTTTTTGGATGTGTGAGTTGTATTATATTGAGAATGTAGTGTCGTAGTATGTATTAGTAGTCTACTATTAGATGATTATGGTAGATGTTTCCTGTATATCAATAATAAATAATAGAGAGGATTATAGTTTAATCAATCATATAATATATTATCATAGGTCTTAGTCTTAATTGTCATGTATTTTAGCCTCATTGATAGCCATGAAAATAAATTATTAGGATTTTTTATACACCAATTAGTGCTAGGTTGATTTTGATTACTTGAATGATAAGTAGTTTTATGATAGCATTATTTAACTACTAGAGGAAGTATTTTTTAATTTTTTTTATGAACCTAATGACCTTGATTTTTGTTTTTTCTTAATGTAATAAATAGTGGAGAAATCATTTGGGTATAATTATTACATCCCAATGAAAAAAAAATCCATCAATGATCTCAAGTTAGCAATATTGGTAATTATTTTAAGAAGTGTCGAAACTATCTTAGTGGTGAACACTTTATGGAATTTACAAACCATAAAATATTGAGGTATATATTATTTCAATGTTATTTAAATATATAATAGTGTTGAGGATGGATTATATATTGGAATATTATATTTATATCTCTAAAAATTGTGTGAAAGGGAATTTAGGTGGATTTAAATTTAATATAAAAATAGGAGGAATTTTTTTCAAATTTCGTGTGATGATTAGAGAGTGATGGTGGAACATATAATGATAAACCATGATATATAAGTGTCTGGTGGAAGAGGTTTCTTATATCACATGATAATCAAATTTTCCATGTTTTGGTGGGAGAATGATCCTCATTAGAGAAAACCATATATAGAGGTAATGTAGGATTTGAAATTACATGATAGTGCTCTTAATAGATAATAGGATGATGATCAATTTTTTTTGGTTTAATTTGGATGTTTTTATTCAACTAGTGATGAATAGGGAGGCTCTCTAGGATTTTGAGTCCTCGTCCACTATCAGTTCACCACAGTATATCCCCGATGTATCATAACATGAAGAGATAATTATCATCCTATTGATAGAGCAGTCCATAGTAGAGTTTGGGTTGTATTGTTTTGTTTCCTCTCTTTTAAAAGTATGATAATCATGTCCCAAGATGTTCTTTTTCCCCTTATATGTCCCCATATGGGAAGTGGGGGGGGATTAAAAAGGATTTAAACACTATTTTTCATCAATATCAAGGATTATATGATTCAATTCATCTGATTAATTAATTATTTTATGAATGTATAATATTCCACAATGATGATGAAATTGAGTGTTTTGGATATTTCGGAAAAATAGTATATCGAAAATATATGGATGATTCATGGTGTTTTGAGGACCTTAATTTCTAATTCAGGTCAATGTTATACCATTATTTTCTTAGGATGTCTTCAATGTTATTTTGGTTCTTAGTCATTACATGAAGCTTCCTTTCATCCTAAAATAGGTAGATAATATGATATAACTATTCAGACTCTAGAGGTTATATTGGGTGCATGTATTCTAGATTTTGGTGGATCGTGGGTGAAACACCTACCTTTGGTTAATGTTTACTATAAAAATAGTAATCAATCATAAATTAATAGGGATACATTTATGATATTTTATTAGTATTCATACATATATAAGTTATTATAAATAGTGTTAAAGATATCCTACACTCATTTCAGAAATATGGGGTAGTGGACAACTGAGATGGTGTAGATGATTCGAGATAGGATGATAGAAACATTAGACCATATATAATATTATATAGATTATAGGAGGATATATATGGAGTTTAAGGATAGATAATATGTTTTCCAAAGGATCTTTCAACATTATAGGTAGAAAACTCCGGAAAATAGATTAATCTATATCCCTTGTTTATTAGAACATTTGAGTTGTTGATCACATTAGTGAGGTGGAATACTGGTTAGTTCATCCCCCACAACTGGGAATGATCCATTATGTTTTTCTTATGATGAAAATTTTATGGTACCTTCAGTATAACTCCAATTTAACTGATTTGTAAATTTTAGATGTCAATGGTGACTTATTTATCTTGGATCAATAGGTTGAGATTCAGGATTGTGGGAAGAATATGTTTCACTAGTAGATTATTCTCTTAGTTAACATCTTTTGGAGGAATTGTAGCTTCAAATATTATAATTGGGAGCATGATAATAAAATGGTATCTCAATATCCTATGATTTTTTGAAACTTTTTCCTTAATAATAATATTTTTTTTTGTGTTAATTGTTTTATAATTTCAATTTTTATGTTGCATTATATACCAGTGTTAATGTTGTTCTTAATTGGTAGGTATCACATTTGGTTGTTTTGGTTTAGTGGTTGTTGTTTTCTTAATGTGTTTGATTTATTTCTAGTGTATATTAATTTATTGAGTGTTATTTAATATAATGACATATATTTTATCAGATAATTAAATTTCATATTTTTATTGTCTACATATTTTTAGTGTTTGATGTTTTGAGAAATGTTTATATGATGAATGGGGGTGTTATTGTTTTTTTTAAGAAAGTTGACATGAATAGGTTTCCAAGTTCATGTCCGAGAAATTTATTAAATAAAAAATGTGGGGTACATGGATATCTCAAGGTGTAATGTGCTTACACCATCTAAAATTTAATGAAACCAATAAAAGATAAAATTAAAAACCAAAGAGACAAGTAGTTAGACAGCCCTGCTGAAGAGCAGCCTTGCTGACATGCACTGAAATTTCAGTCCTGCTGCAAGTATGACAAGAAACCATGGGAGGCATGTAGTTCTGCATCTTGTTGAAGAATGGAAAGGTGAAGCTACTAAGCATGCTCTGGGGCCCCAGGTTGAAGTTCTACTGGGAGGGGTCTTTGGAAGTGGCAGGACTCTTGTAGCCTTTATGAGGTACATTGCAAAAAGGAGCAAACCACGCCTTACTTGAACTGAAGTGAAGACAGAAGAAGACTTCAGCTTCAAAATGTCCAGTCTCATATGCATAACTGATACAAAGATCTAGCACAACACCATGATGAAAAAAGATATTCATTCATCACACATCATGTTTTTTCATCAAGTCAAGTGACCATAAATAAGGTAAAAACAACGAGAGAACAAGTAGATAACCCACCAAGAACAGAGAAGATAAACGTATAAGAAAACAGAGTTAATGAAAAGGAAAGTAGTCCAAATTGAGACTTGTTAAGGCAATCCAATTTTCCAAATAGAGTCCAGATAAATCAAGGAAGTATCTAAAGAGATTCATAAAAAGAATCTCAAAAAATCCAAAATTCCCCCCTGATCTGCATCCAAACAGCATAAAGAAATCATGGTCCAAAAATCATTTCCATGGAATGTCCTTAAAATTGAAATTTGGATCATTCGAAAATTTCTTAGCCAATCTAATAAACATTCTCTTTCTAATTTCAAGATATGCATCAGCAGTCATTTCACCATTTTTGTATTTTCGAAAAGAAGTTGTATAATTTTCCTCAAAACAGGAGGAAAGATCTTTTGAGAAATTAGGTTCCTCTTCATACTGATAGGCATCCCGATATGCATGATCATTTTCATCATCTTCACTTGAGGATATATCTGAAGTGGAGTAATCAGAATATTATGATGATTCAGGAGGGGAGTCAATTGGGACAGGCTATGGAGGAACCTTAAAATCAGTACTTTTGGCAGCTAATGATCTTGTGATAACGGTTCTATCATAATTAAACTTATCTCTAAGTTTCCTAGCTTTCCTAGGATTTGGATTGATGAAACCATCAGAGTTAACAATGGAATTTTTCCCTTTCTAGTCCTTTCGATGAAAATTCTCTTCCACTTGAAAAATCTTATCAACATCCTCCTAAAAAGAGTCCTCAGATTCCCTCTGTATTGACTCAGTAAGAGAGGTTGTAGCGGGGTCCTTTATTTCTATATCATTTGAATGAGGAAACTCATTATGAGTGGAAGAGTCCTTCTTGGAGGGAGGATTGTTAGTTTTGGTCTCGAAATCAGCATTCACATAATCAGATAATTGATTATGATTTCCATGTTTTTCTATCATCAAATCCCGATTTTCCATTAAGGGTGGAGGGATAAAAGAAGAGCTCTCAAAAGTAACAAGGTTCTCTTTATTTATAGCTTCCATATGTATATCCAAAGGAGCATCTGTTGGACCAGCCTCAGTGCATTCCTCAATCTTTTTGTGCTCTTGTTTTCTCTTTTAAACCTAGGTCATTTTTCTAGAAGCTGATGTTGAAGGTTTGAAGCTATAATCTTTCAATGGATGTCCAAGTTTCAAACAATAAGTGCAGTAATCTTGTATGTTTTGACAACATACCTCCTGAAAGTAACCATAAGAACCATTTTGAATCCAAATTCGATTAGGAAGATCATGGGAGACATCCACTTATACACATATTCTAACCACTGATTGGGGGTGTTAGAGTTGATATTTATACTCAATGGGAAGTATCATCATGTAAAAATTGGTGTAAAAAAATGAAGATTTTTCTATAAGAGAGGATATTTATATATTTTGGTGTGTCAATACAAATTGGTTGAATCAGAAGGTGGTTCTTGTGTTATGACATCAAGTGCAATTTGTGAGTGGTGAATTTTTTCAAGGTGGAAGCTTAGTTTTAGTGAGGATAGATATGTTTATGGTGTGTAGGGTCATTAGATATTCTTATATGGAGCCAATTTTTATGTTATTATATAAGGATGTCTTCTGATATCACCTTATACATGTTTGTTCTTTCACAATTGTTTGCATTATAGGCAGGTGGTTTTAAGAATTAAATTTTTTCCTTATATAGATTAGATTTCACATGGAAACCTTGAGATTTAATATTATTTGAGAACATGGTTAATATATCAGGAGTGGTGATTATAGTGTATTCATTATGTCTGTGTTAAATAGTATCAAAGATATGGTTTTTTGTTTCTTGCATTAGAGTATCTTGACACCATGGTTCCCATGTTACATCGTGCATTGTTTTGATGTTTGGGAATGTATTTTTAGGAGATAAGTTGTTGTTGTAGATCAATATTGAAATTTGGTAGCCTTAATTTAAATGTTTACAGATAATGTAATATTAAATATAGAATTTAGGTTGAGATAAGGGGATATGTCATTGTTATTTTCAATGATGTGTACAATTAATTCACATTATATCATGAACAAGATACATGGTGGAATGTCAACTTTAATTACTTGTTTTACAAAACATTCACAAACAACTACAAAATTATTTTAAAATACTTCACTTTTCATTAATACTAGTTGACTAGAGATGTGTGATTATTAACATTTGAGCGTCATTTCAATTGTATATACCCCTTACTTTATGATATTACCCCTTTGTGATCTAAGGTGACAATTCTTATATATTTTTTAGTTGTATTGTAATTTATATTCTTGAATGATTTTTTAATTGAAATTAAAAAATTGTCTTATAATATTTGGGAAATGGTTTTAATTGAGTTTATTTTGATATAGAATTATAAATATTTTCCTCATGATTAAAATACACCAATTTACGGTATATATACATTATATGTTAAATTTACTACTCATTCAGTCATTTCTGATGTGATAAACATAATATGTTTCTCTCATTAATTATTTGCATTTATTTAGTGATAATTATTGATTTATTCATAATCTTTAGCTAAAATTATAATGAAATGAATAAAATATCCTAAAAAGCCCCATCTCCTCCACTATAAATATGACCCTTCACCAACTCTTATCATCAGGCCTCTTAAGCTTCTAGCCTTATCCAATTCCTGCCCAAAAATCTTTTAAATCCTCTTAACCACTTCTAAGAGGCTCTAGTATAAATATATATATAAACCAATTTCCACAATGAGGTTGTCAAGGAGATGAATTCAAGAGGTTAAATCCTCTTTCATTTTCTTTTAAAATATTTTCTTATTATATCTTCAAAAACCCTATACATAAATTTATGAAAAATGAAATATATTATATGTATTATAATTTTTTTGTGTCACTATTAAATCCACAATCAAGTCTCTTCTCCTCATCCTTTTATTATAAAAATGAAAACATTCTCTATGATGTGCCTATTTACTACTTTCAAAGATGACATGTTTTTATTTTTCAATTCCACCTTCAAGGATGGTGGAAAAAAATTTGGGTTAAAAATGATTATAATATATGCATTAATTTTTAATTAATATTTCTGATCCAGTATATATACATAATATTAACAAAAAAGGAAAAATATTTTCTGAGGATAAAAAAATTCCAAAATAATCTAAATGAGTAACACTGGTGTTTTCCCTAATGACTCAATATCATACCGTAAAACCAAATAAAGTATATATCCATTTAATATTATTTAATTTCATTAATAAAATATAATTGCAGTTCTTGCTAAATTTAATCATTTCACATGATCCTTCATATATGTATACAAGTGAACCAATCATTAAAACAAAGGTAACTAACAATCTATAACGACAAAATTGAATCTCATAACTCATCCAAGAGGCCATAAATAAACATAATAAAAATATAATAAATCGCATACATTATGAAATGGTAATAAATTAAATTATTTATGAATTTAATATAATTATCTACATCATTAAGAAGAAGTGCATGACACCTAAGAACCTAAGGTAAGGGTTTTCTCAACTCAGCTTTATTTCGTTGAAAAATGCATTATTCACCACTATTTCTTGTGTTTGGTTTATATTTATTTTAATTTTATGTTTAATATCATTAATCTATTAATCATTATGTTATTAAATTTTTATATTTTATGATTATTAATTTTATGGGGCATAAGATTCGATTTAGTAAAACTTTTAAGGGACTCTCCCAGAACCTCCATTTTTCATGCAGGTTAATATTTTTTCTATTTACCCCAAATTAATTCTAAATTATATTTATATAATATTTTACATGATTTTTTTATATTATTAACACATGTATCTATATCATTTTATCTTTATTTTATTGTGAATTTTTTTAATGGATCTCTTTTCGGTTCCTCATGATAATCAAGCTTAATTTATTGGATTTTCTAAATTTATTTTCCAATTTCAAGGTCACACTATACTTTGTTATAAGCCTCTATTATATTTCTAAAAAAAATTTATCATGAAAAATTACCTTGGTAATTTTTTGGTTTTATATAAATGATTAATATTTTTATGATTTAAATTATTTTTAATATTTTCCGTATGTTGAACCTAATGTTTCATCTCTAGAGTTTCATGAACACTCTTTTCACATGATTTCAATTTAGTTGGATATAATTTATTTATCAAAAAATATATTCTTGTACATACAATTTATCTTCCTTCATATTAAATTTTATAGTCTTATTTTTTGGAAATTATAAATGATTTTTCAAAAAAACACTTCTTTCAAAAATAAAATATTATTTATCACAATAACTTAGCAATTATTTTATTAGAGGATTTTCATTTATCATTATTATTCGAATATTTCAATGAGGTATGATAATATTTTATTTTAATATTCATTTTTAATAGATTATTCAAAATATGAGGAATTCATTGGACATAGTATGTGATGATCAATGCTCTTTATATCACCTCGATGTATCATTAGGTCTCAGGAGTCAAAATAGACCTAGTTTTCTCCATGGGGTTTCCCATTTATGTAGAATTATTCATTGAGGCCTTGATGGTATGTTTATGATGTCTGAAATTATACATTCACTTGTTATGAAGTTTGTAATTGATAATCTGTGTTATTATTCCACTAGTAGAATATTCTTTTTAATGTTTCATTCTCATAAGATTATTTATATGGAATTATTTAATTAGTTTTGATAACAACTATATTATTATCATGTCATTAATTACATGGCACATGTTTCGAATAATAAAATTTCCATAATCATTTGTTCTTGTTTATAATAGCTTCCATTTTATTTCTTACATGCACATAGCATCTGAACTCACCCATTTTATATGGTTTATTTTACCTCAGGATGTAATGATTTTTATTATGAATGACTTATAGGGATAATCTAAAAGATTATTGATGTTTCCTTTGGAGATTATTGTCTATTTATTATTCAAGGTGTAATGTAATAATTATGTATGTATCATATTTTTTAAATATACTAATATATTGAGTTTTTTCATTTCATGTTCCTTTTTTAACGTAACAATGTAATTATGAAATGCACAGTCTCTGGGCTGCTGGGGTTGGGGTTATTGTAGTTGGTAGTAGAGAATGTTTAGAAGAAAATGTCTAAACAAGAAAACATAGCTTAGGTAACAACCATATGTTGAGTCAAAAGTCTTCTTTTGACTTTTATATCCTGTTTTAGAAATCACAAATGTAATTTACCTTGCTGACTGTACTGAACATCCTGATCGTACTGACCATGCTAATCGTACTGACCATACTGATCGTACTGATCATGCTGATCGTACTGACCATGCAGATCATACCGACCATGCTGATCGTACTATCCAAACTGATCGTACGAACAATAATTTTCATACTGACTCTGTCAAACGTATCGTACTAACTATGTCAATTGTACTCACTTTTGTATCTTACTTTGTATCACATCAATACATTACATTTAGTAATACTGATATTACTCATACTTATGTCACATGCATGATTTTATTATTTTATCAAAAGACTTGTTTTAGATCAATCATACTCATGATTATCATGTTCATATATCTTTTGTTTTAACCAATATGATGTCACTGAGTTAGTTACATACTAATCAAAACGATGTCCTGATTTCTATTTCAATATAACCATTATAATGCCAGGTGTCCATGTCCCTCTGAGTTTTTCGGAGAAATATGGCTGGTGGAGGAAATGTGACCATAGGAACCTGAGGCCTATAAATAGGAGGTCAATTTATGCTGAGAAAGAATAACTGTGATACATTGCTTCTATGAAGTTCTAGAGAAATAAGCTGTGACTTCTATCATTCTTTGTGCTTTGTACTACCGATCTTCGTATCAAGGGCTTTCAAGTGATTGAAAGATAGAGGTGCTGATTACCTACAAAATTGAGGGTTTCTGGGGATATGCAGACAGACGTTCCGATCATCGTATCGAGGGATGATGGGGATAGGCAGATATACGTTCTGATCATCGTATCGAGGGCAGCTGGGGATAGGCAGACAGACATTCCGATCATCGTATCGAGGGCTGCCAGGGATAGGCAGACAGACAAACCGATCATTGTATCGAGGGCTTACCAACGTGGTGGTAAGACATACCTCTTATCCTAGGTGAAAGGGTAACCCTTCTCTTTGGGTCAAAAGTATTGTAATACTTTTACATTTCCACTACTGTTTGTATTAGAAAGGAATTTTTATTGTTTCCTTTCTTCATTACACTTTCAATTGTAATTGCTTCAATTACGATTATTCTATTACATATTGTATTAATAGATTCTATACGCTTTATGGTATAATCCCTCGCACTTGTATTACTCTGATTATTGTATTCATCTTGAATACAATTACTTTACTTTTCTAATAGTATTATATTACATAATACATTTATATTCAATACAATTGTGGTTGTTTGAATTGTATTAGTTTAAGATATTTTAAACTAATCTCTTAAGTGTTTAAACACAAAGTCTTTAGACATACAATTCACCCCTCTTGTATTGTTCCATCTAATGTACACATACATTTACATATTCGATCCAACAATTGGTATCAGAACAGGTTTCCACTGATTTTTATTACTTATTCTATTTCATTAAAACTTTCATTTTAAACTCATAATACACTAACGTGTGGAGTGGAAAAGATTTTTGTTTTATAAGATGATAGTAATGAATATTGGGTCAATTGACAACCTAAATCCTTCTAGACCACCTATATTTAATGGGAATGATTATGAGTACTGGAGAGATCTAATGAAGACGTCCGTCATCAATACTGGTGTAGACAATTTTATTATTCTTACTGGAGGTTACAAAATTCCTGACAAGAAGTCAGTACTTTCACTAACCAAGAGAAGTAATAATGTCAACTGAATTACAAGGTATGCAATACTTTACTATGTTCTATGACCAGGAATATATACAGTCATATATATTCTTGTGAAGCAGCCAACTATATTTCGAAGAAGTTGTATGTCACACATTTTGGTATATCCAAGGTTATAGAAACAAGAAGAGAAATGCTTCGAGATGAGTATCATGGATTTGTTTTTCCTTATGGAGAGCCAGTATGTAAAGTACAACAATGATTTATGAAAATTTTCAACAGTTTACAATCTATGGGAGAAACATTTCTTGATGATGATGATCCTGTATATACGATTATAGATATAATGCCAAATTAATGGGAGTAAAAAAGGACAGCTATTGATGAAAATAGAAAAGTTTTCCAGATAAATCTTGATGAACTATTTGGAACTCTTTTACAACATGAGAAAAGAATGAAGAGAGTTTCTGATTTCAATAAGAAGAAAAATGGGAATGGATGTGTAGCCTTTACATCTAAAGCTAAAATACCTGAATGGATAACAAGTTCCAAAGCCAAGAAAGTTGTTATATCAGAATCGAGTGATAGTGATCACTCGAAAAATGAGTTATCCAATCTTGCTCGAAGGATGGAAAACATTGTGGGAAATAAAGACTTCCAATACAGATTCAAAAAGAGAGATAGGAAGGATAAGAAAGATTCAGAGGTAACTTGTTATGAATGTTAGAAAATGGTTCATATAAGGCCTGATTGTGCTTTACTGAAGAGAAAAGACCGAAAGGAGAAACATTCTGAACGAAATAAGAAAAAGCATTATAAGAAAAAGAAAGTCTTGAAGGAAAATGATACTTGGAGTGCAAGTGGTAGTGATTCTTCAAGTAATTCTTCAGAATATGAGTCCTCAACAGAGAGAAATATTGGACTTATAGCCAGATTACCAATTGATGATCATTGTCTCATAGATAAGGTATAGAATGCTGAAGCTATGACAAATGTCTCCTTAAATGCAATTTATAATGATAAATATTACGAATCTTCAAATGATGATTCATGGTCATTAGAAGATGATACTTTACCTTCTTTTCAATAAGTATCTAGATTTTCTAAATTACATGAAAATGAAAATTCTAAACTTTAGAAAAAAATTGATAAAAAAAATTCTAAAATTTCAGTTTTAACTAAAGAAGTATCAAATCTTTCTAATGATCTTTATATGAAAACTTATGATTTGGAAAGTATTTCAAAAACCCTTGAGAAAGTAAAATATGATAAGGATAAACATTCAAGGATCTTGAAAACGTAATTTCAAAGAAAATTATTTTATAACCTAACCCTAGTTCAAAATCAAATGTTTTGGAGGATAAAAATTTAGTTTTAAAACTAAAGGCAGAATATTCTTCTTCAAAAAAATGTTTGTCAAACATTACTTATGGAAAAGAGAATATTGACAAAATGTATTCCCAAATCAAGCCTTTAAGAAATCATTCTGGACTTGGTTATACTCATTCCAAACCATTTTTAGTAATAACTATTTTGTTCCACAAAATAAACCTTTTTGTTCTAAGTGCCAATGTGGTGGACAGTGGAAAAGAGAGTTTTCTATTAATATAACTCATTATTTAGGATTTCATAAAGATCATTTTACAAAAAAAAATGTGGATTCCTAAAATTTTGTTATCTAACCATTCTGGATCCAAAAAAGTTTGGATTTCAAAAAACTAATTGATTCTTTTTCAGGAAAATAAGTGATGTACCAATAAGAATATTTGGTACATGGATAGTGGTTGTTCTTGACACATGACCAGAAACAAAGATTTCGTTAAAAAGATTATCAAAACAAAAGGTGGAAAGGTTACCTTCGGAGATAATGCTCAAGGAAAGATTATTGGTCTAGGTAATATTGTTTTTCTTGGAAACGTTCTTATTTCAAATGTTTTGTTTGTTAAAGGTCTTAAGAACAATCTCATCAGCATAAGCCAATTATGTGATGAAGGTTACCTTGTGAATTTTATAAATGATAAGTGTCTAGTTCAAAATTCCAAGGATGAATTCATTCTATCTTCTCATAGGCAAGAGAATGTATACACTATTAAATTAGAAGACCTTAGGATCCAAAACATACCCTACTTAAGTGCAATAGAAGACCAATCATGGATACGGCATAGAAGACTAGGACATTGTAATCTCAGAAACCTTTGTAAACTCTCAAAGAAAAAACATGTAAAGGGACTACCAGATATTAGATATGATTATTCAAATGTCTATTATCCTTGTCAATTTTGAATGAAACATAAATATATCTTTAAATCAATTAATGAAGTTTCAACTTCTAATGCATTACAGCTAGTGCATATGGACCTTTTTGGTCCTTCACAAACTGGAAGCATTGGAGGCAAATACTATGTATTTTTTTTAGATGATGACTTTACTAGATTTACATGGATCTATTTTCTAATAAAGAAATATGAAGCCTTTTCCTATATCAAAACTTTTAGAGCCCAAGTTAAAAATGAGAAAAACCTACCATTGATAACTATTCATAGTGGCCATGGTGGTGAATTTCAAATTTCTGAATTTAAAACTTTTTCTAGTAAGAAAGGTATTACTCATAATTTCTCACCTCCATGAACTCATCACCAAAATGGTGTTGTTGACAGATGAAATCGTATTCTTCATGAAATTATTAGAACCATTTTGAGTGAATACTCAATTGATAAGCACTTTTGGACTGAAGCTGTTAGTACTGCTTTCTATACTATAAATTGTGTTTTAACCAGACCTTTTCTTAATATAACACCTTATTAATTATGGACTGGCCAAAAACCTAAAGTTTCATACTTCAAATCTTTGGGGTGAAAATTATTCATTCTGAATACTAAAGATAATCTCCAAAAATTCGCACCAAAATCTGATGAAGGAATCTTTCTAGGATACTCCACAACTTTTAAGGATTATAGAGTTTTCAATAAAAACACTTGTACTGTTGAGGAAATAATATATGTAACATTTGATGAAATTGATACTTTGTTTTATAAATAATCCCAACCTACATCCTCATATGTTTTTTCAAAAAATGATTATCAACCTTTGTTAGAAGATCCTTTGGATAAGGAAAATGTTCAAGAAAATACTTCTGAAACATTTACCATAGACTAATTTCTACCATATGTTGAGGAACAGGTTTTACAAAACCCAAATCAATTGTTTCTTAGGAATCATCCCAGTGATAACATCATTGGTGATGTAAATAAACCTGTAAGTACCAGAAACTCCTTAAGAAATTAAATAGAACATCTTTCTTTTCTTTCCCAATTTGAACCTAAAAGACCAAGTGAGGCCTTTGGTGATGAATATTGGATCAAAGCAATGCAAGATAAACTAAATGAATTTGAGAGGAATCATGTATGGACTGTAGTTGAAAGCCCCAAAGAAACAACTATAATTGGAGTAAAATGGTTTTTCAGAAACAAATGTGATGAAAATGGAATCATTGTATGAAATAAAGAAAGACTTGTTGCTAAGGGCTATAATCAACAAGAGGGAATAAACTATGAGGAAACATATGCTCCAGTATCTAGAATTGAATCTATTTGTATTCTATTATCCTTTGCAGCATACTTGAACTTAAAAAATTTTCAAATGGATGTAAAATGTTCTTTTCTAAATGGTTTTGTTCAAGAAGCAGTTTTTTTCGAAAAACAACTTCCTAGTTTTCTAGACCCAAAACATCCTAATCACGTTTTAAAACTTACCGAAGCCCTATATGGTCTAAAACAAGCCCCTAGATCATGGTATGACAGACTTACATGATTTCATTTACAAAACAATTATACAAAAGGTACAGAAGATCCAAAAATTTTATAAAAATGGAAAATAAAAATGTTTTGATTGTTCAAATCTATGTTGATAACATCATATTTGGGTCAACTCAGCAATCTTTAACCGATTCTTTTGCAAACTTAATGAAGTCTGAGTTCGAAATGAGTATTATGGGTGAGTTAACATTCTTTTTAGGTTTTCAAATTTCTCAAAAACCAGAAGGAACATATGTATCCCAACATAAGTATATTAAATATTTACTTAAGAATTATGGATATGACAATACTAAAAGTATTAGCACTCCAATTGGTACCTCAAATTCACTTGATCTAGATGAAACTGGGAATCCTGTAGATTAAACAATTTTTTGAGGTATGATAAGAAGTTTTCTATACTTGATAGCTAGTCGACCGGACTTAATGTTTTCCATATGCTTATGTGCAAGATACCAATCAAATCCAAAAGAGTCTCATTTAAAAGAAGTAAAGAGAATCTTTTGGTATTTAAAAGGAACTATGGATTTCATACTTTTTTACTCTTTTGGAAATGATTTTTTCTTAAAAAGTTTTTCAGATGCTAATTTTGGTGGTTGTAGAATGGATAGAAAAAGTACATCTGGAACATATCATTTATTAAGAGATTCTCTAGGTTCTTGGTCCTGCAAGAAACAACACTCGGTAGCACTTTCCACTGCTGAAGTAGAATATGTAGCAGCTGGAAGTTGTTGTGCTCAAGTGTTGTGGTTGCAACACACACTCACTGACTATGGATTGAGTTTTTCCAAAACCCAAATTCTCTGTGATAATACTAGTTCCATAGATCTTAGTAAAAACCCAACACATCACTCTCATGCAAAACACATAGATATTAGGCATCACTTACTTAGGGATCACACACAAAAAAAGATATTATTTTAAAATTCATCGGAACTCAAGAACAACTTGCTGACATTTTTACAAAACCATTACCTTCTGAAAGATTTGAGTTTTTAAAACTAAATCTAGGAATGATTATATTAAAATAATAATTCATATATACTTCATTTTTTACATTTCTCCTTACATCAAACAACTCCTCTTACAAAGGGGGAGAACATTTCCTACTGTGTTTCTTCTTATCTTATGATCTTTAATTATTCATTATCCTGGTATGTGTTTTTACCTTTCTATTTAAAATATTGACAGTTTCATCATATTATTTACCTTTCTGTTTATCATATTGACAGTTTTATCGTATTGTTTACCTCTTTATTTATCGTATTGATAGTTTTATCAAATTATTTACCTATCAGTTTATCGTATTGGCAATTTTGTCGTATTATTTACCTATCTTTTCCATCGTATCATTCGTTCATGGTAATGAATTTGTTTTCCATCGGCTCATCTGTTCATGGTAATGAATTTCTTTTCCATCAGCTTGTCCGATCATGGTAATGAATTTCTTTTCCATCAGCTCATCCGTTCATGGTAATGAATTTTTTTTCCATCAGCTCGTCCGTTCATGGTAATGAATTTCTATTCCATCGGCTCGTCAGTTTGTGGTAACGAGATTGTTTTCCATCGGCATGTTAGTTCATGGTAAAAACTTTGTTTTCCATAGGGATGATAGTTGATTGTATTCTTTATCTTCGTACTCTTGTGTTTTCTTTTGTAGTTAATTGTACTAAAACCAACAACTACCTTACGATCTCTAGCAGGTACATGTATTTTTTTTTAAAAATCATTTTAATCCTATTCGTTGATCTTATTTATTATAATATAAACCGTAGAAGGTCAAAGGTCACCCCCTTTTGATTCCTATAAATAGACCCCCTCCTTCCCAAACCCACACCGTTTTTTCAGGATTTGTGGCGAAGCTCTACTCCACCAATTTAAGTCATCATACGATCTTTCAGTATCTTCAACTATATGTCTCAGTCCTCTGCCAATACTTCTGTGGAAATGTATTCAAAGATCTTTTCAGAGAAATATTTTTTCAGAGAATGGTTAGTTTCTCAGGAATTTTTTGATTCGTACGATTCCATAATCAAAATAATCATTTTGTTTCAAGGTTGGGAGCATTTGTGTGTTGAAAAACCAGTATCCCAAGATCCGGTTCTTGATAATGAAGTCAGTCATTTTTACAAAACCGAATCATTTGATAAGAACATGACCATAAACTTTGCTATGTACGATAGAAAGATTTCTATATCTGAGAATCAAGAAGCTCATTATCTAAATGTTCGGATAGAAGGTGATTCTTTTTGTCCATCTCATAAATAGCTATAGGATGTTGGTACCTTTAACAAAGAAAATTCGGAAAAGTATCTGTTTATTATAAATGAAGAGAAGAGGAATGTGGCTCATTTTTCACCAGATAACATATTTGTGTTGATGTGGATGCAAAGTTTTCTTATCCCAAGGAAAGGGGATAGAGATACTTTGAAGGTTTCTGATATCTTCATGTTGGACTATCTTGTCAACATGAGAAAATTAAATATTATGGGATACATCTTTGAAACAATTAGGAATGTTAAGCCAGGAGCAATCAAATCTCATTTGATTATGTATCTAGCTATTATAACAAAGTTTATTTTATAGAGTATGAATTTTTGTAATATTCCTTTGAAAAAAAAATATGATAGATCAAAGGCATCCTGGATTAGTAAGAGTATATTGAAGAAGTTGAATGTTTGTTTTGATCTGAATTCAAAACTCTTTTTAAATGATTTAGAAGCTGAATCGGCTCAGAATCAATCGGCACCTATGCCTGTCAAAGACAATCCTTCTATTGGTGCTCCTCAAAATTTAGATCCACAAACCAGTTAAAAGCTAAAGAAGAAACCAAGATATAGTAAGGAAGTCGTGGCCAAGTGGATAAAATATAAGGAACAGAGAAAGGAAGGCGATCCAAAGTTTGGACTTGATCCAGATCAAGCCTTTGCTGAGAGAATAAGGGTAGAAGAAACTCTTCAAGCTGAAAATAAAAAGAAAACTATTTTGAAAAGAAAGGCTCATGATTTTGATATCTCTAAAGTACTGAAAATAGTTGAGGATGCTAGTACTCAACTAACAGAAGAAATACATCAAGAACCTATCGTATAGAGTCTTCCAAAGAAAGAAAATGGGAAACAAATGTTGGAAGAGATAGAGGAAGTTGAAGAATAGGAATGAGATTTTCTTTTATAATTCTTTCAAAGTTAGAAACAGAGTATAGAAGAATCTTACCAAAAACAGAGTGAACGTATTCAACAAGTTCCTCATGAAGATCAAACACCGGTTGAATCTTTTGGAACTCCGGATAAAACACCTTCTCAAGAAAAGCAAGGTGCTCAATCTTCTCATGTGGAAAAAGTTATTGTCATCTGTGATAAAGTGGAGGAAAAAAGAAAGGATAAATAAAAAGAAAAAGGAAAACAACCTTTTGTAGACTCAATCCGGTTGAATGAACTACATTAGTACGATGAAGATACTGATTCAGAACAAACAATCTCTCTCAAGAGGGGTGATTACATTGTTCATGTTTTATGGAGGGTTGAAAAGACTATTACCTATTTCCCCAGACTGGAAGGGAAAATTTATTTCATTACTGACAATCAGAGAAAGAAATTTGGCTCTGTAAGAGAATTAATAAAGGAAGTTTTGTCAGTTGAAGCTGATTTGGAAGTTCTATCCGAAACAACAGCTACTCATAAGAAGGATTACAACAGGATGACCAATTGGTAATATAAAATAGAAAGCTCAGTGAATGACCATGATATAGAAATTGAAGATATAAGGAGGTTGTCAAATGATCTTGCAATTTCGTTTAATAAGCTTGACAACGAAACTATTGAAAGACTGAATCAGGTAACTCATGGTGCATATATCCCTTCAGTGAAATAGTTGCAAGAAAGAATGAATGTCTTTCAGTATGAATTTTCAATGGTTTCATCTTTTAAAGATGAAACAGTTTTGTTGAAGAAACAAAATTCTGTGCTATCCAAAGATAACAAAAATTTGCAAAACATAATCGATACTCTTGAGGGAGTAATCAGAGTCTAAAAGGAGACCATAATGAATCAAGATCAGCTTTTTCTTTCGACCAACAAGTGATTCTTAGAACTCAGGGTAACTCAATTTCTGAAGACAAGAAAGAAATCAAAAAGATGAAAGTTGTTCTTAATGAGATGATAAAGAAGGAAAAGGAAAGAGTAAAAAAATGGTTGTTGTATTTCTTTTTCTTTTCTTATGAAACCTGTCTTTGTTTTGTAATGACATATATGATACTCTTTCCTTTGTTCTGTAATTTTTTTTCACTCTTTCAGGAAACTCAAGGTTACCCCATTCTTTGTGTAAATCGCAAAGGGGGAGAATGTTTTATAAAGGGGGATAATGTTTTACAAAGGGAGAATGTTTTAATCAAATACTTAAAATACAATGAAAATATGTGAATAAAATCTTTATGAAAGAATATACCTAAGGGGGAGTTAGTTGTATTCAAATTTATATTCAGAAGAGTTTCCAATAACTCAGGGGGAGATAAGTTTTTCTTGTTGTCTTTACTTTATGTTTTGTGCTTTCTAAAAAGGGGGAGATTGTTGAGTCAAAAGACATATTTTTGACTTTTATATCTTGTTTTGGAAATCACAAATGTCTTTTAACATGCTGATCATACTGACCATGCAGATCATACTGACCATGCTGATCGACTGACCATGATGATCATATTGACCATGCTGATCGTACTGACCATGTAGATCGTACTGAGCATACTGATCATACTGACCATGCTGATCGTATCGACCATGCTGATCATACTGACCAAAATGATCGTACAGACTATAATTTTCATACTGACTCTTTCAATCATATCGTACTAACTCTGTCAATTGTACTCACTTTTTTATCTTACTTTGTATCATATCAATACATTACATTTAGAAATACTGATAGTACTCATACTTCTATCACATGCATGCTTTTATTATTTTGTCAAATGACTTTTTGAGATCAACTGTACTCATGATTATCATGTTCATATATCTTTTGTTTTAACCAATACGATGTATTTAGTTAGTTACAAACTAATCAAAACTATTTCGTGCTTCTTATTTCAATATGAACATTATAATGCCACATGTCCATGTCCGTCCGAGTTTTTTTAGAGAAATATGACCGTTGGATGAAATGTGACCGTTGGAACCTGAGGCCTACAAATAGGAGGTCATTTGAAGCTGAGAAAGAATAACTGTGATACTTTTCTTCTATCAAGTTCTATATAGAGAGGTTGTGACTCCTCTCATGTTTTATGCTTTGTGCGACCGATCTTCTTATTGATGGATTTCAAGTGATTGAAAGACAGAGGTGCCGATTACCTACAAAATCAAGGGCTACCAGGGATAGGCAGACAGACGTTCCGATCAGCGTATCGAGGGCTTCCAGGGATAGGCAGACAGACATTCCGATCATCTTATCGAGGGATTCCAAGGATAGGCAGACATACGAACTGATCATAGTATCGAGGGCTTACCAAGGTGGTGGTAAGACATACCTCTTATCCTAGGTGAAAGGACAACCCTTCTTTTTGGGTAAAAATAATTGTAATACATTTACATTTCCGCTGCTGTTTGTATTAGAAAGGAAATTTTATTGTTTCCTTTCTTTATTACACTTACAATTGTAATTGCATCAATTACAATAATTCTATTATATATTTTATTAATAGATTCTATACTCTTTATGGTATAATCCCTCACACTTCTATTACTCTGATTATTTTATTCATTTTTAATACAATTACTTTATTTTTCTAATAGAATTACATTACATCATACCTTTATATTCAATACAATTGTGGTTGTTTGAATTATATTATTTTAAGATCTTTTAAACTAATCTCTTAAGTGTTTAAACAAAAAAAACTAATCCTACAATTAATCCCCTATTGTATTGTTCCATCTAATATACACATACATTTACATATTTGATCCAACACCATACGATACACATTGAAGAAATTAATATAACAAAATCCTAAAATTTGTGTATGTTATAAACTATGTGGGTATTCCTACGAGTACATCCCTATCTCGATACTAAAAGTGTATGTGGTTCTGGAAATTATCTTCCTTAGAGCAACAATGTCGACAAGGTGCATTGGGCCAGACTCAACATAACCTAGTACATGACAATGATCCTTTTTGAACACATGGTTTGAAATTATTGGGGTATATGATTAGGATAATTCAAATTTTAATTAAAAACCAATATAATGGATTTAATAATAAATATTTACCCAATGAAAACTTGTTTATGATTATAAAATTAGAGGCACATAACTTTTTTCAAATTATGTTAAGTATTTCACTGGATTTGGGATTATACATTTTGATCCGTAATCTTATGATCTAATCATGTGTGTCCCATTTTTTAAAAATAGTTTCTAGAGGGAGTAATAAGAACCTCGTCATTGCACATAATACAAAAAGTAAGTATTATAGTTTATTTGATGGGTTTAATCGATTGATTATAATAGAAGTAGTGCTCCAAATATTCTCATTATATGAGGAAATAATTTCATGTGATGAAATGATAGGTGAATAATTACCAGTGACTTATGGAATTAAATGGAAGAAAGATAAGAAGAGAAAATATGGGAAAAATATAGATAAAGTGAATAAGGTAAAAAATTATTTTCCCACAAGTGATAATTTTGGATTGAAACAACATGTTATATTATTAAGAAGAAAAAGACTTCTCATGATGTGTGGAGACAAAGGCCACTATGATCATTATTTTAAGGAAAGCAAATAATTTCACAATGATAAGTTCTTTAAATACATATAGATGGGACACTAAATTAATCAATATCTCAATAATCAAAGGAATATACACAAAAGGCGATAATGGATCATGGTCAAGATTATACTACTACCATTGACCAAGAGTAATTATTAATATGATTTTTTTTTGGATTCAAGAATTATGTTATTTGAGTGTTTTATAAAATATTATTTACTTATACTAATCATGATATATATGGATTGTACCATAGTAATTATCCTTTATGGAATTATAAGCATGTGATGAATATCACCATTATTCAAGATTAGTTATTATTTTGTATGTTGGTCTTCAAAAAGACACATGAATTGGGAAGGATAAACCTAAATATGTGGTTTATATTGAGATATAATAAAATATATGTTTATGGGATATTATTGGTCACCACGATGGTGGTTATGAATATGGTGGTTTATGTTATGATGGGATTATTAGTTGTTTTTATAAGGCCCCAGCCTTAAACCTTAATTAATCTTGAGTTATTACAAGATTACACATTGAGGATCTTTTCAGGTTTAGAGTTTTAGAGAATTAGATCATGAAACTTGCATTACATTCCATATTTAAACAAAGTGGTCACATAAAAGAAAATATTCATTCTTCCCATCAACGGAAACATATTTAAAATAAAACACGGATTCTTTCTTGACACATCCTTGACACTATCATCACATCATGTACCTTTCCCTTGACCTGTGAAAAACATTTCAAAAACTTGGGATGAGCATAAAAAGCTCAGTAAGGGTTATAAAAATATTGAAAGGAAACATGAGTTCGTATATACATAAGAATGAAATCATACATTACCCATAAAACATAGGCACTTTAACATACCTCATCAAACCATGAATAAATCATAGAAATCATAAGACATAAAGGTAACTTGAGGCATTCATAACATTCTTACGTAGGGAGTAACCCTCTTGGTTACTTTTGGAATACCCATCACAGTATATTCCCTAAATCTCTTCAGAGAAACCTTAACGTTTCACTCCTTCGTGTTACCCAATGCATTGGAGATCTATATCGGGCTCACCCGCCCTTAGTTTATCACGGAACCACCCATCTTCATAACAATGCCCAAGAACCATAACATAATCGTATCACATAAAACATGAATAAAGGAAACATAACATTTCCACATTTCAATCACAATATAACATTTTAGGATATTGAAATAATGAATCCATTAAAAAAACATTTTCAAAACCATTTAAAACATTTAATAAAGATATTTATGAATCAAAGTGTCTCATACCACCTTGAATCTTTTAACATTTTAAACCATTAATATCCATATAAATAAATCCTTAAAACCATTTTTAAAACATGGATATTAATAAGAACAAATCATTAAAACATTTAAAGTGATATTTTGGTTAAAGGGATTTTACCAAAATTAGAGACACTTGAATACAATAATAGAGGAATAACATTTAATCAGAACTTTATAATATCAGGAGAATAAATGGATTCATGATATAATATTCCAAAGGACAGTATATACACCATATAAGAGTGAATTGGTGCATATCAACAATGAAGTCTCAATAGAGATGTAAAATGTGATGAAATCCCTTATAAAAAAGGTATCCTTAAATTAAGGATAAATCAATCTCAAAATTTTGTGTGACAAATATAAATACACCCAATATAATTGGATATTAAGTGTAAAACAATAAAAGTACATTCACACATATTCTAAGTATGACATATTCAATAACAATATGATGAACCCAAAGAAATCGAAATTGGGTTAAAAAGTTCCCTTGGTAAAATTCGACAGCCTAACGGTGTTACTTAAAAAATTTAGAAAATGAGTTGTTGAGAGATAAAAAGGGAATCTCATAACTTGGACATAAAATTTACATCAATCAGGATATAGAAGAACATATCCCAACATAATAGTATGTGAATTAAAATACATAACAAACGAAGTCTTTTAAAAAGAGGAGGGTGAAAGGTCCCCTTACCGAGTTGGGTAACTTTCGAAACGTACACACCATGGATGAAGGGTCATACCATGAATATGTGAATACCCATAAATTAAATTATAATAAAAAATGTGTAAAATAATGGGCAGTACATACACCACTCAAAGGAAATTGTGGCAAATGTAGCATAAATCTCACGGGAATAAAAGTGAGATGAAAAATCCCTTACGAAAACTCGGTAGTCTAACTGCGCCACATAAAACTTAAAAAAATGGATTTATGAGGTCAAATAGGTTATCTAATAATATTAACTTAAAGTTTATAGAAAGAGGAATATAAAAGAACATCCCCCAACATGACAAAGAGGAGCTTAAAAGAAGTGACATAAACGAGAGTACTTAAAAAGAAAAAGAGAAGTAAGATCTCTTACGAAAATTTGGCAGCCTAACGGCGCCACTCAAAAATTCCAAAATGGATTAATGAAAGAGAATAGGGTCTCTCATCACATTAAAATAAAAATTACAGTATGATTAATATAAAAGAACATCCCAATAACAAAAAAGATAACCTTTAAAAGGAATGACATAAAAGAGTGCTTAAAAAGAAAGAGTGGTGTAGGATCCCTTACCTCGGGTCCGACTTGACTCGATCGTTCTTTAATCTCCTAAATAATAAACTTGAGTTAATTTCTAATTCCTTAAGAACCTTTTTCAAGTTCATTATTCCTTTTATATCACTAATTACCATGTCATAAAAATTATGTAATCATTTAAGTTAATAATATTTGTTTTGCCGATATTTGGTTCTTAAGTCGAAAGTGGACTTCTTACAATTACATGTTGTTCGTGTGGCCTAATGTTTATTATATCCAGAATTGTATTCATGATTTAGATATCATATATGTCATTTATATCCAGTACATGAATTCATTTATAACATGACATAATCAGTTAGAGGTAAGAAATGAAATGCACTGTTCATGGAGACGGTAAGCCGTACGTATGCATGAACGCTAATTTCATTTCTATTTCGTATTTTATAGAATGGAATAATAATGATATAAAGGTATATAATAATTACAGTATAATATCATATATAATATCATATTTCCATCCTTTATACGTCCCACATATGGTATTTAACGAATCAAATCACTTTGAGGGGGCGGTAGTCCGCACTTCCTTAAATGAAGATATCGCGTTTACCCATAATGGAAACCATAAAGGTATTCAAAAAACGAAAAAAAAGAAGCTTAAGGAAAACATAAACAAATTATATATCATATATAAAAATAGTGACATCATAATGGCCACCTTTGAAGGTGTTAAATGAGTATTGAACAATCATCGTTTCGGGAGGCAGAATTTCGCCATCCACGGAAACCGTATGTTCTTTAACCATTTGATGTAGTTGTGTGAGAGTGTAGCTCGAATAAATATTATAACAACATACCATTATATTGAAGATACTGGTGTGGTTACAAAATATGTAAATAAAAAGAGTTTAGGGGGTTGGAGAAGCAAAATAAAACAAATGAACATGAGAGAACGAATTACCTTTACAAGAGTAACTCCTATTGATTTGAGCCTAAAGGCTTCCTTTGAAAGGATTCTTCCCAAAGGGAATCCTCTAGGATGAGTAGAAGGATGTGGAGAGAGTAAATTGGCAGGGGTTGGCCGAGCCAAATTCTTTAGGAGTGTGTGAAATGAGGTAGAGGTGGGGGCCTTTTATAAGTGGAGAGGAGGGGCACTTTTGGAAAGTAAGAAATATTACTTTATTTGAAAATGTGTTTCGGTTTTAAAAGGTCCCACATTGATATAATTCGTGGATAATGTGATAAGGGTTCTAAATCCACCCATCCAATCAGTTTTGGACATGTGTAGGTCATAGAGTTTACATTATCTTCTCATTTTATTTAAATCGTCAGATAATGATGTCATCGCTGCATCATTATTATGTCATAAATAATTTAATTTATATAATGTCTAAAAATTATAGAAATATTTCTATGATGTAGGAAATCTTTTTATCTTTCCAATGACTATTTATAATAAAACATCTGACTTTTATAAACCCACTTAAAAATTGTTTTAGTAAAACATATCATGTTTGTGTCATTTTTACTTTTACATTAAATAGAAAGTTATTTATGTAATTTCCCAACCAATGTGGCTCCATGGGGTCCCCAAGTTGACCCATGGCTTTTCGTGGTCGGCCATTACACATACAATGATGTTAGGACATGTTTTAAGTTCATTTCATATTATTAAAACATTATTTTTACCTTAAACTACACTAATTACCTCTAATCGCGATTAACAACTTAATAAGTTTCTATTAACCAAAAAAATATTTTTATCCCATTGAACCACATTTTACTTCTTAATGAAAACCATGTATGTCGGATTTTCTAAATTCAAAACACAAAGATGGAAAAATTTCATTTAAACGGAAAAATCAGTTTTTATAAGTACCACTTAGTGGTGTCACTATTCATCAAAAATTGATGTTTTTCAGAAAAATCCCAAAAATTCACCCTAAGCTATATTTGATATTCCGAATTCAAAAATGAAGTCTCTTTTAAAAAATTCAAAACATATAAGTCACATTAATTAATTTAATAATTAATTCCCGTTGTCAGAGCAAATAGTGTGTTTTTATGAAACAATAAGTATCAAAAGATTGACACTGGTTTAAGTCTGATTTCAAAGTGAAATTAATTCCAATGACCACTATTGGATTTAATGGTAAAAATATATTCTAATTTCACTTTAAAACCAATTAAAAAGATAATCTAATCATATAAATAAATTAAATTAAAATGAGTTTTTGAATTAAAATACAACATTTTACACTATTCATTAAAAAAAGAACTTTATCAGAAAGATACCAAAAATTTACACAAAGTAAATTTTGATGTCCCGATTCTTAATAAGCATTTTATTTGGTCCAGAATAATGTTTAAGAGTAAAAAAAACTATATTTAATGATGGTTCAAAATCAAAAGGTGATAAGTGAACCTTTAGTGAAAACTAGGGCATATACTCCTAAAATTGAATTATTTCCGTATTTTAAGCCTCTATACTTTATTGGATAAATGTAAAAACATTTAAAAACATATATAATCATAATTTAGTTATTTCTATCCATTCTCGCCATTACAAAGGCTAATTGTTAACTACCATTTAAAATAATATTATTTTATTATTAGAGTGCAATGTAAGATTTCAATGAAACTCTTTGTTGTGTATCGGGTACGCTATCGAACATTGCAACCCTTTAAAGTAATATTAATACTTTATTCACAAATATGGATAAATATAAAAATGCCATATTCTTTATTTACCTGGGGTGTTACATCCTTCCCCCCTTTTGGGAATTGCATCCTCGCAATTTTTAAAATTGAGCTTGGAAACATCCTTGAAAGTACCACATCGGAACAAGAGTCGGTAAAACAACCACTTTAAAATAAAGAAAGATAAGTACAAAGCTTACCCGATTTAACCCATACTAGGATTCCATGTATAAAAATATAGACATGGAGGAGAAAACATAGGGTCATGTTCTGATGAAGAGTGATAGAAAACATGTTTATGAGAAAGTTAACAATAAGAAAATCACAAACTTGTGATGGGTTAAACGGTGATGAGTTCCCCAGTAGGAAAAGCTAATAGAAAACATTTTTGTTTTAAGTTACTTTTTATTGAGGAATTTATTCTTAAGGAAACATAATCACTTATCATGTTGACTTTCAACTTTTACTAGATTCCTTAATCAAACTCATATTTTATCCAAAAGACGAGTATTTAGGGAGACTTGTTCGCATTAAGAGTACTATAATCAACTTCTAGAGAATCACATAATACACCAAAGGGAACTATATACATCCCATATCTTTATACCTTAACCAAAACCAAAAATGTTAGTACAAGGTCAGATAATCCAGAAAAGGATAACCCTTTAAAAATAAAATCTATGCTTAATCTCCAAAATTTGTCCAACAAAACCCAAATTTCAACGAGGATCATCCGATAAAAAATTTGTCCATAAAATTCTTCAAAGTAAACAAATATAAGATTGAAACCCAAATATTTGAAACATTTAGTCACATAGTCTTCCAAGTTAAATCTTAACATTTATCTCCAAACAACATCAGTTGCTCTTAATGTCTCGTATTGAAAAGTAATTAACCTAATCACATATCCTCCATGATAGGTTAATAAATATCCATAGATAACCCAAAATCAATTTACTCTTAATTAATAAAATCATCTAACTAAAAAGAATCAGTCAAAGTGACCAGGGACTTCACGTAGTCCAGTGGTAGGCGATAAATACCAGTTGCACTTTGATTGTGGGTTCGATTCCCACAGCTTTGTCCGATGCGACGGGTAGTCACACGGTCTACGTGTTGTCCTTTTTCCAAAACTATATAATTCTCAAATCATTCCCCAAAAGGGATAAAATCATCAAAAATAACCATAACATAATTTAAACTCAATTTTATCTCATGCCTTTCCCTTCAATTATAACATATAGTAACCCATAATTACCTCAAAAGTAAGGATCATATAAACCAAAATGGTTCTTTGTAACTATGTTCACAAAATAAAATATAACTATTACTTGAATAAAATTTTCCTATATTAAACATCAGGGTTACACATAATATAAAAAGTCTTCTAATGTAACCCCATCATCAAAAGAGACTTAATACTCTTATGAATTTCACCCTAACTCTTGAAGCCCTTATATGTTGACATCTTACTCATTCAACATTCTTCATGATACATTATCCATTCCTTTCCAACATATTCCGAAATACCTCTTTCCTACAAACAAAATCATGAATCATATCCTAAGATTCCAAAATAGGAAAACAATAGTCATGAAATAGTACATACCTTTGATTGGTCATTGTCAGTTTCTTCATCCTCAATAGGAATGGCATTAGGTATTGGTAAACGAATATTGGTACGCTCTTGGTGACCCCATTCACGAAACTTCTTCATAGGACATCTGTTTGCATAATGACCATGCACACCACATTTAAAACATTCAATTGATCCCTCAGAAAGAACTTCTTTCCCTTTCCTCGAGTGAACTGGATGCTTCATTTTTCCATGGCAGGTTTTTGCTTTATGACCTTCATTTCCACATCTATAGCATATTTCTGTCCCTTTAAAACATTTTCCTAGGTGTTTCTTTCCACATCTTTGACACATAGGTTTTTGAACACACTTACCTTTATGATTATTACCTGTACTTCCGTAGGGATTTGTTTCTTGCATATATGATGCCTTATAGAAATCTCCAAGGTTTAGGTGGTCAATCATGACTCCAGATAGTTGGTTGAGGATAATCACAAGAGTTCTCATTGCAGCTCCCATATCATTTAGTTGCTTGCTCAAAAAACTGTCACAGTTTCCTTCACATCCACTGTTACTTTGGTGCCTGCTAGATCCAGCCATTTACTAAAACCAAAAAGGTCAGTGTGAGTATATCAACAAAACCATCATGTACTAATGAGTAAGATAAACACTAAGATATATTTACTCATTCACTTTATCTAAAACTAGGACTCTTTATGAAATCCTAACCATTATGGTAATGTCACTTATGCTTAAAGAATACCCTAACCTCTAAAGTTATCTAAACCGAACTTTGATACCAACTATAAGGCCCCATCCTTAAACCTTAATTAATCTTGAGTTATTACAAGATTACACATTGAGGATATTATCAGTTTTAGAGTTTTAGAGAATTAGATCATGAAACTTGCATTACATTCCACATTTAAACAAAGTGGTCACATAAAAGACAATATTCATTATTCCCATCAACTGAAACATATTTAAAATAAAACATGGATTCTTTCTTGACACATCCTTGACACTATCATCACATCATGTACCTTTCCCTTGACCTGTGAAAAACATTTCAAAAACTTGGGATGAGCATAAAAATCTCAGTAAGGGTTATAAAAATATTGAAAGGAAACATGAGTTCATATATACATAAGAATGAAATCATACTTTACCCATAAAACATAGGCACTTTAACATACCTTATCAAACCATGAATAAATCATAGAAATCATAAGACATAATGGTAACTTGAGTCATTCATAACATTCTTACGTAGGGAGTAACCCTCTTGGTTACGTTTGGAATACCCATCACAATATATTCCGTAAATCTCTTCGGAGAAACCTTAACGTTTCACTCCTTCGCGTTATCCAATGCATTGGAGAGCTATATCGGGCTCACCCACCCTTAGTTTATCACGGAACCACCCGTCTTCATAACAATGCCCAAGAACCATAACATAATCGTATCACATAAATCATGAATAAAGGAAACATAAAATTTCCACATTTCAATCACAATATAATATTTTTGGATATTGAAATAATGAATCCATTAAAAAAACATTTTCAAAACCATTTAAAACATTTAATAAAGATATTTCTGAATCAAAGTGTCCCATACCACCTTGAAGATTTTAAAATTTTAAACCATTAATATCCATATAAATAAATCCTTCAAACCATTTTGAAAACATGGATATTAATAAGAACAAATCATTAAAACATTTAAAGTGATATTTTGGTTAAAGGGATTTTGCCAAAATTAGAGACACTTGAATACAATAATAGAGGGATATCATTTAATCAGAACTTTATAATATCATGAGAATAAATGGACTCATGATATAATATTCCAAAGGACAGTATATACACCATATAAGAGTGAATTGGTTCATATCAACAATGAAGTCTCAATAGAGATGTAAAATGTGATGAAATCCCTTATAAAGAAGGTCTCCTTAAATTAAGGATAATTCAATCTCAAAATTATGTGTGAAAAATATAAATACACCCAATATAATTGGATATTAAGTGTAAAACAATAAAATTTCATTAACACATATTCTAAGGATGACATATTCAATAACAATATGATGAACCCAAAGAAATCAAAATTCGTTTAAAAAGTTCCCTTGGTAAAATTCGACAGCCTAACGGCGTTACATCAAAAATTCAGAAAATGAGTTGATGAGAGATAAAAAGGGAATCTCATAACTTGGACATAAAATTTACATCAATAAGGATATAGAAGAACATATCCCAACATAATAGTATGTGAATTAAAAGACATAACAAACGAAGTCTTTTAAAAAGAGGAGGGTGAAAGGTCCCCTTACCGAGTTGGGTAACTTTCGAAACGTACACACCATGGATGAAGGGTCATACCATGAATATGTGAATACCCATAAATGAAATTATACTAAAAAATGTTTACAATAATGGGCAGTACATACACCACTCAAAGGAAATTGTGGCAAATGAAGCATAAATCTCACGGGAATAAAATTGAGATGAAAAATCCCTTACGAAAACTCGGCAGTCTAACGGCGCCACATAAAACATACAAAAATGGATTGATGAGATGAAATAGGATATCTCATAATATTAAATTAAAGTTTATATAATGTGGAATATAAAAGAACATCCCCCAACATAACAAAGAGGAGCTTAAAATAAGTGACATAAAGGACAGTACTTAAAAAGAAAAAGAGAAGTAAGATCTCTTACGAAAATTTGGCAGCCTAACGGCACCAATCAAAACATCCAAAATGGATTGATGAGAGAGAATAGGGTCTCTCATCACATGAACATAAAAATTACAGTATGATTAATATAAAAGTACATCCCAATAACATGAAAGATGAGCTTTAAAAGGAATGACATAAAAGAGTGCTTAAAAAGAAAGAGTGGAGTAGGATCCCTTACCTCGGGTCCGACTTGACACGATCGTTCTTTAATCTACTGAAGAATAAACTTGAGTTAATTTCTAATTCCTTAAGAAACTTTTTCAAGTTCATTATTCCTTTTATATCACTTATTACCATGTCATAAACATTATGTAATCATTTAAGTTAATAATATTTGTTTTGCCGATATTTGGTTCTTAAGTCGAAAGTGGACTTCTTACAATTACATGTTGTTCGTGTGGCCAAATGTTTATTATATCCAGAATTGTATTCATGATTTAGATATCATATATTTCATATATATCCAGTACATGCATGAATTTATAACATTACATAATCATTTAGAGGTAAGAAATGAAATGCACCGTTCATGGAGATGGTAAGCCGTACGTACGCATGAACGCTACTTTCATTTCTATTTCGTATTTTATAGAATGGAATAATAATTATATAATGTTATATTATAATTACAGTATAATATCATATATAATATCATAGTTCCATCCTTTATACGTCCCACGTATGGTATTTAATGAATCAAATCACTTTGAGGGGGCGGTAGTCCGCACTTCCTTAAATGAAGATATCGCGTTTACCCATAATGGAAACCATAAAGGGATGCCCAAAATGAAAAAAACAGAAGCTTAAGGAAAACATAAACACATTATATATCATATATAAAAATAGTGACATCATAATGGCCACCTTTGAAGGTGTTAAATGAGTATTGATCAATCATCGTTTCGGGAGGCAGAATTTCACCATCCACGGAAACCGTATATTCTTTAACCATTTGATGTAGTTGTGTGAGAGTGTAGCTTGAATAAATCTTATAACAACATCCTAGTATATTGAAGATACTGGTATTGTTACAAAAGAAGTAAATAAAAAGAGTTTAGGGGGTTGGAGAAGCAAAATAAAACAAATGGACATGAGAGAACGAATTGCCTTTAAAAGTGTAACTCCTTTTGATTTGAGCCTAAAGGCTTCCTTTGAAAGAATTATGCCCAAAGGGAATCCTCTATGATGAGTATAGTGATGTGGAGAGAGTACATGGTTAGGGTTTGGCCGAGCCAAATGCTTGAGGAGTGTGTGAAACGAGGTAGAGGTGGGGGCCTTTTATAAGAGGAGAGGAGGGGCACTTTTGGAAAGTAAGAAATATTACTTTATTTGAAAATGTGTTTCGGTTTTAAAAGGTCCCACATTGATATAATTCGTGGATAATGTGATAATGGTTCAAAATACACCCATCCAATAAGTTTTGGACATGTTTAGGTCATAGAGTTTACATTATCTTCTCATTTTATTTAAATCGTCAGATAATGATGTCATCACTGCATCATTATGATGTCATAAATAATTTAATTTATTTAATGTCTAAAAATTATAAAAAAATTACTATGATGTAGGAAATATTTTTATCTTTCCAATTATTATTTATAATAAAAAATCTGACTTGTATAAACCCAATTAAAAATTGTTTTAGTAAAACATATCATGTTTGTGTCATTTTTACTTTTACATTAAATACAAAGTTATTTATGTCATTTCTCAAACAAAGTGGCTCCATGGGGTCCCCAAGTTGACCCATGGCTTTTATTGGTCGGAAATTACACATAAAATTAGGTTAGGACATGTGTCAAGTTAATTTAATATTATTAAAACATTATTTTTACCTTAAACTACACTAATTACCTCTAATCGCGATTAAAAACTTAATAAGTTACTATTCACCACAAAATTATTTTTATCCCGTTGAACCACATTTTACTTCTTAATGAAATCCATTTATGTTGGATTTTTTAAATTCAAAACACAAAGATGGAAAAATTTCATTTAAACGGAAAAATCAGTTTTTATAAGTACCAATTAGTGGTGTCACTATTCATCAAAAATTGATGTTTTTCAGAAAAATCCCAAAAATTCACCCTAAGCTATATTTGATATTTAGAATTCAAAAATGAAGTCTATTTTACAAAATTCAAAACATATAAGTCACATTAATTAATTTAATAATTAATTCCCGCTGTCAGAGCAAATAGCGTGTTTTTATGAAACAATAAGTATCAAAAGATTGACACTGGTTTAAGTCTGATTTCAAAGTGAAATTAATTCCAATGACCACTATTCGATTTAATGGTAAAAATATATTCTAATTTAACTTTAAGACCAATTAAAAAGATAATCTAATCATATAAATAAATTATATTAAAAAGAGCTTTTGAATTAAAATACAACATTTTACACTATTCATTAAAAAAAACTTTATCAGAAAGATACCAAAAATTTACACAAAGTAAATTTTGATGTCCCGATTATTAATAAGAGTTTTATTTGGTCCAAAAGATGGTTTAAGAGTAAACAAAACTATATTTAATGACGGTTCAACATCAAAAGGTGATAAGTGAACCTTTAGTGAAAACTAGGGCATATACGCCTAAAATTGAATTCTTTCTGTATTTTAGGCCTCTATCCTTTATTGGATAAATGTAAAAACATTTAAAAACATATATAATCATATTTTAGTTATTTCTATCCATTCCCGCCATTAAAACGGCTACTTGTTAAATACCATTTAAAATAATATTATTTTATTATTAGAGTGCAACGTAAGATTTCAATGAAACTCTTTGTTGTGTATTGGGTACGCTATCGAACATAGCAACCCTTTAAAGTAATATTAATAATTTATTAACAAATATGGATAAGTATGAAAATGTCATATTCTTTATTTACCTGGAGTGTTACAGTTTTTATTAAAGGAAAACATGGAATTTTACTCTTCGTAGCATGCATGTTTCATAATAACTTAAAGAATATTATACCAATCATATATTTTCTATTTTATAATAAATATACATTATAAGGGGAATATTATGTTATTATTATTTTGAAATTTTTGGTGACATTCTTTATAAACTTTTGGTATTTGAATGTGGGTAGACATGTTTTGGATGAGTATTATGATTAACTAATTTTGAAACAGATCAAGCTAAACATTGAAAATTATAGTTAATTATTATCATATGATAAAATTATTGGTTTAATTAAACATTTAGTGATTTAATGAATGAACTAAGGACCATTGAATTTGTTAATAGTTATTCATTTGTGAATTATTCATTATGAACATCCATTTCTAGTTGTAAGGGATGAAGTGAAAATAGATTGAATCACAAATAAAGGATGAGATTATGTTTATATCATGGAAAGTAATAAAGTATGATTATTTTGTAAAATTATTATCTGAATATTAATATAATCCAAAAAAATTAGGAAATATATTTTGGAAGAAAAACCTTAGTTATTTACTTTTCATTCTAAAAAATATTTTCTTTTAACCGATCACAATATTTAGGGTTTTTTGATTGTTAAATTTCTAATAACCATTTTATCTATCACCTTTAATTAGTTATTGATAGTTATATTTCTCTCCCATTCCCCTTTAATGCTTTAATATAATGATTTCCTACCTAAAATCCAAGATTTTGTGGTGAGATTTTCTATTCCCTTTACCACATATTATGATGAGATTTTATTAACCCAATTTCTGATGTGGGTTTCCCTAAAAGGAATTTTGATGTATCAAATATTCAGTTTTGAAGTAAAATTTCAAATTTAAAGGACGAAATATATTAATCAAGGGGAGAATATAACAACCCAAGAATTTATGTTAGTAATCTTTTGAAATTTAATTTCTTCAAAAACATATGTATCAGATAGCACAAAGCTTAAACTAAGAGTGATATACCATTAAATATCATTATTTTAAAATAACCTTTATTACCTAGCAATTACATTACATATAATTAATTATGTGAATAATGTTTATATATCATATATTTCATCAATTTTTTTACATTCCAACAAAATATTTTATTTTCATATGATAAGAATGAATAAAAGTTTATGCATTAAAAGGTTATATGTTTCACAAGGCTGTTTTACCACTTTTTAGTGGATAATTTGTTTTAAAACTAAATTTTCATACATTTAAATTTTTAATAAAATAAACCTAATTTTTAAAATTTTAATTTCATAATTTTCTTGAGGTTAAATTTTTTTATATTTAGGAAAATATTTATTTTGTAGTGTATAAGTGAAATATCCTATTTTTTATAAAACATCCATTTTAATTTTATTAATAGTATATTAATTATTATAATATTAAACTCAAATATGAAATTATAAATAAAATTTATGCATCTTATAAATGTAAATATGATAATATCATATCATATTATTAGTAAATAAATTTTTGAGAAATTATTAACTAAGGGTTGATATTTTTATGAAACATAAAGGTTCATTATTATTTTTATAATTAATATAATGACTTATAATTTTTTTGATAAAATATATTCCAAATTTTATATTTCATTCTCGTGATTATAATATACTTTTTTGGGAACTTAATTAATTTTCCAATGTGTTATAAAATTAGTTAGAATTTAAAAAAGGGTATTTACCATGTAAATAATGTATTTAATTAAAAATTAATTTTCTAATATTTATAAAATTATATTCATAAAATGATGTCAATTTTTTAATTCTACATGTAAAAATATTGGTTTGGTAAATTTTAAGGATTTTTGTAAAATACATGAATTTTTTGTGAGCTGTAAAATACGGTAATTTACGAAATAAATTCATTATTAGTTAAATAAAATACTCCACGAGTCACTGTTGATGTAACAAACATAATATAGAAGAACCATTAACTATTTTCATATATTTATTTATAATATATAAACTATACATAGTCTTTGGCCAAAACAATAAAAAATGAATAAAATATTCAACAGACACTCATATCCTCCACTATAAATACCACCCATCACAACCTCTTCTCCTCACACCTATTAAGCCATGAATGATTTGTAATTCATTTCAAATAATCATTCAAAGATACTTTCCCATGTCTAGGATGTTTTGGTATCATCAAAATACACAAACCAATTTCTATAAGGAGGCTCTCAAGAAGAAGAAATCAATAGGTAAAATCTGCCTTCCATTTCTTTTTATTTTCATTCTATTTCATTTATTTTATTTTTCTATCCACACCTAATCTGTCCAAACAAGAATGATAATTCCACTATCTAAAGAATTTATATTTTAATTTCATTATTTAAATTTAAAATTCACCATCACGCTTCTTATCCTTATCCATTTAATCTAAAAATGAAAACATAGTTTGTGAGGTACTAATTTACCACCTTCATGAAGCATGTGTTTTTTAAATTACGCCTTCACGGATGGTCATAAAATGATTTTTATTGCTAAAAAGATTATAATATATGTATTACATTATATTTAATATTCTATAACTCCTATATATATACATATATTAACTAATAAAATAAATCTAATTCGTGATGATCGAAAAAACGCCAATATAATCTAAATGATTATCACTAATCTTTAATAAAATTATTCATCCTCATACCATATAACCAATTAATATTTTTTAATATGATTAATAAAATATAATTTCTATTCTGGATAAAATTTCTCATTTAACAGAATCTCTCATACATGTATACAAGTGACCCAATCATGAAAACCAAGGAAACAAAAACCCCCAAAATGATGAAATTGGATATCATAATTCATCAAAAATGCCATAAATAAACATAATAAAACTATTCTAAACCAACTAGATTTTCAATATTTTCTGAATAAAATTATTAGTGAATCTAATTTTATTATATAGTATATTATGCATGTGTTTAGATGAAATTTAGAAATAAGGTATTTTTTTCTCATTTCACCTTTATTTCTATTAGATATTTCTTATTTATCACTATTTCATGTTGGTGGTGTATTTATAATACCCTATGTTTTATAATATATTTAAAATATTTATCTTCATGTCATTGAATATCTCATTGTATGATTATTATTTTCATATCGTATATGATTCAATTGATTACAACGTGGTAAGGAATTATCCCTAAACCACCATTTTTCTTTTGGGTTACACTTTCTCTTTATTTACCCAAAAAGTATTTATTAATTTTTATATAAGCCCTATAAATTATGTATCTATATTTTAATATAATATATCTCGATCATTTCATCATTCTCTTATAGGGAAATACATGTTTTAATTACGGTTCCATTTTCAATTCCTCCCGATAAACATCCTTAGTTGAAGAAAATTAACCTATTTCCTTCCCATTTTCATGTGAAATCCATAATCTATTTTAGGCCTCCATTATTTTGTAAACATAAATATTTTTATCGTGAAAAATTGTCTTTGGTCATTTATTGTTTCATATAAAATATGGAACCTTTTCAGATTTAAACACTCTTTAATATCTTCTTTAAACTACAATAAAATGATTCTTCTATAAGGTTTCATAAACACTATTTTTACTTTTGTTAACATCAGTTGGACATCATAAATTCATCAAACGTAATTTAATTTTCCTTATAATTTCTTTTTTATTATATTCACTTTTAAAATATTATTTTATGGTAAAGACAAATGATTCCCTAAAAGAAATCTTCTTTCCAAAGTATTAAGATATTTTTCTCAAGAACATATCAATTATTTTATTAAAGTATTTTCATATATAATTATGATTAAAATATTTTAAAGTGTTATGGGAATCATTGATATATATATATGGATTATTCTATATATGCACAATTTAGTGTAGTTTGTATGTGATGGGTGGGGCCCGCAATAATCCCTCGATGCATCGCTAGTTTTCAGGAGACAAACTAGACCTGATTTTTAAATATCCCTTACCTTTTTATATATAATTTGGGTCCAACGCCTTAATAGTATTTTTATTATGTAACTAATTATTCATTCTCTTATTATGATATTGGTAATTAATAACCCATGAAACTATTTGGCTAGTTCATTTCCATGGTTATGTTTTATTCTGATATTATTATTTATATTGAATTATAAAATAAGTTTTTATTTTTGTAATATTTTTCTCAGGGGATTGATTAAATGCCATTTGTTTCAGTTAATAACCTTTCTATAATAGTTTTTTATTATTTTAAATGGATTTCCTTATATTATTTATCCTTATTGATCATCTGATATCACCTCTTTCCAATGATTTATTTTTCCCCAGGATGCAAAGATATGTATAATGAATGACAAGTAGAAACAATCTATGAGTTTTTAGTGCTTCCTATGGAGTTTAATTTTTTTTCATTCAAGATATAATGAAATTATTATGCATGCATCTATTTTTCCAAATATATTAAACTCTTATATCCTTTAAGATATAACTTCCTTGTTTTTTATACAAATTTAATTATTTAATGTAAAAACATTATGCTACTAGGGTGAGGATTATTAGAGTATGACATTCAATTTAATTGTGATATATTGATTTATTTTTTTATAATATATTTTCATAGTTTTGTTATGTATTTATGAAATATATTTGTTTAATAAAAACTATTTTATTATTTTATACCCTAGGAACATTTGTACATAGCATGGCCTAAACGAGGCATGATTCATGGATCACACTCATCTTTACTACTAGCTATGGAATTATTCATAGCAGGGGTAGCTTATGAAATATAGGATGAAAGAGTTTTATTACACTAGGGATATATTTGGATTATTAACACTTTATAAACTGACCAATAGATAATATTTCATGATTATGTATTATACTTTATTAATTTGGTCTATACATAGTTAGTTTTTTATTAATGGGATGCTTGGTTTATTAGAATTGATAATGATAATACCATAAGATAAATAAATTAAAAAGAATTATAATATATAAAAATTAGATAATAGTGGGAACAAATTTTTATTTATAAGCATAGATAATTAGCCATGTAGGTTCTAAATAATATTTATAATAACATGAAGAATAAAATAAAGAATGTTTAAGAATATTTTAAACAAAATACATCATTGAAAATATTATTTTTGAGAATTCGTACCATATTTTGTGTTTAAATAAAAGAAAAGGTAAATTATTTTGTCCACATTAAGATGAATTTAAAATTATATGGGATAAAAAATAAAAATAATGGGTTGAAATAAATTTATTTTTATTTATTATAATAGACAAAGTAAATTTAATAAAATTTAAAATAATGTATTATGAAATTCAATATATAGAATTTTGAGAATGGGGAGTTCACTCAATAGATCATGGATATATTAATTGATTGTGTTTGAATGTAAATACTACGTAGATAAAATTGATAAATTTTCATTGAAATATTATAGGTTATGAAATGGTAAATATTGACCATTTATAGAAAAATGAATGTGAAACTATGTATTCTAAAACCAAAGGTGAGTGACATTGGGACTTGATAAAATATTTTGAGACTAAATAAATTATAAAATTTCGTTCAAACATTAAATATAGATAAAGTGATAAAAACATTCTTTTATTATTTTAAAATGCAAACCCATTTGACAACATCACTATCTCTATAATTCGTCTTATATAAATAGGTTATCTGTAATGGATAAAACTTTCTAATAATGGTAGAAGAACATATACATCCTAACACTACATGATTGGATGTTTTATATACTAAAGTCCATAGTTCCTATTTATCACTCCTTGAAAACAATAATGATGTAGATAATATCTTCTGGAAACATGTGGACAATTTATTGGATGTCCAATGCCTCATGATAGCATCCTTGACTAGTAATATTTAAAATATTTAGGGAAAACATGATTCATACTCTATTATATCACATATAAATTATCCAAATTAGGAAAATTAAATAAAATAGGGATATGAAATCTCAAATTAACTTTCAACCTTCATGTTATGATAAACAGTTGTAGCTATACCACATGTAGTTATGATAAATGGATACATTGAGTATTGGGAAATTCTATGATTCATGTTTTTCAAGGAATCATGGGTAGCCTTCATTATCTCCTAAAATCCATTCATCTTCTCTTTTTTTTTAATTTTAATTTATACATGGATCATTTAGAGAAGCCACTCTATGATCATAATAAATTAATCATTAATTTAGATGAATACATGATACAATAAAATAATTTTTTTTATGAAAAAAATGAAAGTAAAAGAAAAACATTCTAGGTAATGTTATAATCTGAATATATAATTTTAACACATTTAAATGAATAGAAAAGTACATATGGAGGTTAAGTAGTTTTATTTTATATGTTTTTATAATGATATACAAGACACCAGTAGATGCATTTTTAAATAATAAATAATAAATATTATTCTATAATGTATTTTAATTATAGAGTGATATATTTCCATTTTAATTTTTTTATAAAACATGTAATTATTATATTTATATCAAAACCAAAGAACCATTTCAATTTTGAAAGATCTATAATGGTTTTTTGGATTAGCGATCCAATAATGGTGAAATACTAGCTTCCCTAACTATATGAGACCACCCTCTCACACTATTGACGGGATTTCTTTGGGTTTTGATGAATTTTTATTATATTCCCATAGTAACCGAGTGAATCATTATTGTTTCAAGTTGAGACATAGTTTCTTTTATATTCTTTTTTGTAAATATTTAATTACATGTAAAATGATACCATATCTTATTATATTAATCAATTGAAAAATATTATTTATATAATAAACAAAAAAAATGTATTTGGAGTTAATAAATATTCACATTTACATGAATAAAATCATAACTACTAATAGAATAATCAATATGGTTTAGAAAATGAGAATAATTAAGGAAAAATATATGAAGAAGAGTAAATAGATTATTTTGAAATGAAATCCTTGAATATATGTAAATTATATTTATACGGAATAATAGCCAGTTCTCTATTTAGTTGATAAAGTGAATGATCCATAGAGAATTTATAATTAGTTAATACAAATGTGTTTGGATATTTCCTTTTAAAGGATAAAAGTGGATATAGTTAATTCATTAATTCTGAAATTTAATTTAGGATATATAGATTTAACTGGACACTGAGGTGTAATTATAATTATTTAATTAAATTTAATGGAAAAAAGAAATAGAGAATCATCTTGGTAATATTATAATGAAATTTTACTACAAATGATAGAATGAGTATCTTACCAAATATTTCAATGATTATCTTTTTTTTGACATTATACCATATCACAAATAATTACACACCTTAATGGAATGGTGTAAAATAATCTAGGAATCAAACCTTATTGGAAATGGAGAAATTAATGGTGAGTCATGTAGACATTAAATTATCCTTTTAGGATATAAATTATCTAGTATTTCATTAATAAATAACTTAGTTCCAAATAATGTAGAAATCATAGTTATATATGATTTATGGTGTGCAAATAAATTAACATTATTATATATTATGTATTGGAATGTGTGGAAATTTTTAATGAAAATCCTAGAAACAAACAAGAATCATGAGAATGAAGTGAATCTTTATACAATATACTAATGAAACTGATAAATACTATCTATAAAATAACTATAACAATAGAATCAAAATACATATATTTTTCAAATTGATTTAATATGAATATTTATCTATGATAAAATTAGTGAAATATAATCATTGATAATGTTGGATCTTTATTTCTACATGAGTTAGTATAAGAAAACATTTTGCATGGGCTAGTGGAAGAAGAAGTTCCCAACACATAGAGATTTCATAGGAGCACAATTATTGTTAGAGAATCATATATGTTTTGTTTTTATCATTGATAATGTTAACACATTATTAGATTAAAATAATTAACCACTATCACAAAAGAAAGTAATAAAAATATCAATATATAGGGAGTTGAAAAAATTCATGGATTTTATAATTGATTCTATATAAAAAATGATGTTTGGGTTTTGGTAGATGACCCAATTAATAAATATTCTTAGTTAAAATGGATATCCAAGATTAAATAGGTCATATATATTAAATTTTTTGGGCATAATGTATTTTTTATTTCTATTACAAAACACTATGTTGAAACATTTTATCCAATCACTATGAGGAGATAAATTATAAATATATTTTCCACACCAGTTTAACATGTTTATGAAAGTTGTAAAATTTATTTTGTGACATAACTTCATATGATAATCCATTTAAAATATCTATACCATACATAACCTAAAGGGACCATGACATACAAGGATCCCAATAAGGGGCATAAGTTGTTTGGATCCATTTACTGGTGGTTGAACGCATCAAGATCAAAGAACATTTATTTTGATAAATATAAAAAATAATTATTCAATAATGGAAAATAACTATAAAAAATGTGAATATTATATAACATTGTTTTGTGATAATACTAATGTAGTGGTTTTATCCAAATATCATGGGTCACAATAGTGAACAATGATTATAAATTATAAGTATCAAATATTCAGGGACTATTCTCACTACGGTGAAAATAGAGTAAGTTGAGTGGACATTTTGGAAAATTTTGTAGCAATATTGTCTAAAGAATTATCTCAGTAGATGAAGGAATATCAGGTGAGAGATAGAAGGGTAAAAGTTTTTTGTATTCAGATGTAGTGAAATTTGGATGCTTTTGGAACAAGTGACCTAGAACCAACTGAGATCTTACTTTTAATTAGAATAATACAAATAAGAATCCAATAATATAAGCATTTTTAATTTGAGATATATTATTGGGATAATGTCTTTAGTGTATTTGTCACATTAAAACATTGTATCAGTTTCCCATTATAATGGAAACCTATAAATTCTATCAAAATATTAATAAACATATTTACTATGATCTAGATAATATTTACATTACCCATCATGGGGGATGTTTGACTATGATCTATTGGGGGATCATGACAGATTGAGAATTATTATCATGAAATTCACACTTGGTGACCTCCAATAAGTGAGTTCATACAGGTACACATGTCATTAAAAGTTCACATGTTTTAAGTGTCATTCAATATTACTATATTTCAACATGTGTATCAGTCCTAATTATTGATATTATTATCAAATGAATATCATTAATTAAATATTTCAAAGTACATATGAATACCATGAATTTATTTGATCACATGAATTTAGCACGCATTGGGTATGTCATAGGTGACATGATAATAATTTAATAAGTAATAAATTCTTTTTTTCACATATTAGTTTGTTGTTGGAGATATCCCCAAATCCTAGATTTGAATTGAATTATTTTTGAATCCATGGCCATGTTAGTTTACAGATAAGTTCATTTTTGAATTTCAATGAATGATAAGTCAAGAATATAGGCCGATGAAACAAGTATGGATCCTATTTTATTAGATAGTAAGAAAAAAAGAAATATATCCCACATTATAATTTTTATAAAATTTATTGTCATCATGGAAATAATTTATTTCCCTATGGGTGACATAAAATTATTATTGGAAAGGTTCCTGATATTTTTTATAAAATCACATAATTCCTGTGATAAATTATTTTAGAGAACCAAAGACAAAGTGTATAATGAATATCATTAAACATTTCTGAATTTTTTATTTAGATTAAATATTATTAATAATTGGTAGGGAAATTATTATTCAAGTAAATTTTATCTCTGGAATAATATGATGCAAAATATGTTTTGTGATTGTGTGTGTAGAATTTTATGTCATTTATAATTTTTGACATGGTAATAAATAAAAATTTATCTATTCACCTATTGGGTGAATATATTAATATATAATAATTAATTTACCAAAATTTTAAAATTAATATTTAATCAAAATCATCATGAATATAATGGTTTTCTTTTATTTATTCAATAAATAACACATATTAGATTAAATAATTTATAAATCAAGGTTTCATTAATTTGATGGAGAATGTACGGGTCAAGTTAGTGGATTGATGTTAATGATATATTTTATTTAATATAATTTTGGTATAAATATATTTCATTATTTAGGAAATGATTTTGGAATGAGAAAATTTCATGGAAATAATAGTATTATTATCAGTGGAAATGGTGATTACTTTGAATTAAATAATTAATAATCATACTATTTCAATTAAAAATTATTTAACCTTAAGTATGATATCCTTGTTATATCTTATTAGAGGTGAGATTTCATGTGTACAATGTAATCCTATTTAGAATGATCTTAATTGTAGTGTGGATAATCCTCCTAATCATAGAGAGAATAGTACAACAATCATTATTCATAAGGAATCTTATAGAAAAAAATGATTTTCTTTTAATTAATAAATAAATGGTGGGGAGTATTCTAATAAAGTGTTCACTCATTAAATAAAATATTTTTGGATATTACCCAATTCAATTACCCTTACACACTATAGTGTAATATTGTTAATGAATAGAGGAATCAAGCCATATGGATCATGGTGAAATTAACAATTAGTCATAAAAATATTATAGTATCCTTTTATGGATATGAATTATATTCTATAGAATGCATACAAAATGGGGCTCCAGTGATAGAGGTGAGTAGAATTCTATATGAGTAATATTATAGAAAGAAATTTGTTTTGTTATATAGTTGTATAAGGGGATTTTTGGCAATTGATATGGATATTCTTAGTCAAATACTAGAATTATTTGTCATGAACTATATCATAATAGGGTATCTTGAATAATTATGGGATATAATCTATACAGTCACTTAGATAAAATATTGATAATCAATAGAGATGCAACATTTCTTCAAAGGGATCACATATCTAAAATTTACAGTCAGAGTATAGGAATTTGTGATAAATTGAATCATGTTATATATATGAATTAGAACCAATTAAAATTCTATATGACCTCGTTGAAAAAGGAAATAATATGTCACAAGTACTATGTAGTTGAACTAAATTTGTCATAGAACAAAAGAGTTTTGGTTTTAATGCCATTCCGAAACGAGAAATGATATTTGTAAAAATAAGGAAACTATGTACTCTAATAAAGATGTAAAATGATTAATGATTTAACATTAAAAAGGTCGTTGAGTTATAAAATAGAGTACATATACCAAAACCATGTTTGAGTTTATTAAGATTAACCTGATGTTATAAACCATATTTGGTGAGACAATTTATTCTAGAAGAACTAGAAATATGGATAGTAATATTATTACCCATACATAATGACATGTTTCTAAATGGTTTAGTTATTATCACAACATATATTATAATGAATTCCTTCCACTAGAGGCTATACTGAAATCCATTATAAATTTAGTTTATATAGTGTCATACTAGAAATATATGATTTGGAAAATTGATGTCAACACCATAGTATATAATGTAAAACTTATAGAAGATATATACATGAAACAACCAAAAGGGATTGGGACACCAAATAAATCCAATTAAATTTTCATGTTACCTAGATCATTTTATGTTTTGAATAAAAAATTATGACCAAAAAACTTACTTTAGGATGATGCAATAATATAATTTTTTTTATAAAGACTGAATGTTATCCTTATATCTACAGTAGTATTAATTTGAATGTAGTAGTTTTCCTAGTAGAATATTATGTTGAAATAATACTAATTAGAAATGAGATGTCAAACTTATAGTAATTTATGAAAACATTGAGTAATGATAATCCCTAAAAGAAATATTTTAATAACCTTACATTTTAGTGATCATGATCTATCTTGATAGATATAATAGATTGCTTAAACAATGTGATAGAAAATTCAATTCCAATATATTAATGAAATTTTATATGGGATAATCCAAGACGGGTATCTTTCATATATCTCATGGCTTACAAACCTCCATGAAAATGTATCCCCAGGCATGAAAATTTTGGGATAGAATTATTAGAATTTATTATATATAGTCTATTATATCCATTATCTGTGTTATTGTTTTTATGAGGATAGATATTTCCATTACACTAACATTAGAAGGAAAATATCATGTAGTCCCATGATATGTACATTGGTTGTACATAAAGAATATATTCTAGGACCTGATATCTGCAAAGGATATATTCCTTATATGTAATGGATATTAGAAGATAATTTTGAGGGGATACACAAATTATTATTTCAATATTTACCATAAAGATATGGAATCATATCCAGGATATGTGTTTTCAATTAATATAGGAGATATGAATAAGAATATTTCTATATTCCTCTTTGTGATTGATGCTATAGTAAAATAATGAGTATATTTCATCATCTGATAAATATAAATATATAGCGAGGGGATATAATTTCATATAGGATCATGTTTTTGTACATAAAAATTACCATCATTCCACTTCATATTATGATTATAATACAATAGTGGTTCATTATAAGGATACATGGTCACATGAAATAACAATGTATATTACTCATACATATCACCTATTGTGGGATGTTTTTCCGAATGATTGAACTCATAATTAAAAGAGTATCCATTGAAGAGAATTTTCCTAGGAAATTTAATAAATAATTAACTATGTAGAAAAATGTATTTCATGTGACATCTAGTAGTTTAAATTTTTTTTTTGTAATCTACTATTTTTAAAGCGAGTGTCTTTTGGTGTCAGTTCCCTAGAACCAACTGGATTTATATTTTTAATTACTTATATATAATGAAATATCTTATCATATGATTATTGTTCTTTTGTGTAATATTATTGTGATAATTTCTTTAGTGTATTTGGTTCACAAAATTTTATAGAAATTATTTTCTATAATTATAACCTAAATATTCTTTGACATAATTCTTAAACATATTCCATATGCTCTTTATAACACCTGTCTAATGGGATAAAAAGTTGTGTTTCACTAACATTTGTTGGGGGATTATTATTCATTGAGACTTATTCTACTATTGTCACATAGTGATCTCTAAAAATTTAGTTCATTATGACATACACACCTATGGTAATTTTATGATTATTATATTTTATTGAATGTAACTATTAATGAACATGTGTATCGATCATAATAGTTGATGTTGTTTTTCATTTACACTATGAATCACAAACTTCAATGCATAGATGAAATCCATGATGACATATTATCATGGTAATGTAGAGTACATTTGTTACATCATAAGATATATGTTATAAAATGAATATGATGGGAATGGATTTTTCCATTCCATGTTAATATAAAAAGATATCTATGTCCCTTTGATTGAAATTGGGACTTCTGTTAAATCCATTGAAGTGGTTGTTCACAAATAAATTCATTTTGGAATGTTGGTGAATGATGTATAAAGGATATAAGTTGGTGACACAAGTATACATCCATCACAAGGAGATATTTTAAAAAGTGGAATATATTATTTTGTAGCTTTGGTATGGGATATTAATATATTTTTCTACGGGTTCCATGATATTTTTTTGTATTCTTATCATGAACATTGGGAAATATCAAAGAATTATACTGAGGAATATGACTTTATGGCCACATGTTAAGTATATCCAGAATGTCATTATATTTTATTTAATTTATTCATAACATAAAATATTATTTTTGATATATGTAATAATAATTATATAGGTAAAATTTTTCACATAAATTTAGTAATTAATTTTTTTTGTTTAGAGTAAGTGAGTTTGATTTTATCTATTGTTTAATTTCTCATATTACAATAAACAAATATTATCTTACTCACAATTTTATCGAATCTATTAAAATAAAAATATTTATCAAGTTTCATGAATATTAAAATTAATATTTATTCATTAGTTAACAAATAAAATCTTATTTAGTTATTTAGTTAGTGACTAATATTAAATTGAATAAATATTTTATTTTTTTAGGTTCAATAAATACCATAGAGAATTGACTATACAAGTTAATGGCCGAATAAGAATGATAAATTTTAAATAAAATCATCTAAATATAAATTATTTTATATATTTAAGAAATATTATATAAAAGAGAAGATATCATATAAGTAATACTATTACCATTACTATTAGTTAATAAACAGATTTAAAATAATTAAAAATTGAAAATGGGCCTTGGTGATATAATCTATTATTTAACACTATGTACAAAATTTCAGTTATATCATTTTATTGGTGGGACTTGTAGTGTACAAAAAAAATTCTCTTGAGGTCTTCCAATCCAAAAGAGAATAATACTATTATCATTATTCTCAAGAATGTAGTGAGATTATGAAAACATATTATTTTTTTACAATAAATGTATATCAAGAAAAATGTTTGTAGACAATTATATCACATAGTGATTTAAGAATTATTTCTTGATATTCTTAGAGAATGTATAGATACAAATAAAAAAATAATTTTTTTGATTGTAAACCACAACAAAAATTCATCAAGAGAGACTACAAATATTTACAAAGAGGATTATCATGTTCAATGTACATATTTTTTTTAATAAATTAAAAAATAAATTCCAATGACACAATCTAGGAAATTTTGAGGTATCATTCATCAATTTAATAAAATTTTATTATTTTAAAAATATTTTAATTCAACATTGGGAAATCAAAAAAATTATTCTATAACAACCTATAACATTAAGAATATAAATATTGAAAATAGAGTGTGACAAAAGAAAATTACTACATTTATTTTCATTCACCACTAAGTAATTCTTCACCAGAAATATATAAAAATATTTTCCCAACCAATTAACATATATTATAAAAAAAATAGAAAAAATCAGTCATACCCTTGAGAGAGGGTTAGATGAAAATATAAATCATTAATGTCACACACATTCTTACAAATCCCCCATACCCTCACAAAAATACTTTCTGATGGTGTCTGGTTTTTATATGAGTATACTATATTAATTTATTGAACTCCATCACAAACCAGGGTGTAAGATGATTGTTTATGAATATTATATATAAATTATAGAATAAAATATACATTTACTAGAACATACTCATTTAATAGCTCATAAAAAATCCATTAATGAACGTTTCATATTAGATAAGGGAACTAAATAATTTCTAATAAAATTACATTGTTTACCAGTAAAATAACATTGTTGATCGTGGTGTATCATAGTAACTAGAAATGTTGCATCATTAAAAATGGTTTTATAAATATAACATTGAAACATTGAATATAATAACATAATCATATAAATAAAAAATTAATATATTAATTATTAGATATTTTTATGACAAACTATACCTAATCATCTTGTAATTAAATGAAATAAGGAAGGAATTTAAATATAATACATTCCCAAAACATTTAATGTGTAATGGATTTGATAGTTATGATAGAAACATAACTATGAAAACATATTTTAATTCTAAATATTTTAGATTTTGTCCCTATAAAATAAAAATAATCTATAAAATGTCATTAATATCACACATATATTCTTATCATAGGATACCCTTTTTATCACATCATACGTATTAATTTTCTTTATAAACTAGGGAAATGGCTATATACTATATAGGTGAGATTAAATTCATAGTATGAGTATTCATAAGAGAAAACAATTTAATATCATAAGTGATCATAATATGATCATATTTATATAATCAAGGTACCAAATAAATACATTCCCAAAAAAGAATATATAAATAATCATGGAATTTGACTTTTAATAACCCATGAAATATATATAATGTTCAAGGAAACATGATTTAATATATATAAATTACCAAACATGATCCATAGAATAAAGGAATTAAAGCGTAAAAATCATAAACATAGAATTTATTCCCTTTATGAAACTAGACATTCCCAAACCAATTCACAAATAAAAGCATGATTACTAATAACTACCATCAAATAAACCCCTTTTAACATATATACCCTCAAACCTATTCACATAATATTTCTATCCATTATGATATAATCAATTACCCAATGTATTTTAGGGAGATATAGGTCCTTGTAAATTCATAATTGAAACATTAGTGTGACCCTTGAAAACGATTATCATATCCTAAAATAAGCCATAGAAATAAAATGGGGTTCAGGACATTTCCAAATCCTCATATTTAAAAACCAAAAGAAAAATATTGGGCTTACTTTACATTTTAAATTTAATTGAATAAGGGAATTATTAAATGTTTCATAAATATCAATGATAAATAAATATAAAATACATTGGAATCCAAATAATTCAAGAAAATTTATATATAAACATGGTTAAAAGAAGAAAATACATTGTATATAAACCCTAAATGGTAATTTTTAAATAGTTTTATCAATAATTACCTCAATCAATCAATGTTTAAGTAACTATATGAAAACCCTTCAACCAAGGTAATCAGGAATAAGTTATTTAAAGAGGGAAGTCATTGATAAACAAATCATTGAAATACAGATTGGTTGATTTGTAAAATCTTATATAGTAGTTAATAATTTCATTAAATGAAAATAAAAGTACATAATATGTACATACAATAATGTTTTATTGTATTAAATTTAAAATATACTATATTAAGGATAATATATTTTAAACAAAGTATACATATAAAAAAACTATTTTTATAGAGAGTTATCAAAATGATGTTTGAAAAAAGACTATTCTTGATCTAACAAAATAATTTAAATAGAAACTTTTTACATTAAATAAATAAAAATAAATTACTTTTGAAATGTAAAAAATATTTAGATGAAGTTTTAAATAAATGGGAAAATATATAGGAATTCTTCATCTATTGGTAAATACTTAAAGAGATTCATTTTTTTCCAAAATTCCTCATTCATAATATATATAAAAGATTATAAAAAGTTTAAAAAATTATATGAAATTACCAATTTTTAAGGTTACGTTTTAAAAAAAATATGGAAAAATAAATTTTGTGAAATATTTTAAAATTTATCATTAAAATAAAAGCATTCTGGAAGACTAACAATGTGTAAAACGTTAAAATGAATTTAAAAACATTTACTAAAACTATCATCAAACGAAGAATAATAAATTTTTCATTAGATACGGGATGAAGGGAATATGATGTTTACTCTAGATAAAAAATATTTTGGATAATTTCTTTAATAATAGTTTCATTCGATAAACATGGATATTGATGAAATATACCCATTTGAAAACATTTTATATCATTCCTTTTAGTGATACATTTTAAAAATAGCACAATCCCACTATAAAAAATATTTGGTTGAATATATTTAATTTCATAAAGAGTAAGAATATATAATAAATAGTAATGGAAATACTAAGATAAAATATACATTTAATTTCAATGATAATAATAAAATTTTAAAATCAAGGAAAATGAAACCTGAGTAGAGGAAACTGTAGAAATTTGAGTAATATTTAAATAAATATATTTAAGGATAAAGATCATTAAATTAAACATGAGTTAAAATTATCAAAATATGAATAATTTTATAATATATCACATTGCCTTTATATTAAATAAATAAATAGTTATAGGTATACAATACAAAACAAGTCTTAAAGAAAGGAATTTGAGACAAAAACACATTACAAAATTATTATTTTTGAACCAAAAGTAATTGGATGGTTTGAAATTATATGGTTATATAAATACCATGTATTAAATCATGAAATATTCAAAAATAAATTAGTGTGTAGTATATACATTATATAAATAATAAATTGGTGAAATTTTTAAACATCTCTTAATAAAGAGAATTTGAGATGATAACCCCTTACCTAATTTCCCTACTTAGTTGATGATAACATATCCTCCTATAAAAAACATTAATAAAATAATTACCCAAAGGTGAAACTTAATTATAAATATTAGGTTTTTTAAAAACCATCATTATAATATTTTATCTTTACTTTATTAATCATTTATACTTATTATTATCATCATGTGTTAACAACTTTAACTATTTTTAAACATGTTTGATAATGTTTACATTGTTACCCATGAATTAATATGATTTTTTCATTAATATATAATTTAGTGTTAAATAATATATTTGTATATATATATATATATTATTTATTTAAAACCCTATTACAAGAATCCATTTTGTTTTTGGATATGTAGTGTGAAAACTAAATTAGTAACGACTTATTCAGTAGTTTTATTAAATGGTTGAGGATCAAATATTAAATACAAGATATGTAGCTTATATAAATTAAAAAACCATCTAAAAATAACTAGTTTATTAATATAATAAAAAAATATAATTATTTCATCTCATAGTAATGCATTATCATATTTTAATGAATCGTTCATGTTGGTGGTCAAACTGACCCAAACATGAACACACTATAGCTTGATTGTTGAGAATGGTTAATAGGATGTTACTTTTCAAACCATATCATTTCAACTGAAGGGTAATGAGATATTTATACTTATTTATTATGGTGAACCATAATTTATGTTTCTAATATAAATCATGAATAAAAAAATAAAAAAATGTTACATTATAATGGTGGGAGTCCTCACAAACCCATGAATAACATTAGGGGTTACCATTGAAAGAATTTTTGTCAAGGTGGATATTAAATTTATATTTAATAATTACAATTATTTGATACATATCATATCAATTCATCAAAAAAACTTTAATACCATCCATGACATCTATTAATTGAAAAAAACAAATGGAATCCTTTAACAGAGATAAAAGTCCATACGATGCGATAATAATGTTTTTTTTGTTATTATAACATGATGAAAATGAATAAACAAGGGAAGCATAAATAAAGTAATAAAAAATAATTATAATAATTATAATTAATTCATAATTTTATTATGCAGATAATATATTTTTAATAGGGATATTATGATTAAAAACATAAAAAGGATATAATACATTCGTCGATGACTTGAATTTTTACCTTTGATGTACCCTTCACATTGAATGGATTATAATATCTATATGAGAATAAGGATATTTTTTATAGGATATGGTTACCGGGAGAGAAAAATTTCATAGTTTCAATTAATTATTTTTTCGATATATCCATAATTTAAAGGGTGCATGTGACTAACATTTATAAGAAAGAAGAAAGGAATTTTTTAATAACCAATTATATTTTAATAATTCCATGACACTGTTCCAGGTAAATGGGTCAAACAATTTGAAATAATTGTTTTTGGGGCATATATAGGTCTTAAAATTCAAGAAAATTTATTTAAACACATTTCTTAAATAATTTATAGTGTTTTTATTATTTTGTAGTTTATATTTTAATATTTTACATTTAAAATTGGTAACTAGTTTTTAACTATATGATTATATATTTTATTATTAATATATAATAATCCATATAAGAAATTTTTGGTGCGATGAAACTAAAATTTTCATATATTTAATCTAATTAAATGTGTAACTATTATAAAATTAACTTTTAAAATTAGAATGATAATGTGTAGAAAAATATTTTTTGATTAAATTATGAAATTTTAACGATATAGATTCTTAATTATATTTAGTATTTATTTCTCAAAAAAGTTGTGTAAATATATTTATATATGTGTTTTTAAATTATATTATATTTATTATTTTAATTATTTATATGTTATGTTATTTGATTAATATTTATAGATTTTAATTATACAATAATTTGTAAACAATTATTTCACCATTATCGTGGTAAGTATCATTAATCTAAAAATATTAAGTAAAAATGAAGTTGTTTATATTATGTAATATGAAAATTATTATCTCAAATATGAGAAAAATTTTATAAAATTAAAATCCATTATGTATGGAAATATATCTTAACGTTAGTGATTACAACACCAAAGAATCGTTTTTTTAAAAAATTATATTTTTTCGAATATAAATTGTGTATAGAACACCCTAAAAACCAATACTCACTTCATTATAAAACCAATAAATAGATTGGAACCCAAATTAAGAAAAAAAATGATTCACATGGTTCCACTCCTTTTCAAAATCCAAAAAAATAATTTTATATCACCTTGAGAACACATAAGCCAACCGGGCAGTTTCCCAAAAACAAAGAATTCAGTAATTAATAAAAAACTATATTTAGCACAAAAATTGATAAAAAAAATAAAATTTCTCAATAATGATATATTATCTAAATCACCTAAAATCTTAAATATAACATCAAATAGACTAAAGGGCAGTCTATAACATTGACATTCTGTTAAACCTTAACATATCAAACATTGATAAAATTTAAAACACTTAAATTTTCATCATCTAGTAAAATACTAATCTCAAAGGTTATCTAAACTATTATATGATATAAACTATGAATAACGAGTCCTAATCTCACTGTAATTTCATGACATAAATATAATATTTCAATAAAATATATTCCCATGGTAATTCAAATTTTGTGTTTCAGAGAATTAAGAAAAATAAAATAGTAACAAAAATAATTTCATTTATAACCTATATACATTTTCATTATATAAAAAATCATCTTCATCAATAATAATTCATTAAAATGGACCAAAAATTATTCTAAAAAGATACCCTTATTTTTAAAAAATATGTATTACTTTAAAATTTTACTAGGGACAAAACATTACAATGGGTGATCATAGATTATTAGTAAGTGGAAACATAAGCGCTAAAATTAAAATATCATAAGTGAGAATATGTTGAGTGTATGTGTATAATCAAAACAAATTAATGATATATTCCCAATGAATATTTGATAATAAATCATGATATATTAATTGGAATAAACTAATAATTGAAACAATGAGTTTTATAAAAAATTAAATATACATAAATCATCAAACATGATCAATTGAACATAAGAAATATTTTGGAATAATTATAAACAAAGGATTTATTATCTTTCTGAACCATTCTACCCTTACCTATTAACACTTAAATTTTTTTGTAGTGATAATGGCCATTACACTCACTCAATGTGAAACTATATACTCTCTAACCGATTAATATAAAAAATGTATTTCAAGTCATGTAATCCTTATCCCAATACACTATAGGGAGATATTGGTCTCATCCATCTCATAATCCATACATTAGTATTTCTTAAGAAAATGATAACCATGTCATTAAAAAAACCATAAAAAAATTGTTTTCATGAAATTTCTAAATGATTATATAAAGACCCCATGGAATGATAATGGGTTTCATGTCCTTTTCTAAATTGAATTACCATAGGTATGAAGTCATAGTTTCATCAATAATCATGATAAACACATTTTAAATATACGAGAGACAAATGAAATCAAGAAACATTATATTTAAATACCCATAAAATAAGATAATATTTCGTATTTACACATTATAGGTAATTATTATATGATTTATTCTATAATTCCCACAACTAATCTATAATTAAGAAACTCCATTGTCATGAAACTGCCTGAGTCGACCATGAACTGGTTCCCCATACCATCCCTCAACAAGTCCTGAGAGGCATTCCTGATCGTCCTAGGATAGAGACATGAACATAAGGCATCATTAGAGTGACAAGGGAATAATATCACCTCATATAAACAATTAATCAACAAATGGAATGAAATGGACTGCCTAATAAACATTTACTTAAAAGTTGAACTGAACATTATTTTCCACATGGAAGTGAAAGTACCACGGAACCAAAAAACACAACCAATTAAAACTGAAATATAACTATCTCCATGTGACCCCTTTGGTCACTCTCCAACACAATGATTAGACATCACCGAAGGAAATCAAACTCGAGGTGAAACCTACACAAGGTCTAAAAACAGAAGAAGTCTATAGGTGACAGTATTAAAACTTTGTTGGATAGCCCAATATTCTATCCCCAGTAAAATTACAATAAACTAGAATAAGCATTAATTACATGATTTAAATATAATATATAAAAGTGTGCTTTACAAACATGGTTTTATTCTATAATAATTAAACAATAAAATTCTTTCTCATTTTCATAACCCGAAAATTCATATAACCAAATTCCGTGAGTTAAAACTTCAAAATAAATACAATTTACAAGAGGGATTGATTAAGGAATCTAAAATTTTATATAAAACACACATTCTACTCAATTTACGAACCAAACACACTTTATTCCAATGGTGAGTACAAAATAGCCAATGAGCACAAGTCAGAGGAACACCCCTAGGCACTTGTTCGATGTGGCCCCCTCGTACGTCGTATCTCGGTGTAAAGGTAACCATAAAAAATATTTGTTCTCATGCACAATATACTAGTAGAGAACAAATAATCATAACCTAGAGGTCCCTAACATAATTATCAATGTTATGATCATGTTTTCATCATCAAAGATTCAATGTGAAACTGGGATGAAACCACTTCGAAACATTAACATATTAGTACACATCCTCCCAAAGAGATTCCCAGGTTTCTTTTTAGTGCTCAATCTAGTTACACATAGTATAAAAAAAATTCACATTAAAATTATATTCCCAAATAATATACACCCAAATAACCCACAAACATTCTTCACATTTCTTTTACAGATCCACAAACTTATTAAAATTTTTATAAAACAACTTCATGAAGTATAACGAGGTTTTGCACATAAAATCTATCCAAAAATTAAAATTTTAATGAAAAAAACAAACCATGACCATATCAAACCATATTTGGAATCCCCAATACCAATTAATAAATCAATTTCATGACCATAAATCAGCTCCAAATGATTCAACATGAAGTACAAATGAAAACCATTTTTACATGAAAATTTCCAAAAAAATCCCATAATAATTCTTCACCAAAACAATAGTAATCAATATTACCAATTCAACTATTCATAAATAGTTGGAAACACACCATGGTAATTAATAGTAAATTTTATCAAACCCCTCAATAACATAGGTTTCACATTCAAGACCCATCCATTTCTATAATGCTGACAAACATGCCATTTATTCAGAACACATGACAGAACACCCTAAAAACCAATACTCACTTCATTATAAAACCAATAAATAGATTGGAACCCAAATTAAAAAAAACAATGATTCACATGGTTTTACTCTTTTTAAAAATCCAAAAAATAATAATTTTATATCACCTTGAGAACACATAAGCCAACCGAGCAGTTTCCCAAAAACAAAGCATTCAGCAATTAATAAAAAACTATATTTAGCATAGAAATTGATAAAAAAACTAAACTTTCTCAAAAAATTTTATTTAAATAGATAAAACATGTTCTAAACATTATATTTTTGGTGTTAAATCAAATTGATCATTTAAAAAAACACTTAGTGAACACACATTAACCAAAACACAATGATTTTCACAAATAACGAATAAACTACCATTTTTACACACTAAATTATTTAACAAATCATTGAAAAACTATACCAAAATTATATATAATGTGAAAAAAGTAATAAGTAGATGAATCCTGAATTATAAAGGCAGTGCTTGGGAGAACCTACCTCAAAACCAAAAAGTAATGGAAATTCAAACTCGATAATACCTTTTGAGAGGTTATAAACAAAAAACCTATGAATACTAGCCTAATATTTGAAGAAAAAAACATCTATAATCAGTGGATAACATAACCATAGGTCGTTCATGACTACGAGACAAGATATATCCAAGAAAAATTTGAAGGAGGATGAGGACAGAAGTGAAATGAGAAGAAAACTCACCTTGACAAATAGAGAACTCTTTATTTTACCATAGATACACACCCTTAGAGGATAGGGAATGTATTGGAACTCAATTTAGAGTCTCTTTAGGTCTAGAAGATCTATGGAAAGAATATTTATGGGAATAGATTAAAATAGAAATTATTTATGAATGAAACTATTTATCTTCTAAAACTTGGACTATAAGGACCTGACCTTATAACATTATATAGTTTTTAATTAAATGAATAATTCATATTGAGGATATTTTCAGGTTTAGGGTTTTTAGAAAATTAGGCATAACATTTACATTACAACTTGAATATTAAATTTAGACACTACTACTAAGTATCCATTTTTTTCATAAAATAAATACACTTAAAAAGAAACATGTCTAGTTCCATGTTTTTTATAGCATGACTTTTCCTTGATCCCATCCTTGAACCTATTCAACTTTATGTCTTGTGGAAAAGATTTCAAAAACATGGGATGAGAATAAAAAGATCTGTAAGGGTTATAAAATAAGGAAGGATATCATTATCCCATCAATAAATAAAAATCAATGAAACCATACTTTTCAATCATAAAATACCTTACGAAATCCTAAGATTTATGAATAACACACACAAATCATAAATCATAAAGATTACATACGGAATCCATATCAAATATACATTGTAGCTATCACAACTACATTATGGAGTTAAAATTAGAATACCCATCATGGTATATTCTCTAATTATCTTAGGAGAAACATCATGTTTACCTCCACCATGTTACCCAATGCAATAGAGATCTATCTCGGGCTCACCCGCCCTAGGTGTATCATAGAACCACCCGTATACGTAAAAAATACCCAATAACTATAACATAATCATAACATATAACACATGTATAATGCAAAGATAATATTTCCACATTCTAATATATAAAATCAAGATAATGAAATAAACAATGTTTTATCAAATCATTTTCAAACCCATTTAAAAAGAGATTTTTGTATCAAAGTGTCCCATACCACAATGATGATTTTAAATGAATTATCATTTGAAAACATAAATGTACATATAAATAAATCCTAAACCCCATTTTTAAAACATGGACATTAATAATAAAATTTTAGAAGATTATATCTTTAAATCAGTTAAAATGATATTTTAGTTAAAGAGTTTTTTTAACAAAACGAGAGACGCTTGAATAAAAATAATTGAGGAATACCAATTAATAATAACATTATAATATCTCGAGAATAATGGTATTGATGATATAATATGTTAAATAATTTTATATAAAACATATAAGAGTGAATTGGTGCATAACAATAATGAAGTCTCAATGGAAATGTAAATTGAGATGAAATCCCTTATAAAGATGGTATCATTAAATCAAGGATAAATCAATCACATAATTATTTGTGAAAAATATAAATACAGCCAATATAAGTTTATATTATGTGTAAATAAAGAATATTTCATTGACACATATTCATAGGATGACACATTCAATAAGTACAAGTTGAACCCAATGAATTGAAATTGGGTAAGAAGATCCCTTGTAAAAATTCTACAACGTGATGACATTAAAATTTAAAAAATGAGTTGATGAGATAAAAATGTTATATCATCACTTGGAAATAAAGTTTAAATCAATATGGATATATAATAACATATCCAAACATAATAAGAGGTAAATTAAAAGACATAACAAAAAATAATTCTTTTAAAAAGAGGAGGGTGAAAGGTTCGCTAACTGTTTTGGTAACTTTCAAAACCTATGATACATAAAAGAAGGATCATAAAATGAATATTTCAATACTCATAAATAAAATTATATTACATAAATGTACAATCATGGGTAGTAAATATACCACACAAAAGTAAATAGTGGAAAATATAGCAAGAATCTCACGGGAATAAATGTGAGATGAAACCCATTACCTCGTTGTAATCAACAGAGTCATTTGATCAAAAGATAATAACCATCAAATAAATCATCTAATACCATTAATATAATGTTAATAATGATAAAATATATCAAATTTTAGTACATAATACACCACAGGCAATAAATAAGTGGCGAACAATGGAAATATCACAGAATTAAAAGTGAGATAAGAAATCTCCTTACCTCATGTCCAACTTGACTCGATCGTTATTTAATCTCCTAAATAATAAACTAAAGAAAACTTATACTTGACTAAGAACATTTTTCAAGTTTATTATTCTTTTTATATCACTTATTACCATGTTATAAACATAATGTAATCATTTAAGTTAATAACATTTATTTTGTTGATATTTGGTACTTGAGTCAAAAATGAACACCTTGTATTTACAAGTTGTCCTTGTGGTCAATATTCCATTATATCCATAATGAAATTAATTATTTAGATATCATGTATATATATATATATATTTATTTATAATAGTACATAACATTCGAGGTAAGAAATGAAATGCACCATTCATGGAGACGGTAAGCCATACGTACGCATGAACGCTACTTCCATTTCTATTTATTATTTTAATTTAATTAAAAACATAATTATACATTGTTATATTATAATACCAGTATAATATCATATAAAATATTATTAACTCCATCCTTTATATTCCCGACATAAGGAATTAACGAGTCATATCACTTTGAGGGGGTGGTAGTCCGCACTTCCTCTAATGAGATTATCGTAATTACCCACTATGGAAACCATAAAGTATTTCAATAAATGGAAAAATACAGAAGCATAAAGAAAATATAAATATAATATATATCATATATAAATACTGTTCTATAATAATGGCCACCATGATAGGTGGTTGGAGATATTTGAACAATTGTCATTTCGTGAGGCGTTAGTTTTCAATCCACAGAAACATTATGTTTTTCACCCATTAGATGGAGGTGTGTGCAAGTGTAGTTTTAATAATTTTCATGAAACCATCATAGTATATATTTAGGATACTGGTGTTGATACAAAATAAATTAATAAAAAGATTTTAGGGTTGGATAAGTAAAATAAAATAAAACAATTTAAGAGAAACTGCTACCTTTAATTTGGGTAACTCCCTTTGGTTTGAACCAAAGGACTTCTTGATTTTTTTTATGACTAAGTTAAGGCTTCTAGGATGAGGAGGGTTGTGTAGGGAGCTTAAGTGGGCAGAGTTTGGATGATCCAAAAGGCTTGAGAGGTGTGAGGAATTGGTTATTAGTGGTATCCTTTTATAAGGGAGAGGAGGGGATCTTTAGGAACCTGTGATAATATTATTTTATTATATAATTATATTCGGTTTCTAAAGGTCCAAAAAACATTAATGTTAAATTTAAGATGACTCATGCTCTAAATAAATTCATAAAATAATAATTTCTAAGGTTTTAAATTTAATTTTAATATTTATAATCTTATTTACTTAAATATTTTATTAATGAGGTAAATACTACATCATTATTGTGTCATAATTAATTAAATTTATGTGATGTCTAAAAATTTTAAAAAAAATACCATGATGTAGGAAATCTATTTATATTTATAATGAATATTTATAGTCGAAAAAATATCTTATATAACACCGTGTAAAAATTAATTTACAAAGAGATATTTGTTTATGTCATTTTTGTCGTTACGTTAAATTAATTAATCTAAAGTGTCAATATCACTCCACGTGGCTCCATGGGGTCCCAATATCAACCCAACGATGCCTTCGGTCCACCATGACTAATACAATAATTCAAGGACAATTGTTAAGGTAATTTTGAATTATTATAATATTCTTTTTCCCTTGAATTACATTATTTACCTTTAACAACTGTAAATAAGTGTCAAAAGTTACTATTCACCAGAAAATTATTTTCATCTTATTGAACCAAATTTTACATACTTATAACAACCATGTATGTAAGATTTTTGAAATTAAATTTATAGATGTTGTCAAATTTCATTTAAATGAAAAAGTCAGTTTTTTCAACTGCTACAAAGTGGTTTCACTAATAATCAAAAATTGAAGTTTTTTAGAAAAATACAAAAACATTAGCCTAAGCCATACATGATTTTCAAAATTCAAAAATGATGTCTATTTTTACAAATTCAAAACATAAAAGTGGAAGAAATTAATTTAAAATTAATTCTCATTGTTAAAACAAATAGCGTGTTTTTACGAAACAATAATTATCAAATGATTGACACTTGTTTATGTCCAATTTCGAAGTAAAATTAATTCGATTGACCAAAAATTTCTTAAATGGTAAAAATATATTATAATTACAATTAAAAAACAATTAGATAGATAATATAACTATCTAAATAAATTATATTAAAATATAGTTTTGAATAAAACTACATTATTTTTCACTATTCATTAGAAAATGAACTTTTTTAGAAAAATTCCAAAAATTTACACAATGTAAATATTGATGTCCCCATTCTAAAGAAGGATTTTACTTGGTTAAATAAAATGTATTTATGTGACCAAAATTATATTTAAATAGGGTTTTCCATTAAAAAGCGGTAAATCGTCCTTTTATTGTAAATTATGCCTAAAATTCGATTCATTCACATTTTAAGCCTCTAACTTTTATTGGATAAATGTAAATACATTTAAAAAACATGTATAATCATATTTTAGTTAGTTTTGTTACTTACTTCCAATACAATGACGAGGAGTTAACTAAAATTTAAAATAATAATATTATATTATTAGTGTGCAATGTAAGATTTCAAAGAAACCTGTTGTTGCGTATCAGGTACACTATCGAACATTGAAGCTCCTTTAAAGTAAAATTAATATTTAAATCACAAATATTAATAAATATGAAATATTTCTTATTCTTTATTTACCTGGGATGTTGCATCCTTCACCCTTTTGGAAATTTCATCCTTGCAATTTTAAAATTGGGCTTGGAAACTTCATTAAAAGTCCCACATCGGAATGGAGTTAGTAAAACTATCACTTTAGAAGAAAGAATGAAAAGTACAATGGTCACCGAAGATAACCCGTACTAGGATTTCATGTAGGAAAACATGTATATGGAAGAGAGGAAAAATAGTCAAGTTCTGATGGAGAGTGATATAAAACATTATTAGGAGAAACTTATCCACCATAAAATCTCAAAGTTATGATGTGTTAAATGGTCTTTGATTACCCAGTAGGAATCGTAAACCAAAAACATTTTTGTTTTAAATTGCTTTTCATAATTTGGAGGAATTAATTTACTACATAGATTAAGAACATAAGGAGATATACTTACCTTTCAGTAGAGTTTCATCCTTTAATAAGTTTCTAACAAAAATTTTCTTTTCTCCAAACTAAGAGAATTCAAAAAGACTTGGTCACATAAAAATCAAAATAATCATCTTCTTGAAAATCACATAATTTACAAAATTACAACTATATATTTCCCTTGTCTTTAGACATCAGTTAACCCAAAACTATTAGTGCGAGATCAGATAATACCTAAAAAGGATAATCTTTTACAAAAAAAACTACTCTTAATCTACAAAATATTTCAAACAAAACCCAATCTTCAACAATGACCATTCAAAAAAAATTAAATTTTCGTAAAATTCATCAAATTTGATCCATACTAAGATTTAAACCCTAATCTCATAAGGATTAAATTACATAGTCTTAGAAGAAAACATTTTTCTCCAAATAACAACAGTTACTCATAAAGTCTCATATTGAAAAGTAATTAACCAAATCACTTGTTCTCCATGATAGGTTAATCATTTTCATAAATAAACCAAATATTCATATGTCCACAATAAAAACATAGATTCTTCCAAAATAAAATTTCAATAATTATTCAACAATTGAAATCCAGAGTACTCAATCTTTCATAGGCATATTGTGTTTCCTCAAAAGAGAGAACATCTTCCATAATAGCCTTTATCTCTTAATCACTAAATCATTTTTCATTACAATGTATATCCATTTGATAAAACATAAGTACCATAAATAAATTTATTCTTTATCTAAAAAAATGTTTTAATAAAATAATAAGTCATACTAACCAGGATGTTCAATTAGGCTAGTGGTAGGAGATTCACCCTTGTCACCATTTGTTTGTGGGTTCGATTCCTACATCCTTACCAGATGTGATGGATTGTCACCCATCCTACGAGTTGTCCTTTTTATAAAACTGAAAACTAACCCAAACATGGTTTAACCTCAATGGTTTACTTATACCTTTAATTTTCTTCCAAATTCATTATGATCCCAACATATTAATTCTTGATGTCTTATTTCCCCACCATATGATAAAATAAAACTATCCCCAAAATGAAGAACACCATACCTTGATCATGGTTTCCATTTGGTTTCTTCGTCATCCTGTTCACGTAGGTAGAAGGTCCATTCATTGTAACAATGATTTAGAGATCCTTAAAAATAAGTTGCTTTCTCCATCCAAATACATCTGGTACAACATGGGTCATATGGGTGTTCACAGAACAATTATTTTGGAAAATAATCATGTATGACATATAATTTCAAAACAACTGATAAAACATGATTTCTATAAAATAGTCGGACCGAATTATAATTGAAACTTTCAATTAATGGTCCTTTTAAATACCAAAGTTATGTGCTGAGATACTATATTGTAAAATCAAATATAAATAGGTTGTACAAGGGTCTCATTCTTCAACACCTTTTTTAAAATAATAATATGCTTCAAAATTTTTTGATAAAGTAAAATATTTGAAAATACCTTGATAATATTTACCTTTCTTAAACATATGAAAATATTGTTAATGTAGAATTTTTCTAAATACAACCCATGATCCACGATGATAACGAGGTATAATAGAAGTGTTTTATATCTCAAAAAACTACTTGCAAGTGTTTTTTATGCGAGAAAAAGTTTCACAATCATCCGAACATGACTTTGAAATAATTATTACAAACATGTCATCAGGAAGGGATAGAAATTTCGTTTGAGATCCTCCTCCTTCCATTTGTAACTGACATTCCTTGATCTGAAAAAGATATAAAACAAGGATCTAACTAAAATAATAGACATAGGTACTAACCATGTGTCCAACAAAAACTTCTAATCGCTAATGTTGTCTAAACCGACCTTTGATAAAAACTATAAGGACCTGACCATATAACATTACATAATATTGGATTAAATGAATAATTCATATTGTGGATCTTTTCTGGTCTAGAGTTTTAGAGAATTAGGCATAACAATTACATTACAAATTGAATATTACATTTATAAACTAATAATAAGTATCCATTTTTTTCATAAAATAAAAACACTTAAAAAGAAACATGCCTAGTTCCATGTTTTAGATAGCATGACTTTTCCTTGATCCCATACATGATCCTATTCATCTTTAAGTCTTGTGGAAAACATTTAAAAAACATGGGATGAGCATAAAAATCTCAGTAAGGGTTATAAAATATGGAAGGAGATCATTATCCCATCAATAAATACAAATCAAAGAAACCATACTTTTCAGTCATAACATACCTTAAGAAATCATAGGATTTTTGAATAACACACACAAATCATAAATCATAAAGGTTACTTATGGAATTCATATCAAACATACATTGTAGCTATCACATCTATATACAGAGTTAAACTTGGAATACCCATCATAGTATATTCCCTAATTCTCTTAGGAGAAATATCGCGTTTACCTCCGTCATGTTACTCAATGCATTGGAGAGCTATCTCGGGCTCACCCGCCCTAGGTTTATCACAGAACCACCCATATATGTCAAAAATTTACAATAAAAATAACATAATCATAACATATAACACATTTATAATGGAATGATAACATTTCCACATTCTAATATATCAAATCACGATATTGAAATAAACAATGTTTTATCAAATCATTTTAAAAACCATTTAAAAAGAGATTTTTGAATCAAAGTGTCCCATACCACTATGAAGATTTTAAATGAATTATTATTGGAAAACATTAATTTAAATATAAATAAATCCTAAAACTCATCTTTAAAAAATGGACATTAATATGAAATATTTAGAATAATAAATCTTTAAATCCTTTACAAAAAATATTTTAGTTAAAGTGTTTTTAACAAAAAGAGAGACACTTGAATAAAAATAATTGGGGAATAAAATTTAATCATAACTTTATTATATCATGAGAATAAAGTTATTTATGATATAATATGTCAAAGAACAGTAAATACACCATAAAAGAGCGAAATGGTGCATAACAACAATGAAGACTCAATGGAAATATAAATTGAGATGAAATCCCTTATAAAGATGGTATCCTTAAATTAAGGATAAATCAATCACATAATTATGTGTGAAAAATATAAATACAAACAATATAATTTTATATTATGTGTAAAAAAATCAGAGTTCATTCACATATATTCATAGTATGACATATTCAATAAGTACAAGTTGAACCCAGAGAATTGAAATTGGGATAAGAAGATCCCCTGTAAAAATTCGACAGCCTAACAGCTTTAAAATTCAGTAAATGAGTTGATGAGTTAAAAAGGGTATCTCATCACATAGAAATAATTTTTACATCAATAAGGATATAGAATAAAATATCCAAACATTATAATAGGTAAATTAAAAGATATAACAAAAAATAAGTCTTTTAAAAATAGGAGGGTGAATGGTTTCCTTACTGATTTGGTAACTTACAAAACATATGCTACATGAAAGAATGATCATACAATGAAGATGTAAATACTCATAAATGAAATAGTATTACATAAAAATACAATCAAAGGTAGCACACACACCACACAAAATGATATAGTGGAAAATATAGCATAAATCTCACGGGAATAAATGTGAGATGAAACCCTTTACCACGTTGTAATCAACTGAGTCATTTGATCAAAAGTTAATAACCATAAAATGAATCAAATAATACCATGAATATAAAGATAATCATGATAAAATATATCAAATGTCCGTAAATAATACACCACATGCAATAAATAAGTGGCGAACAATGGAAATATCACGGAATTAAAAGTGAGATATGAAATCTCTTTACCTCGTGTCTGACATGGATCGATCATTATTTAATCTCCTAAATAATAAACTAAAGTTAATTTATACTTTCTTAATATCCCTTTTCAATATTATTATTCCTTTTATATCACTTATTACCATGTTATAAACATTATGTAATCATTTAAGTTAATAACATTGATTTTGTTGATATTTGGAACTTGAGTAAAAAATGAACACCTTATATTTACAAGTTGTCCATGTGGTCAATAGTCCATTATATCCGGAATGGAAATAATTATTTAGATATCATATATATCATATATATCCATTATATATATATATATATATATATATATATTTATAATAGTACATAACATTTAGAGGTAAGAAAGGAAATGCACCATTCATGGAGACAATAAGCCGTACGTACGCATGAACGCTACTTCCATTTCTATTTATTATTTTAATGTAATTAAAAACATAATGATACATAGTTATATTATAATTCAAGTATAATATCATATAAAATGTTATTAACTCCATCCTTTATAAATCTCACATAAGGCATTAACGAGTCATATCACTTTGAGGGGGCAATAATCTGCACTTCCTCTAATGAGATTATCGTATTTACCCACTATAGAAACCATAAAGTATTTTTATACATGAAAAAATACCGAGGTATAAAGAAAAAATAAACATAAGATATTTCAAGTATAAATACTATGACATCATAATGGCCACCATGAGAGGTCGTTGGAGATATTTGAATAATCATCGTTTCGTGAGGCATTAGTTTTCCATCCACAGAAACATTATATTATTCACCCATTAGATGGAGGTGTGTGTAAGTGTAGTTAGAATATTTCTCATAAAAACATCCTAATATATATTGAGTATACTGGTTTTTTTACAAAATAAAGTAATAAAAAGTGTTTAGGGGCTGGAGAATTAAAATAAAATAAAACAATTTAAGAGAAACTGTTACCTTTAATTTGGGAAACTTCCTTTTGTTTGAACCGGAGGACTTCTTGAATTGACTTATGCCTTAGTTAAGGCTTCTAGGATTATTAGGGTGATGTAGGGAGCTTAATTGGGATGGTTTTGGATTATCCAAAAGGCTTGAGAGGTGTGAGGAATTGGTTAGAAGTGGTATCCTTTTATAAGGGAGAGGAGGGGCTCTTTAGGAAAGTGTGATAACATTATTTTATTATATAATGATATTCGGTTTATAAAGGACAAAATATTATTAAAGATGAATATAAGATTACTCATGGTTGAAATAAATTCATCCAATTTTAATTGGATAGGTTTTGGATGTAATTTTAATTTATATAATCTTATTTATTTAAATCTTTTATTAATAAGGTAAATACTACATCATTATTGTGTCATAATTAATTTAATTTATTTTATTTATAAAAATTAAAAAACAAATAACATGATTTATTAAATCTTTTATTATTTATAATTAATATTTATAGTTGAAAAACTAACTTATATTAAACCATGTAAAAATTAATTTACAATGAGATATTTTTTTTTGTCAATTTTGTCTTTACTTTAAATTAATTAATCTAAAGTGTCAATATCACTCCCAAGAGGCTACGTGTGGTCCCAAAATCGACACAAGGATGCCTAAGATTGGCCATGACTCATAAAATAAGTTTAGTACAAGTGTTAAGGTAATTTTGAATTATTGTAATATTCTTTTTACCATAAATTACCTTATTTACCTTTAACCGCGGTAAATAAAAGTCAAAATCTACTATTCACCAAAATATTATTTTCATCTTATTGAATGGAATTTTACTTACTAGTAACAACCATGTATGTCATATTTATGAAATTAAATTCACAGAAGGGGTAAAATTTCCTTTAAATGAAAAATTCATTTTTAAAGTGGTTTCACTATTCATCAAAAATTGATGTTTTTCAGAAAAATACCAAAACTTTTTCCTATGATTTACAGGGTATTACAAATTCAAAAATGATTTCTATTTATCCAAATTCAAAAAATAAAATTGGCATTAATTAATTTAAAATTAATTTCTGTTGTTAAAACAAATAGCGTGTTTTTACGAAACAATAACTATCATAAATTGACACTTTGTTTTATGTCCAATTTCAATGTGAAATTAATTCCAATAACAAAAATTGTATTAAATGGTGAAAATATATTCTAATTATACTTTAAAAACAATTCAAAATATAATATAACTATATAAATAAATTAAATTAAAACACAGTCTTGAATTAAAATACAATATTTTCAATATGCATTAGAAAATGAACATTATCAGAAAAATTCCAAAAATTTACACAATGTAAATTTTTATATCTAAATTATAAAGAAGGATTTTAGTTGGTCAAATATAATGTATTAATGTGACCAAAATTTTATTTAAATAGGGTTCACCATTAAAAGGTGGTAAATCGTCCTTTTATTGCAAATTATGCCTAAAATTAGATTCATTCACATTCTAAGCCTCTAACTTTTATTGGATAAATGTAAATACATTTAACAAACATGTTTAATCATATTGTAGTTATTTTTTTTCATTCCCTCCAATACAATGACGAGGAGTTAAAAACCATTTAAAATTATAATATTATATTATTAGTGTGCAAATTAAGATTTCAAAGAAACCTGTTGTTTCCTATCATGTACGCTATCGAACATAGAAACCCATTTAAAGTAAAATTAATATTTAATTCACAAATGTTAATAAATATGAAATATGCCTTATTATTTATTTAACTAGGATGTTACATGGATGATTTGAGATACCTTGAGGAATTTTGTCATGATCCCCAATGAGGATGAGGTCCAAAGAGGGAAAATCGACCATGGGGGTGCGCCTAGGGTTTGTGGTCTTGAGTGAGAGATTTAATTTCTGAAAAGTACTAAACAATGAATATGCTATAAATGAATTTTTTTAAACTATAAATGGGCTCTTGGGCTGGCCCAATACCTGAATAAATTACCCAAATCCACTATTATTATAAATTTTTAAGAGGTCCAAATGGAAATAGTGATTTTAGTAGGTCATGGGTGGCCATGTGGGTAGTGTAATGGGTGAAAAATGATAAAAACAATTGAAGGTTTAATAAAAGAAACAAATTTCATTTTAAAATATGGAAATGAGATTACTATTTGGACCAAATCTTCAAGTAACCACCCATTTCTCCCAAACCCCCAAAAATGATATAGGGAACCCAGGATAGTGTGATTATATACATATAGAACTTAAAAAGTAAACATTCACCTCACCCAAAACCAATGAAAGGAATGTGATTTCGAAAAATCCATATCCAAAACAATACATGAAAAAATTAGGTGTGACAATTATCCCCACCATTAAATATTTTTGCCCCCTGAAAGATATAACACATTCTAACTAATTGATCTACACTAAAGAATAACTCATAAACACAATCCTGCCTCTTAAACCAATGAAAATTCACCCACCAAAATGGATATTAAGTCTCTTTTTTGAAATAAAACAACAAATTATTACCACTTCCCATGAATTATGGGAAGGATAAAGCCACTCATCCACAAACGATCCAAAAATATATGGTTGGGCCTTCTCTAAAATATACAAATAAACACCCAAAGAAAATAACATCAAGAAAGAAAATGATTTCATGGTGGGCGAGAATATACTCCCCACCACTAATAACCAACCAACAGTGACCAAACATGATTTCCACATGATCTTGAATTATCCCTCACCCAAAGAGGCCTTCCAAACTCCCTTATAACGGCCTACTAACGAAGGCCATGAAAAAGACATCATGACCTTTTAAACTTATATATAATGAGAATAGGGGATAATAACATAGCCAAAACATCTTTCCCGGACAAAAAACCACCAGCACACTGGGAGGGGGTGGGGGGAAGGTGCCCAATGATTGGACGGCAGAAACCAATGTTGAAACCAACCACCACTATTCACCTATGGATGAATAAAAAAATTACATGATCGTGTAACATGTGTTGTCCACACAATAACACTAAACAAAAGCTCGAATCTATGATGGTATTACTATTGACACTGTATGAGGGGTATGTCCAGCACGCCCTTTTTGGAAAAAGGAATTCACAGCGATGAGAAACCGTAATAAAACAGAAAAAACCACCACACCATAATGGTGGAGGAAAAAACTTAACTAGACTATGTCCACCAATAGGATTCATAACAACAAGCTACCTTCACTCTGACACATATGGATGAAGCTTTGATGGTTGAATCATCCACTTCCTTTCAGTCAAGAGTTAAGGATCACAACACCCCATGAAAATCACTAGCTCAAACAAATCACCTTTACCGAAATAGAGATCTAGAATATACACATCATTATTCTTTCCCACTCTAAACAAGGAGTAGAATGAATAAGGAACATGGTGAATTCCATCAATATCACCGATCAAAACTACCAAAACTAAGAGAATCACCATATCTGGAAGGTGTTGTAATATGACTCCAAAAATTTATCTATTCAAAAAAATGGGCTCAGGAATTATTCAAACAGTTGGATTTAACCCTAGAAATGAATCCATAGGATGAGTAACTAAAAATATTCTCAATGGGGAACTATCTAAGGCAACATCAAAACATCCATCATATAATTATAAATTAACTAAACATTTCTCCAAATCATATCCACCAAGAAGGTTACATCTCAAGAAATATCAAGAGTTTCACTTCTAAATAATATGTAAACATACCAAAAAAACACACACTTCTAAAACATGATAATTAAACCCACATAAAAATTAGTTTACAAAAAAATCATCTTAATTATCTTTTGAAAAAAAAACTGACTTGGTATATTTTCACATTCACTAATGGTGTTTCATTGAGTCTCACTCAAATGCACATTCTTGTGTATCCCCAAGAACCCAGCCACTATTCCATACCATGAATCAATAAACATATCTATAAAAACCATGAATGTGAGCACCCATAAAAACAAAAAAATTTAAAACAAACATCCTCATTTTACAAGAACAAAAAATTAAACCCAATTAAAAAATCATGTACCTTCAACAGGCACACTAACCACCAAGTAAAAAAACATTTTACTATTTCCACACAACAATCCATTTTACCAAAAATGAAAAATAATCCCCATAGGACTCTATCAATATACTCTCCCTTTATTCAAACCATTTTTTAACATCTGAAAATACAAATCTTTTTCAGGGACCATTAGATCTAGAACCCAATTAATTTATTTTAAAACATCTACCAAAACAAGAATTCCCTTCAAACATCCCTTAACAATTTTATAAAATTCATCATTGTATCTTTTCGTAATCCAATGACCACACAAACCAAGAACGTTTATATGAAAACAAAAACCACTCAAAACCAATTTAGAAAACCAGTTGATTAGATTCAAACACTTTTAAATGGACGAAAACACCCTTTTTAAAACAACGTTTTAGAATCACTTCAAAATGATCCGTGCATTCTAAACAATTTATTTCAAATAACCACATGTTTGGATTAGGGAATATCATACCCCATTAAATTATTTTCACTTTATTCCTAATATTTGTTTTCACAAAACCAAACCATTCAAAATATTTCTTTTCTTCAAATTATGAAATCGAATTTCCCCAATTCTCACACGAGCATTAAAAAAATAATTTTTTAATTCAATAAATGTCCATGACACAAACAAAATGGAACTAGTGTCGATGGGTGACATGACCATATTATTGGAATCCACATGTTGAACACCCCCCCCCAAACTCAAATATCCTTCTCCAGACCATGCCCTAGCTCGAAAGGGATTTACAAGACCTATGGGCTCACAAAGACCATTATTCCAACTCATCATTTCATATCCCAACACCAAACAATAAACAAGAACCAGGGACACTAATAAAACAAGGCATCCCCTGGAAACATGAGAATCAGAATGAGAAATAGTTCACGATGCTCTTCCCGCACATACCCCTCATGTCTTGAAAATCATACTACACCTACCTTGATTTCCCATAAATAAAAAGGTCACTCTAAAAATCAAGGTCCACTTAGATCCAACCTCCCATTGATTCCATTTTGTCCTGAACCATCATGTGTCGACCCTAAACCGCTCCCCCATACTAGCCCATGAAGAGTCCCAAAGAGGAATTCCCGATCCTCCTGAGATGACGACAAGTACTGAGGTCATTATTAGATATACAAGGGAATAATTTTTCCCACATATAAATTATTAAACAAAAAGTAGAAAGAAACAAACATCCCAATATACATTTATATAAAAGTTATATAGAACATTATTTTCACATGGAGGTGAATGTACAACTGAACCAAATAACTCATCCAACCAAACATTAAAAATAACTATTTCATGTGCCCCCTTGGGTCACTGTACAAAATAATGATGAAATATCTCCTTGAGAAATTTGTGTCTAGTTGATACCTGTACAAGGGATAAAAACAGAAGAAGACAATTTCTGTGAGTATTAAAAATATGTAGGCTTTGCCAATATTCTATCCCAATGCACATCAATTAAAATTAAAGAAATATAAATTCCAAGTTTGAAATACAATATAAGAAATCATGTTTTCCAAACATGATTCCATGCTATAATAATTACTAAATAAAATAGTAACCTTTTTTCATAACCAGAAAATGCTTGTAACCTATTTTAGGAAGATGAAACTTCAAAATAAAAAAAATTTCTGATAGGGATAATTTAAATATTGTACACTTTTAAATAAAACACACACAATTCTGAATTTATGATCCAAACACACCATAATCTTATGGTGAGTACAAAATATCCAACAAGCAAAAGTCATGGGAACACCCCTAGGCCCAAGTTCATTATGGCCCCTTGGTACCTCATATCTCAATGTAAAAGTAACAGTAACAAAATTTCCTTTATCATGCATGATTAATTAGTTGGGAATATCTACCCATAACATAGTGGTCCCAAAAATCATCATCATAGTATTTTTAGTGTGTTCATCATCATACTTGCTATGTGAAATAGGGACAAAACCACTTCGGATTACTTGCATACTAGTACACGTCTTCCCACCAAGATACCTGGGTTTCTCTTTAGAGCTCAATAAAGTTACACATATTTTCAAATACACTTTTCACATGAAAATTTCACTGCCAAATCATACACACAAAAACATCCACAAAACATGCTTCCCATTTCTTTAACGGATCAATAAACAACTTAAAATTTACAATAAAACAATTTCAAGAAGTACAACAAATATTTCCACATAAAATTAATTCTAAATGATATTTTAGGGAAAACAACCCCCAATACAATATCAACCCATATTTTAAAGAAAAAAACAATTAATTAATCATTTTCCTATACCAAAAAATGGATCCAAATGATCTAATTATAAGTATACATAAAACCAATTTTTTCGAGGAAAATTACAAACAGGCCATTTAGATGTCTTCACAGGAAGAAAATTTGTCAAAATAACCAAATAAAATATTCATAAAGAGGTGTAAAGAAATCATTTTTAGTAACAGGATATTTAATTGAACCACTCAATAACTCCGGTTACATATTCGAGACCCACCAATTTCTATAAAGGTTCCAAATGGGCCATTTACCATGAATATGTGCCAAAACACCCTAAAAAAGAATACTCATATTATTATAAAACCCAAAAACATATTGGAACCCATATAAATAACCGATATACATTTATTTACATTCTAATAATATTTTTCAAATTCCAAAAAAATCATTTTATATCAACTTGAGCACATAAAAGCTAACCTGGAATCTTACCGAAAGCTAGGCATGCAACAATTACTAAAAAACAGTATTTAAATTGAAAAATACTATAAAAGAAAATTATAATGAATTTTTATTAAATAAATAATACATGTTCTAAAAAATATAATTTAGGTGTGAAAGAAAATGGATCATTTAAACACGCACTTAGTGTTCACACATTAACAAAAAATGATTTTAAAAAAAAAGTCACAATATAATCTTCTTACACAATAAATAATTAAACCAAAGGAGGGAAAAATATGTAGTATAAAAATAAGGTTATAAAAGAAATAAACGGATGAATGATGGATGAAAATTTAGTTCTTGGGAGAACCTACCTCAATACCATGAAAAAATGGAAACACACACCCGATAACACCTTCTGAGAGTTTATAAACCCTAAACCTATGAATAAAATCCCAAAAAGAGAAAATTACCAATCAAAAATCATGTTATAAGATAATACTTGGTATAGAATGAACAAGGGAGAAGATAGAGAAAAGAAAAATTTGAAGGTGGAAGAGGAATGAGGAGAAAGGAGAAAGAAAATCACCGGGATAACTAGAGAACTCTTAATCTTCACTTATATCCACATCCACAGTGTATATGGAATGTCTTAGAACTCAAGGTATATTCTCTTTATGTATGGATGAATCAGGGGGAAAATATTTGGGGGGAAAATAGTAAAAATTAATTATTAATGAAAGAAACATGTTACCTTTTCAAATCTAGACGATTTGTGATACTTGAAGAAGTTCATCGTAATACCCGATAAAGATGAGGTCCAAATATGAAAAATGGAAGATAGGGGTTCACATAGGGTTTATTGGATTTATTATAAGGTGTAATAACCATAAAATATTAAATAAGGAAAATGATATAAATAAAAAAATATTTTTTTGTAACTTGAAATGTGCTCCTGGGCTAGCCCAATACCAGAATAAATAACCCAAATATGACATGAGTTTTAAAACCTAAGGGGTGATACAATATATTGTGGTTTGAATAGGCTAGTGGAGGCCACTTGGGAAGCAGAATAGGTTTAATATGTTAAAAAATGAAGGTGTTATAAATTAAATAAATTTTGTTTTTAAATATGGAAATGGGCTCATGGTTTTGCCCAAATCATGAAGTGACTAACCTTTTCTCCAAAAACCACGAAACAATATATGGGGAACCCATGTTAGGATGATTATCCATTGATAGATCTTCAAAATTAAATATTCAACTCATGCAAACCCCATGAAATTGATCAGGATTTCCAACTAACCGGATCAAAATGAATACATAAAAAACCATATGTGACAAAGTAGACACACTTATATTAGTTTAATCATGAATAAAATATTATCAGATTATCGAAATTAGATGAAAAATAATTCACGTACTGATTATGTAATTTAAAAAAAAATACATGAAGTGTAAAATCATCTAATTGAATGAAAAAATACATTACAAATAATTTTTATAGATTTTGTTTATATTATAATTTTAATAATAACCTCTTTTAGGCCTAAGATATGTTAAAGGAAGATGAAATAGATATTCAAAAATTTTATTGTGCATTATGGAAATTAATGTTGAAGAAAATATTTGATATATTATAACCATTTTATAAGAAAAATTTTATAAAAAATTAATGTATATAATTTACTTATTTAAATATTTAAAATAGTGATATATTGATTATATAACAGAAAAATTGTCGGGGAATGATTTATTAATAGAGAAACATTTAAAGATGTTATATTTTTTTTTATCAAAATTGAATCAAATGGAAAACATTTAAAATAGATTTAATTTTATAATATTTTTTAAAAAATTAAATTTTTCTAAAAATGAAATTTTAAATCAAATTTGAGTGAATTAATTTTGATATATTTTAAAACATTAGGATAAAATAATTTTTTTAAAATAATCCCTATGGAAATCCTTAATGTGACATAAAAACCCCTTACTAAAACCATCACATACCAATGAATTATAATAATTTATATAAAAAATGTGATAATATACATATAATGTTTACTTAAGGTACTACAATTTTAAGTTAATTTAAATAATTACACTTTTTAATCATTAAATATTGATATGGAAGAAAAATATTTATTCAAAATGGTTGGTGATAATTCATATTAGTGATGCATTTTAAAACACAACAAAATTTAAAAAAAAGAACAATTTGTTAAAAATAATTAATTTAATAGTAATTTAGGATGTATAAAATATAGTAATGTAAATTAGTTGATAAAAGATAAAAGAACTTTTTATGATAATAGATAAAATTTTATACTCATGTTAAAAGAATATTGAGTCATGGAATCCATAAAAACATTATTAATACCTAAATCAATACATTGAAGGGAAAATAACATGAAATTAAACATCAATTACAATGAATAAAACATTATTAATTAATTATAAAATCATATAGGTGTTATATACAAAAAATAAATAAGATCAGTCACATAAAACAAAACAGGTATCAATGAATGAAATTTGAGATTACAACCCCTATGACATTTATAAATTTGAATAGAAATTAATTATCATGTTGAAATTAACATTGTTATATAAATCCAAAGAAATTAATCATATATTATACTGCAAAAAATTCTTATTCATAATTTTCACCATATAAAAAAGAAATTGAGGAATAACATTAAAATATGTTCTAATAGTGAGAATTTGTGATGAAAACTATTAGATTGTTTCCTTAATTGTTTTATGAAACACTAAAATCATATTAAACATAAATTGTGAAATTAAAAACACTTTTAAAAACCTAAATAATAAATATTACACTTTTATAGTCCTTATTATAATTTTTATATTGATTACATTAATCATTTATATTGTATTATTACCATTAGTTGTTAATAAGTTAAAGTATTTTGCACATGTTTGATAACGATGATATCATCATTCATATTTTGAAACCAAGTTATTAATTAATGTATAACATTAAATTTTTAATATAAATTAACCATATATTTAAAAAATTTGAATTTTGTTAAATAAGTGTTTTGGTTACGTAGTGTGAGAACTCAATTGGTAACGACTTATTTTAGTAGTGTTTTTTATAAGACTAAAAATGGCATATAAAAGTTAGGTTATGTAACTAATATAATGTTCCCCTAAAAATAATTTTTTATTACATAATAATAATATAATAATATCAGTACATGTTTTCCTAGAGTAATCCATTATTCTATTCAATTGAATCATTCATTTAGGTGGTTAAACCAAGCAAAACATGAACCCACATTAACTAGATTGGTGGGCGTGGTTAAGTACGGGTTTATTGTGACATTATATAATTAAAATAGAATAATAATGATACAAAAATAATTTATTTATGAAGAAAAATTATATTTGTGTTTTTATACCATTTAAAAATATATATATATAGAAAATTTAATACATTTCATCATGGGGGAAGGAGTCCTCACGTACGCATGTTTAGCTTACTTATTTCCCAATTCCTGAGTAGGGGGTTAGTGGATATTAAATTAATATTTTATAATCATAATTATTTGATAAATATATCATTTATTCATCATAAAACCATCAATACCCTCCATGAAATGTGTTATTGAAAAAAATGAAGTCGTTTAATGGAGAAGGCAACCCACATGTAAAACTTACAATACTATTTTAATTTTATAAGATGATGGATGTGAAAAAATAAGACTTTTACTAGAAATTAAAATATCATTATAATAATAATACATAATTCATCATATTATTACATAGATAATATATTAGGAAGATTATTATGAATAATAAAAACATAATAACGAGATAATACCTTCATCAAAGAATTGATGATTCCATAAGAATACCCCATGAAATTGAAAACATCAGGATAGATATGTGTAATATCCAAAAACCCACTTAATTTGAGTTTTAGTGAAACATGATCTCATGAATAAATATCTATATTCAAGATGATATGGACTAGGTGTGACGGTTTAAGTCCATTAGTTGTGATATTATACCCTCAGTATCATGTCTTATGATAAATAATAATATAATCAAATATAACTGCATAAATGGCCATATTAAACATAATGATAACTGAATAAATAAAAATTCATGTTTAATACAGGACAAATAATAAATAATGGGTTCCCTACATGTGAATACAAACCAGATTATTAATATACATAGGTAAATAAATAAATATAATAGTGGGGTTCTCTAGAGTTTGTCACAATCTTCTTCTAGCTTCATGCTCTGATGCCAAACCATCATCAATTTTCTCCATTCCTTTAACTAAATACATATACATGAATTGTTCATAATCATGTAGATAACATTTCATGGAGTGTGTGTAGAACCCAGTAGGACACCACCAATGCATCCTTAAATTGAGTGAACATGTATGATATTATATGACATGCTGATAATTAATGTGAATCTATGTAAAAAATCATACAAATTATTCTTATTATAAATGATAATCTATAAACCCTAGTTATACCCACATAATTTCATTTATATAATATATCAAAATGTTCATGGATATATCCTAGTTAATGATTTAGTCTCAACGATTCTCAATAGTCATACATAATATATGCCTCTTAGTTAGACCACATTATACCATCATACCATCCCCATCACTCTCTATCACTCTTTCTTTTAGGCCAGGTCAGATAAACCATTTTTGTCAATGTTTCCAAAATTGGTTATATCTTATAGACCATCATTACCTATTTTACTCTCATGATTAAAAATAAATATGACTTCCCTATTCATATATTAGTCCACACAAGGCTATCATTCCCCATTGTCTATGTCCGTATTGTCTATAATTACCTAGACATAAACATTAAAAAATATCCTATTTTCATACAAAAATTTACATTATTACATTTTACAATATATACTAGTTATATATTTTTTATAATTAGGGTATGATTATTTCATATGTAAATATTACATCCCAAAATGGACACATCCACTTAGAATGCATTTTCTCACAATAAAATTTATGATATAACAATTTATGTTTTCTTAATATATCTTCGCAATTTTCATCCTGACCACATCATTCTCCCTACTCTCCCTAATAAAAATATAAAAACTAATTTTATTATAATGTATGATAAAAAAATTGCATTAGGGAAAATTAAAGGAGAAACCCATTTGTGCATTTAAAAAATATTTAATAATAGAAGAGAATTTTATTTTAATACAAAAAACAGTGATCTAAAATAATAATTTACATGAACATGAAACTATCTTCACTTCCCAAATATTTTCATAAAATACTTCATAATAATAATGAATTCAAAATCATTATTAAGAGTATTTTTAAGAGAACCTAAGAACTGATTGATAAAAATTTACAAATATCATAAGATGTAATCCTAAAGTGTATAATCTATCCCCTAAAAACCCATATATATACTACTTTAAATACAATAATTTCAATGAATATTTTTTTACAATCATATAAAATTCATGTAGGCAACATGGAGTCTGAACATAAAGAACATTATACAATAAGATAATAGTAATATAATAAATATGATAGAAATGAAAAATAAGACATAATCATAAGTTAGTTATATCATACATGATAACATCACATATGAGAAATTTCCCAATCATGGATTAGGTTTACACCTAATCCCACGAATAAAATCTCATTAGAAAAAGAGATTACCCATTGCATTAGATTTCAATCTTGGTGAACCCATCATAACATGTTCAATATTATGTATGACAAAAAAATGAATGAGGTATTTTATTTGAAGAAAAGATAAAATATTTCAAAGGAATCAACCAATCATGTATTTTTTATTGTAGTTGAAAAAACCCATTGATGTATTATATGTTAAAAAAATGCATTCCATTTTCCATTATATCAAAATATTACTCTTAAAATTATTAGAAAGACTCATTTTAAAAAAAATTAATGAAAATATAAACATTCAAAAATTGTATTTATAATTAAAATATTTTCAAAAAAATACTTCCATAAAATAATTTCACGAATATGGGTTTGGAGAAATATATTAAAAAAATAAATCTTTGAAAAGATTTAAAGTGTTGTTTTTAATGTAAATTGTCCCTTACATTCTGTCTAACTCATTAAGTGCATTATTTTTCTTAATAAATAATAAACATATGTTAATGATTTATGTTTTTAAGAAAAATTATCTTATATATTATTCCTAACATTTTTCATATCCATTTTTTAAAAAAAAATATTACATATGTCCTCGTTGTACATTTTGATGATATTTGATGCATATGTCCAAAATACATTTTTTAGGTTGACTATGGTCAAGGATATAATTACTCCATTATCTACAGAATAATAATAATTATATAATTATATATTTTTTATAAATGAATTATAATTTTAAAATTGACACTGAAATATGGTTTGGAAAGATGAACTACGTTGCAATTATTAGGATGATAGAGTATACGTATGCATGAGTAATGTTTCAATATTTAAAAGATTCATATGTAAAAAGGTAAATATTATATTAAACTTAAATGATTATTATTATTTAATTAATAAAATGTTTTTTCTTTTTATAAACTATCCATGTGATGTGGTGATGAAAAAAAATCACATCGCTTCTTGGAGGGTTGATCCATACATACACATAAAAGAGGATATCATTTTTCAATTAATAACAAGTAAATAAAATAGGTTATTTAATAAATTTTTAAAATTATAAAATTTTAAACAAATAATATAAATATATATATATATATATTCATTAAATACATAATAATAACCATCAATGAGTAGTGTTGATAGAAAATTAATTACATTGGTTCATGTGGTTCTTTTCTGTCGTACACTCGAATGACAGTTTTGTTACAAATTTTTTAGAAGAAGATATAGATATTTTATATTTCTTTAACATAGTAACATAAGAGCATATTTGGGACACTAATTTTATTATATCAACATGGTTTGTGAATATTTTAAAGAGGTAAAAGAATATATAAAACTAAAAAACACCTAAAATCAATACCTCTTCATTTTAAAACTACCTTTTATTTTCATGTTATGCACTCTAAGGTGATTATTATTCGATAACTAAGACTTATAGAATATGATTAGGGATGTTATTAAGGGATATAGTCATATATTGTATTATCCAAAAGGATTATGAGATGTGAATAAAAGTGGATAATAAGTTCCCTTTCATAAGTGTGGTGAGTGGCATTCTTATAACTTCTCAAATTATTAAATTAATATAAACAATTATTCATATTAAAATGGTTACAAATTGATATTTTTCTAATATGGGATGATAGTGAGTATAAATGCACCCATATAATATATATTTTATTATTTAGGGTTCTTTTTTCAACCTTATCGTTTTATTTTAACCATATATTTATCCTTTTGACAATTATGATGATAATAAGGTTTTTTTACACTTTAAGGCACAAGAAAGATATCATAATATAAAAAATGATCCATAAATGAACAATGGTAGAAATTTTAAACATTAAAACTTTCAGTAGGGTGAAAATAATATTTTTAAGACTATTAAATCATTTAATAAAACATGGTTAATTCTAAAATATCATTAATGTCACATTTGGAAATACATGAAATATTATCATATAATATATTCTCAAATATTTTCAAAAGGTCCAAAAATTATATTTAATAAAATATTAATACAATATTATATTAATATATTCATCTAATAATATTTTTACTCATTTAAATATCAATTTGAACCATATATTTTGGTCTAACCCCTTAGTTAACAAATATAATCCTTAAGTGTGATAGTGCATTTTTCAATATTAAAGGGTTATAATTTAATTATAATGTTAATATTTATTATAATTGTTAAATTTATAAAATTTTATACCATTTATCATCCTAATTGTAGTATTTTATAATATTAAGGTGTATAAATAAGTTAATGAAGTTTTAGTTAATATAAAATATCATTAATATCATTTAACACTATTCATTTAATTTCAATTTGAAAACTATATGAATTTTTTTCATTAAAATATTAACTTTAATACGTCCATAATATATTATATTTTTTTGGAATGATCTTGTAACACAATATTTTTTTTCCAAATCATTTTACATATATAACTTTTATAGTCATTTATTTATTTTTTCTATCAATTGAATAAATACAGTATCTGCATTGCATAATAATTCATGTTAATTATTTCATCACAAAAATTATTAATAAATTAAAATTATAAAAAATAATTTATATTTAAAATGAACATTTGTAACTGAACATAGTTTTTATCCCAATCACTAATTATAATAGTAATTAAATGTAAGAAAGTAATTTTTAAACATTCTATTTCACATAAATATTATAAGCAAAAAAATTAATGAAATATCCAAAAAATATGCCATATTTTATAAAATTTTATGGAGAGGGATGAAATCCACTCAAACTATAGGATGAATTTATTTTTATGGTTATTTTCTTGTCCTCATCATATTATTCTTAACCATAATTACCGGATAGGTCCATATCATGGTGAAAATTATAAATAACAATATAAGATGAGTATTTACCTAATATATAAATCTTAGGTCATAATATTTAATAATATTTAAATTATTCGATATACCTAAGTATTAGAATTTAGTTTTAAATTAATTATGGAAAACAATTTTTTGGAAAAATTCCTTTATTTTTTAATTTTTTTTGTATGAAGTCTGCATTGCATCGAGATTCCCATGAAATGTGTGAGTAATAAAACCCAGTATGATACCACTAAACATTCATTAACATGAGTTCACATGTATAAGAGTATATCCCATGATAATAATAAACATGGATATATATAACAAATCATATCGAGTGTTCGTGTACTGACCATGCTGGAAGAAACCCTAGTTTTACCTATATTGGTTCTTTGCTAGAAGTTATTAAACCAATAATTTATTTGTCATATGGAATATTTCATCCTTGATGTTTCATAATAATCATACTAGAACTAAGCCTCCGGGTCATACTACAATAATCCATCATACCCTATCTCTCTCTCTTAGGTCAGTTCACAAATACCATTACGTCCCTAATATTTCCCCACAGGTCGGGGCACACAGACCATCATGGCCAATTTTCATCTCATGGGTATGATAAAACGTAACAATCATACTCATAGATCATTCCACACAAGTCCACCATACCCCATTATTTATCTTGGGCCCATCTTCATATAAAATATAGCATCTTAACGTGCTTCCCCTCTAGGGATATTGAGCCAAGAAGGCTCCTGATTCTCATAAATTTTACATCAAAAAATATTAATAAAATATAATGTTTTCCTAGTTATCTACGCCCAATAAATTCAGTGAATTTTTAATTTCTGGATGATTCCCATTTTTATAATATGTTTTAGTAAAATAAATAAAGAATTAATTTTGATGTCCATTCATAATTATTTTTACATTGGATTTTTATACAATTTTTTATATCATGACAAGAAGAAGATGGATTCAACCACTCTAACCAGGGGAGAAAACCTAACTGAACATGAGGATATTGGATTATAGAATCATGGATTGGTGAAATATAGAACTAGGAAGCACACAGTGCATGTACTGAGTGTGGGATGATGCCTACTAGTCAAGTGCATGTATGCATGACCCAAGGGGTGTGTCTGTGTGTGTGGGGGATCCCATCCCCACAACATGAAATTTGAGATATATTAAGTGCATCAGATTTTATAAGGTGGACCTCCAACATCAATAACTATGATGTTGGGAATCTATTGATGTGGAAAGATCATCATTAATCTCTACATCATCATTAAATGCTGAGGATTTATGACCTACAATAGACAGTTCCTTCAACCACCTATTCCACATGATGATGTCGTACCATCAATAAATTGGTAAAGAAAAATTAAGAAATCCAAAAGTAGTATATGGATCAAATCTTATGACCCATTTATATATACTTTTGGGTTTTTAATGTAACATGGATGACCTTTGGAACATCAGGTGAATTTATTGTATCCTATTTTGAAGAGAATGAATCCATTCACAATAATAGGGAACTGAGTCTAGCCACTATAATGATTGGGATTTTATAATAGTTAAAACAACATTGGTTGTCATATATACCCAGTTTCTATACTAAAATCAGATAATCTTACGAGTATCTAACTTTTAAAATGGGGTTTTGACCATGTTTCAAGGTGTGGTGAAGGAAAATGAAAATATAATTTTTATATGAAAAAGTGTGTGATCATGTGGCCTATTGATGAAGGATGGGGACGGAAATTATGATGGAATTTGCCACTTTATTTCATAAAACAATATGATTAATATAAAATGGAACATACGGGAACCATTTTTTTGTAAGGGAAAGACCCTTAAAGAGAACCACCTACGTAAAGGTAAGACACGTAGATATGATTAATACCCCTTCAAGGGGTAGGTAAATAGGGGAATGACCCTTGTGAAATGGGCAAGTCACTCGTAAATAGTTTCACTTTGTAAAGGGTAAATAATAAAGACTCTTATGTAGCACTACTTTCATAACGGAAAACAATTCAGGCCCTTATAAACCACCACTCACTTAATGGTAAATATGTTATTGCATTGGAGATAAACCTATTTATCAATTGACAATATGGGTATGTAGTGGATTTGGAAAAAATTGATGTATTATGGAAATGAGAATATAAGATGATAATGGTAATGGTTTATGGTTTATTACATAGCCATGGAGAAGAAAATCGTACAAGTTAAAGGTTGTGTCAGAGTTCTTTACCCTACACCGTGGAGTGACTAATTTTTAATGAATTATTTTTTTTGTAATATAAAAAATGAGAGGATAAACTATATATTTTTTTCACTACAAAATAGAGATTTAGAATACACCAACTCAAATTATTGGGTGTTGAATGAAACATTCAACATAACCAAGAGATGGAATGAAAATATCTATGGAGGAATTATTATATCTATACCATAGGGTTTCATTCATATAGAAATTAATGTTTATAATATCGTAATTATTTATTTTTGATACCCCTTGTGTCTCAAGGAAAGAATAAGAATACATATTCATGGGTCCGCATTTATACACAAGGAGTCCAAAACACTATTAATGATTAGGACTACTCATTCAACAAATTTAAATGTTGATATTACATTTATACAAAGGAAGGAAAATTATATAAAATATATATTTTTCATCTATGGATATTTTAGAGAGAAGATAATGGGGTTATATTGATAGACTATTTTTTCAATAAATTAAATTGGATAGATACTATGCTAGTAAGGTTAAAATATATTAAATACTGAATTATTGGGGGATAAACTAGACACTAATCCTGATTTATTTTCCCCCCTTTTTATCTATTTTTTTAATTTATCATGTCATATACTCCCTAGACATCCATTTTTTCTTATTCAATTAGGGGGAGGGGTTGATTCCAAAAGTGATTTGGGATGGGGAGGTGAAATAATTGTGATTCTTGATTTTAAGATATTTCTTTGATAACATTGATCAATTTTCATTACTAATTATCCTCATTTATTTATTTCAAAAAATAATATGAATGAGATTTTGTTTGTAATTAATTCACGATTTAAATTATTTAAATATTTTATAGAATGTTTATCTCTACCAAATTTATTTTGGATCATACTGATTATTTTGTATAGATTCAATTAGAGAGTGGTTATTGATTAATAAAAAATAAGGAAAAATAATTGATCAATATGGTTGCTTCAGAAAAAATACTAGATTGGGTATTACCTTTGTAAAAAAATCGTAGATTCATTGTGGCATTTCATCATCAGAAGAAGAATTGTAAAATGAAATGTAATTGTTTATTCAATTTTCCATATCATCAAACATAAGCATGTTTGAAAATGGGGGAGAGATTGTGGAAACATTGGTGAAATAAATTAATTAAATGTGTTATTTTTTTAAAATAACCATGAAAACATCAAAAATGGGGAGATAGACCTAAAACTACTCCTTGGTTTATTTTATAAATTTTTAGAAGTCTTTGTTTATATTCAATATTGTTGTAGTAATCTTACTCTATTTAATATTTTTCGCACTTAAAAAATATATTATCTCAAATATCCTTGGAAATGACATAGGTTATTTCCGCTACTAAATTAATTGGGGGAATAAATTAACATTTTCACACACTACCATTGAATTAAATCAAAACATGGTTTTTTCACTGTGGATTTAGTGCCAATATAACTTATATTTTCATGAGAAGGAACAATAATAAAGAATTATTTTCATTTCATAATATGATAGAAATAACATGGTTAACTAAATATAGAAAATTAATTTATATAATTTATCTGAATAAATATTGTTTTGGGACTCATTTGAGACTTCTATTATTCCTTCTGAGTCTAAAAACATCAAAATTTACCAAAAACGTGATCTAAGGGATATTTTTACCCTAAAATGTTCAAATTTATAGAAATAATTAGACATTAAATATTTAAAAAACCAATTTAAATGACATGGGAATATTATTATACTGTTCTATAAGTGATGATAAAAATTAGTATTTTAATTAGTTCAAATTAAAATGTTCAAGATGTAGGATGAGAAGAGTAGTGGAAGATCAATTAAAGTAGAAGGGGTTCCCTTATTCACTAAAAAGGTAATCTAAAGAGAAGATTTTTAGCATACAACCTGTAGAGATCCATGATTGCTAACAACTCTAAAAGAATTTTTTTTTTAAATATTATTCTTTTAATCATGGACCATTCAAATATGTATGGAGATATATTACATCCAAAAATTTCTCTAATGGAACTCTTTAAGATTAATTGGAATGATACAAGAATTTTTGTGGGAGTTTCCATAATCACGTTCTTGAAGAACATCAGTTTTCTGTACTCTTATACCATGTACTATTGGATATATATATGATCCTCTTGGATGCATCATACATAGGATTATTATTGATAAGTCACTGATAAAATGTAGGTTCTTGATTGAAATGATAACACAAAATTTACAGAAATTCAAAACATGATGTATGGTTACAAAATGAATTTATGAGGTAAGAATTCATAATTCCTCACATTTTTATAAAATCAATGTTGAAAATAAAGTGTAATGAGATAGATGGATGTTAATAAAATGAGTAAAAAAAATCTACACAAAATTTATATGTATTTATTTATTCACCCAACCACTTTTATGACCAATTTTTTATAGTGAAATGGATGGAGAGTTGGGTAATAATGTTACAACAAAAGAAAATAATATCAAAATCAGCCATGAAATTGAAACCCACCAGCCCAACTAGGATTTGGAACTAAATAAAGGAATAAAATTCTTTTTTATCTTAACTAATACTGATTTTAATCTGTCATACTAAAAATAGTTCTAGAAATCCTCACCTTTTCAACAAACTTATAAGAATAAAAGTAACTCAGTGATCAAACACCCACATTCCAAAAAATTATACGGGTATCCCTCAAAATTTTAACTATTATCTAATAATTAACAAATATATTCTATATTATGGGGCTAGAAGAAACCATAGATGATTTATCAATCATGTTCTCTAGTCTCATCAATGTAATAATAAAAAATTCGAGGAAACATCAACCGAAAATATTATCAAATCCAAATAATAGTGTAAAGAATTTAATAGAAGGTACTAGAAAATATATTCAACTAAATGAACCCAAGGAAGTTCATGCTAAATCTCAATAAATTAAGGTTGAAAATTTTGAACAGATTCTTAAAGAAAAGCCCATCCAAATAAGATAATAATTGAAAAATAAAGAATAAGTAAGGTTAAAGAATAAGAAGTAAATCCTTGAAACGCCTTTCAAATTCAATTAAAGGGAAAATAAGAAAAATTACCACCATAACTACCTAGGGTTAATTGGCCAAATAAGTGTTAATAAGAAAAATAAATATCAAAAAATGATTATAGAATCCTTTTAAAAAGATAACATCAACATTCATATTTTAGAAGCCATCATAATATTACAATTTATTCCAAATTTATCAAGGGGATTTTCATTGAAAATAAAAGACTCAATTGGAATAATGGAATCAACATTGGGAGGAGTGTCTCATCATTGTTCACAAAACCATTTCCTCAAAATGATCTGTTCTCAGGATTTCTTATACTACATATTATATTATTTCATTATGTTTTTCTGACTTTTATGTGATCTTAGTTCCTATATAAATTTAATTGCTCACTCTATATTTTAATAATTTTTAATATAGTAATTAAATCCCAAATGTGTGGTGGAAATATTGGTCAATATATCCACTATTTTTATAGTAACAGTTATAGAATATGTACTATTATGAGTGAAAGTATTAATTTATCTAGAAAACTTCTATAAATTTTCATGGAATTATAAAAAGAACTGAGTCATTCACGAATAATTCTAAGTGGTATCTTCCAAAATATATTTAATATAATCATTCATTTTCAAGAAAAAACCCTTTACATGGAGCTTGGAGATATTAATATTCACTTTAATATTGTTTACTCAAGGATGTACCATTCACATAACCATTCAGTCTTTAAAATATTCCATGAAGAAGGTACAAAAACAATCAATTATTCATATATTATTTATGAATATTATTCATTAGAATATAATGTTTCCATTGACTATAAATTAGAATTGGTTAGATCCCAAAAATATAGAAATTATAATATCATGTTAGAAGAATTGAAAACATTTAATTTCACTAATAGTATATTAGAGTGGGTTGAAGAATTAAAAGGATCTAATAAAAATTATTGAATCATGTTTTCCCTTAATTAAAAATTATTCAAAAATTTAAATTATAAAGGAAAAATTAAACAAACAGTTGTGTGTTATTTATGATTTTTATATATGTTCAATTTTCTAAAACAATTTATGAAGATGAATGTTGAGAAAAAAATAAAATTGTTATTACTACGAAGGAACTACTATGAATGAAGGAAGTATTTAGTGTTAATGTTATCAATAAACACCATATTAATGAATATTAATACTAAATGATCACCATATATCTCAAAAAATGAACTAAATGTAATGCTACAAGAACTGGATGAGAGACAATCCATATTTCTCATAGTTTGTTATGAATTGAGATAGGGAATAGAATAATTCAACAAATCTATAGATTAAATTATATAATCTTCTTATACCAACTCAATGAAAAGAACATGGGAACAAGATAATTTTACACTAAACCAATATAAATATAGACCTAATTTATTTGTTAGCGTAGATTTCTAAAATAGGTTTTGAGGATATATGGTTGAAGAAACCTAAGGAGAAATATTAAACATGATGGGAGTGGAAAAATAGTCAATTGAGGCCACAAAAAAATAAATAATGTGATGTTTGAGTTGAAACATGGAAATGACAACCAAAATTTGGATAGATTCGACGTCATTATGGATGTAAATTTTACGAGGTTTTTTCTAGTGTTGTGGTAAAAATAGAAAAAATTCATTCGTGCTAATTTAACATATCATTACCTAAAATGATGTAAACACCAATGGGGAGATTTAGTGAGGATATTTGGAAAAAACATAGGGAAAACAATCTGTGACATGATCTATGTCACATTTATATATAGAAAATTATATATTGTAGAATAATTTTAGGGGATATGAAAGTTGGAAGGTCATATGGAAGAGGAATACATAAAAAGATTGGAAGAATTGTTTTACTGTGATATGAATGTCACAAGTTTTACAGAGAAACATTGTGAAATGTCATGTGAAGATAAAAAGATAATTGATAATATCAACCAAAAGTACCCAGTTTTTTAAGAAAATTATTTTAAATTGGATAAAAAATTAGAGGTAGATGAAAAATGTGATAAATAAAAAGAAAGTAAGTGTCTTCAGAATACAAGGAGAAATATAATTATAAGTAATAAAAAATTTGAAACACAAATTCAATGAATAAAAATATGTAAAAATATATTCCACATGAAGAAAAAGAAGGAAACCCATTCAACATCAATAGGATAATGATGAAAATATCCATGGATACATTCCCACACAACTAGTGGAGGATCTCTAAAATCTCTAACATATAGAGTGATCACATCTCAGGATGTTATGTCTTTCTAATGATGGTTAAAATGTGTGATTATTAGAAGAAAAATTTGTTTTAATTCATTATTAGGATTTATGATTTTTATATATATCAACCTCACATTTATCCAATTTTACACTAAAGAAATTATTCTTATAGCTGCATGATTTGTTTTATATTTGTAGGATAATCTTGAAAGGAAGTCATCAGGTAGTCCATAAAAATAAAAAAAAGTAAAATTCATAAATATATTCTCCAAAAAACGGAGTTCACTTATAATTTTTTATTTTAACTGCATGAAAATCTATTTTGAGTTTTAAAACTTGAATTTTTAATCCCACATTTACTCGTTTTAATTATTAAATCAAACTATGAGGTATGATTTTTTATTAATAACATGTTGAAATGTAATAGATTTATATTATAATGATATTGAATGATTTATATACATAATATAATTATTATAGTGTAGAATAGATGTTAATTTGTAAAATCATGATTTTAGGAAATTTGTTGATTCATGTAAATGAAATACCACAACCATTTTTATAATTTTAATTTATAAAATTTATGTGGACTAATTTACTATCAAAATAGATACCATGACTAGTTATCTTAATTTTTAAGGACCGCCCCAAGTGTATTTCAAGAACTTACACTTTCAATTAAATCATTAGAATATTTCAAGAGAGAACATGGGGCATATTACTGAAAATAGATTTATTTTGAACTTTTCAAATGTATAATGTTAAATTCACATTTAATATGATTATACCATTTTTTATTGATAATACATTATCATTGGGGACACATTTGACCTTAATAAATTTTTATCCCATATAAACTATGAATAAATTTTTTAGGAATGAACCACATAAAATTAGATTTTTATACACTCTTAACCTCATCTGCGTGTTTCACGAGATATTTTAAAGTTGAAATGTTTTCCAAACGAATTAATAGAGGATAGGATGTACTAAATAGAAATGAACATGTGTGGGAGTGATTTTTTTAGCTATTGGTAAAGTTAATGATTCATTTATTTTACTTTTATTTTTCCCATAATGAAAAAATATATAAAAAATTAAATAATGTGAAAAAGAATTGTTCATGACGTAAGAGACTCAAAAAACACCAATATCAAACTAAATATTTTATTATAGATGGTAAGGTGGTGGATATGAGATTCATTACATGCATTACCTTGAAAAAAGTAAAACAATATAAAAATATAAGAAGAAGAAAAGAAAAAACAATAATGTGGATAAAATTAAAAAAGTTGTATGTCATTCATTATTCTTTCATTATTCATGACCTTTAATTTGAGCATGGGAAGTGTGAGTTGTAATTTTTGAGGATTTATTTCCATTATGATTATTTTTGTGTTGTTTATTTTTCATCTAATGACCCAAGGTTGTAGTGAATGGACATTAAATTAATTTTTCTATATACCTAACACAATACACAAACAAACACTCAATGACCATATTAGTATAGTGCCTTGAGAAACATGGAACACAATATTAAAATTTGATAAGAGATCATCAAAATCTCAGATAAATATAATCCCCATTAGTTTTCCTTCTGAAAACCATTCTTTATATAACGATTAAATGAAAACATATGAAATGGGTGAGCTCAGATACTTAGTTTGGTTAATTAAGGGAGATATCAATCATATCATAATCACAAGACATACAAACATAAAATTTTAAAGTCTTGTCTTACATATGATAGATCATGATATCATGTAATGGGAAAATCATAAATGTTCATAAAGAATAAGTGAAGATATTTTAAAAAGGTATAACATAGGGTATGTAATTTTTTTAAAACACATATTCATAGAAGATAATTTAGTATTAGTCATGGATCATTTCCAAGACCATTATTTATATCAAATGCTACAACTAAACTAAGTTCACTCTTCATTCCAGCACTATTTTACTAAACCATGTTTACTTTTCATTACATCCTTATATTACTGAAAAAGATCATTACCCATTCCATTCATGTATATCTAATGAGATATATATCATTACCCAATTCATTGTAGGGAGATATAGGTAACACCCAACTCATAATGAAATCATTTATAGGTTTTACATAGAAACAGAAATCATTTGTAACATCGTAAGAAAATGTATAAAATGGGTTTCCTTAAATAACATTCCATCATAACATAATCCATTAAAAAAGGATTTCGTAAATAGAATAAACATAATCAAACCATAATAGGGATATTATACTTGAAATAAATCTATTTAGTAATTCCATATTAGATGGAAAATAATATATATAGAACACAAGAAATTAATTTAAAATCAAAATTTCCCTTCTTATTCCAAAAAATTTCTTTTCTTAAAGTACTATGTAATATTACAGAACTTTTTTTCCATGATTATAACAATGAAATATTTTAATTTAATCATAATATAAATTTGGATTTATGAAAATGTAAAAATCCATTCATGCCATATAATTTAAAAGAAAAAATTCATCTCTTACTGTTGTCAGATAAGTCAAATGTACCTCATATAGAAAAAGAAAACATACTTTATGAATTATATTTAACAAAAATTAAGAAAAGGGTAAAATTTACTTTAAACAATTTTAAATGAATTGAAATAATAATTAGGAACACGTATTTTTGGAACATGGACATGGATGATAAATATTCCCCAATAAATAGTTACATGTTAACAATCTCAAATAATAATGAGATTGAAAACGTATCCCTTAGCATAGGGATAAGTTAATTTGTGCATATCAGAAACACTTGTATAATGAATTAAATAATTTTAATAACTTATTCAATAACCATATTTACTTTTATGATATCATATATGATCATATTAACACCTCTTTAATAATATTTCATTATTATTCTTCCATATGGTGTTAACCATTTCAATTTCGTATGCATTCTTTGTCAAATAAGTTCCAATTATTCTTTATATATTACAGTTATATCATTTCATAATGATATTAATATAATATATATCATATTTCTCATTATATACATTTATAAAAATCATTCACTATAGAGATCATGTAGAAATAGTCAAATCACATCATGGAGATGGTGGGTCGTACGTACGCACGAGCGACGATATCATTAACCAAATAGTGTAATGATATGGAAGTGGATGGTATATATTGTGTTACCTAATCAATATGATGTTATAATAATAATATATAGTTATTATTTTCATCATTATACCCGTCCACGTAATGTTGTGGAGAAAAACATATTACACCATGACGTGGAGATGGTAAGTTATATGTACGTACACATTTTGATTTTTTTCTATAGAATGTATATAAGGTGAAATACGATTGTTAAATATTAATAATAACATCTCAGAATATAGGTGATACAAGATTTATTATATATGAATGAAAACAACATATTAAGAGAAAGTAGAAAATGAAATAATTTTGAATGAATCATTATAGAAGATTACATCTTGTTTGACATGCTTTGAGTAGATCTCCTCTAAAACGAACTAGAGTTGGTTTTTGAGAATAACAGAACCAATAAAATGTTATTGTGGTAGTTTTATATGGAAATCAGTGGTGTGTGGGAAATCATTAATGCTAAAATCTAAATTAAAAAGTGACGTAGGATACACCCTTTTATAATAAACGTGAGTGGCATATTTAGAATATCCAAAAATATTAATTTATAATAAAATAAAACTAATTAAAAACATAAAAAATGACTTTTTTTTGGATTATATTATATAAGGTGTTAATCTCATGAGACAACAAATTTTAGATAATTTTTTCAGTTAATTTAAACCTTATCTTTTTAATTAAAACGTAGTTCATCTATTTAATTTATAACTAAGGTAAAAAAAATTTCAATATAAATTATCAATTAGACCATAAATTAATTATTTTAAAACAATTATACCATATATTAATTATTATATAATTTTTATAATGTTTTATTATTTTTAAATAATTCCATAATTAATTATTTTGACTAACTATCAATAGTGTCAATTTTGGCACCATTCAATTTATTGATTTTTACAAATATCACGATAAGATGTTATCTTAGAAAAAAAAATATTTTTATATCCCTAAGTGGTAATGATCAACTATAAAACTCATGAGATATATATTAATTATCAAAAATTATATTTATCATAACTTTTTTAATAAAATAAATTTGATATTTACATTAATAAAATAATTACCATATCAGTTTTGTGTAATTATTTAATATGAACATTTGTTGGTTAAAATATACAAATAAAATACTATGATGAAGCTATATCTTATATATTTTACATTTATAATTATATTATAATATATATCTTCTAAAAAATACTACATTAAAATTGTTATATTTATTATAATGTGAATGTTACCACTTTGAAATCACATTATATAAAATATTATATGTGCCATAATCATTTTTGTATGGTAAAAAATGGTCAATAAATCGGCCATTGAATAATTAAGTTTGAGATATACTCTACCAATAAGATTTGGTTTAGTGTATTTGTCTATTTATGGTTATTATCTTATTAATAAAAAAATTTATTGATTTTTCATCAATTAAATATTTTTTGCATCATCAATGTATAATAAATTAAGGTGATTATTTATTTCCTAAAAATTGTAGATAAATTTCCATTATATATAGAAAAAAAAATTATTTAAAATTTTATTTTTAATAAAATTGAGCTTTGGAAATCCATACATAAAAAATGATATAATTATTAAAATTTGAGTATGACATATATAATATTTCTTTAAATAAAATAAATTAATTGTTATAATCTCATTCAAGTTGATTGTATGGAGTAAAATTTAGGTTTAAGAATTAATTAGGTATAAAAACACTCATATAATGATATTTGGACATGTTTTATGGTAATTTTATCATATTATTTTTATCATTAATTACCATATTTAACCCTACACCGTATTAATAAAAATTATCGATATCACTATTCTTAATGACCCAAAATAAAAGAAGGGTTTTTAAATAATTTGGACCTTATGATTCCAAATAAGGAATAATTTTTTTTATTCGAAACACATAAATTATAGTAATTAATTTAAAAAAATAGTGTTAGAAATGAGAAAAATTGTTTTAAAACTTAAAGTATTGCAATGGATTGAAATGTTTTTACATCTGAGTTCAATTTAAAATTAATTAAAATTAACTAAATAATATTAATTCATATAAATATAATCTATTTATAGTATAAAACCATTACATAATACACTTATCTTTATAAATTATTTTTCTGGAAAAATATTCAATTAAAAATTATTATATGTTTACTATTCATTAAAACATAAAACATTTCATAATAATATCAAGAAAATAATACAATGAATCTTTTTATATCATGATTCCAAAGATGATTTTAATTTTGTCAAATATAATATAAAAATATGTTAAAAACATGATTTAAAATGACTGTAGCATCAAAAGGTGGAAAACTATATTTTTTTTAAAAAATATTTTATCTAGAAAATTGAATTCATTCATATATCATATCTAGAAAACATATATGTTGAATTAAAAAATTATATTGAATAGATATTACATATATATTTTATTTATATAATCCATCAATTTTGATTTTATTATATTATGAACTCACATTTTTACATTTAAATAGTCTTTTAGAAAAACATTTCCATTTATTTAAAAATGGTTTTATATTCATTTATAATTAATTATTTAACAAAGAATTACTTACATAATCATGTGTAAAGAATATTTTCATAATTCAATTAATATATGATATACCCAACATTTTAATGATTAGGTTATAAGGTAACATAATAATATTAATTATTTAATTAAAATCATTATTCGGTGAAATGAACTCTATCAAAAGAAAAAGAACTTTTTTGTAACACAAGACAATAATATTGTTGAATATATGTCAAATTAAGTCAGTGTTGGGTGTAGAACAAGGTTATCTTGGTGTAGTGTACAACACAAGACCTAAAATAATTTAAAAATTATAAATAAAAAAATAAAATAAATCTATCTCATAAAAACATTAGAGTTACATTCTACACCCTTAAAATGTATTTTCCACCAAAATTGACCTCCATTATAAACGGATTAATAATTTAAAGGTTATTTCATATCATCCTACATTGGAAAAATGAATAATTAAACATCTTTTGAAAAACGGAATGTTAAAAGCATCACTATTACCCAATGTAACTCATAAATTAGTTTCAATATAAGAGAACATAGGTGTAATGTGAAAGAAATAATATTAAAGAGAAATCAAGACATCATGCTCTGATATAGAGTGATAGGTATCATGGTTAGAAAATTGTTAATAATAAAAAATTGATCAATATGTGATGATTTAAGGGTTAATTTTATTCTTATATAAAGAAGGTAATTGGAGAAATTTTTTGGTTATAAGATCATTTCTATAGTGTTGATTACTTTTTACTAAGAATAAATAATTACATGATTAAGTATAGTATCATAAATTTCCACATCATCTCTTATTCCATGATATAATATTGAAATTTTCATTCTTGAAGTGTTATTAGATCATTTGATGTATAAATAAGATGATAGGTCATTCCATCTATCTAAAAATGTTTAGAAAACATTATCAAATATTCTTATGTCCACCAATGGTGAGGTAATACATAATTCTAAAAAAATCATCTGAAGTTTAACATAAAATTTCTATAAATTGATAACATTACTAACCATCTGAAATATAAAAATACATAAATTTAGAATGTGGTTAACTAACATGGCTTAAAATCTATCCCCAATATATCATCGTATATCTCTTATTGGTCACATTCCAAACATGTGAATTACTTCATCATGTATTTTCTTGAAACATGGTAATAACTTGAATTTCTATATAACCTTAACTAAAACATGCATGTTATCTAAAATTAACTATTTACATACAACATATATCCAGAAGATTATATTTTCTTCATCCATGATATAAAAAATCACTACATCATCATATTAGTCCTAAGGTCATTAATTCTATTAAACAAATATTTATTTCCATATCGAAACATTATGCTCATATTATGGGTTATCCTTCCGATAATGATTCTTAGAAAATATATAAATAAAATTTTATTATTATTGGTACCGCTTGGTATATAATAAAAAAATCACATTGAAACCCCATATTATACAAATATATATATCAATATTCCAAAATACCATAAAAGTGATTTTACAACATTATTTTAAAATCCCATTACACAAACACACTTTCACTCCACCACTTCATTTTCATACTCTATATCTCTAATAGTGATCACATGTGATTTTTCTTTTTTCTTTAGCCATAAGAGAATTCTGGTGTCGACTATCATCAATAACCCTTGGATTAGGGAATTGGTTAGCATAGTTCCTCATTCCCTAACACTTGTATAATTGAAGTGTGGGAAGGGAATTCTATGTACCCATTTCTATATTCACATCATTAGATTTAATTTTCCCATTACATCAACACTCAATTTTTTGTTGACCATATTTTACCCACTTAAGTCACTTACAATTCCCTTTTATAAAATATCTACAAAGCTTCTTTCTATACTATGAGCATAAGAGAAAACTCATCTTTTTATCACTATTGTATTTATATTTTCCCTTGAAATCAATCTTCGATTTCATATCAAAACCATGGGAATGATATATAAACCCAAATTCTATTTCAACCTTGAAATAAAAATGAAAAATATCTATGTAGATACTAATATATCTTATGGAATACTCTTTCAAGGACTTATTTTGAAGAGATTAAAGAACTTATTGACTTTACATTTAGGTTATGTGATAAACCATGAAGCGTACATTGAAAGTCCTTTAATAGTTTCTTTAAATGTACCAATATATTATCTTTCCTTTTTCTTAAGCTCAAGAAACTTGGTTATATATATATATATATTAGTTAAATTGAATCAAGTTATTGAACTCATCTCATTCCATGGATTTAATTTCATCTTGCTGCCTCATATTCTATATTAGAGTCCACCACGTTTTTACTTTTCCTTTAAAAATATAAACAAACAAAATGATTTTTTCATGCCCCAAATAAAGGAGGATATATTTTATCTTTCTTGTTGTACTGATCCATTGTTCAGCGACAAGTGGATCAAAAGGCACACTGAAAGAAGGTTGAAGTTTCCTCATGAAGGACTCAATAGAAAATTGTTCCCTTATCTGATCATTTGGATGTTTAGAATGATTCATAGATTGTGTATGAATATCATTAATATTTTTTATTATATATTATATATTATTTGGTAATTCGGGAGAAATGTAATTTCATTTCCCATTTCATTAATCATTAACATGGTTCCTTGAATTTCCATCCATTGTCTAAATAATGAAAATAATAGTTTTGGTTGGCAAAATAATACTAGGAAAATAATATAATCCAGGGAAAGTATATTTAACCTCTAAAATATTAGGTTTGATCTGTGGTTAACCATGATCATTACCAAAATTAATGTATTATGACACATACATTGACTTATTCTTAGGGACATCACTATATCCTTATAACTATTTATAGCGATCTAACTAATGTTTTTTATCCTAGTTTCCAAATGTATACTAACCCTTCTCTATTATTCCAACTCTAATGACCCAATCTTATAGTACATGGACATTACATTACTTTTTAAAAATACTTAATAAATTACACAAAAAGATTTCAAAATACTATATCAGTTTTGTGTATTTAGGAATATGAAACACATTCCTATAATTTGTTGAGAGATCTTCCATATCTCTCATAAATATCATTCAATTTATTTTTCTTACCTAGTACCATTCATTATATCCCGAGTAAAATAAAAAATATGAAAATGGTGATTTAATATTTTTATTATGGTTTAAAAAGGTATATATCAATCATATCATAATTATAAGACATAATAAATTAACATTTGAAAATATTATCCAACATATAAAAGGTAATGATATCATTTCACGGGATGAATCAGAAAATATCATAATAAATCAATTAAAATAATCCAAAAAGTAAAAAATAAGACACGAAATTGGTGTAATAAACCTATTGATTGAAATTAAGTTCATATTAGTCAATGATCATTGTTAAGACCATCATAAAAAACAATGTACATTACTAAACTGAGTTAACTCCTCATTTCAAGCATGTATTATAGGACCATGCTTTCATTATACTTCATCCAAAAATTATTTAACCATGATCATTTATAATTCAAGATCTATCTATATTAGGTGATATAAATCCTTACCCAATGAATTTTATGGAGATATTTCCCCCCATCTCATAATGAAATCATTTTATGTGTTCCACAAAAAAATTAATCATTCATCAGAACATTACCCAAGGAATAAATTTGAGTTTCTTAAATAGAATTCCATTATAATATAATCCATATAAAACAAATGCATTTCATAAATATCATAAAAATAATCACAACATAATTGGGATAGAATACTTAAAACATATCCCTGTTAAAAAATTCAATCTAAGATTGAAAATATTTTTGATAGAACAGTTGAAATTAATTCTTGAAGAAAATAACCTTTATTCTTTAATTTTATTATTTTCATAAAATAAAAGTAAATTATAAATGAAAATAATTTACATGACGATCACCCTAAAATATTATAATGTATATTTCAATGAAATGATGTGTTTTGAAAACATTAAAATATGTTCATTCTATTTACATTAAAATAAATTTTCTTCTCATATTTTTGTCTAATAAGTCAAATGTAGATCATATCAAAAATAAAAAATGGTTACATTCATATAGTTTAATAAAAATTCACCAAATATTAAAATTAAATATTTTTTATAATGGAAGTAATATTTGTAATACAGAATAGGAAACATATACATTGATGAAAAATATACCCTAGTAAATATAGACCAATAAACAATCATGGATAATAATAAGATTAGGAAATCAACTCTTAAATTAGGCGTGGATTCCTTTGTATGTATAGGAAAATATTTTATAATGAATTAAATAATGTTATTATGTTATTACAGAACCATATTTACATTTATTATATCATATATGATCTAATTAACACCTTCTTAATAATAGTTCATCATTACTCTTTTTTCAGGTGTTAACTGCTTCATTTTCTTTTGCATTTTTTTCTAATAAGTTCCAATTATTCTTCTAAGGATATAATTATATCATTTGAAGAATTATATTAATATAATATATATCATATTAATATATTCTATACATTTATATAATTAATTCATGGAGGTATATCATGTAGAATGAATCGCATCGTATTGGGGGGATGGTTGGCCATACGTATACACAATCGATGATATAATTACAATAATTATGAAATGGTATAGAATTATATTGTATATATTTTTTAAAAGAATAAATATCATGTTTAATAACAATATATAGCTATTATTTCCATCATTATAATGATCCATTTCATGTGGTGGTGAAAAATTGATTACACCACAACATTGAGATGGTAAGCTGTATGTACACAAACGTGGTGATTTCATATTTTGTAGTATTGATAGAAGGTGGAATATGGTTGTTCGGTAATAATAATAACATATCATACTATAGGTGATACTGGAGTTATTACTTCAGAATTTTAATAATGTATTAAGAAGATGTACAAGATGAAATAAATTTGAATGAATCATTCGAAGAGACTACATTTTCGTCGATGAGCTCCCACTATATCTCATCTTAAAGGAACTAGAGTTGATTTTTTGAGAAGAACAGAATCAATAAAATGTAACTAAGGAATATTAGAAGGTAAATTATCAGGGGATATACAATATTGAAGGCCCAATGTTAAATGAATAAGTGAGGGAGGATGTTCCCTTTTATAATTGCGGTTAGGGGACGTTTAGATTCTCCTAAAATATAAATATATAATAAAAGTAAATCCCATACTAAAACCTCCAAAATTTCATAGATTCTAATATGATTTGAGATAAGATTGTATTATCATAAGCTAATAAATTTTTGACAATTTTTTCTGTAAATTTTATTTTTTTCCGTTTAATTAACACTTAGTTTCTATATTTAATTTTTAAGTAAGGTAACAAATACTTCAATATTAATAGGTTAAAATATTAAATTAGTTGATACCAATTAGACCATAAATTATTTATTTAGAATTTTTTAAACCATTCAGAAATTAATATATAATTTTTTAAAAAAAATTAGTTTTTAATTTATTTTAATAATACGATATTTTTATGAACAATCAGTAGTGTTAATTTTGACAATATTCAATTTATATTTTTTTAAAAATACCATGAAAGAATGTTATCCTTGAGAAACAAATATTTAATTATATCCCTAATTGATAAATATTATCTATTAAATTAATATTTTCATCTGAAATATCCAAAATTATATTTTTTTTAATATTTTACATAACATAAATATGATTCTTCCATTAATAAAATATTTATTACAAATGTTTTCAGTAATTATTTAATATACTGATTTATTGAATAAAAATTCATAATAATCTAAAATTATGATGATAACTCATATATATTTCATAATAAAACTTATATTAGAATATATATTCTATAATATCCTACATTAAAAATTTTATATTTAGTAAAACATGAATGTCATAACTTTGATGTAACTATAAATAAAATATTGTAACTTTCATAATTATTTTCAAATGGATTAAAATGGAAAATAATAAGAATCATAGATAATTATGGAGGAGATATACTCAAAAATATTATTTGTTGAAGCGTTTTTTCTTTTTATTTTTGATATCTTTTCAATAAAAATTATTTTATGGTTCTTTCATCTATTAAATAATTTAGGCATCATTAATGTGTAACCCCTTAATGTGATTACATATTTTCTTAAAATTAATAATAAATTAAAATGATAAATAAGAAAATTTTAAATTTAAAATGACTATTAATAGACGAATTTAAATTATATATAACCTTACATTAAAAATTATATAATTTTTAATTTTTTGTTAAAAATATTTAACTTTTCATTAAATAAAATGAATTAAATGTTCAAAATTCATCTATGTGGCTTCTAAAGAATAAAAATTCATCCCAAGTATGATTTAGGTCTAAAAAACTCATCCAATTATATTTGGACAATTTTTAGTTCAATTTTATCATATTATTTTTACCCTTAACTACTGGATTTTCCATTTTATCATATTAGTTAAAATTTACAAAGATACAATTCCAAATGCCCAAAAATAAAAGAAACCTATTTACATATTCATATAAATACTAATTTATAATATGTAATCAATTTTTCAAAATTAAAAAATACATGTTTAATTAATTAATTTTAAAAAAATATCAATATCGAATATTAGAAAATGGGTTTTAAAAGTTAAAACATTATAAAAGATTTAAATTTTCTTACATATTAATTCAATATTAAATTAATTGCAATTAACAAATTGATATTAACTAATAATAATATAATATATTTATAAATTAAAAATATTCAATAACATAAATTAACCATATAAATAATTTGGATTAAAAAAAAATTCATTCAATTAATGTTTAGTATATTTCTAACATTCATAAAAACTTTAAAGTTATCATATAAATATCGATAATTCATCCAAAGAAATTTTTATATGCCTATTCCAATGGATAAGTTTATTTTTTTATCAAAAATATAAAAATATGCTTAAAACTTGAATAAAAATTGGCGCTCCATCAAAAGACAGAAAACCTACATTTTTTAAAGATACTTCTTTTATCATAAAATTGAATTCGTTCTTATTTAATTTCTAGAAGACATATAGATGAATTTTATCAATTATATTGAATAAAAATTACATATATATTCTATTAAAAAAATCCATAAAAAATTATTCTATTATTTAATAAACTTAATTATTTTCATTTAAATAGTCCTTCAGAAAAACATTTCCATTCATTTAAAAATGTTTTTTTATTTATATATAATTTATTACTAAAGAATTTATTTTATAATCATTTGTAAAGAATATTTTCAGAATTCAGTTATTATTTTCCATACCCTCCATTATAATGGCTTGGTTTTATGGTAGCATATAATTATATATTGGTTTAATTAAACTCAGTCTTGTGTGAAATGAACACTATCAAAAGAACATGAAATTGTGCGGAACACATGGAAATAATAGTGTTTCATATACCACATTCTAAGCTAGTGTTTCATGTAGTGAATGTTTATATTTTTGTAGTATACAATACAAGATAAATAAGAATTTAAAATATATAAATAAATAAGTAAAGAAAAAAACGGTCTCATAAAAAACTCATTGTGTTATAAAGTTATAATGTTAACATTTTTTTATAAACTTAATTATTTAGACATCAATCCCTAAAAAACATAAGCCTCATAATTATCTGAACACTTATTGAATGACCTCATATTTTCATGCGATTTTTTATAATTATATAATATTGATCCTTTTATATCTTGTAGAATGTTTCAAGTTTTCAGGGACAGAGTATAACTCCAGTACCTCTAATTACCGTGTGTTATGATGGAATAAAATTTATTAGAGGATTATGAAATTGTATTCTTGATAATAATGGATTATGACATGTGAATGAATAAAAGGATAATATCCACCAATTTATAATGAAAATTAATATAATTTGAATGATTAGTCAACCTAAAAAATTTGAAGTTGAATTTATGTTTAATATAGAACATGACATTATTATTTAACATTGAGAATATTTTTTATTACATTAAACTATTAAATTTCTTATTCTTGTTTCAATTTTCAATTTATTATGGATATTTAGTTCTTGAGGACAAGAAATGGTTGAAAAGAGGGTGTGTTTTAGGATCATAATGTTTACAAGAAAAAAATATTGATAAAAATATTAATTTATAATGATTCATTGGAAATTTTTTCATTGATTGAATTTTTTTATTTGAATAATTTTCATAAAATTTTTATAAAAATAAATCAATTTCAATTCGATTCATAATTTGAGTTGTACTAAAAATATTTTTATAAAGTCATTTTTTATGCTAGGGAAAAATGGAAATAAACCTATCGAACTAGGAGATAAAACCCAATCGAACTGGATGATAGTGGATTTCACAAGTGTGGGTCAATGTAAAGGAAAACCAAGAAGTGCATAGAGAATATGAATATTGTGGTCTTAATTTCTTTGGACAGTGAGTATATGTACACCTTTTTTGTGTTTGTATGTATTTTGGGTTCCATTCCAATAGTATGTGATCTGAGTTGAGTGAAGGACATTGAATATTATTAGGAATGTCTTGTACAACATGAACTTTGATGAGGGATTGTGGATGAAGTAGACAATTTTCGTCATTAAAACAAACATTATCATTACAAGATAATTTTTTGTGCCCTGCCTTAAATATATACATATTCCACCACCACTACTCAAAGGGAGTAGAACACATTCATAATGACAAAGAAAAAACCATTGTAGTTACTAGGAGGCTCGATCTCAAATACAACAATATTTTTGAACACCATATTCAGGGTCTAGAACTAACATGGATTCCCATTAGAACCTCAATAGATGTCGTTGAATCCCATTAAGAATATAATGGATCCTTTTTAGATAAAAGTAATATTAGACTATAAATAGTTAATGTCGAATAATTAGGAGGGTTGACATGGATTTGGATATACTATAGTTCTAGAGACTATAGATAATCGGGAGATTTTGATAAATTTACCAATTTGGTAATGGAATTCTTGCAGGGGTTAGTAGTGTTTTTAAGGAATGCTGATAAATAATTTTTATTACACTATAGTGCATGATTGTCTAGCCAATGTTTTAAAGGTGAGGAAGGAAACAGCAATGGATTATGCCTCTTCCATGGATGAGTCTTGATAAATATTAAAATGAGGTTTATGTGGGAACTATTTTTGTATATGGTTAAGAACTATATTGCAACAATTAATTATTGGTATGTCCATTGTTCTTGTTGAGGACCCCTACGTAGGTACATAAATTGGATGAATAATCCTTAAATATATTTTTACTTACCATTATGTAGTGACACTTTCCCAAGGGTAAAAAAGTATGACTCTAAAATAATGCCACTTGTGATAGTGAAAACAATTGAGATCAATATGAATCACCAGCCATGTAAGGGAAAAGTAAATTTGTAACGTCCCAAGTAAGTAATGAATAATAGATATTTTTATCTATGTCTATTAATGAATTAGATAGTGTTTTAGAGGCTTAAAATGAAAATAAATCCAATCTTAAGCATGGAATACACTAATATTTTTAAAAGATTATTTTACTTCCTTTTGATGGAAAACCATTTTTAAATAAATATTTTGACATTTTTATAATATATATTTGTCAAAATAAATATATTCATTATGATTGGGACATTTAATTTTACATTGGATAAATTTTTGGTATCTTTCAGACAATGTTCATTTTTTAATGAATAGTGAAAAATACTGAATTATACATCAAAACTGCTTCTTAATCTAATTTATTTATATGATTAGATTATCTTTTGAATTTTTTTTAATGTGTAATCTGAATATATTTTTACCATTTAATCCAATGGTGGTCATTGGAATCAATTTCACTTTGAAATTATACTTAAACTGGTGTCAAACTTTTGATACTTTTTGTTTTATAAAAACACGTTATTTGCTCTGACAGCGGGATTTAATTATTAAATTAATTAATGTGACTTATATGTTTTGAATTTTGTAAAATAGACTTCATTTTTGAATTCGGAATATCAAATATAGCTTAGGGTGAATTTTTGGTAATTTTCTGAAAATCTTCAATTTTTGATGAATAGTGAAACCACTAAGTTGTACTTATAATAACTGATTTTCCGTTTAAATGAAATTTTGCCATAATTGTGTTTTGAATTTCAAAAATCCGACATACATGGTTGTTATTAAGAAGTAAAATGTTGTTTAATGAGATTATAATAATTTTTTGGTGAATAGTAACTTATTAAGTTTTTAATCGCGATTAGTGGTAATTAGTGTAGTTTAAGGTAAAAATAATGCATTAATAATATAAAATGACCTAGACACATGTCCTAACCTTATTGGTTGTGTCATGGCCGACCAATACAAGCCATGGGTCAAATTGGGGACCCCATGGATCCACTTTGGTTGGGAAATGACATAAATAACTTTTTCTTTAATGTAAAAGTAAAAATGACAAAAACATAATATGTTTTACGAAAACACTTTTTACATGGGGTTATAAAGATCAGATTTTTTATTATAAATAGTAATGGGAAAGGAAAAAAGATTTCTTACATCATAGTAGTTTTTTACAATTTTTAGACTTTATATAAATTAAATTATTTATGACATCATGATGATGCAGCGATGACCTCATTATTTAACGATTTAAATAAAATGGAATGATAATGTAAACTCTAAAACCTAAACTTGTCAAAAAACTATTGGATGGTAATATTTCGAAGCCTTATCATCTTATCTTCGAAATATATCAATATGGGACCTTAGAAATTCGAAACACTTTTGAAAATAAAATAATAGTTTCATGATTTCCAAAAGTGCCCCTCCTCTCCTCTTATAAAAGGCCCCACCTCTACCTCATTTCACACACTCCTCAAGACTTTGGCTCGGCCATCCCCTGCCCATTTACTCTCTCCACATCCCTCTCCTCATCCTAGAGGATTCCCTTTGGGCAGAATCCTTTCAAAGGAAGCCTTTAGGCTCAAATCAAAAGGCGTTACACTTTTAAAGGTGATTCATTCTCCCATGTTCATTTGTTTTATTTTGCTTCTCCAACCCCCTAAACTCTTTTTATTTACTTCTTTTGTAACAACACCAGTATCTTCAATATACTAGGATGTTGTTATAAGATTTATTCGAGCTACACTCTCACACAACTACCTCAAATGGTTAAAGAACATACGGTTTCCGTGGATGGTGAAATTCTGCCTCCCGAAACGATGACTGTTCAATACTCATTTAAAACCTTCAAAGGTGGACATTATGATGTAACTATTTTTATATATGATATATAATATGTTTATACTTTCCTTAAGCTTCTTTATTTTTAATTTATGGCATACCATTATTGTTTCCATTATGGGTAAACACGATATCTTCATTTTAGGAAGTGCGGACTACCGCCCCCTGAAAATGATTTGATTCGTTAATACATGTATATCCTGAATATATATGAAATATATGTTTCCAAATCATTAATATCATTCTGGATATAATGAACCTTTTACAAAATTAACAACGTGTAAGTGTAAGAAGTCTATTTTTGACTTAAGAACCAAATACCGACAAAATGAACATTATTAACTTAAATGACTACATGATGTTCATAACGTGGTATAAAAGGAATAATGAACTTGAAAAAGGTTCTTAAGGAAGTAGATATTAACTCAAGTTTATTATTCAGGAGATTAAAGAACGGTCGGGTCAAGTCGGATACGAGGTATGGGACTTAGTCTCAATCTCCTTTCATTGAGGCATATTTTGTTTTATACACAACCTTCTTTTATACGATGTATAAACCCCTTTGGATTTTACGTTTATTCAAAAGGAATCTTTTTTATACGAAGCGTTTACTAAATGAAAAAAGGGAATGTTTTTGTCGTACGTATGCGTCGACAACGACTTCTCCACCGCCGTGACCGTTATTTGAGTTTCGGCTTCCTCTACAAGCCATACTTTTTTTAAAATCGAAAAAAATAAATACCATGTTTTAATTTTCTTTTATTTTGTTATTGAAAATGGTTTTCATAATGTTTTTTTATCAATGTGTTGTATTGATATCTTGTGATTGAATGGTGGAAATTTTATGTTTCCTTTATGCATGTTTTATGTGATACGATTATTTTGAGGTTCTTGGGCATTATTATGAAGACGGGTGGTTCCGTGATAAACTAAGGGAAGGTGAGCCTGATATAGCTCTCCAATGCATTGGGTAACATGAAGGAGTGAAACATTAAGGTTTCTCCGAAGAGATTTAGGGAATATACTGTGATGGGTATTCCAAACGTAACCAAGAGGGTTACTCCCTACGTAAGAATGTTATGAATTCCTCAAGTTACTTTTACGTCTTATGATTTCTATGATTTATTCATCTTTTGATGAGGTATGTTAAAGTGCATATGTTTTATGGGTAAAGTATGATCTCATTCTTATGTATGTATGTACCTATGTTTCCTTTCCATATTTTTATATCCCTTACTGAGCGTTTTATGCTCATCCCAAGTTTTTTTTAAATGTTTTTCACAGGTCAAGGGAAAGGTACATGATATGATGATAGTGTCAAGGAAGTGTCAAGAAAGAATCCATGTTTAATTTTAAATATGTTTTCATTGATGGGAATGAAGAATACTATCTTTATGTAACCACCTTGTTTATATGTGGAATGTAATGCAAGTTTTATGATCTAATTCTCTAAAACTCTAAACCCGAAAAGATCCTCAAGGTGTAATCTTGTAATAACTCAAGATTAAGTAAGGTTTAAGGCTGGGGCCTTATAGTTTGTATCAAAGTTCGATTTAGATAACTTTAGGAGTTAGAATTCTATTAAATGATTATCCAAAAATATTTTTTTTGAAATGATATAGCATTTGAAGATTACCATGTTGCCTCATCTAAGACATGTTTGTTCAGAATGGTTTTCCGCAGAGGAAACAGGGAAGCAATGCTAGGAAGGCATACAGAAGGAAATAACCTTCTGAATCAGCATCCTGAGATGGTTGGAATTGGAACTGAACAGTTTATTGTAGTAATGGCATAGTTGACTCAAGCGATAAATGGTGGTGGTATCCATGCACGAGATCAGCCAAATCAACCGCAGAGGAACATGTCAGTGGTGGAACATTTCATGAGGCAACATCCCCCATCATTCAGAGGATCATCTGACCTTGTGCTAGCTGAAGGGTGGATTAAAGCACTGGAGAAGATTTTTGATGTCATGGGGTGTTTAGACAATCAAAAGGTTAGTATTACTATTTACCGTTTGGAGGGTGAAGCAGATCAGTGGTGGTCGATGGTTAAAAATATCAGGGACGCTGATGAGAATGATGCTCTCGACTGGGATAAATTCAAAGGTATGTTTCTTGAGAAGTATTTTCCTAAGGCTTTTCGACTTAGGATGGAAAAGCAATTCTTGGAATTGAGGCAAGAGGAAGACTCAGTGGCTACCTATGAAGAAAGGTTCACTCGTTTGGCAACGTATGCTCCAAATTTATCCGAGACCTTGATCATAAAATCAATCGTTTTTACTCAGGATTAAAGCCAAAATATCGAAGGGCATTAGATTCTCGTGAGTTTAAAAGTTATTAAAAGCTTGTTCGATGTGCTGAGAAAGTGGAAATTGAGTTTGCCGATGATCAAGTGTTCTATAACAACCAACAGAAGAAGAGACCGAGGTGGCAGAAAAAATGTAAGAATTCTTCAAAAAGGTCTGATAGTAAGAAATATAAGTTTCCAGTTTGTGATAAATGTGGCAAAAGGAATGCTGGGGAATGTCTTCTGAATTCTGGAAAGTGATACCGATGTGGTAAGATGGGACATAAGGCTCCTGATTGCACTGAAAAGGATCAAGGTGAAGGTAAGACCAAATTTGATTTACAGTTAGTGAAATGTTTTAAGTGCAATGAGATGGGTCACTATGAAAATGAGTGTTCGACGAAGAGCTTGAGTGATGGGAAGCAGTTAGACTATAAGCAGAAAGGGGTGGTGAAATCCTTTGCAACTACTTCAGCAGATGTCGGGCCATCAAATGAAGTTGTATCAGGTACTTTGTTTGTTTTTTCAGATTATGCCAGTGTGTTGTTTGATTCGGGGTCTACACATTCTTTCATCTCTGAAACCTTTTCTAGTAAAATTGGAATACCATCTCAAGAAATGACTCCTGAACTTTTGATAAAAACACCTCGGGGGAATGTTGAGGCAAAAAGAATTTATAAGAATCTTCCTATCCTTATCTGTGGAAAGAACCTACTTGCAAACCTTATTGTTCTACCTCTAGTAGAGTTTGATGTTATCCAGGGTATGGATTGGCTCTCTATTTACCATGCTAATATTGACTGTAGAGATAAAGAAGTTTATTTTCAGAAATACATTCAGTTTGTGTACAAGAATGAACCCTTACTGTTGATAACATATCAAGAGGTCGAGAAACTTGTAAAAGATGGAAATGAATGTTACCTTTCACACATCGTTGAAAATAAAGAAACTGTTCAGATTAATGATGTGCTAGTGGTAAATGAGTATCCTGATGTTTTCCTTGATGAGTTTCCTGGAATAATATTAGATTTGGAAGTTTAATTTACTGTTGACTTAGTTCCTGATGCTAAGCCAATTTCGAAACCCCCTTATCGAATGGCTCAAATTGAACTTTTAGAGTTGAAGGAGAAATTGCAAGATTTATTAGAGAAAGGTTTCATTTGACCTAGAACATCACCATGGGGTGCTCCTATTTTATTTGTTAAAAAGAATGATGGTTCAATGACACTTTGCATTGATTATAGAGCCTTGAATAATATCACTATTAAGAAAAAATATCATTTGCCTCATATCGACGATTTGTTTGATCAGCTCCAGGGAGCTCAGTATTTTTCAAAGATTGACATGAGATTGTGGTACCATCAGTTGAAGGTAAAGGAAGCAGACGTTCTGAAGACCGCTTTCCGTACAAGATATGGCCATTATGAATTTGTAGTAATGCCTTTTTGGGCTGTATTCATGGACTTAATGAATAGAATTTTCCGTGAGTTCTTGGATAAGTTTGTGGTGGTTTTCATTGATGATATTTTGGTGTTTTCTAAAAGTAAAGAGTAGCATGAGAGATATTTAATTGTTATCTTGCAAACCATAAAAGAAAAGAAATTGTATGGAAAATTCAGCAAGTTTGAGTTTTGGTTGCAACAAATTTTTTTCCTTGGTCACATTGTTTCTAAAGATGAGATAACTGTTGATCCTGCAAAAACAAAGGTTGTTGAAGAATGGCCAAGACCCACAAATGTAACTGAGATTCGTAGCTTCCTTGGTTTGGCAGGCTATTACCAAAGGTTTGTTAGAAATTTTTCATGATTATCTAGTCCAATGACTAAGCTAACTCGGAAGGGTGTTAAGTTTATCTAGACAAAAGAATGTGATGATTGTTTTCAGGAATAGAAAAGAAGATTGGTGAATGCTCCAGTTTTGGCACTACCTTCCAGCAATGGTGAGTTTGTTATATATAGTGATGCTTCATTGAAAGGACTTGGTTGCGTCCTAATGAAAGATGATCATGTAATTGCTTATGCTTCACATCAGTTGAAAACTCAGGAGGTAAATTACCCTACACATGATTTGGAATTAGCTGCTGTTGTTTTTGCTTTAAAAATTTGGAGGCATCATTTGTATGGAGTAAAGTGTGAAATATATACTGATCACAAAAGTTTAAAGTATATATTCACTCAGAAATAATTGAACATGAGACAAAGGAGATGGCTAGAATTAATCAAGGATTATGATTGTACAATTCATTACCATATGGGAAAAGCAAATAAAGTGGCTGATGATTTGAGTCGAAAAAGTAGTGCTTCATTAGCAATGTTGCGTTTGGAACGTGATCCTTTGGTTAAGGATTTGATGAACTTTGGCATAGAAGTTGTTGGTGCAGGAATTTCTTCTGTTTTGTTTCAGGTATAAGTGAGATCATCTTTATCAGATAGAATCAAGCATGCACAGAAGCAAGACAGTGAGTTGCAGAAAAAGGTAGAGCTGGTTCAGAAAGGTAAGTTGACTGAATTCAACATTAATAATGATTGCATTTTGAGATTTCGTAAGAGATTGTGTGTTCCTTGTGATTCACAGTTGAAGAGAGAGTTGTTATTTGAAGCACATAGTTCTCCGTTTTCAGTTCATCCTGTCAGTACTAAGATGTACAGAGATCTGCGGGAGTATTACTGGTAGGATGGAATGAAAAGAGATATTGCTGATTTTATTGTGAAGTGTTTGACTTGTCAACTGGTTAAAGCAGAGCGGCAGTTACCGAAAGGGATGCTTCAGCCTTTACCAGTGCCAGAGTGGAAATGGGAGAATATATCCATGGACTTTGTTGTGGGATTACTGAAGACATCTCGAGGTAATAATGAAATCTGGGTTATTGTTGATCGCTTGACTAAATATGCTTATTTCCTTGATATACGAGATAATTTTTCCCTAGATCAACTTTCCCGTTTGTATCTTAAAGAGATAGTTAGGTTACATGGAGTTCCCCTCTCCATTGTATTTGATCGTGATCCCAGGTTCACTTCTAACTTTTGGAAAGGCCATCAAAAGTCGCTGGGTACTAAATTAAATATTAGTACAGCTTTTCATCCTCAATCAGATGGGCAGTCAGAACGAAAAATTCAGACATTGGAGGATATGATACGAGCTTGTTCTATGGATTATCAGGGAAGTTGGGACCAACATATTTCTTTGGTTGAATTTTTATATAATAACAGTTTTCATTCCAGTATACAGATGGCACCATTTCAGGCATTATATGGGAAGCGGTGTCGAACTCTAGATTTCTGGGATGAAGTGTGTGAAAGGAAGTTGATGGGACCAGAATTGGTGGAAGAGTTGGCAGAAAAAGTTCAGCTGATACAGAAACACATGGGAACAGCTCAGAGCAAGCAGAAGAGTTATGCAGATAACCAAAGAAAGGATCTATCTTTTGAGGTAGGTGATCATGTTTTTCTCAAAGTATCACCATGGAAAAGTGTGATGAAATTTGGTAAGAAAGGAAAGTTGAGTCCAAGGTTCATCGGACCATATGAAATTCTGGAGAGAGTTAGATCAGTTGCTTACCGAGTGTCTTTACCTCCGAGTTTATCTCAGGTACACAATGTTTTTCACGTTTCAATGTTAAGGAAGTACATTCCAGATCCATCTCATGTTTTGAGTCCAGAGGTAGTTCAGCTGGAAGAGAACCTATCTTATGAGGAACCACTGGTCCAGATTCTTGACCACAGGGAGCAAGTGTTACGGAATAAGGTGATTAAGCAGGTAAAGGTTTTGTGGAAAAACCACATGATGGAAGAGGAAACATGGGAATCTGAAAATGCAATGAGGGATAAGTTCCCCCATTTATTCGATAAGTAAATAAATTGAGGGGACGCAATTTTCTAAAGGGGGGAAGGATGTAACATCCCAAGTAAGTAATTAATAATAGATATTTTTATCTATGTCTATTAATGAATTAGATAGTGTTTTAGAGGCTTAAAATGAAAATAAATCCAATCTTAAGCATGGAATACACTAATATTTTTAAAAGATTATTTTACTGCCTTTTGATGGAAATTTTTTTTTAAATCAATATTTTGACATTTGTATAATCTATATTTGTCAAAATAAACATATTTATTATGACTGGGACATTGAATTTTACATTGGATAAATTTTTGGTATTTTTCAGACAATGTTCATTTTTTAATGAACAGTGAAAAATACTGCATTTTACATCAAAATTGCTTCTTAATCTAATTTATTTATATGATTAGATTATCTTTTGAATTGGTCTTAATGTGTAATCTGAATATGTTTTTAACATTTAATCCAATGGTTGTGATTGGAATCAATTTCACTTTGAAATTAGACTTAAACTGGTGTCAATCTTTTGATACTTTTTGTTTTATAAAAACACGTTATTTTCTCTGACAGCTGGAATTAATTATTAAATTAATTAATGTGACTTATATGTTTTTAATTTTGTAAAATAGACTTCATTTTCGAATTCGGAATATCAAATATATCTTAGGGTGAATTTTTGGTAATTTTCTGAAAAACTTCAATTTTTGATGAATAGTGAAACCACTAAGTGGTACTTATAAAAACTGATTTTCCGTTTAAATGAAATTTTGCCATCATTGTGTTTTTAATTTCCAAAATCCTACATACATGGTTGCCATTAAGAAGTAAAATGTGGTTTAATGAGATTATAATAATTTTTTGGTGAATAGTAACTTATTAAGTTTTTAATCGCGATTAGTGGTAATTAGTGTAGTTTAAGGTAAAAATAATGTTTTAATAATATAAAATGACCTATACACATGTCCTAACCTTATTGGTTGTGTCATGGCCGACCAAGACAATCCATGGGTCAACTTGGGGACCCCATGGATCCACATTGGTTGAGAAATGACATAAATTACTTTTTATTTAATGTAAAAGTAAAAATGAAAAACATAATATGTTTTACAAAAACAATTTTCACATGGGGTTATAAAGATCATATTTTGGATTATAAATACTCATTGGAAATATAAAACGATTTCCTACATCATACTATTTGTTTTATAATTTTTAGACTTTAAATAAATTAAATTATTTATGACATCATGATGATGCAGCGATGACCTCATTATTTAACGATTTAAATAAAATGGAATGATAATGTAAAATATAAAACCTACACTTGTCAAAAAACTATTGGATGGGAATATTTAGAATCCTTATCATCTTATCTTAGAAATATATCAATGTGGGACCTTATAAATTCAAAACACTTTTGAAAATTAAATAATAGTTTCATGATTTCCAAAAGTGCCCCTCCTCTCCTCTTATAAGAGGCCCCCACCTCTATCTCATTTCAAACACTCCTCAAGCCTTTGGCTCGGCAATACCCTTCCCATTTACTCTCTCCACATCCCTCTCCTCATCCTAGAGGACTCCCTTTGGGCATAATCCTTTCAAAGGAATCCTTTAGGCTCAAATCAAAAGGAGTTACACTTTTAAAGGTGATTCATTCTCTCATTTTCATTTGTTTTATTTTGCTTCTACAACCCCCTAAACACTTTTTATTTACTTCTTTTGTAACAAAACCAGTATCTTAAATATAGTAGTATTTTGTTATAAGATTTATTCGAGCTACAATCTCACACAACTACATCAAATGGTTAAAGAACATACGGTTTCCGTGGATGGAGAAATTCTGCCTCCCGAAACGATGATTGTTCAATACTCATTTAACACCTTCAAAGGTGGCCATTATGATGTCACTATTTTTATATATGATATATAATATGTTTATTCTTTCCTTAAACTTCTGTATTTTTCATTTATGGCATACCATTATTGTTTCCATTATGGGTAAACACGATATCTTCATTTTAAGAAGTGCGGACTACCGCCCCCTAAAAGTGATTTGATTAGTTAATACCATATGTGGGATGTGTAAAGGATAAAGTTAATGATATTATATATGTTATTATACTGGAATTATAATATACTCTTATATCATTATGATTACATTCTAGAAAATACGAAATAGAAATGGAAGTAGCGTTCATGCGTACGTATGGATTACCGTCTCCATGAACGGTGCATTTCATTTCTTACCTCTAAATGTGATGTAATATTATAAATACATGTATATTCTGAATATATATGATATATATGTTATCCAAACAATTATTATAATTCTGTATATAATGAACCTTTGACCAAATTAACAACATGTAAGTGTAAGAAGTCTATTTTTGACTTAAGAACCAAATACCGACAAAATGAACATTATTAACTTAAATGATTACATGATGTTCATAACATGGTATAAAAGGAATAATGAACTTGAAAAAGTTTCTTAAGCAAGTAGAGATTAACTCAAGTTTATTATTCATGAGATTAAAGAACGGCTGGGTCAAGTCGGATACGAGGTATGGGACTTCGTCTCAATCTCCTTTAATTGAGGCATATTTTGTTTTATACACAACCTTATTTTATACATTGTATAAACCCCTTTGAATTTTACGTTTATTCAAAAGAAATCATTTTTATATGAAGCGTTTACTAAATGACAAAAGGGAATGTTTTTGTCGTACCTATGCGGCGACAACTATTTCTCCACTGTCGTGACCGTTATTTGAGTATCGGCTTCCTCTACAAGCCATACTTTTTTTTTAAAAAGAAAAAAATAAATACTATGTTTTAATTTTCTTTTATTTTGGTATTGAAAATGGTTTTCATAATTTTTTATATCAATGTGTTGTATTGATATCTTGTTATTGAAAGGTGGAAATGTTATGTTTCCTTTATGCATGTTTTATGTGATACGATTATTTTGAGGTTGTTGGGCATTATTATGAAGATGGGTGGTTTCGTGATAAACTAAGGGCGGGTGAGCCTGATATAGCTCTCAAATTCATTGGGTAACGTGGAGGAGTGAAACATTAAGGTTTCTCCGAAGAGATTTAAGGAATATACTGTGATGGGTATTCCAAACGTAACCAAGAGGGATACTCCCTACTTAAGAATGTTATGAATGCCTCAAGTTACCTTTAAGTCTTATGATTTCTATGATTTATTCATGTTTTGATGAGGTATGTTAAAGTGATTAAGTTTTATGGGGAATGTATGATCTCATTCTTATGTATATATGTACCTATGTTTCCTTTCCATATTTTTATATCCCTTATTGAGATTTTTATGCTCATCCCATGTTTTTTTGAAATGTTTTTCACAGGTCAAGGGAAAGGTACATGATATGATGATAGTGTCAAGGAAGTGTCAAGAAAGAATCCATGTTTAATTTTAAATATGTTTCCATTGATGGGAATGAAGAATACTATCTTTATGTAACCACTTTGTTTATATGTGGAATGTAATGCAAGTTTTATGATCTAATTATCTAAAACTCTAAACCCGGAAAGATCCTCAAGGTGTAATCTTGTAATAACTCAAGATTATGTAAGGTTTAAGGCTGGGGCCTTATAAAAGTGTTCATCATTGATTGGCCTATTGTGACATAGAGAATATGATATGAGGTGGATATTCCAATGACTAAATTTCATGGATATGGGGATATAAGAGGGTTTTTATATGGTTTAATGGCTGCATCATAGACATGTAGAAGAAAATCACATGAGGTGAACATTATGCAGTAATGTTTTCTACTTCACTTTGGAGGTGAAAATTTTAGTAGATCTGGGTTTCTATGGATGTTATAAAATCCTATTATATTCAATGTTGTTTTTACAACATCGTATAGAGGATGAATATAGATGATAAAAATATTTTGAGTTGAAATAAAGTTTTACCAAATCCTTATAAGGAAGGAAAACCAAAATTTCATTGTTATTATTTCCACTTTATGGGGTTTCATAAATCTATAATTTCTAGTACCCAATATCCTTGTTATTTATATTATATACACTCGAGTATTTGTAGAAAATTAAAAATAATAATAATGGGGTCTCGTTCAAATATAAGGAGTCGAAAAAACAGCACAATGTCAAGGAAAACTCATTTGAAAACATTAAATGGTGATAAAAATTGAAATTCATGAAGTACGACAAGGAGGAAATATATATTTTCCTCAATAAGTGATTTTTTTAAGAATATACGGAAGATAGATCGAGGGATTTTTTTACAAAAAAATTAAAGTGGAATGATATTTTGGATGGGGGTTGAGAATAAATAACATGTTGATGTCTTGAGAGGAGGATTAACATTATTCTTCTCTGGAAATTTTTTGAATTTTTTTAGTGTAGTTTTATTTTATCATATATGATACTTCTCAAACCTCACATTATTCTCAATAATAGAGGGTTAAACCCATGAGTGATAGGGGATGGTGAGGTGTCTTAATTTTAATGCATAACTCTAAGAACTTTCTTTGGAAAACTCTATCTATATACATTAGTAGACGCCGAAAAAGTACATAACACCAAGAGGAAGTTTCAAAATGACAATGAGAAGTCATATTTGGAATCAGAGGCCTGTTCTGGAGTCCTGGGAAGTGGTGCGCGATATTAATGTGGACTTGCGTGAAATAATGAGGTGCGCGCGAAGAATTCCTGGGATTCGCGTAATCGAGCCGATGGTGTGCGCAATTTTGTGCGCCCCGATTCCGTGCGGTGATGCTTTGCGCGCCGACGGTTCCCGGCACCGAAGATTTTGCACACCTCCTGGATTCCACACCGGATGATGCCTATAAATAGAAGGCGACCCCTGGCAGTTTGGGGGTTGTGGAATTCAGAATAGCTCTCGTGCGCGCAATTCAGTCTCCCCCGCGCGCAAGATGACTTCCATGTAATTCCTCTTTTCGCGCAACCTTTCCTTGAGGTTCGCCTTTTCACGTAACTCCACTGGCTTAAGTGATTTCTCTTACTCCTCCGGGTTCCTCCCTTGCACGCAATCTTTAACTCGTTCTTGCAATCCCCTCCTGTGTGTGCAATCACGTCTCCGCGCAATCCTCTAGTCCTATTGTGTGTCATCCCGTTGTTTTGCGCGTAAACCTTCTTTTTGCGTGCATCATCCAGGACCCCATCACCTTGACACCCATTGGCTGACTTTCCGCGCCGGCAGCTGATGTCTCCCCTGCCGGGCATGCGTACCATGCGTTGTTTTCCCATACGTCCTTCCAGTCTCGTACGAAGTAACCTCAAGGTCCCTTGGGTGGTGTTTCCCATTCTGTTTCTCTTCCTTATGCTTCTCCGCATAGGCACACTAACGGCTATTGCTTCTTCACATAGCCACGCTAACGTGGACCCCTCAATAAATCGCCCTGCAGCCCCCCTTCACTATGGCATGTCTGATTCCTTCCCTCCCACTAGGGGTAGAGGGTGTTGGGAATGTAAGCCATAGGGGTGTGGAGTGACCCCACCTCGTCCAAGCTGCAGAACATTAAACTGCTAAGAACCTTGTCCTTAACACATGACGTTAAACTGTGGTCCGACCCCGTGCTTCGCACGTAGGGTCCCCCCAGCTCGGACATTTTTTACGCATCTCGTCTCCACTGGAATGGAATCTTCCTCGAATGGAATTATATCCTCCTTTTTAGAGTGGCGTTTGTCCAAGGGGAAGGGCTTCCTCAAAGCATAATCCCCTAGCCACTCTTACGGAAGGTTGCACCCATGCACCTCCATACTTCCCCCCTGCCAAGGCCAGTGGAGTCCCTTTCCCACTACGCTTTTTCGCACCATGGGCCTCCGTCCTAGAGTAAGCCCCGGTACCCAGGGCTACTAACCACGTGTAAGCCCCTGTTTCCTCTTTGGGCCGCTCAACTCCTAAGCCCCTTTCCGCTTCTCATGGACACACCCTTTGCGATGTGATCATCTGGTCCCTGCTGCCTCTTGTTTCTCACACCGAGCATGACTCACATGGGCTTAGAGCGCGCATCAACCATGAAATTCTCTTATGGGATACCTCAGAGCATAAGCACCATAACAACGAACTATGAGTACTTTGATCTGTGCTAACGCATGGTACGTAAGAAGCCTCCATGAGGTTGAAGCCCACCACCCGGTTGTTCCGACATCATCACGTTGGTTTTCCAACACCATGGTCTGCCTTAGAGTGTAAGCCATAAATTCCCTCTTCCCGCATGACGTTAAACTGTATCTCATCCCACATGACGTTAAACTGCATCCATCGTCCCGCATGACGTTAAACTGTATCTCGCCCCGCATGACGTTGAACTGTATCCTTCGCCCCGCATGACGTTAAACTGTATGCTGTACCGCACAAGGTTAAACTGTATTCCCCGAACTACATGGACTTTGATCCATGCTAGCGCATGGTACGTAGGAAGCCTCCATGTGGTTCAAGCCCATAACTCCATCACCCATCCTGATCCTTACCCGGGCTGCCACATCCCAGTGAAATCATGCCACCCCATCCCACTCCATAGTATCTGGGAAGCCGCCCACGTGCTGGCCCCAACATCGGTGTTCCCCCTAGGGGGTTCTTCAATCTCATCCACTCTCAGTGTTCCGATCAGTCCGATCCGTCTCCGCAAGATGTTAAACTTGCGGCATACCTCGTGGTAAACATTGGAATCTGAGGAAAACCTCAGATGGTACACAATTCCCCGCGTTCAATGTGGGATACCTCGGGCTTCCATGCCCTCGATAAGCCCTGTGATAAGGGACCGAAGATATACATGCTAATCCCCAGCGTCAAAACATGCCAACGACACCCCAACGTGACCATTCTCCTCACCGAAGGTTGCTGCCCCGATAAGACCCCTTGGAGCATCTCGACGGAAGCAGCGTAATTAACTGGCATCCATGCAGATATGGCGCCGAGAACGTGCTTCACGAACCCATCTTAAATCTATGAGGGAGACCCAGACTAGGTGACAAGCTCTGAGGAGGAATCCATGGAAGGAAGAACCGACATACCATCATCTTGGTCTCGATCAAGGAGAAGACGTCCCTGAACAAGGAAAGGATACAACCCGCCTTTGGAAAGCGGGAATGAAGGGAAACAAGTCGCGCATCCTCCCATGCATGACGGACGCGCGCGCGCCCCGGTGTAAAAGCATCAAAAAAATAAAACAGTGAACCCGACGTGAAGCTCTTCTCCTTAATATGGGGAGAGGTACCGTTCGGGGTGTCGAAAGATTAGCATGTCACCAGGTCCAGGTACCTATTACTGGGACGTGAAACCCACCAGGGGTTGAGGCAGTCCGGATGTTGAGCACTCCGTTCTGCGACGTCATCAGCATGGATCCCTCTCGCCGGCCCTGGAAGAAGAAATGATGTTGGGATATTGGTTGTCAATTTCTTTTCCTATTATTACTAATGGGTTCATCTCCCTGCTTCCAGGAATCAGATCATGGCATCTGGAGCTCGACCTCCACCTGCCCACTGGAGCAGGGGCAGGGGCAGTACCGACGTGGCTACCCCATGTGGTCCCACCTTTTCCACAGCCACTCTAACTCCGATTTCTACGACTACTGGGCTCTCACGCCCCCTCCCCTCGTCAGAAATCATCCAGCGAAGGGCGATCCACGACCCGGTTTACAGGTACGATGAGGAAGGGATCATCCCCACCAGGGGAATGGCCCGTTTGGATCTAGAGGTCGCTACACCTCACCATAACTGCCACCCCCGAGGAACATGCATGGAGCCACCACTGACCACTCTGAAGTTTAACCGCTTTGGTAGCCTATCCCCGGAGCACCTTGACACATCCCTCCCCTACGCCAATGAGGTGGGGGGTGTCCGGGTTCGCCAGATCGGAGACCCTTCCCAGGGGTTAACGACAAGAGCCCCCACCAGGCCGCGTCGGCGCTGCCGCCCAACTCCCCGAGCTGAGGAGTAGGCAATCGTCATTCCCACACCACCATCTCTAACCCATATGACCTGACGCCAGCGTCGGGCACGAACAGAAGAGGATGCCCATCCTGGGGCACCAACATCAGCAACCACTATAGCCCGAGCTTCTACTGACTCCTGTTACCATACCCCCACACATGTTGAGCAGGGGCAGTCACATTCCTGACTGGGATCGAGGCCCTGACCGCCCTACAGGCAGGTTGGGTAGACTCTCCCGGTCGCGGGCACATGTAATGGCCACCGCAGACCAATCCACGATAGTGCCACCCACCATGAAGGCCCATTCTGTGCCACTGGTCTGGAGAGCCAAAGGCTTCACCGCGACAACTATGCTCCGGGTATGACTCTTCCCAATGCCCACTGCACTGGGTATGAGGTCACTCCCCCTTCCGCTGGCTGTGAGTATGGATCCGTTGCGTATCCGGTCGCTCACCCACATGGAGGTCATCCCCATGGCCCATTCGACATCTGTCCTGGTGCACCTTGCACCCCGGCCTTCAGTCCCCTCTGCCCCAGCATTATTTCAGCCATGGGACTCCTTGAAGAAAATCATCCTTACCCTGAGGACCCACCCAGGGGCAGGAAGGCGGGACGTCGTCACCGTAAGAGGAATGTCAGGGGAGTCCGGACGGAAAATAGACCAGTCCGTTTCACGAACTCTAAGGCGGAGTATGACTCGACAGTGGAACCTTCCCCATAACCCTTTCAGTCGAGGGAAGGGATGAGGATGTGGTGTGTCAGTCTCTTAATCCCCGAATGAGATATCCATATAATTCCCTCCTCCCATAGAAGGTATATCCAGGAGGAAGAGGAATTGGTGTACCCCCATGGTTCGAACCCACAGTTATCACTGGCCTCCCCGGAAGCACCTTCCACCTCAGTCAGGGAGGGTGGGAAACTTTTCTGGGGACCGATGAAAGAGTTGCAATGCGACACACCCTTGGAGGGCATCAATACTGTGAAAGGAGGCCTGTTTTCCAGCCCATTCTATCATGACGTGGCAGCCAGGGCACTGAAACCCTTAGATGAGGACTCAGGGATCGGCGGCCAATCAGCATGTTCGCTATATTCCCTGTCGGCAAGCTCACCGGCCCGGTGGCCTGCCTCAGTTCCGTTTCCAGCTCCCCAACCATTCTTGGTTGATGAGAAGGGGAACCAAGGGCTGGATCCAGAACTAGAGTCGTGGAGCTTCTGGACCGTCCTCGCAGCGGGCCACTTCCCCGAGAAGTTTTGGCCGGTCGCAGGATTGGATTTTGATATGCCAGAGTCACTCACCCTAGGAGAGTTTGAATTTTTCCACCAGACTCTTCGGGAAAATCACTCCCGTCTTCACCATTAGCTAGATCCTTATCCCGGGAGTCAAGCACATCTCGAGGATATCAGTGAGCAGAGTCGTCTGGTCGACCTGGAAGTGCTCCCCGCGGTTCGGCACCCCGAGTCACTTGACCACGACGGGGACCTCCAGCAACAATGTGTCCAGAGTTTCCAAGTAATCCGCAAGGTTATTGAAGAAGCCACCCCCCACACGCACGTTCGCGGATGGGCGAAGTACACCTCCCTTCTTTTCTGTGTGATCTATCGACAGCCTGACTCACTGGGCGGCCCTAAGGGAATGTCGCCCAGGGCAGTGGTGGTCAACATGGCAGACCTTTCAGATGAGGGAAATGGTGTGGATCTCCTCGATGGGGACTCGCCCCTTAGGTACAAGCCACTACTGGACCCATCTGGGAGGATGACTCGCCAATAGAGGAGACTCCTAGGTCTCCCTACACCCACTGAAGCCTTAACACTGAGCCGAAACAACAGCAAGGTTAAAGAGCACGTCAGGTCTGTCGAGCTTACTGACCCATCTACCTCTATACAGAAGGCAGAAGAAGACCCCGAGAAGGTCATGCTACGCCAGCAGCATTCTGAGAAAAAGAGGCCGGTTGATGAGCTCTTGGAAGAACGCATTGCAGAGTAGCGGCCTGACTACGGTAACCCTAGGACAGGACAGCATGGGCAGGAGCACCTACCCCTTGACAAGATTCCCCTGGGAAACTGCGACCATGTTGCGTTTGCCGACAGGGGAGAGGCTAGAGCCCATGGCAAGAGGGCATGGTATGATTCTCCGAAGCCTCCCGAGCGGCATGATCTCCTGGGGGACCCTGCTCGGTTTCCTCCCGCTGCCCCCAAAGTCGCTTCGACAGCCACCCCGCGAGCTGCTGAGCTTGGCTACCAGATTGAAGATCCTGGCAATGCGCTTGTGGTTTGAGATCCCAATCAGGACCGGAATCTGCGTCTAGAAGATCTAATGGAGGCGCTCATCACCCTCTTAGAGGCCCTGGAAACTCGGCAGGTGGCAATCCCACCGGACGGTAGGCCATACCTAGCATGGGTGGATGACATGTCGGCCCCGCCGGGATTTGGAAACCCCAATTTCGCCCCATTTAACGTGACCGGGGACCCGCCACAGCACCTGGCCCACTTCAACTCGAGGTGCGGGCCTATGTTAGGGACTCCGGCGTAGCAAGAGGCTGCCAAGCTCCGTTGCTTCGTTCAGACACCGGAAGGAACATCATTCGTCTGGTACAACCATCTCCCCATCGGATCTGTGACTAGCTGGGAGGACCTTCGCTGGAAATTCCTCTACCAGTTTAGTTCCACATCCCAGAAGGCGAAAATCGCAGACCTCTTCAGGTGTAAGCAAAGGCCCGATGAGGGAGTCGCGTACTTCGTCGCCCGGTGGAAGGGGCTCATTTAGTTCCTTGACATGCCACTAACTCAAGAGAAATTACTGACAATGTGCATAGGGAACATCAAGGCAGAGCTTCTTCCTTCTATGATCACTCGGAATTTCCCCGGAGGGTTTCAGGACTTCTCGGACAAGGCTCAACGCCTAGAAGAAGCCCTGCAACAGGCCAGTCAGGCACACCAACTACCTCTTATAATCCCTGAAAGGAGAGCTTCCCGAGCCGAACCGACTGCAGTGGCCCAGATAGAGGCCCTCAGACAGCTAGAGTCGCTACCAGTAAAACCAGCTCAGCTGCCTCATAGGGGTCCACCCCCATGGGCACAGCCACCGGCCCAGTAGCGACCACCCAAAAATCGGCGAGCGCCTCCGAATAATGCACCGCCACCACCGAGGTGAAATAATCAGGCTCCACCTCATTGGCATGCTCCTATGGCCCCTAGTCTTGGTTAGCATCCAAGATCCCCCTTTATAGATAGAAGGAATCAGACTTACTCGTTTGATGAGGCACAGGTCCGCGGTTATTTTCGTAGCGCCTTGGAGCAGAGGACCGTGCAGCTGCCTGAGTGTCGGAAGCCAGAAGAGGCGCGTCTCACTGATCACCCTAACTACTTCCCTTATCACAGGACCCTAGGGAACACCATCCAGCGATGTTGTGTGTTCAAAGAATGGATCCAAGACCAGATTGACAACAACATAGTCAGGTTGGGCCCATCCCCAGCGTAAGTGGAAGGTTTCTTCGTGAGATCTGATGGCAGTAGCAGCAATGAGGATGAGTGGCAGCAGGTTTCCGACCATGGGTCCCGAAAGTATAACGACTGGATGGCCTGCAGGACGGTCGCACATGCCCATGGCATCATCTGTGCCCGCCTGAGTCATCTAGAGCCCTCAGAATATGTGAGAGCCACTTTGGCATCGTCGTCCCAGCCTACCTCTTGCCATAAGATCAAGAAGCGACGCATGAAGAATGAACACACCCTGCCAATGCCGTCATCATCCCACACGCTTGGCGATTTTATGCCCCCATAGATGGGGATCCCTCCGAGACTCTGTCCAGTAGTGGATGAATCCTCAAGTGAAAGCCCTGGGTACGCTTCGGTTAACACCATAGAGTTGGTAAATCCCTTTTTGACTCACGACGATGAGGAACGTCAGGTGGACCTTCCCAATGTCCCCAGCCATCGCCAACGTCGGCGGAGCCATGGCTACGTGAATCGTTAGGGCAAGACAGTCATCACCTCTATTCATGACATGCATGCTACTGAGACTAGGTATCAGGCCTGATACAGAGCTCATCACACGTGGCCCCCTCACCCGGTGTCGACAGGTTCGCCTCCACCACCGTTTGTGTTGCTGGATCAGGCGGGACCACCTCGGTCATGCCACGACCAGCCCTGCCCTTCCACCAGCCAAGTACAGTCGTCCGGTCCTAGCATGGCCGCCACCTCCTAGGCTTCGATTAGTGAACAACGAGATGTGCCTAGTACCAGTCAGTCACCGGTTCTGCTGGCAGGGCCCGTCATGCCTCCAATCGCAGTGCGGCCTCCTGTAAGCAGAAGCTCGCGTTTTTCTCGAAAGTATGATGTTCTGAAGCACCTGGATAGAATTCCGTCAAGGCTTTCTATCCTTGAAGCCCTACTTCTGTCGTCTAAAATGCGTGAGGCACTCCCCGAAGCTCTAAGGAGCCCCCTTCAATTTGAGACGGAGGTGGCATCCGCAGAAGCCTTCCACAACGAGGTGATTGTGGATGCCGAATGTCAGGCGGTTATCTCATTTTCCTGTGAAGATGAAGACCTTCCCATACAGGGGCACATTCGCCCACTGTACATCACCAGCCAGTTCAACGGCATGGAAGTCTGCTGCTGTCTTGTTGAAACTGGTTCTAGGATTAACCTAATCCCAACTCAGACACAGCGGAAACTGGGGTTGTTTGAGGATGATTTAACTCGCTCTGACCTTTGGATCTAGGGGTATCATAGGACTGAGCAAACTCCACTCGGAAAGATTTTATTGAAGACCCCGTTCGGTGGCTTAATTTCCAACACCAAATTCATGGTTGTATCTCAGGACACCGCCAACAACACGATGATGGGCAGGCCGTGGCTCCACCTTCACACATTGGTCCCCTCATCGTATCACCAGTGCCTAAAATACTCCCTTAAGGGTCGATTGGGCGTGCTCCAAGGAGATGCGTCTCCTTTTTCCTCTTTTGAAGCCCATTATCTGGACGCTGAATATTGAAAGAGAAAGGAAAACAGATCCTGGTAGGTGAGGTTGATCCTGCCACTGTCACGAGTGATCCCTAGGCAGGTTTGGAATACGCATATGTCTTCCCAATCCATCGTTTGGAGGCCACGACCCCCGACATGGGGCAGTGCTTCGTTGTTTTGAGTACTAGAGGATGGCATATTTCTGGGACCAAGTGACGACAGAAAATCACCTCATACTCTAACACCAACCAGGATCAAGTGATCACCGAGCACCTAACCCTTGTACGATATCGGGATGTTAGGCTCATGGCAACGGCAGTACGTCATACGTGTCTGTTTCGTCGGGCCGGAATCGACTGGCTCTAGCCAACGTGCCACTACTGCTTTGATGTCATAAAGCGTGGCCCCTTGGGCCAAAGTCCATATTAGATTTGATCAACTTCCTTTGTATCCATGGTCTCCGTAGTGCATGAGTCTCCGGACGTGATGAACTCTGCCGCCCATGCCAGCACCATCTTCCCATTAGGGTTTGGATGCCCCGAAACGGCTCCCCCCTGTGGATGATCCCTCTACAAGTGGAGAGGAGGACATGGAAGTTTCTCCTCATGCCTTTGAGGAGAGAATCCCCACCACGGTCGATGAGTTATTACAGGTGAACCTCAGTAGCGAGGCGGACCCGAGACCCACATTGGTCAGCGCCGATATACCCCCCGTGGAATGGAAATAATACGTAGACTTCCTCATACAACACCATGATGTGTTCGCCTGGACTTATGATGAGATGCCAGGGCTAGATCCCCAGGTAGTCGTCCACTGCCTTGGCCTTCCAGCAAACCATCACGTGTTCAAGTAGCCTCCCCGGAAGATGCACCCCTCTCACAGTGCCATGGTTGATGTCGAAGTTGATAAGATCATCAAATCCAACTTCATTAAGGAATTCCAGTACCCCAGGTTTCTAGCCAACATTGTGCCGGTAAGGAAGAAGAACGAGTAGATCATGGTCTATATCGACATCCACGATCTCAATCGCCACTATCCTAAGGATGATTTTCCCCTTCTCGTGACTGATTTATTGAACAATTCCACGGCCGGGTTCCAAGCCCTCTCCTTCATGGATGGGTACTCTGAGTACAACCAGATACAGATGGCCCCCGAGGATGAAGAGTTCACTACCTTCAGGGCCCCCAGTGTACTTTCTTCTATCATGTTATGCCCTTTGGCCTGAAGAATGAGGGGGCCACCTATCAACGGGCTATGAATCTCATATTCATGGAAATTATCGGGACACTGGTGGAATGCTATGTGGACGATCTGGTGGTTAAATCTCATCAGCACCAGGACCATATCAAATACCTTGAGGCAGTGTTCGGGTTCGTCCGTTCTCGCCACTAGAAGATGAACCTGTTGATGTGTTCCTTCTGGGTCACCTCCGGAATGTTTCTTGACTTCATTGTTAGGTACCGAGGCATCGATATCGACTCGGAGAAAATCAAGGACATCAGTCAGATGCCTCCCCCGAATTATATTTGGGAGCTAAGACGTCTTCAAGGCCACATAGCCTATATACTCCGATTCATTGTGAATCTGGCCGGCAAGTGTAATCCCTTTTCTCAGCTCTTGAAGAAAGGTGCCGCCTATGAATGGGACAAAGAGTGTTAGATCGCTGTTGAGGAAATCAAGCAGTATCTGCTCCAACCTCCGGTCCTGATGCCACCTGTTTCCAGAAATCCACTGGTCCTTTACGTGACTGCCCTGGAGCGATCCCACAGCACACTTCTCGCCCAGAAGAAAAACGAGGGAACAGAGAATAGCCTCTACTACCTCAGCCGCATGCTCCTCGATACGAAAATTAGATATTATCCCATCGAGAAGAGCTTTCTGGCGCTCGTATTTTCCGTGAAGAAATTGCGGCACTACTTGTAGCACCATGAGGTATAGCTGGTTCCTCGGGTAGACCGGTTGAAATACATCCTGAGCCGACCAATGTTGACCGGCCGATTGGCACGCTGGGTGGTGATCCTCCAGCAGTTCGACATCAGGTTCGTACCTCAGACGGCCGTCAAAGGATATGTGTTGGTCGACTTCTTAGCTGCCCACCCAACCTCCACGGACCAGCCACTGGATTTAGGATTTCCTGATGAGGCAATCCTCTCAGTCGATCACGCCATCCCATGCTGGCAGATTCACTTTAACGGTGCCTCCCGGAGCCCCATCGGTAGGAGGATCAATGATCCTAGGCTCAACAGAGTGGTACAGGGTGTCGTCTTCATCACCCCGGAGCAAGCCGTTCTGCTGTATTCATTCCTGTTGTCAAAAGTCTACACCAACAATGAGGCAGAGTATCATGCCCTCATCAATGGCCTCGAGTTGGCTCTATAGATTGACGTACCACATCTATATATAAAAGGGGACTCCGAGCTAGTCATCAAGTAGGTTAATGGTGACTATGCTTTCAAGAATCCAGAACTCGTGCCATTGCTGGAGTGCACCCTTCGTTTAATGGCTAAGTTCCCCTCCTGGCCAGAGTTCGTTCACATTCCCCAGTCGCAGAATAGTCGAGCAGATGCTTTGGCCAGCCTGGCCGCATTACTTGCGAAGCCCGAGCAGGATGACCTAATTATCCACGTGGCACACCAGAGAGTCATTGCTCCAATTATTCAGGAGGGAAATCATGGCCCGCGAGTGAACCATCTCACCGCTGGTGCCCCTACGTCAGGATCTCTAGGGGCTTCGGGTGCGGTAATCGAGACAGTTCATGAATGGAGGACTCCCTTGGTTGAATATCTTAAGCACGACAATCTTCCGTCGGACTGAGCCGAGCGCAAGTAAATGTGATGTCGCGTGCCGCAGTTCACCCTTCAGAGAGGTCCCAATCTTGAGAAGATCCTTTACAGGCACAGATTTGATGGTGTTCTCCTCCGTTTCCTTCAAGTAGTCCAGATCCCACGGGTCATGCAAGAAGTGCACGCTGGTTCCTGTGGCGCCCACCAGGACGGGTCAAAGTTCTCCCACTAGATTCGGAGGCTGAGATACTTCTTGCCCTCCATGATCTACGACTGCATCGAGTATTCCAAGTGGTGTCATGCGTTCCAAGTTCATGCCAACTTTGTTCATCGGCCACCGGAGCCTCTCCATACTACCAAGTATTCTTGGCCCTTTTTAGACTGGGGTTTGGATGTTGTAGGACCTTACCCGCCGATGACGGCCCACCAGTGCCGGTTCATTTGACCGCTAAGGATTTCCTCTCCAAGTGGGTAGAGGAAATCCCGCTCAAGGAAATAAAAGCATGTTCTATCGCTGACTTCGTGAGCTCCAATATCATCTATCTATTTGGAGTACCTCACGCTATCCTCACAGATAACAGAACCAACTTCTGAGCAGCTGATCTGAGGAAATTGTACGCCAAGTACAACATTTTCTCTAACCACACCTCCCGCTATCATGCATAGGCGAATGGACCGATCGAGGCATTTAACAAAACCCTCTCTAACATTCTTCAAATGATGGTTGTTCAGAATAAGAAAAGTTGGCCGGACAAGCTCCCCAACGCCCTCTGGGATTATAGGACGACAACTCGTAACTCCACCCAAGTAACTCTGTATTCTCTGGTGTATGGAGCTGAGGTCGTCCTGCCCATCGAGATCTAGTTTCCCTCATTGTGCATGGAGGTCTACGACCAGCAAGCACCGGATAGAGTTTCCGAAATCCGTCTAGCCAAATTGGAAGCACTGGACGAAAGTAGGCTTCGCATGTTACATAACTTGGAAAGGCATCAAAGTAGGACTGCTCGAGCTTTCAATAAGAAGGTTCTCCTCCACTACTTCCTGCAAGGTGACCTGGTGCTAGCTCTCAGAGCGCCGATGATTCCCGACAGGAAACCACCCATGTTGGAGCCCAAATTGGAGGGGCCTTTCATTGTCCATAAGGTCTATCCCAATGGCGCATATTCCCTGTTGACTATGGATAGTGAGAGCATAAATCCTCCCACTAACGCCAGGTTCCTCAAGCAGTACTTTTCCTAGGTATGTATGGTCCTGCATGACCTTAAACTGTACGGCCCCGCACGACCCTAAACTGCACCTTGGTCCGAATTCTAATAACTTAAGCTAAGATCCTTACATGGTCTAGCATGACCATAAAATAGATTTTTCCCTACATCTGGGCCCCCAATGGTCCATGTTCTATGACCTAAAACTAAGATCCTTTCTCCGTCCCACACGACGTTAAACTGTATTCCATCCCACACGACGTTAAACTGTATTTCGTCCTACATGAAATTAAACTACGTTTCATGAACTATGTGTGGCTTGATTCCCATTTTTATGGGATACATAGTACCACCTTAACACTTATATTTCAGGTCCAGCCCCATCTCTTAGGAGATCCCACGATCTCCTGGTTGCCTTGGTCTTTTGACCTGCCCTTCCCTCGGGAATCCGCCATCTTTTGGCAGCTCTCAGACTGAGCCCCTTGAACCATTACATTGGACTTCCAATGTGTTCAGAGTACCCTTATCTAGGACATGGAGTGTCAGATTCGAATTAGGCAAGTCTTCATACACATGTCAAGCTTCGTGTTCCCCTTCATTCGGGCCCGACCCTCTTTCACTCCTGGAGGGACCCCCATGAACGGTCTGGATACAACGCCTAAGAGATCTCCTACCATCACGGGCCAGTGCCCCTGAGGGTTTCGGTCAACAAATTGTTTCAAATCCCGTGTTGTGAATGTGGTCAGCGGTTGATGCTCATTTTTTTTCCCCTACCTCTAGGATAACGCGACAGGATGCTGTGTTGCCAACATGGTCAGCAGAAATCCTCAGTCGTCACACTGGCTTCTTCGGGCCCTAAATGTTGGTTTCATAATTCACACTATGTTCCACCACACCGTGTCAAGGTGGAATCTCAACACTCCTTGTACTAAAGCTCAGTACACCCCCACATGTCAGACGGACCAAGATGTGTAACGGTGTCTCTCAGGAATCCCGCTATCGGTGCGCTATAGTATGTGCTTGGGTTTCTTCTTTACAGGTTGCATGCAGCATGACCCTCATACCCATGGGGAACGAGGAGTCACCCATACATTGGGTTTCGGGCCCAGCATAGCTGGGATCTAGCATCTCCTGCCCTCCTAATTGTTGAACCCTTGTAGGCCCCTTTGGCCCAAGGCTCCTCTCTCAGAATCACGCACGGTGATGGTAGGAGATTATGTCCTCGTTCATATCAGGTATGCTTTATCACATCGTGCGTGTTTCCCCAGGTCTAAGCCATACGACTATAAGCTGTGCTGCCTGGTCTAAGCCATACGACCTTAAGCTGTGCAGCCTGGTCCAAGCCATATGACCTTAAACTGTGCCACCTGGTCCAAGCCATACGACCTTAAACTATGCTTCCAGGTCCAACCACATGACCATAAACGGTTATGATATTGTCCTGGATATGCACCGTTAATGAGATACCTCTCAAGAACTATGTATGGCTTGATTATCATCCTTATGAGATACGTAGAAGCACCTGAGAACATCCCCACAGGCCCAGCCTCACTTTTCATGTTTGGTCTCTCGGCCTAAACGCGTCCCTAGGAGCACATAGTAAGCAGGTCTTTTCCCCATTCACATTGGGTTCAGCAACCGATTTACCGTGTGTCTTTGGTCCGAGTTATAAGACCATAAACTAAGGCCCTTGGCTTTTCATGACTCAGTCTCTCTTGTGGGATTGTACGGTGTGGTATAGGATTATGTCCTCCTTCACGTCAGGTTACTCACCGTACCATGCCTATCCCCAGATGAGATGTTTCCCCCATACCACACGACGTTAAACTGTATTTTGTCCTACATGACATTAAACTTCTCTTCAAGGACAATGTGTGGCTTGATTCTCATCCTAATGAGATACGTAGGAACACCCAGACATTTCTCTTGGGTCCAGCCCCAGGGATTACCAAGTCCCATCCCTCCTTATTGTCGGGCCCTCATCCTTACTTCTTGGGAAGTGGTGTAATCATGACATCTACCCCGAATAAGTTCGAGATTCCCCATAGTAATAATGGGAAGCAGCATTTCTCTCTCGAGAGAGGTCCTGTCTGAAAATTGGGACGATCCGTGATCAGGTTGGTACGTCCGCCTAATGCCCCTCCGCCACAGTGGCGCAATTTTGGGAGTGTTGGACTCTGTTTGAACAAACCACTACTCCACTTTCCACGCTTAGCGTGCCCCTTTATTCGGATCCTCATTCTCTTTCATGTTCAATGGGAAACCCTAACACCATGGATGATAGTCCTACCGTCCACCTACTATCCTGGGCCAACGTTCTAGAGAACTGGTCATGTTTGACGGGACCCCCTAATAGTATGGATGATAGAATTTGGTCCGCCTGCTGCCATAATATGGATGATAGATCATTGGTCTGCCTATTGTAGCAGTATGGATGATAGACCTATAGTCCGCCTGCTGTCCGGGGCCAACGTTCCGGAAGACTAGTCGGCGATATTTGAGGTAGGCCCCGTGTTGCGAACATCTCCAGTGGTCAGCCCTCATTTATTGCCCCCATTCCAGGCCAACACGATGTAGATGCAGCGTTTCCTCCATGGTTAACAGTTATCCTCCATCATCGCGCCCCAGAGTGTTCTGAATTTGGGTATCATGATTCACTTTTCCTTTCCATCTCGCTATGTTCAGATGTATTTCAATTCCCTCAGCATTGTCGTGCTCAGGTGTCATAGCACATTGAGAAGGTGATATATCAATCGGTCTGAGGTCTTCTCCTCAGAAATCCAGGCCCAATTTCAGATGCCTGAAGCTTGGTTAATACCCCGTAGTTGGACAAAATGATAACACAAGTATCCTTTTCTTCTCGCGTTGGGTGGGACCGACAAGAGCTTAGGGATGAGTTGTTATTCATTTCGGAATTATGGTTGAGCATATTAAAACAATGGTACAATTGAATGTATTTTTACATGTATTGGATTGAGATGATGAGCAGTACAAGCAGGAAGTTCATGAGATTGCCAAAACAAAGCCCCTAAGGGTTAGTGTGCTAGATCGATCCTTCCAACGCTGCTACCCTTTGGCTGGTAGCCTCTAGGACCGCTTCTCGCTCCTTGCAGACTGTCTCCTCGTCAGCCGCTACAGAGTGTAGCTCGCAAACCCTATCTTGTGCATGTGCCCGCTCGGTTTTATGTACGGACATCTGTTGAATCTCCTCCATCAGTTGTTCTGGTGCATCAACCAGCTAGGCCGCCAGTTGATTCATGAGCTCAGAGCACGTCGCAAGGAAGGCCTCCTTCTCTGCCGCCTACCCTTCGAGGTGCTGGACCTCCCACTCCGCCCTCAGAAACACTCGGGCCGCTGATCTTTCCCGACACTGGGAAACATCGGTGCGCTGGCTACTCTCGCGTATCTTCTCGGCCATGTAATCAAGGACTGTCAGATGAAGGCGTTGAGCGTCAGCCCCTCCGGTGCACAGGAAGCACAAACAGGTCTGGAGTGATCCCATCCGCCTCAGCCAATGCGACTGGGATTGTCTGAGAAAGCGCTGGATACACTTCCACCCTTTGCACTATGTCATCCGGCTCTCCTCGGCCGCTTCGGAGTCTAAGTCATCTATCTCTTCAGGGTCAGCAGGCCAGTACACAAGAAAGGCAGCCAGTAGGTCAGTGGTAGGATCTGCCTCAGGGATGTCTTCATGAGGAATAGGATCCTCGACGTCCGGGCGATCTTCCTCTCTCTGCACGACATCGACGGTGCCTCCGTCAGCCTCCGGCCTCGACTCAAGAATAGTGCCTCTGATGCCCGCTGCCCCCTGATCACTGATTTCCAGGGCCGACTCCGTGCGGGAAGCATGTTATGAACGATGTGGTATGTCCGCTACTGGTCCGCTCACGGACGGCCCGGGCTCCCCAGCCTGACGAGACTCCAATGATGAGATCACTACGCAAGGAGTATGCTGATTAGTTCAGATCTTTTGATAACAAGCGCCAGTAGTAAAGCGTGAGACACATAGGAAACCAGAGCGTCGACCTCCAGTGTTCCGACCGCTGCAGGAGCCGCCGTGATGGGAGACCCCTCTGTGCTTGTCAATTCAATGATGGGTGTTGGATCCCCATCCTATCCCATCGGTTATCTTCCTCCCTCATCTAGTCGGGATGCCTGACCAACGTTTAGGCACTCCTAAGTGAGGTAGAGATAGGGTTTGGTAATTGAAAAGGAGAATGGATGAAAAAGGGAAATGAATGAGGATAGAGAAAAACCTCGAGTATCTTGGTTATGTCGAGATCAGATCCGAAAATCTCACTGCTCTCTCGGAGACTCCCTTGGTAGGTCTCCCCCTGTGACCCCTCACCCTTGTGTTCTCATTCTTCTTCATCTTCCCTTTCGCCTTCATCTTCTCCGGTCTCCTCCCCCTCAGACTCCTCATCAGTGTCACCTTCTCCTGGTGGCATCAATTTCAGATCATGTTCTTGGACGAGCATCACTTTCACTAGGAAAGGTGGCTCTGCACGCCAACCGCTTTGGCATGCGTATGTGTCCATGGCTGTCAGATAAGCATTCTAACGATGGATGTTTACCCGGTCGGTAACTCAAACGAGCCCGACCTCTGGTAGTTGGATCCCGTTTTTCATGATCTTCTCCCAGACAGCTTTAATGCTCTGAAATTGCCATAGGGTCATCCAGGCTGACAACAGTGCCAGGAAAATTGCATCTTGGGAAGGTTCGAGCAGGTATCTTATCTACTTCCTGGGCAGTTCCCTGGCCACCTCATGTGACCCCCACGGGCAGTGAGGTCATGGTCGCACCGTGTGATGTGCCTGCCGCTGAGGTCCCAGCCTGTGCAGGCCTCGCTGCCGGATGCGCTCCTGGTTTCCCCCTTCTAGAAACACCTTGCCTCCCCACCCGTTTCCCAGTTTCCGCACAGGTAGCCTCGAGTTTCCAGACTCGCTTACGTAAATCCCCTCATGGTACGCAATGGTCCAGTGCTCGGCATACTCAATTGCTAGGCCAGCGTCAACCCCAGTGGGAGGAAGAGTGATGACGTCACCATAGCCTAAAGTTGTAAAAATCAACCACATCTAGCGCAGAACGCAGGGATTCTTCTTTTTCCATACGACCATGAATACCTTCTTCGGCATTTGTTGGAGGCACCTGAATTGCCTGGCGAATCAGGATGGCACGTAAGGCTCGCAGATCACTTTCCCGTCGATCTGAGCCACGAGCACCCCACCCTGAATGCTATGGAAATACTCCCACTGCTCTAGTGGGCCTCGCCCGTTGTCTACCATCTGGATGACCGGGGTGGGTAACGGGCTGAAGTAGAAGTTGGTGTGGTTACCAATATGGATTCTCACACCATCCTCATTGAGAGTCATCGGTGCCACCCCGGCGATGTTCAGAAAGGATGGTCGCATGCCATTTCTCGGAGGATGAATGGAATTTGTGAAAGTGTACCCTTCAAGGTGAGCCGCCACCCAGTCGTGGAAGATCTGGAAGGGGCCACATACTCTTTGAGGTGACCCCCCTCGTGAGATGCATCCCAGGATGGCATACAGCTTGGCCTGTACGGGGACGACCAAGTTGAGAAATTTTTTGGCAGCCATGGTTCCCGCCATCACCAGTGTTCCTGGACGGACACTCATCCTCACGTCCCGCACCGGCAGGAGCCACCCGCTCAGGAAGGCGGCAAGGAACCCGACATACTGGACATTCGGGTCCCGGGCCTCGATGACGCGATAGCCCCATGATTGGTATTGCCCCACCTCTAGGGTCCTCCAGTATGACCCATCCCTGCTCCTCTGAGCTGCGGTTGGGCACCGTTTCCCCCATCCCGACATCTTGATTGCTGGATCCTTCTCGATGAATTGGCTAAACCCGCCCTTGTTGGAAATGTCATTCATGATTTCATTGACCCCAACCTCTCTTTGGCTAGCTCCACCAGGTTCCACTTCATCATGGGTGCCCGTGACCTCTCCTCCCAGGTGTTTTTTGGAGGAACGAACTCATGGTATTGGGAATCCTCCAGTGGGATACCTCCGTTGCAGTGAATGTCCCAGAGACTGATGCCAACTTCCCCATGGTGAAGGTGGAATGTGCTGGTATCAGGAGACCACTGGGTGAATAGCTCTGGCCCGAGCTCGGGTTGACGGTGGAAGTGGAACTGTGATGTCCATACCGCCTTGAACAGGCCAATATGCCACATTTCATCCACAAACTGCTCACAAGTATGGTGATCCCAGAATTCCCAGGCTCACTCGCTGGTGAAGTTTCCCCAGACCCCAAGTCTCAATCCTTCAGCCAGCCCTTCGTGTCATCCGTGACGCTCTGACGAAACGTGATCGCGTAGAGGGTCGGATAATTATCAGCGACAAGCTCGTCCCCTGTAATGGTCCTTGTCCTCGGGTTCAGGACATATTCGTCCATGTGTCTGGTTTCCCTAACAGGATGGCTGTTGTTGGTAATGTTGTAGCGAGGAAGTTCATCCGCCCGGGTCACCCATGACCGCGGTGTGTCCACCTCGAAGCCCGGCAGAGGAACCTTCTCCAGGATGCCAAAGTTCCAGGGTAGGAGGTTTTCAGATAGGGGATACGTCTTCTAGGCTGGAGTCAGCAGATTGAACAAGGATAGATTGTTGGAAACGATCACCTTAGCACCATAAACCTTCTCATTCGCCACCATTTCAGCCCTACGAGCGGTGGCTTCCCCCTCATCAACTCGTTTTGCGGCAATCTCTTATATTTAGGGAGTTGCACAAAATCAAGATGTAGTGCGCGGGATCGGAGAGTGATGCGTGAAATTGGAAGTGGCAGTGCAAAATCCCGGAGTTTGGCACGCAATTGGCATGCTAGAATTGGAATAGACCGAGTTGGCGTGCAAGTACGGATGGAATTTGGAAGGAATTACGCACTGCTAGAGCATTTTTACGCGCAGCCACAGGAGCAATTTCACGCATGAGAGCATTGAGCCTATCACGCGGAAAATATTATGTATGGATTCGGGACCTAGCACCCCTTTTTATAGGCGATACCAGGGTTCTGCGCTGCGCGGAAGGAGAGTTCCGCGCTTATCCATCGTTTTGCGTGCCACACCGGTTTTTTGCGCGCTAAGTGGCTAGGATATGCCATGCTTCGGTGATTCAGCATTTCCCTTGGTATTCGACCATTGAGAACTCTCGCTGATCCAATTCCGAGGGGGGGGGGGCATTTGTAGATGTTGGAAAAGTCCGTAACTCCCAGAGGAAGTTTTGAAATCACAAAGCGAAGCCATATTCGGAATTAGAGGCCTGGTCCGGAGGCCCGAGAAGTGGTGCGTGAAATTAAGTAGGACTTGCACGAAATAATGTGGTGTGCGCAAAGCATTCCTGGGATTCACGTAATCGATCTGATGGCGCGTGCAATTTTTCACGCCCCAATTCCGCGCGGTGAAGCTTTGCGCGCCGACAGTTCCCGCGCGCAGAAGATTTCGCACGCCGCCTGGATTCCACACTGGCTAATGCCTATAAATAGAAGGAGACTTCTGACAGTTTGGGGGTTGCGGAATTCAGAACGGCTCCCGTCCATGCAATTCAGACTCCCCCACGCGCAAGATGACTTCCAGGTAATTCCGCATTTCGCGCAACCTTTCCCCAGGGTTTGCCTTTTCGCGCAACTCCACTGGCTTAAGTGATTTCGCTCACTCCTCTGGGCTCCTCCCTTGCGCGCAATCTTTACCCCGTGCACACAATCCTTTCTTGTGTGCACAATCACGTATCTGCTCAATCCTCTGGTCCTATTGCGCACCATCCCTGTGTTTTGCGTGCAAACCTTCTTTTTGCGCGCAGCACCCAGGACCCCTTCACCTTGACGCCCCTTGGATACCTTTCTGCGCCATCACCTGATGTCTCCCCGGCCGGGCATGCGCGCCATGCTTTGTTTTCTCCTATGGCCTTCTAGGCTCTTACGAAGTAACCTCAAGGTCCCTTGGGAGGTGTTTCCCATTGCGTGGCTCTGCCTTATGCTTCTCCGCATAGGCATGCTAACGACTATTGCTTCTTCTCATAACCACGCTAACATGGACCCCTCAATGGTTCCCCCTGGGCCCCCTCTTCACTACGCCCTTGCTGATGCCTTCCCTCCCACAAGGGGTAGAGGGTGTTGGGCATGTAAGCCCTAGGGGTGTGGAGAAAACCAACCTCGTCCAAGCTGCAAGACGTTAAACTTCTAAGCACCTCGTCCTTAACACATGACGTTAAACTGTGGTCCGACCCCGTTCTTCACACACAGGGTCCCCCCAGCTCGGAAATTTTTTACGCATCTTGTCTCCAAGGGAATGGAATCTTCCTCGCATGGAATGAGATCCTCCTTTTCGGAGTGGCGTTTTTCCACCGGGGAAGGGATGCCTCAGAGCGTTAGCCCCTATCCTCTCTTACGGAAGGTTACACCGATGCACCTCCGTACTTCCCCCCTACCAAGGCTAGTGGAGACCCTTTCCGACTGTGCTTTGTCGCACCATGGGCCTCCATCCTATAGTAAGCCCCGACACCCAGGGCCGCTAACCATGCGTAAGCCCCTGTTTCATCTTTGGGCCGCTCAACACGTAAGCCCCTTTCCGCTTCTCACGGATGCACCCTTTGCGACGTGATCGTCTGGTCCCTGCTGACTCTTGTTTCTCACACAGAGAATGAATCACAAGGTCGTCGAGTGCACATCGACCATGACATTCTCTAATGGGATGCCACATAGCGTAAGCCCCATACCAGCGAACTACGTGCACTTTGATCCGTGCTAACGCATGGTACGTAGGAAGCCTCCATGAGGTTCAAGCCCACCACCCGGTTGTTCCCACTTCTTCACGTCAGTTCGCCAAAATCATGGTCCGCCTCAGAGCGTAAGCCCCAAATGACCTCATCCCACATGACGTTAAACTGTATCTTGTCCCGAATGACGTTAAACTGTATCCCTCATCCCACATGACGTTAAACTCTATCTCGTCCTGCATGATGTTAAACTGTATCAGTCGTCCCGTATGACGTTATACAGTATCTCTTCCCGCATGACGTTAAACTGTATCCTTTGTCCCGCCTGGCATTAAACTTTATGTCGTCCCGTACGACGTTAAATTGTATTCCCCGAACTACGTGGAATTCGATCCTTGCTAATGCATGGTACATAGGAAGCCTCCATGAGGTTCACGCCCGTATGTCCATCACCCATCCTGATACTTACCCGGGCCACCACATCCCGGTGAGATCATGCTAGCCCATCCCACTCCATAGTAACCGGGAAGCCACCCACGTGATGGCCCCAACATTGGTGTTCCCCCTAGGGGGTTCTTAAATCTGATCCACTCTTAGTGTTCCGATCAGTCCTATCCATCTCCTCAAGACGTTAAACTCACGGCATACCCCGTGTTAAACATGGGAAGCTGAGAAAACCCTCATATGGTACACAATTCCCCGCGTTCAATGTGGGATTCCTCGGGCTTCCGCGCCCTCGAGAAGCCCTGTGATAAGGGACAGAAGACATACATCCCGTTCCCCAGTGTCAAGGCATGCCAACGGCACTCCAACCTAACCATTCTCCACACCAAAGGTTGCTCCCCTGACAAGAACCCTTGGAACGTCTCGACGGAAGCAACGTATTTAACTGGTGTCCATGCAGATATGGAACCGGGAACGAGATTCACGAACCTATCATAAATCTATGAGGGAGACCCGGACTAGGTGACGAGCTCTGAGGAGGATTCCACAGAAGGAAGAACCGACATCCCATCATCCCGATTTCGATCAACGAGCAGGCATCCATGAACAAGAAATGGATGTCTCCCACCTTTGGAAAGCGGGAATGCGGGGAAACAAGCCGCACATCCTCCCATGCATGAAAGACGCGCACGCGCCCCAACATAAATGCGTCAAAAGCAACATTATTAAGGTATTTTAATTTTTAATTTTGACTTCAATTTTTAGGAGAATGTGTATTTAATTTATTCAATATTTTAATTATTACATTGGTTATTGAATGAATATCACCCACTGATTAGTTTTGGATCATATCAATTGATAGTTCTAGATTGATGTAGAGAGTGTTTACTGATTACTATACATGTGAGGATGATATAGTGATCCAATATAGTAGTTTTGTAATAAAAATACTATATTATAAATTTGATATATAAATCATGGGAGATTTATTGTAGCTTTAACTCATTGGAAGGAGAATAGATTGAATAAATGATTTTATAAAGACTAATTTCACTCTCATAAAACCTGATCAATGGCAAAATGTGGTAATTGATTATTAACCATTTCATTAAATAAATTAATTTAACAAAGATATGTATTTCAATGGAATACTATAAAATCATTAAAAATATTGATCAAAATGTTAACATGATGACTTGTCTCTCAACTCTTTTTAAAGTACATGTTTCTTTAATTTATTGTACATGGAATATTAATCAAAATATATAATTTCCACATGTAAACATTATATTACATAGATTCCCCTAGGATATAACTTATGATACTATGAATTTTATATTCCTTAGGCATATAAATAAGATTTTCTCACACCCCACAACAATTGAGTGTTAGGTAAACATGTAACTTTATTCCCATGCACAATACAATAATGGAATATTATATACCAAAAATATCCAATGGAAACAATGGTATCATTTCAAGGAAAACATATAATATCCTCTATGAAATAAATCCAAAGAACAAACACATGTGAATAATTCGATGATTTATAAGCACATCAACACACACCATTGTATCATGATAATAACCATATGTGTGTCCCCAACATGTAATGGAACTTCCTATCATAATGTTTTCAACAGTAATGTCTAGGTTCATTAAGGAATCCCCACCCAAACCATGTCAATGTGTTCATCAGCTTAAATATTTCACCATGTATTCCTCGAAAAGATTATGTTATTTTATTTTCAAAATAAATATAGACACCATTGGTGATAATAGATTCATCCCATAGATAATTGAAAATAAACATGATAATTCAAAATTATAATTCTTGATATATCAATGTTATTTCGTATAAAATAATAAAAATTCCACATGTGGTTATCATTTTCTCTTTAAGAAAATATTGATTATAGAAGAATTATCAATGAAAAGACCTAGATTTTCCATTTAATTTTTTAAAAATAAATCGAAATATTACAAGTCCGAAAAAATGGACGGCCTGTGATTCCAAGGCCCGGTGTGCCCAGAATGAATTTCTATACTTTTTTTTGGTATGTTAAGTGAATTCATGGGCGAAATTTTGTAACATTTGAACTCGTGCTCAGAATTTAAATATGAAGACACCATTGAACTCTTAGTGATGATATTCTCTTAAAGAGAGCTTCAAATCTACCATAGTAGGTTGGGGGTGTAATATGGTTTTCTTATTTTCGTGGGAGAGTTAAAATTTTAATAAAAATAAAACAATTAAATTTTATTTTTATTTAACTAGAACCTCCAATTTGAATCTTGGAGGTGGGACCACATGAGGGTTGTCGGGAATTTAATGTTGGGTATTAAATTCTCAGTTACATAATATGTGCAACCAAATTTTCCTTCAGTTAATAGGAGTTAATTATTCTAAAGTAATCAATCAACTTGTTAATTAAGAGTTTTATTAACTCTTCTTGAGGGTCGTTTTTCCGTTGGAGAAATGGAGATGAGGCTTTTGTAGGAGAATTCTTTAAGGAAGAACATCCTCCAATTAAGAACATTAAATGTATCATGAATGAGGATGACACACATGCTCAGATGAGGAGCTTGTTGCGGGAGCGACGAACATCGATGTGTTCACCCCCTTTCTCACGACAACCCCAATGAACGAACAAGGTAAGATTTGTTTAAGATTTTTCATTGTTAATTTATGTTGAATCATTCTTCTGGTTCCGCATGATATCAATCCAACATAGAGGTCATGGGCCAAGAAATCACAACACGATCCCTCTATAATCTTTGTCATTTGATGTATTCATCGCAGATGAACAACGGGATGAGCAGAATCCAACCAACGCCCTGTCGCCGGTGACTGACGTCGTTAGAGCACAAGGAATCAACAGGAACTCTGGCCGACAGTGGTTCAAGAAAGAAGAACATCCAAGTGGGTAACACATTAGAGGGCGGCAAGCACCTAGTGGGTTGCAGTTTATGTAGGCGGCGCACCCGGAGGTCGGCCAGCACCCGACCTGCTGCAGAGGCAGCATCAATGCACAACAACACCACAAGAAGGGGGAGTTGGAAGGTCTTCTGGTAGGATGCATTATGCCAAGCAGGAACCGCTCTGGCAGGTCCCGCGTTCCAGCAGGTGGCGCCACGTTGCACTGCCTGGTTGTCCAAGCCGAACACTCCAATGGACCATTCAGAATACAAGGCGGTTGGTCCCACTGGGTAGCTGCTAGAGTGGGACCCCGCCATGAAATTCTGCACCCAACCGAGCAGGCCATGGTCTATCAAATACATACCATGTATGGTCGGCCCAGGACGGGGTTAGGCGGGGTCGGACCGGACCTCGGCCCATCTAGACCCAAATATGCCTTTTGGCCGTATCATGAGAACCAGGAATCCGTTAGATGAGCTGTCTGAGGTACCAAAATCATTGGATTGAGATGATTCTTTTGGTATACTCCACATTTGTTTTGTATAATTTTGTTTTACGAATAGGTTGTATCGAACCTGAATCCAACCGGTCCCTCAAAACAGAAACAATAATAATTTATAGCCATGTGTTTGATTGACGCGTCGTTTGTCACGTTGAGATCCTTATGGCGTGACCAACCATTTGGAAACTTCATAATGGGACTTCGTGGTAGATTATGTATCGACCGATGGATTTATGAGTGTAACCTCCCGAAATCAAGCATGGTTAGTGCAAGAACCCTGTGGCTGGATTTTCTTGAGGAATCTTCAGATCCTGTGTGGGTCACCTTCAGATCCTGTGTGGGTCAGTGCTCATCGATTTTGTGTGGGTCGTCTCTTATTGATCATGTGTGGGTTATCTTTAGATCCTATGTGGGTTATCTTTGATCCTGTGTGGGTCAATAGTAGAGCTTCTCAATGAATTTAGATGATATATCAATACAGCTAATCATCTATACTTTTGTACTAAAGTTATACCTAGTGTGTGCTAAGTCCTTACATTTTTGGTACACTTATGTGTGGTGAAACCATTATGGTATTCTTTTGTGTGGTGTTTCCTTTGTGGTAATTCCCTTTTTGGTGATACCTTTGTGGAATTCTTTAGTGTGGCATTACCTTTTTGGGACTTACCTTTGTGGTTATACCTATATGGTATTCTTATGGGTGGATTTACTGGTACTTACCCTTGTGGAGTTACCTTTGTGGTATTCTTTCCCTCCTGGAAAAATTTAGATTTTACCTATGGAGATGGTCCTTGTGTTTCCTCTTGAATGAGATGGGTATACATGATAACTTTGGTATATGTATGGGTCTATACCTAAGTAGGGATAACTATTTTTTTAATTATTTTTTCTTTATCCTTTGTGAATTTTGAGATACCTTTTGGGGTCTCGGGGTCCCTAATGAGTATTTTTATACTCACCCCTGCATGGGCTATTCCCATACCTTGTTGTGTCTTGTGCAGATGACATAATATGCTATTTGAGGATGAGGGTACCAGGACTAGAGGCTGTTCTTAGGTAGACCGTTAGATGATACATACCGCAGAGATGACCATTCGAGAGATGTACCTACCCTTTAGGTAGGATCCTTGGTGGGCATTCACATGATTTGTTTTTAGTTTTACATGTACTTTATAGTTATACTTTTATACTGGCACCCTTTACTTACTATACAAACTATTTTTACTATATAATTTACCTTTTGATTGTATCATGTTGTATGATTGGTGTGAATGAGTGGATGGTTAAAATGGAAATTCCATCCTAGTTTTGGGGAAATGCCTTTCCAGTGCTAATCGCCAGCCCTTGGCCTATGGATGGTGGGCATGAGGTAGTCACGAAACTGGCCTAGGTGACGGGTCATGACAAATTGGTATCAGAGGGAGGCTCTTTTGATGAACTTAGACACAATTATTTGGATTTAGCAATAGTTTTAGGTGTTACGAGTGATGTTATCAGTTTGGGGAATCCAGTGTTGGTGCAGCGGCCAACGTTTCCATACACCAGGTTCCGGAATTCTGATTTCTGACTCAACGCACGAAAACACTAATTGCGTGTGTGATTTTGAAAAGTATTCTCTGTGATGTCTTTATGTCAGCTCACCAGGTATAACTTAATGACCGTAGAGCACCTTTTTCTTTCAGGATGCCTCCATGCATATAGCCATACAGAGTTCTAGGTAGAGTACACAATGAAAGCCCACCGACAGACAAGGCTTCTGTGAAGGTCCCCCTTATGGGAGGTGTAGCATCGGGTGGTGTACCAGCAGCACCACTACCTACTGTGTAGTTGATTCCACCAGCCCCAACTGTAGAGGGTGCACGCTAATTGAGCGCATAGCATGAATTTCAGCACCAGAAGCCATCAAGGTTCCAAGGAGAGATGGATCCATAAGTGGCTGAGGACTAGCTGGAGGCTGTGGTTAGAGTTTTTCGATTGGTAGGGACACCAGCTGACCACATACTGATCATTGTCGCCAGTATTTTTCAAGCAACAGTGGGAAGATGTTGGAGCATGATGCTCCAGGTTCATGATGAGGTCACTCTCATCGGGGCGGACATCGTAAGCCTTTCCAGTGTAGAGTTATTAATAGAGACCTTATGAGCAGTGTGTGTACATGAGATTCTCCACCTACAACTGGGAAGGATGACTGTGGATCAGTATTCAACGAGGTTCACCAACCACTAGCATCACTCCACTAACATGGTGCAAGACCTTTTTTTATCAGGGACCAGTTCTTCGAGTAGGGGCTCAGATGGGAGATTATAGATTAGATGATTTCTCTCTAGATCTCGAAGAAGGAGGGGATGTTAGAGTGAGAAATCTTATTGGAGAGTTTCCTTTCTAGGTAGTCACCGGAAATGTGACCCACACCCAAATGTCACGTAGCAGAGTCATCTGCAGTTGGCAGCAGACATATGACGTAGAGGTCCAAGAGGAATAAACCTATAGGTGAACGATTATAGGATACATGGTCGGTTGTGTGAGGATCTCATGAAAGAGTAGGATATGCGATGAGTAGGCATTTTTACTCGTGCAGAGGGCTGGGTGACATGGCTCATGACTCCATGACCCACCTTACAGACGACGACCAGGCGGTCAAAGGAACGCCTAGGAAGTGTCGATGATTCGATCGAGGAGGTCCACATAAAGAAGTTGGATGTGGTAGAGGAGTTGGCCGTGCAACAAGCAGTGGTCAGTGATTTGGGGTTCTATCGCCACCATCACCAGGTTGTCCACCCAGACCACAGGGAATAGGTGGATAGAGATGATCTCAGCTTCAAGCAGTTGAGGCCTACAACTACGACACTCTAGAGATGATTAGAGGTAGGAACTATGTCTACTCCCCCTTTTCTGCAGTACTTATATACACAAGTTACAGTCACTCTTTTATTTCCCTAGCCCTCATTCCGATCTCGGAGATACCGGTGGAGCCATTGACTTGATCTTTATGGATTGAGACTTCTATGGGAGAGTATTCGACAATTACACACTGGTCTTGGTAGTGTGAGCTTACTCTTGGAGGCAAGAGCTTAGGTTGGGATCTTCAAGTAGCGGTGTCGAGGCCTTACGACATCATCTTGGTATGGACTGGTTATCCACATTCCACGATAAGATTGATTGTTTTAGTTGCAATGTGCAGTGGGTCCGCATGGATGGGACCAGGTTTTCCTTCACCAGTGAGAAGGGAACTTTTTCAGCACAGGATGGACTTACCCGGAGAAGGGTGAAACTGATCACACATCAGTTGGCTAGACTTACCCATAGAGCAGTTGATGATGAGAGTCTGATCTATCCTATATTGGAGGACCAGTATACAAATGTTTTCCTTGATGATGTACGGGGTCTACCTTATCATAGAGAGGTGGAATTTTACATCAACTTTTACCCCGCGATGACATCGATATCTACACCAGCATATCAGATGGCTTCTGCAGAGTTTCGAGAGCTGCGAGTATAGCTAGAGGAATTTTAGAGAAATGGGTTCATTAGGCCCAGTGTTTCAACTTGGGAAGCCCTGATTTTGTTCGCCAAGAAGGTAGATGGGATTTTGAGACTCTATGTGGACTATCAGTGCCTGAACCATGTGTCCATGAAGATCAAGTACCCACAACCGAGGATTGACGTTATCTATGATGAGCGGAATGGAGGATAGTGGTTTTAAAAGAAAGACCTTAGATCAGGCTATCACAAGCTCAGGGTACAATATGAGGATGTGCAGAAGATGACCATCAAATGCCAGTATGTCCATTATGAGTTCTGGGATATTCTATTTGGCATAACCAATGCCCTACCAGTGTTGTTGGGACTCATGAACAGCATCTTCCAGCAATTCCTCGATCGCATTGTGGTAGTCTTCATCGATGAAATATTGATATATTCAACTACAGAGGAGGAGTATGCATATCATATGGAGATATTTTTGGACACACTCTGAGAGAAATACCTTTATGATAAGCTCTCGAAGTTCTTGTTCTAGATCTAAGAGGTATAGTTCCTAGGACATGTTATCTCAGAGGTTGAATATGGAGTAGATCCCATGAAGAATGAGTTTGTGCTTGCTTGGGAGCCACCCAGGAGTGTGATGGAGGTGTGGAGTTTCTTGGGTTTGGTAAGTTACTAAATGAGGTTTGTGCCTGAATCTTCTAGAGTTTCATCGCCCTTATCAGCATTGACGAAGAAGTTGAAACCCATCACGTGGTCATAGAAATGTCATCAGAGCTTCCAGGAGCTAAGGAAGAGACTAACAAGTTCCCCTATCTTGAGTTTATCAAAGGAGGGTGCTGGGTATGTAGTCTACTGTGACACATCATGGACTTGGCATGCATATATTCTGATGCATCAGCGAGCAGTGATCGCCTATGGTTCTCAACAACTGAGATATCATGGGATGAACTAAGCATCCCATGACCTAGAGTTAGTTGCATTGGACTTCACATTGAATAAGAGACGACATTACTTGATGGGAGACCATTTTATAGTCTATTATGATCATAAGAGTCTCAGTTATATCTTCTCTCAAAAGGACCTGAACCAAATATAGTGGTGTTGTCATGAGTTCATACTAGACTTTGATTTCGAGATAGTCGATACTCTTGGGAAGGGGAACGTAGTTGCCAATGCACTCAACAGGAGATCTGGTATACAACTATGGAGTGGGGTGACATAGCATCTAGCTGCATTTCAGATATCCTACATCGATTGAGATAGAGCATCTTATATTCAGTCTTTTACAGTCACTCCCACACTCTTTCAGCAAGTCAGGGAGGCGTAGCTTGGAGACACTGACTGCGAGGCATGACATGTTCAGATATCCACTGCACATGAACTTGAATGATTTTCTAGGGGGGGCACATCATCCTCTTTAGAGGGTATACTATAGTACCAGTGGTTCATAGGGAGGAGTTTTTGAGGGAGTTCAATACATCGCCTCTAGCAGTACATCCATGAGTGGAGAAGATATACAAGGACTTTCAAAGTAAGCATTGGTGGCCGGGAATGAAGAAAGTAGTGTAAGAGTTTGTCTCATGGTGTCTCACTTGTTAGTAAGTAAAGTCATAACATCAAGTTCCATCAGGCTTAGATCATCAACTAGAGGTTACATAGTGGAAGTGGGATGGAATTTTTATGGACTTTGGGATTGGACTTCTACTCATGTCCAGGGGTCATGATTCTCTCTGGGTGATTGTTGATCGACTCACCATGTCATCCCACTTCCTACCTATCATAAATCATAGACCATTAGTGGGATTGGGATGCATCTACGTACATGATATTGTGCAGATTCATGGGGTGATGTCTATGATTTCCTCCGATTGTGATGCGCATTTTACATCTCAGCTATGGAAGGGGTTGCAAGAGGGGTTTTGGACACAGCTTTGGGTGGGCACCACCTTCCATCCTCATACGGATAGTCAAATAGAGAGGACCATTCAGACCCCTGAGGACATGTTGTGTTCTTTCTTCCTTGATTTCGGTCATAGTTGGGAGGCTTAATTACCCTTTGTGGAGTTCTCTAACAATAACTCTTATCAATCCTCCATCAGTATGGAATAATTCTAGGCTTTGTAAGGTCAGCCATGAAGATCACCTCTGTGCAGGACTGACCTTGGGGAGTCAGCACTCATGGGACCAGAGATGGTATGTGCTACCACGGAGAAGGTTCAGATCATCTAGGAGTGGATGAAGACTGCACAGAGTAGGTATAAATCTTATACTGACAGGAGACGGAGACCTCTAAAGTTCGAGGATGGTAACCATATATTTCTATGGATCTCACCTCTACAAGGTTTGAGAGATTGGTTGGGGTGAAAAGTTATCTTCGAGGTTCATCAGACCTTTTCAAGTCCTCAGTAGAGTTGGAGAGGTGGATTACCAATTTTCTCTTCCACCTATGTTTCACCGGGTGCACTACATTTTTCATTTATCCCAACTGAGGAGGTACATGATTGATACATCGCACATTATTAACTGGGGTGAGATGGACATCGACGATGGGGAGATATATTTAGAGGTTCTAATGGAGATTGAGGATTGAAAGGAGTGAGTATTTCATTTGTGGTCTATACCTATAGTGCGTGTACGATGGCATCATGGGAACATCTTGAAGAACACATGGTAGTGGGAGGCTCAGTTTATTTCTCATTACCCCACATGTTTTCCTGGTTTGTGTTGTGGCTTTTGGGGATGCAAAGACTTGATGTGGGGAGAATGTAAAAACCCTTATTATTTCATGTCATTTTTTTAAAATATATGGAAATATTATGAGTCTGCAAAAATTGACAGTGCATGATTCTGAGGTCCATTGTGCCCGGAATAAATTTCTGATCTTTTTTTGGGTACGTTCACCGAATGCGTGAGTGTGGTTTTGGAACATTTGAATGGGTTCTCAGAATTAAAATCTTAGGACATCATTGAACTCGCAGTGCCGATATTCTCATAAGGAGACCTTCACCCCAACCACAGAAGGTTGGGGGAGAAAGTGGGTTTTCTGGTATTTTGTGGGAGAGTTAAAAAAATAATAAAAATAAAACAATTAACTTTTTTTAATTTAACTAAAAACCCTCCCTTTTGAATCATGGAGGTGTGACCACATAAGGGTACTAGGGAATTTAATGTTGGGAATTAAATTCACGGTTCCACAAAATGTGTAACCACATATTCTTTCATTTATTTGGATTCATTAATTCTAAATTAATGAATCAAATTGTTAATTAAGAGTTCTATTAACTCTTATTGAGGGTTGTTTATACATTGGAAAAAGGGATAGGAGGATTTTTTTGGATAATTCTCATAGGAATAACATCTTACAATCAAGAAAATTCTCTGGATCATGAACTGGGATGATGCAGGAGCTCAGATCGGGAGTTTTTTGTGGGAGCGATGAATGTCGGCGTCTTCATCTTCTTCTTCACGCCAACTATAATGAACAAACTTGGTAGGGTTTGTTTAAGATTTTTATTCATCAATTTATGTTATTTTGTTAATATTGAGACGCATGCTACCGGTCTAATGCAGAGGGTGTGAGCCAAAAAAACACTTCCCCATCCCTCTGCAATCTTTGTCGTTTGACGTGTTCTTCACGAGCGAACACTGGGATGAGTGGAGGCTTTCCGGCGCCACGTAACCGGCGGCCGAAGCCGGCAGGGCACAAGGTGGTGGCTGACATTCTGTCAGTTTGCGATGGTGGAGGGAAGCATGAATTCGAACCACCAATAGAGGAGGAGAACACGACAGTGCACCAGAGGGCGTTTGACACCCGACCGGTCGCTGTTTGAGCAGGCAGCGCACCCAAGTGGGTGGCGCAAATGAGGGTGACTGACACCTGGCCAGGCACATTTTGTGTCGGCGGTGCACGTGAGTGGGCAGCGCACCCGGAGGGTGGCCGACCCCAGTCAGCCACGGAGGCAGTTGCAGTGCACACGGATACCACTACAAGGTGGAGCTGGCCTGCCGCGTCACACCGAGTAGGACCTGCTCAGGCGGGCCTCATGTGCCAGCAGGCGGTGCCACGTGGTGCCGTTGGGATGGACCAGACGAACAGTCTAATGGACTATTTAGAATATCGGGGGGGGGGGGGGGGGTATCCCCTATGTAGCGACTAGGGAGGACCCTACCTTGGTGGAAGAAACCCAGTCGAGCTAGCTGTGCCAAGCAAGCTGGGTCGCCTCTATTGATAGTCGGGCCGGTCCACAGCCTAGCTGGCAGGGCCAGGTGCGGTCCAACCCATCCAGACCAGACCTCAACCGGGGCGGGTCTACCAAAACCAGGCGGGGTCGTCCCGAGCCAGGTTGGGTTGGTCTGACTAGTTCGGACTAGACATCGTCCCATCTAGACCCAGATACGCCTTTTTGGCCACATCATGAGAACCAAGCATCTGTTTGATGAACCTTCTGTGGTACCAGTGTCCTTTCAATTGATACATTCTTCTTTATTATACTCAACTTGAGTTTTGGATAATGATGGAGTACAACTGGGTTGAATTGAACCCAAATCAAACCAGGTCCTCAGAAATAATTTAGTAATTGAATGAACTTATGGCTGGTGTCCATGAAGAAGACCCTGGGGATCTAGTGCCGCTAGTTGAGGATGTTCCGGGATAAGTTGAAGTGGCTGTAGAACATGCATAACCTGAAGTTCAGTTTGTTTCTATACCCAAAAATGTTATTATGGCCTGAGGATAAGATGAAGATGTTGATGATGATGATGTTGTTCTTGAGCCTCAGTGAAGAATGATCAGGATTGATACTGTTGAACCAAGATACTAGACTTGTACTCATGAGCGGAATAATGATCCAAGATATATTATTTTGGGGTAAGAATATGTATCAGATGAGGAGATGGTGCCTTCTTCTCCAACTCTTCAGGAAAAAGTTGAAGAAGAACATACTACACCTAATCCACCAGTTGCACCTCTAGATGTAGATGTAATTGCACAGACAATGCCATGTGACTATGTCTGTATTGCTAATTTGGAAAAATTCAAAAATTATATCTTTGAGTCAGTGAAAGCCTCAGTTGGATCCAGAAATGAAGCCTCCACTTCAATAAGTATTTCAAATGCAGGTACTGCAAATATTTCATGGATAGTGATATATGAGATTAAACCAGATCTCATTACCATAGAAGAAACCATCATTAAAAATAATAACATACTGAGAGAAGAAGTAAGAAAGATGAAAATGATCTAAATTATCTAAACATTGACTTTAAGACCTCCATTAGTGGTGTACTGGATGTTCATAGGAACTTGGTGACACATCTACTAAGGGTATATCTAAAGTAGTTGAAGAGGAGTTTGGAAATATGTTAATTGGCCCATTCAGTTATAGGAATGGGAAAGGTGTTGTTGTTGATTTGGAGTCTATCAAGGTGGTGATGAGAGAGGAAATTTGTAATCTTCAGAGTGTTTCAGACAAATAAACTCTTGAAAAGGTGCACAGAAATACATACCTTGTGTAGAATATGTTCAGGCAGTGCACAAATGAAGCCTCTAATGCTCATAAATAGATTTTAGAGAAAGTGGATAATTACTTTACTAAGAATTATACCAAGAATGATCTCATCTATAGCTTCATGTTTTGTCAAAATATATCAGAATACCTCTAGTCAATGAAGCATTCAAGAAGTAAGTTACTCAATTGAAAGATTTTACCCCTTTTCTGGATAAAATTATAGAGAATAAGGGTGACTTCGATAAAGCCATGAAATATGGTGGTGAAATGATCAATGATTTCATCAACCTCCTTAATCCATATATACATGTTCAAGATGAAGAAATTGTGGTTCCTCCGGCTACTTCCATTTTTACTACCTCTCGGCCTCCTGCTCCAATGACTGTCTCTCATGCTCTTTCCCAGATTCGAAAAATCATTACAATGAAATCTCCCAGTCGATTGTTGTCAGAAAAAATGAATTGCTTTTAGGCCAATGTCCCTACTGGTGTTTCCTTTCCTACTGTTATCATCAAACCGCCTCTTCCCTCTGCCACACCCACACCATCTCCTCCTCCTCCAGATCCTTTTGATAAAGTAAAATCCCCTCAACAGGCAAACCCTTATTGATGGATTGTATTTGTGATAGGTTTTTATTCTTTGGGTTGGCCTATACTCTTCTGCTTATTAATTGAAATATTTTTGGTGTGTTTATTTTATGATATTTTTCCACTTATATTCATTTTTTTTGCAAATCCCAAAATGGGGAGAAAAGTAAAAATGCATACATTATTTATCTAAGAGGAAACGTTTTGGTATAGGTCACACGGCATGTACTCATCATAATCTATTTATTGAGGGGGAGCTTTGTTTTAAAAAATTCAAACAAGGGAAGGCTTTAGGTATATTGAATAATATCATTCAGTGTTATATGTTATGTACAATTATTCTTATTATTTATATTATCATGTATTCCACAATTTGTGATTATCAAAAATGGGAGATTGTTGGACCCTCATTGAAATATTTGTTTTCAAAATCACAAATAATATTAATCATTATATTCTACTCTGTCATGCCATTTAATATCTCTAAGTAAATCATTTTTTTATATAGAAATATATTAATTAATATGGAAATAACCTATTTATATATAAAAATCAATATGTTTACAAGTGTATTTTTACATGTTTTGTTTCATACAAGACAAACACTTCATGAGATCTTTAGAGTCCCTGACACCAATAGTTTGTTCGACACACTGATGGTCAACACAGTGATGATCGACACACTAATGTTCAACAGACCAATGTTTGACACACCAATGCTCGACACACCAATTATCATCACACCGATGTTCAACAAACTGATTTGTGACACAACGACGTTTGGCACACCATTTTTCGATACACCAATGCTCGACACCTCGATGCCCGACACACTGATAGTCGACACACCATAGTTAGACACACTGCTGTTCAACACACCGATGTTACACACAATGATGTTCGAAACACTTATGTTCGACACACCATTGTTCGACACACCTATGTTTAGCACAATGATATTTGACACACCGATGATTGAAAAACCAATGTTTGAAAAACCGATGTTTGATAGACCAGGGATGAAATATTGAAGATGAAAGACCGAAGATGATAGACAGAAGATGACAGACCGAAGATGACAGATTGAGGATGACATACCGTAGATGACAGACCGAAGATGACATACCGAAGATAAAAAACCGAAGATAACAGAATGATGCTAACTCACCGATGCTAATATACCTAATACGATAGACTGATGAAGACTGACCTAAGATGACTTTGTCTTAGATTGAGACTAGACCACTTGTTTTATCTGCTGTGCTGTTTTTCTTGTTTTTTAATCTGATATTAATATTTCAGATTAAGATAAAATAAACTTAGATAGTTAGTCTTTTAAGTGTTTATATCTGTTTTGAATAAGTATATCATTTTCGATGGTTTGACTAATATTTAGATTGGTAATGCTGAGAACTAACCAATATTCTAAGAAACTATTAAACCTTCAGGAATTTTATAAATACACTACGAACTGACATTGATGTTAATTTAAAGAACCAATTTTATCATTTATTTTTATAGATTGTCAATTCACCCCCCTCTTGTGTCATCTACAATGACAAAAAATTATTTTTTAAGTAACCATTAATTTTGTTTGAAAGTGTCCTTGAAATTTCATAAATTCATCATAGAAGAAACTATTGTTCTTGGTAGTGTATAATTCCATCGATTCCATATATATTAAAATAATGGATCCTTTCACATTGTAGATATAAGGAAAAAGTGGATTAATTATAAAATGAAAAAAAATCATTTCACAACCATTTCTTATGATGTTAAATGAAGTGTAATTTTTTTAAAAACAATAGGAAAATATTAGAACATATTTTTAAAAAAAATTAAAATATTTTTTTTGAATGTAAGTAGATTGAAGACTAAAGGGAGAAATAAAGTGGGATTTTTAAAAAATATTTTCCTAATTATATAAAGTAACTAATTTTGGTGAAAATGGAAGCATTACTTGAATATATCCTTCGTAACCATACTATAATAAAATTCATGAGGATTATTACAACATGTATAATAATATTTCGTCAATTGAAACATAATCATAAAAATGCATGATAAATGATTTTTTTTTTGCAATAATAACTTACCAATTTGGTAACTATGATTCGTAATCGTCATGAAGAAATATCATTGCAAAAAGATTAAAATATAATTAAAATATATATATTCATGATATAAAATTTAAAAGGTTCACTATATAGGCCTCATAAATTAATATAGGTCCATACCATTACTTGTTTTTGAAATAATGGAAACTAAGAAAACAATTCCCCTAAAAATTTGGTAAATTTTGAACCATAAATTAAATGAAAACGAGGTCATAAATGGATATTAAAATAAAAATAATTTTAATTATAAGAGTCATAAATTATATTCATTGGCCGTATATATACAACTTAAAAGAAATATGTGGCAAATATGACACGTATCTCATGGAAGTAAAAAGTGAGACAAAATTATCTTACTTCTTGTGTAATGTTTTTATAATGTGACCCTTGAAATAATATCAAAAAATTGAAAAATTGAAATCATTAAATAGATTTTTTTCATGAAATTAAATTTTATACGTAACTATATACACTAAAAAAACTAAATTTGAGGTTAATATTACATACGTATCATAGAAATAATAATGAGACTAGAAATACCCTTACATAATGTCTTTAATTCTTTCACACATGTTCAACAATACTCTATTATAATAAATCTTTGTTTATTATTATTCTTCCAAAGAACCATATTTAAAAATACAATTCCATATGTGATTTTATTATGTCTTTATAATACGTTTTTATTAACAACTCATTGTTAAAGTTATGCTTTCATTAATAATCGCTTCATTTTTTGAATATGTTTGGACTTTTTAATTTTTTTTCCTCCTTCATTGATCATGAATTAATAATTTAAATTATTTAAACCCTCACATAAATATCACATATATTATGTATATTAAAATTTAAAACAATATATAAAATATAGAAATAGGAAATCAAATGCATATTTCATGGAGATGGTAGGTCATACATATGCATGAATAATATTTCTATTTTCTGGTCATATTAAATGAATGAAAATTAATATATGTATATATAATATATGTGTTTATTATAATTCCAAAATAATTATTACTTTATATATATTTCATATGTATATCATACTAATCCTTAAAACATTATATGTGATGAGTGAATGAATCACATCACATCGCGAGGTGGTAGTCCACCGTACCAATGATCAACGTTATTGTATTCTCACAAAATGGAACGAATGAAAATATATGTTATATAATAATAAAATAAGAATAAATGAATAATATTTATCATATATATCATATATAAAATATAAATACATCTTTATTACTAAACATTTAAGGTGTTAATGGTGTAATGATCGAGATCGATTAGCGAGGTGGTAGACTGTTGTACACACAAATGATGATTGTTTGTCCCATTTTATTGATGTGATTGAATTTGTAGGTTTTAACCTCAAATTAAAAACATATAAGTATATTTCTGATGCTTATTTTGTTATATAATAAGGTTATAAGAATAATTGATGTTGTGGAGAAGGAAACAAAACCAAAATTCTTGTTGATGAATGTTACCTCTTCTTCAAGTATCTTATTTTGGTTTTCACAAAGGGACTCAATTCGTTAGATTTATTCAATAATTTATGATTCAATTAGGATATTATATAATTTTAGGAGTGATATTATAATGTTTTGATCATGAAAAAAATATTTATAGTTGTGTAAATGGTGGGATAGTGAATTCCCTTTTATACTAGTGGAGTGACAATCTAGTAAATAAAAAACAAAAACAGTATTGGGAGGTATCCATTGAATAAAATTCATTGATTAATGATATATTTTCTATAATATAGTGTATATGTTCTAAATATTAAAATAAAATAGGTTTTCAAAATGTTTGGGTCATTTACACTCTTTATCGTTTATGATTATCTGTTTAGTAAAATTGTTTTTACCATTATCAGTAAATAATTGTAACTTATTTCAGAAATATTTTTGGTAAAAAACTAAGTTAACATCACTAGAGAGTATAAATTTTTGTTAATAAAAATAAGGAATATATATTTAAAAATTTCAATCACATAAGGTGTCACGACCCGTCCTCGGGACCCGTGTCGTGACTACCCCAAGCCTGCCTCCCACAGGCTAGGGGCTGGCGACTAGCACCAAAGGCATAAATCCTGATAAAAAGGGAAGGCATTTCCTTTAAAAGTAAACTAACACCACATAGTAAGCCAGCAGAAGTATACACTAAGTAAAAATGGTTACAAAAGTAAGTGCGGAAATGTAAATGGGCCAGAATACAAACCCAAACTGAAAGTAAAGTACAACTGGAATGAAAGTACAACAACTAAAAAGTAAAGCAGCAATGTCAAGCCATCCACTGGAAATCCCACTTGAAGGGTGGGTACAGATAGTCTCCTCAGCTCCTCGGGTCCAACCGTCCACTCCGTGTACATCCCGCCCAGTGGTCCACCTCCAGGTACCATCTTGCTCCACAAGCCTCAACCACGATCAATGTTGTCCGTCGTCTGCATCTAACACAACGTAGTGTGGGAATAGCCCGTGCAGGGGTGAATATACGCTACTCAGTTGGGACACCGAGACCCTGAAGGTCTCCCAGAATCCACAAAGGATAATAAACAAAGGATAGATACAATCACGAAGTAACAACCAACACTACTTAGGTATATACCCATACATATACCTAAGTCACCAATTCCAGTTCGGCTCCAACATCCGATCCCATGTTCGATCTAGTCCACACAGGATATCACAACCAACCCACACATGATAACACAACCCAATCCACATAGGAAATCAAGTCAATCATATCGACGATATTGATTGAATATTCAAGACTCAGCTCATACAGGTATAATTCTTTGTAAGATGATAGAGATGATCAGATGTAGCGACAAATTCATCTAAGTTGGGACCTAAGTAGGGTACTAGACCAGGTAAGCTGTCGGACCCACGCAGGATACAAGAACAGTAGTACTGCCGGACCCATGTTGGATACAAGAACAATATTCATCACCGTCGAACCCACAGAGGATTTCAGTACGGTCGTCATCATCATCACAGTCGCAACCAGCTCTAGGGTTTCCACACACAACATGATCAATTCCGGGAGAGTCCGCTCCACGATCCAAGGGGGTCAATACAAAAACTGACACGTAGTCCAGAGTTGATGTATCCCAATGTTCCGTCTCGATAAAAGGAACTCAACACGGCATACGGTGTGTCAATCGGAGGTCTGGTATGAGAATTATTGGAGTTTTTGTCCCAGGGCCCCGGTTGGTTTTTATGTCAAAACCAACCTGACTGTACTCCAACCATGTTCTAACCTCGAGAAGAGTATGCAAAAAGGTCTTTCTCACTATGAGGGATCCAAAAAATTCAACAGCACGTCAATCAGACGTCCGGAGATCAAGTTATAGGCGTTTCTGCTCCGAGGGCCTGGTTGGTTTCGTGATCGAACCAACCCAACTGTACACAAAGTTCTCCGAAACCTTGATTGTAATATACCAAAATGACCATATAGATCCAATGATAGAATCTCAACTAACGGTGCGTCAAACGGAGGTCCATAGCCCAAGGAACGGTGGTTTTAACAAACCTGTCTATTTTTCGGGGGTTTTGGACCTTGACCGACCCAGCCAGTGTGACCCGGCCATGCTGGCACGACCCGACCTCGCCAGCGTGACCCGGCTCGGCACGGCGCGGCCCGGCGCGGGCTGCCTGGCCCGCTGCAGCTGGTCCAGCCGGTGCGGTCGGTCCGGGCCGGCACAACGCCGCGTGCTACGTGAGCGCGGAAGGGGGGGGGGGGACCACTACCCCCTTCGACGAAACGGCGGACTCGCAGGGGGCCTGCCCAACTGCACCGACCATTGGTCATACCCCCAGTCTTTCTGGATCAAGCCGGCCGTAACAGCCGACCAACGCACCTCGTGGGACCAGTTGGTCCCGCCCTCCAGAGCACTGGCGGCCGACAGCTCCGGCCACCCTCCCTTGCTCCGCTGTGCCCCTCCGTTGTGGCCCCACTCCAGCCGTGACCTCCTCGAGGTTCCCCGGCACGGCGCGATGGTGTCGCGCCCCTTCTCTATGGCCTGACTACAACTGTGGCTTCTTTCTGCCTCAACAGCGTGGTGCGGCGGCATCACGCTTCTTTGTCGCATTCCTCTTTGTTTTTTCATGGTGTCGTTGCACCGCGATCCTTTTGTTCGTGCCATAACAAGTACAACATCAAAGGGGGAGGAGGGTCAGCTATGTTCGTACGGTCCGACCTCCTCCCGTTATAATGATAAAAGGTGGCCCAATATAAAATATCTTTGATAAGGAAAGCAAAAATTTAATCCATTAAATTTGAACTCAAACCCCTACTTAAAGGAGTTGTCGAACGAAGGTCGTCACAGAAAAACGACATCGCGGAAGACGGCGTCATGGAAGATGACATCGTGGAAGATGGCGTTGCGGAAGACGACGCCGTATACGTCATCGGTGTTCGCCCAAAGAGGGATGTGGCCCATCTTCATTCTTCGAAGAAGGAATCTTTTACCAGCTGCGGAGAGGGGAGGAGACGACACGATGATTCCCTTGCGGTGATGGAGTTCTTCGTCGTCGACTCGGCGTTCTTCGCGTTCTTCGACGAGGAAGAAGATTCTTCAGAGCGCAAGAGTCCTCTCCTTGTTTCCGCACAATGAAACAACCCCCAATAAAATAAGAAAATGTTTTATTTTATTAATACACATGCATGCCAACATTAAATTTGAAAACTCAAATTGAATTCAGGAATTAATTTACGTGCGTTGTCCAATTAATGAGGCATTTAAATGGTATGTAATTAAACGTGGAGTAGTTTCAAATCAATTTCTAGAGGGGGGTGGTTCAAAGGGGAGTTGAGGAAATTGAAGGAGGTAGGGGCTCGTGCAGGCCCCACCGCAAGTTTCTTGCATCATCCATTTCCACACACATAACCCATTGGTAAAGAAATAAAAATAAATTGTAAAACAATTTTATTTTTTTCCTCACACATTTTTTAACATCTCCTCCCAAGCAAACGAAACTCTAAGAAAGGTCTTCCTATAAAACTACCGGCGCTGTGATTCAATCGGTGCCCTAGGATATCGATTCCGAGCACTGGTTCAAAAGTTATGAAAACCTGCTCGTTCATTCACTGAACGTACCTGAGCTAATCTTCGGAAATTGATTCCAGGCACACCGGGCCTCAAAATCAGGTGCCGTCAGAAACAGCGTAGTCGTAAAATCCAACAGAAAATTAATAAAAAAATTTCCTTTAAATTTAAGGGTCTTTACATTACTCCCACCCCAGGGAATTACATCCCCGTAAAGATACATCACAAACTAGGGGAACAAATGAGGGTACTGAGCATGCATCTGATCCTCCCACTCCCAAGTGCTCTCCTGGAGGTTCCCGGGCTAGCACCTGATGTGCACTAGAGGAATCGACCGCCCACGTAGGACCCATTCCAATCGATCCTTGATCTCCACTGGGACGTCCACAAAAGTCACCCCATCGACAATGTCCAGCTCCACATGGTCGATGATATGCGTCGGGTCGTGCACGTACCTCCTTAGCTGAGATACGTGGAAGACGTCATGCACCTGGTGCAACTGAGGTGGTAGAGCCAGGAGGTAAGCCACCTCGCTTATCCTGCTGAGAACCTAGAATGGTCCGATGAAGTGTGGAGAGAACTTAACGCCCTGGACAAATCTCCGTAATCCACGTTGAGGTGAGACCTGTATGAAAACGTAGTCATCATCCTCGAACTCCAGTGGTCTCCGACTCCTATCAGAAAAAGACTTCTATCGGCTCTGAGTTGTCCTCATCTGCTCCTGGATGACCTGGACCTTCTTTGTCATGGCCTGGACCATCTCTGGTCCCACAAGTGCTCACTCCCCAGGGTCTGTCCAGCACAGTGGTGATCTGCACGGTCAGCCGTACAATGCCTCGTATGGTACCATCCCGATGGTGGAGTGGTAGATGTTGTTGTACGCAAAATTTACCAAGGCTAGGTGGTCATCCCAACTATGACCAAAGTCGAGGAAAAATGCACGGAGCATATCCTCGAGTGTCTGAATGGTCCTCTCCGTCTAACCATCTGTCTGAGGATGAAAGTCAGTGCTCAGACATAGCTATGTCCCGAAAGCCTCCTGCAACCCCTTCTAAATCCGGGAAGTAAAGCGAGTATCTCGATCAGAGATGATAGATGATGGCAAACCATGAAGCCACACGATCTTTTGAACATTGAGGCATCCCATGATCTCCACTTATCCCTGCTATCTGATGGGTAAGAAGTGGGACGACTTGGTGAGTCGGTAGACAATCACCCAAATGAAGTCGTGGCCTCTAGATGTATGTTGTAGTCCAGTCACAAAATCCATAGAGATCTCATCCCACTTCCACTCCGAGACCTCCAAGGGCTGTACCAAGCCTGCTGGTACCTGGTGCTCTGCCTTCACCTGCTGGAAGCTGAGGCATCGAGAAACGAACTCTGCTACAACCTTCTTTATACCAGGCCACCAGTGTTGTCGTCTGAGATCCTAGTACGTCTTCACCCCTCCTAGATGTACCGCTAGAGGGGAAGTGTAAAAATCCCTCAGCACCTCCTCCTGCAAAGAATCTGGAACCATGGTACGTCCTCTGAAAAGGACGTCGTGTTCTCCTCCAATAGAGAATCTGTCAGGTGCCTGTCTAGAGGATATTTGTGCACGCCGCGTCTCACAGTCAACGTCCTCATGCTGTGCATATCAGACCCATTGAAGAAGTGGAGGAGTGAATGTGAGTGACTGAATAAAGGCTGCTTCATCTCTATCCACGAAGGATATCTATAAAGCGGCTAGTTTCTCTGTCGCCTGTCCAAGTAGCTGAATGCCCGTCCTCCTGCTGAGAGAATCGGCTACTACGTTCCCCTTTCTAGGAGTATAGACTATCTCAAAGTCATATTCCTAGAGGAACTCGAGCCATCGATGCGGTCTCAGGTTTAGGTCCTTCTGCGAGATGATGTACCTGAGACTCTGGTGGGAAGAATAGACTGTAAAGTGCCCGCCCATTAGATAGTGTCACCACATCTTCAGAGCGAAGAACACTACTGCTAACTCCAGGTCATGGGTAGCATAGTTCTACTCATGCTACCTCAACTGTCGTGATCCATTGGCGATCACTGCCTGCTCCTATATCAGGACACATCCGAGCCTGGTCCCTGATGCGTCACAATAGACTACATACCCTTCTCCCTCCTCCTGTAGCCTCAAGATAGGTGCACTGGTCAATCTCTGTCTCAGCTCCTAGGAGCTCTGCTGACATCTATCTGACCACAAGAAGGGTTTCCCCTTCTTCTTCAGATCTAAAAGTGGTTCCGCAACTCTATAAAATCCTGGCACAAACCTCTGGTAGTATCCATCTAGCCCCATGAAACTCCTCACCTCCGTTACACTTCTGGGTGGCTCCCAAGCTAGCACTGCCTCGATCTTCACAGGATCCACTGCAACTCCCACCTCATAGATGACGTGTCCCAAGAACTAGACCTCACACAACCATAAATCACACTTCAAGAGCTTACAATAAATCTGGTGCTCTCAGAGTGTGTCCAGTACAACCCGCAAGTGGTAGGCGTTCTCCTCCTCAGTGGTCGAGTATATAAAAATGTCGTCGATGAAGTCCACAACAAATCGATTGAGGTAAGGCTAAAATATCCTATTCATGAGACTGATAAACATGGATGGAGCATTAGTTATGCCAAAAGGCGTAACCACGAACTCATAGTCTCCATACTGACATATGAAGGTCGTCTTCTACACATCCTCGTCCCGAACTCGGAACAGATGATAGCTTGACCTGAGGTCAGTCTTCGAGAACCGTTGTGCTCCCTTGAACTGATCGAAGAGGTAATCAATCGTCGGTAGAAGATAATTGTTCCTCAAGGTCACTTGATTCAGGCGAAAATAATCGACACACTATCGCAAGCTCCCGTCCGCCATCTTGGCGAACAAAATCGGGGAAGCCCAAGGTGAAAAACTGGGTCGGATGAATCCCTTTCCCTGCAAGTCCTCCAGCTGTACCTATAGCTCTCGAAGCTCAGAAGGATCCATCCGATATGCTAGAGTGGATATCAGGGCTATCCTGGGGTATAGATCAATATAAAAGTCTACATATCTGCGAGGAGGATGTCCTGGAAAGTCGTCAGGGAACACGCCTGCAAACTGATCCACCACTACAGAAAAACTCAGACTCCGCACGTCAACTGCTACTAGGATGAGGCTAGCCAGCTGATGAGTGATCGGCTATCCTCTCCTCTGCGTTAGTCAATCCTGTGATACAAAGGCTCCATTCTCGCCGGTGAAGGTGAAACTGATCTCATCGGTGCGGATACACCGCACCTTGCGCCTAATACAGTCGATCTGAGCATGGACTGTAGATAACCAATCCATGCCCAAGATGACGTGGTAAGGACTTGACTCAACTACAAGGAGATCCCAACTGAAGCTCTCGCATCCTAGAGTAATCTCACACTGCCGGAACCTGTGCGTAATCGTCGAGTCTTCTCCCGTAGGAGTCTCTAGCCGTAAGGATCGAGCCAACGGCTCCGTCGGAATCTCCAAGATCCGAACAAGGGTAGCGGAAATGAAAGAAGGACTCGTTCCTATGTCTATAAGAACTGTAGCAAGGGTGGAGTAGACACAGATAGTACCTCAAATCATCTCTGGTGTGCCATGGTCATAGGCCTCCGCTGCCTGAAGTTGAGCATGTCTCTGCCCGCTAGCTCCCTGTGGTTGGGGTGGGCCTCCTGGTGGTGGTGGGGGTAAAGCCTCAAAGCGTCTCCCACCACCTGCTTCTCGGTCGACTCCTCTGCCTCGTCCGTCTGCTCCCTGCGGACCACCACGGTTGACCCTCTACCTTTGCCCGGGTGGCCCATCAATTGTCTGCTGCACCTCTACACAGCGGGTCGGGCAGTCACGAGCCATGTGGCCCTACCCGCTGCATGCGTAGCACTGTCTGCCCCTCAGAAGGCTGGAACTGCGCCATGTTCCCCGCACCTCTGAGCCAGTGTCCTGGGGTCATCCGCCTTTTGGTCTAGTCCCCCTAGACCCCTGTGACATCCGTCGACTTCCAGCTGCAGAAGACTCAACTAGGTGCCGCCCTGCGGTAGGTATCACTACTGGAGTAGGCTCAGCAAGAAATCTCTTTATGAGAAGGGCTCGCTCCAGTACTCCTGCCTGCGTCGGAATGTTGTGGGAGACCATCGATGCCCTTATCTCATGCTTCATCCCCTTCTCGATGGTATGGGCCTGAAATAATGGGTCTCATACCATGTCCGTCGAATAGCGAGAGATATCGGTAAATCTCACCGAGTACTGGGCTACCATCATGTTGCCCTGCCGTAGGTGTAGTAGCTCCTGGATGTGCACCGCACAAAGGGTGGATGGGACGAACTCTGAGCGGAAGAGACTCTGAAAGTCCGTCCAGAGAATGGATGCCTTGTCGTGCACCTAGAGCATCAAGATCCACCATCTGCCTGCTGCCGCGTGGAGGAGGGTCGCTGCAAGGATCACCATGAGGTCAGCTGGTGTCCCCACTAGCCAGAAAACATAAAATATAGCCTCTAGCCAATCCTCGGCTGCCTGAAGGTCTGTCTCCCCACAGAACCTGGGTAGTCTCTGACGCTGAAAATCATGCAGTGCACTAAGGCGATGTGCACTCTCAACGGCTGGGGCTGGGGGCATCGTTGGCTCGGCAGGTAGTGGTACCGCTGGTGCCTCTGCTGTAGGAGGGCCCTATACCGAGGCCTCATTTCTCTGTGGGTTTTCATCTCGCACAAAGCTCAGAACCCTAGCTGTCTGCCATCGTAGGGCCATCATGAAAAGAAATAGGTGTGCCACGATCAAAACAGTACACCTGGTGAGCTGACACAAAGTAATCACAATGAAAACATTGAAACACACATGCAGTCAATGTTATTGTGCACTGAGTCGGAAATCAGAAGTCAGGGTCCTGGTGTATGGATACATCGGCAACTGCACCAACACTGGACTCCTTAGACTGATAACCACACTCAATACCATCAACACTATTTCTTCACACAGAAGAAGGATCAGTTGTTTGTGTTTTTCTATAGAACCGAACTCCTCTGATACCAATTTGTCACGACCCGTCCTCGGGACCTAGGCCGTGACTACCCCAAGCCCACCTCCCATAGGCCAGGGGCTGGCGACTAGCACCAAAGACGTAAATCCTGATAAAAAGGGAAGGCATTTCCTTTAAAAAGTAAACAAACACCACAGAGTAAGCTAACATAAATAACACTAAGTAAAACTGGGTACAAAAGTAAGTGCGGAAAAGTAAGTGGGCTAGAATACAAACCCAAACTGAATGTAAAGTACAACTGGAAAGAAAGTACAACAACTGAAAAGTAAAGCACTAACGTCGAGCCGTCCACTGGAAATCCCACCTGAAGGGTGGGTACAGATAGTCTCCTCAGCTCCTCGGTTCCAACCGTCTGCTCCATGTAAATCCCGCCCAGTGGTCCACCTACAGGTACCGTCTTTCTCCAAAAGCCTCAACCACGATCAGCACTGTCCGTTGTCTGCATCCAACACAACGTAGTGCGGGTATAGCCCGTGCATGGGTGAGTATACGCTACTCAGTAGGGACCCCGAGACCCTGAAGGTCTTCCAGAATCCTCAAAGGATAAGCCACAAAGGAAAGATACAATCACGAAGTAACAACCAACACTACTTAGGTATATGCCCACCCATATACTAAAGTCACCAATTCCAGTTCGCCTCTAACATCCGATCCCAAGTTTGATATAGTCCACACAGGATAGCACAACCAACCCACACAGGATAACATAACCAAATCCACATAAGAAAGTAAGTCAATCATAACAATGATATTGATTGAATAGTCAAGACTCAGATCACACAGGTATAATTCTTTGTAAGGTGATAGAGATGATCAGATGTAGCCACTGATTCATCTAAGCTGTGACCCATGTAGGATATAAGACCAACTACTCTGCCGGACCCACATAGTATACTATTACAAAGTCAAATTCTTCCATAACAACATAGGATACAAGAACAGTAGTACTTCCGGACCCGTGTATGATACAAGAACAGTAGTCATCACCGTCGAACCCATAGAGGATTTCAGTATGGTCGTCATCGTCGTCGCAGTCGCAGCCACCTCTAGGGTTTCCGCACACAGCATGCTCGATTCCAGGAGGGTCCACTCCACGATCCAATGGGGGAGATACATCAACTGACATGTAGTCTAGATATGATGTATCCCAATGTTCCTTCTCGATAAAAGGAACTCAATGCAACAGACGGTGCGTCAATCGGACGCCTGGTCTGAGAGTTATTGGCTTTTTTGTCCTAGGGGCCCAGTTGTTTTTTAATCAAAACCAACTCTCCATACTCCAACAGTGTCCAAAACTCGATCGGAGAAATCCAAAAGGTCGGTCTCATTAAGAGGGATCTAACAAAGTCAACGACACGTCAATCAGACGTCTGGAGCTCAGGTTATAGGCGTTTCCGCTCTGAGGGCCCGGTTGGTTTTGTGTTCGAACCAACCCGGCCATACCCGAAGGTCTATTAAACCATGAGTGTAATATACCGAAACGACCGTATCGATCCAAGGATCTCATATCAACTGACTGTGAATCAAACGGAGGTCCGTAGCCCATGATATGGGTGTTTTAATGAACATGTTTATTTTTAGGAGGTTTTGGGCTCAGATCGACCCAGCCCGAGACCCCCTGGGTTGGCCCGAACCGGGTCGACCTGACCCGGGTCGGGGTCCGGACCACTAGGGAACAGCCCAGACCTGTAGGCGCGGCCGGTCCGAGCCAGCACGGCGTCGCGCACCGCGTGAGCACAAAAGGTGGGGAACCGCCACCCCCTTCGACGAGACGGCGGACCCGCGTGGGGTCTGCCCCGCTGTGCTGACCGGGCATAAAACCCCCGGTCCTTCCAGATCTGGGCGGCCGTACCGGCCGGCCAGCGCACCATGTGGGACCTATTGGTTCCGCCCTCCAGAGCAGCAGCGGCCGGCGGCTCTGGCCACCCTCCATTGGTCCAATGCGGCCCAAGGCCGTTGCCTTGGTTCGACCGGCGCGGCGTGACGGCGCCGTGCCCCTCAGCCGCAGCCCCGCTCCGACCACTGCCTCCTCGAGGTTCTCCGGCACGGCGTGACCGCTCCGCGCCCCTTCGCAATGGCCCAACTCCAGCCGCGGCTTCATTCGGCCTCAACGGCACGGCATGACGGCGCCGCGCTTCTTCGCCGCGTTCCTATTTGTTTCTGCACGGTGTCGTTGCACCGCGCTGCCTTTGTTCATGCCGCAAAAAGTACAACATCAAAGGGGGAGGAGGGTCAGCTGTGTTCATGCAGTCTGACCTCCTCCCATTATAAGAATTACAGGCGGGCCAAAAAAAATACCTTCCACAAGGAAAGAACAAATTTAATCAATTAAATTTGAACTCAAACCCCTACCTCAAGGAGTTGTATAACTATGGTCGACACAGAAAAACGGCGTCGCGGAAGACGGCGTCGTGGAAGATGGTGCCGTATACGTTGACGTTGTTCACCCATAGAAGGATGTCGCACGTCTTCATTCTCCGAAGAAGGTGTCTTTTACCGGCTTCGGAGAGGAGAGGAGACGACATGACGATTCCCTTACGGTGATGGAGTTCTTCGTCGTCGACTCGACGATCATCGCGTTCTTCGACGTGGAAGAAGATTCTTCAGAGTGCATGAGTCCACTCCTTGTTTCCACACAATGAAACAACCCCCAATAAAATAAGGAAATGTCTTATTTTATTAATAGAAACGCATGCAAACATTAAATTTGAAAACTCAAATTGAATTCATGATTTAATTAACGTGTGTTATCCAATTAATGAGGTGTTTAAATGGCATGTAATTAAACGTGGAGGACTTGCAAATTAATTTCTAGAGGGGGGGGGGGTTCAAAGGGGTGTTGAGGAAATTGAAGGATGTGGAGGCTCATGTCGTCCCCACCCCAACGTCCTTTCATTTTCCATTTCCACACACTTAACCCACATGTAAAGAAATAAAAATAAATTGTAAAACAATTTTATTTTTATTCCTCACACATTTATTTAACATCACCTCCCGAGAAAACGCAACTCCAGGAATGGTCTTCCTAAGCAATTATCGGTGCTGTGATTCCATCGGTGCCCTCTGATTTTGATTCCGAGCACCAGTTATAAAGTTAGGAAAACACGTTCATTCATTCATTGAACGTACCCGAGCTAATCTTCGGAAATTGATCCTAGGAACACCGGGCCTCGGAATCAGGTTCCGTCAGAAACTGCGTACATTTAAAATCAAAAAGAAAATTAAGAAAAACAATTTCCCTTGATATTTATTGGTCTTTACATAAGGTGCATAAATTAATTTAAAAACACTCTTGTGGACTTGTTGAAAAAGTCATTCATTAAAGTGGAAACCTCAAAAATATGAAATGTTATTTAAAAAAAAGAAAGAAATTAATTAAAATTCTGTATTTTTCACTATTCATTAAGAGATAAAGATTCTTAGAAAAAAACATATAATATCCTTAAGATAATATTGATGTTTTATTTCAATTTCTATTACTTTAACATATATAATTTATAAATGTTTCAATATTTATTTTTAATATATGTCTTCTGTTAAACAATGTTAAAACTTCTTATTAATAAAATATATATTTTTCAACAAAAAAAATTATTTATTCATATTTATTTTTTAAAGCACATAATATTTATGATAAAAATATTATTTAATATATAGTATATACGCTTTATTGAAATAATTCATCAAATTTGTTTTAGCTATTTTGAGATAAAGTGTGTTTTATAGAGAAAATTAGTTTTTCAAAAAAGGAATTTATTTTTATTCATATAATTATTATATTAATTTATAACCAATTAATAACCAAAGAATTCGTTTTACAAAAATTAATAAAACTTATTTTTATTTTATAGATAATCTCATTAATAACAACCTTGACTATTTGATAGATATAATAATATTTTAGTAATATAACATTTTTAATCTAAACTTTGTATTGCGTGCAATACAATATAGGCTTAGGGTCAAATGTAACACAATATAAACATGGTACTGCATATAAAAGAAGACAAAATTCATGTTACTTATAAAAAATTCACTATTAATATTTTTATGTAGTGAAATTTCATCTTTGGGTTTCATATAAAGTTATATTAAATTACTGTAGAGTTCAATTCCAACCTATAATGAATGTTAATTTATTTGAAAATGACAATTCTTAATAACTTTTGGTGTTACATTTTAGCCAATAAATATGAATTTCTCCCCCCAAATTCATCTATGTCATCAATAGATAAACATTCGGTGAATATTTCTTTGAAACTGACATTGTAGAATAATAAATATAGAAACTTATTTAAAAGACATAAAATTGGAAACATAATGGTTACCCAAAGAAACTCATAATAACGTTTCCAAAAACAAGAACATAGGTTGAAAGAGAATATTTTTAATTGTAATAAAAGAATAAATAATTATATAGTGAGATATAGATCACTTATCCTATGGATGTGGGTGATGAAAATGAAGTAAATGATCACAAACCCATAAATATGTAACGATGTTAGAGACCAATTTTTTCCTTAAAAATGAAGTTACAAGGATAATTTGTTTGTTTCATGATCCATTTCCTAAAGTTGAATAATTTTTACAAGGATATATAAATAATTTATTTCATTCAATTTCATATTCAAAATATCAACTTTTTTTGGGTCTTGTCAAATTTACACATCATATCTTACCCCAAAATTAATGGTGAATTATCATGCTTGAAGGATTAATAGATAATTAGATCCATAAGTATAACAATAATTCATTCCATATAATAATCATTATCATCAATGAAATATAGTTATAGTAGGCTATCCAATATATAAAAAATTTTATGGTGATGTTATATACTAATCTAAAAAACATTATCAAAATAACAACTCAAATAATTCCATAAATGGTTAAACATATAAACCATAAAAAATAAAATCCAACCTTTATTTAATAAAAAAATATTTTATTTCATACCATAAACCTTTTCATTTGAAACTTGGGTCCAACTATGTACTGATAAAATTTAAAATGTTGTTTTATTATTCTACAAATATTTTTGAGGGATATAATCACATGAAATTTCACTAAAGGATGATCAATAATATTTTCATTTAATTTTTCATACAATGTGAAACATTAAATTACCATCTAATAAGGGGAGGATAAGTGTGACCTAATTATAATGATTTACTTCATCCACTATTACTGTATATGATTTCGCTTTTTTCGACTATCATCAATGGATGTGGTGGCTTATCATCAATATTATCCAATGAATTGGGACATTGATTCACATAATTCACAAACACCTTCCACAACAAACACTCTATTTTAGCGGATGAATTAGTCAATATATTAATATCCTCCATTTCATTAACCATCCAATTAATCATATTTCAACATTAATTGATTTAATGGAATACCTTTTCATATTTAAAGAACCTACCATTGCAATTAAATTGATTCCATTTCTTCTTACAAGTTTTATTGAACACAAATTTCTAGATGTTTTTTTGACCATTTCAGTTTTCATGAGGCTAGATCTTAATTTCCTTATCAATCCTGGAGGAATAGTGGGAATATATATTTTTTATTTCAACCTTTTTTTCACATCGAACTAATTATTAATAGCTCCATAAGTATCACATATCCATGGAATTTTGAGTACTTGCTTTCAGGTCAACAAAGAATCAATCTATTTTTCTTTTAGGGACAATGATCAAACCATAAGATTAATATTCAATTATTATTAATTTATATGTTATAGCACTAATATATTCAACAAATATTCTCATAATATCATGAATTATATTCTCCATATTTGTTTCTTCATATAATACATTATAGTAACCCATATTAAAGTTTCCCCTTAATATCTTCCCATTATATAGATTAAACTTATTCTTCTTCCATCATATTCATAACATGATTCCATCACTGATCCTCATCACCTTACAAATGATATGAAGACAAAATTATTTTTTAATGCTCTTAGAACTAAATAATGGAACATATATTTTCAATGGTACTCACCCATTTCATAGAAACTATTGGATTAGTGGAACCACTAATTAAGGTTGTCATTGCCTCAAAAAGGACTCAATAGAGTATTATTTCCACCTTTTATAATTTTTATGTTCAATATGATTCTTATTTTGATCATTTTATTGAGAATATCAACAATAAATTTCATTCCATATCCCACATCTTTTAGTTTTTAGGAGGAAAATCATCAAATTTTCCATTCCTGTCATCATTAACATTGTTCCTGCAGGTTCCATACAATGTCTAAAATAATAAATAATAGAGTGAATATCCCAAATCATAGTTTAAAACCATATAATCATGAAACAATACCCATACGATGTCAAAAAATTGAAACCTAATTTTTTTTATATTTGAGACATTAGGTTTATCCTATGTTATTCAACGTCATCTTCTATTTAAATCCATCATGATGGTTGGAAGGTATTTTTTTTTATTTTAAAAGAATATCCCCTTGGAGTGTCAAACCAAGTGTAAAGGAAGACCCTTTTTCATGCTATGGTTCTTGATCTATTCTAGATTAATTAAGTGTTTTTGGGTTTTTACACCAAGGTACATATATAACACATCCACATATAAATATTTTATCTAGATAAAGATATATTTCATGGAATCAATTATCTATTTCCATTAAAAAAATTCTAATATAGTTTCACATACTTTGACTCATCAGTATACCTATCTTTGGAGAGATCCCTAGACATATACGTATAAATAACCCTAGTAACTCACTAAAAATTTCACATCCTAGTTAATAAATGATAAATAAACCTTTTATTTGATACCAACTATAGAGACCAAGGCTTAAAATGCATTGTTATTACATCATTTTGTATGAATAATAACCAGATTACAAATGTACGTACCAGGGGACAATAATATATTAGTGGAGTTGGAAACATGGGAGAAAATATTTTTACAATGTGAAATATCTTAGATGTTTCCCAAAAATATATTCCCATTTAGTACTCCCCAGAGCGTTGTCCAAACTAATTCATTCTTCATAACCTCGAGAAAGAAATATAAGAAATTGTGATCGTAGATACTCAGTAAGGATAAACATAAGAGATATCAATATATTAATATATAGTAACATAAGATAAGTATAAGGGTATATGATATATAGTCAAAACATTCAACGATCATACATATCCTTTATTAAATCATATAAACATGTTGTGGCATAAAATATTATCATTTTCGAAAAAATGAACAATCATCGTGTGAAACCATCACAAATAAATCATGAACTGTGATATCACGTAAAAAGGGTTGCACCATCATAAATATATAAAACTGTTTATGTGGTAAGGTTAACAACCAAGACCATCAACATATTGGGTGAAGACACATTTATTTCCAATAATGGTTCAGGATGCACCTATTTGCTACTATGAATCAGGACACACATATTTTCCATTATAGATGAGAATGATCCAATTTCCCATTATATTTCATGACACATCTATTTTCCATTATGTTTCTAGACACACCCATTTCCCATTGTGGATTAGGATACTTATTTTCAATTTTGAATTAAGATGCACCTATTTACATTTCAGATCAATCCCATCCAAATTCTCTCCATTTTTATCTCATGATATATAAATATTTACACAATGAATGAGAGGGAGATATAAGTCCCACACATTCCATAACGAAATCAGACAATTGTGTTTCAGAATATCATAAATCTTCATTATATCATAACCCATGAATCAAAATGGGTGTCATAAAAATATCCCAATATCTTATCCTGTTGAAAAGAGACAGGTTTCATAATCATTTCATCACAACATACCCCATTAGAAGAGGTGGGTTACATAAGAAAATTTCCAATGGAACATAAATTGATATCTTGAACAATATATCCACTTAAATATAAACCATTCAAATAAATAATATGAATTGTGTCTAAGGATCATATTCTTTGAAAAGAATAATCTACTTAAAAGGATGTCATCATATATGAAAAATAATTTTGAAATATCATTTAAAACATTTCATGAAGAATATATACTTTCCAATTTACAAATATATTTCTAAGACATAAAAAATATGGAATATGTATTCTTTGAAAAAAAACATTGAAAACCGAAGAAGTAATTTTGAAAATATTTTGAAAATATTTTTCATTAAAATATCCATGAAAACTTATAATGAAATCATTTGAGAAACAATTGGTCATGTCATTATAGAATTTCATTCATGTAGTATAACTTGAAACAAATATTCATTTCACTTTTTTGGTAGAAGTTAAAAGAGAATTGATCAGAAAAATGAAAAGTATATATATTTTGAAACTCTTTTATAAAAATATAAATCATGGAAAATAATTTCCTTAAAAAATTATGGTATAATTTTGGAACATCATTGAAAGAATTTATTTAGAAAAAGTTATTTTTAATGCAAACATATTTCCAATTGAAGAGGCAGATAAAATCATATTTTCATAAAAAACCATTCTTAAGTATATTAAGGACTAATGAGTGGAAAAAATGGTATCACTAAATTAAAAAATACTCACTAACCCAGGGAAAAAATTCTGTTTTTTTATAAATGTACCATAAAATATTATCAATTGAACCATAATCACAATCAATCCCGATAAACGTTAAGATTGTAGAAAGAAACATATTACTTTGTTAAATTTTAATAATTATACCAATGAATCAATGGAATTTTATTAAGCATCCAACATCCTAAATAGAATTATGTCGTTGATATAACATGTCATAGGGGTAATATATACACCTCATAAAAGAATCTAGTTCAATAACATACCATGTTTATCAAAAAAATAAAATTGAGGCAAAAATACATTACCAATTTGGTAAAATTTGATGCATAAAACCCATGAATGAGTTTTCCTAAAATGGGTACTTAAATACAAATAATATTAAGTAAAGTCATCATAAAATACACTCATCTATATTATTTACACCATGGAAATAAATATGTGGTTAATTTTACATGTGTCACAAAGAATTAAGAAAGTGAGATGAAAATCCATTACTAATTGATTAATATTAGAATCATGAGCCCCGTTGTAACATCCTAAAATGGGTTCCACACAACAATTCCATGTATTTGTAGGTCTGATGACCTCATGAAGGTATCCCCATATTCCATATGCAGCTAACTAACATTTATCGTCTTATATCGATCACGAGAAGACTATACCCTCATTATAAAAGCATCAGAATAGTTGAAAATAAATAATGAAAACCAAATGATAGATCCAATAAACAAACCATAACAGAATAACATGATGACCAAATTGATAAATAAAACATCAAAAACTATATTAGTAAATATGTCATGACAAATATGTTTCATGGGTCAACATGCAAACCCCAAAATAAATAATGAATAAGAAGATCCCCAAGAGGGTCTCGAATCAGGTCATACTCCTTTATCCATGGTCTATTCCATCTCTGTAATTTTTACAGTAGGTATATTATATTATCATGTAATTAAAAAAATAAGTCTATTTAGGTAACAATCAGGAAGATTGAATTGGGTATGAGTTAAAATTAGTAAGACTTCACAAAAAATGTATAAAATAATATCCAGTCAAATAATATCAAATGCTTATGTATAAAGAAATGATTTTAATTCATAAGTAAATAATTATCAAAATTAATTATTCTTTATTTTACCATATTAGACAGTCAGGTTCATGAGGAAACCTAGGCCATCAAAACCATATTCAATATATGCAATAGTCTGAAATTGAACACAATACCATGGTTATCACTTGTCATTTAATTTCTATCATATCACTTCCAATTGGAGCCACAATCAAATTATAAAGCATGAGTGTAGAATCTCATGTCTAACACCCAAAGGGTATATTAAGTATCATTCCATGAATTATATCTCATTTATCAATCAATCACCCATGTTTTATTTTTAATAAATTATCTATGTCCCACAATCATATATCAATTTATCACTATGTTATTTTGAAACAATAATCCACATCACACACCAGTTTATCAATTTCTCACAATGGGATTTTGATGTTTCATTCCATTTACAAAACATATTTTATCAATCAACCAGTCATATATGACATAGATAACATTACTATATATTAATCAACATTAATCCATTTACCAACATTTAAAATCATGGATGCAATAGAATTTATCAAAACAGACAGTGTTATTCAATTTAATCGTGCAAAATTATATAACAATTAAATATGAAATCATTTTTCATTGTTTACCATACAAACCATAAAAACATTGTGGTTATGAAAACCATCACATAGTACACATTATCAATTAATTTGAAATCAGATTAATTGGCCAATTAAAGAATCCTAATATCCCATCAATTCCATAATCACACATTCTGTTAAATAATTAAAAAATTAATTAATCAAATTTCACCAATTAAAAAATCACAATGTTTCATTAGTTAATATACCACAAAATTAATCCAATTCAATAAATTTTACAATAAAAACATTCCATTGATTAATTTAACAATTATTTAATTCAATTCCATGTTTCCATAAATAAAAAATAATTTAATCAAGTAAATCAAGCTTCAATTTCCAAACATGATAATTTAATTCTAGCAATAAATACAAATAATTAGAATCAGGAACATGGGAATTTAATTTAGGCCACATACCTAAAAAAATATGGAAAACTTTCACAAATAGAAACCCAAAATTAAATTGGAACAACTGCGAACATGAAGAAGAATCAGATATCGATCCAAAACATAAATTCATGAACAAACAAATCAAGATTATATAATCCTAGATCGATATCCATCTTCAATATATGAAAATCCCATCAATATATGGGGGAAGGATGAGAAATTTGGATAAAAATATACATGATTTGAATCTCTTATTAGGAGAGGTTCATAACATCAATCCATGATTTAAATTGTCAAGAACGGAGGCCAAAAACCATGGAATCCATCATCGAGCCTCTAAAAAAGAGAGAAAATATTTTATAGTCATGCTAGGTGTATAAGGATTTAATACATGGTGTTATATAATTTTTTTATGAATTTTTTAAAGGATTAAAATCCCATGAAAATGATTTCATATTTGGGGCACAGAATTTACCATAACCACATGACTAACCATTGACCTCCACCAAGGAAGCCACTTTATTTCTACTAAGAGGGTCCATGGTTTGAAAAAAACCCTACCATAGATATTCAATCCGTCTCAATTTGAAGTTTCATGGTTTACGGGAACATGGAACACTTCTTGAAAAAATATTGTACCAACCATTTACGTACCAATACTCCTCTAAAAACATCCCATTTTCATAGAAACACACCCAAGATAAAACCGATACAAAAGTAATTAAAATGAGGAAAACGAGTACATGTGAATATTCTCAATAAATATCTAGAAAATGATAGAACATAACAATCTACCACACTTATAATATATAATCGTTGATTTATACTCCCAAGAATCTCTCAAATCTGATTCTAAAAGATTAGGACACTAAGTCTGCTTATCCGCTTCTCATTACCATGTTTCATCCTAAACAAGGCTATGATTCCGTAATACCAGATTTATCGGCATGGTCTTACCCCACAACACATTCTCATTATGATCCAACACATGTATTTGATTCTCTTTAATGAACACATCCTTCTAAATATCAACATCATCCACATCAATCACATGATAATGATCAAGGTTATATATATAAAGATATGAAAATTGAATGACATCATTCATATCACTATACCTATAGTGAAGAGCCAATGGGTATGCCGCCAACTCCAATATCACTATAACCTCAGACAGTCCAACGAAACTGGTTTGAAATATTCCTTATCTCCATATCCCACGTTGACACGTAAAGAAATACACAATCCTGGAATATAAACTCAATGGTTCATCGACATTTATCAACATGTGACTTTATCCTACTATGAGCTATAGCCATGCACATATGAATAAACTGAAAATGTTCTTATGTCTCCAAAACGAGACTCAGTCCCAACAACTCTGACTCACATTACTACATTCAAAATATATGTGATATGATGGGCTACCATAAATATCATCATAATGTGAAATATGTATATTTTCATGATAACTATTGTTATAGGAGAGCTCCACCCAATCTTCAATATTTTCCCAAGTACCACCAATGTCTTGGAACCATGATCGAACTGTATCCTCAAGAAACTATATAGTATGATCTTACTGCACATCGATTTTTGGGTGAAATTAAATACTCAGTAAACCATATATTCCAATAAACATATGAAAATTCATCCTTAATAATGATGTAAATTTCCAGTCATGGTCTAAAATAATAGTCCTTAGAACACTATAAAGATGAACTATTCCTAGAATGTACAAAACTACAATGTTGTCTACTGATAAATTCTCCCATATGGGCATGAAATGCTCTACTTTACTCAATCAGTCCACAATCACCAAAATAATATCATTCTTCCGAGCATTCCTTTGAACACCAACCATAAATTCCATAGTAACATCATCTTAATTTCATTCAATAATGATAAATATATTTAGTAAACTTCTAAGTAATTGATGCTCAGCCTACACCTACAGATAGGTGTAGAATTATTTCTAGAATATTTCTATCTCCCATTTCATTCTAGGAAAACAATACTATTTATATAGTTCATAGTACATTTTGTTCAAACGTGGATTCACCAATAACATCAATATATGAAATTCATAAATCAACTCCAACCACAATTCATAGTCACAACAAATAGATTCCTAATATAGATGGTCTCTTCCATGTCTATGGTCAAATTTGAAGGAGTCTTCCCACCTTTAAGGATTTCAATCAAGGAAAAACCCTAAATATCCTCGTAATTCCTATATCTAATCCTCTTAAAAAGTCTAGAATATACTAAAATTGATAAACTATTCATCTTGTATAAGATCCCCTAATCCACAACATACATATCAACCTTTAATTTTTTCATTTTTAACTAAGCACTAAACTCCTAAAATGAACTAGTCATATATTTTTGGATTAAATAATCATTAATAGTGTTTACTTTCTCATGAATACATGATAGCTCAATGTAGAATAACTTCATATACATAACCCATCTACAAATCCATATATTCAAATATAATTCAGAAATTATATTCCCTATGCTCTTGTAAATAACATCCATGGAAATTTTCCCATAATATATAACATCACCCACACATAAAATCATGAACCACAATGCTAAATCAAGGTCATTTGTAGGGTAGTTCTGCTCATGTGGAATAAACTATTGTGAACAACACACCACAACTCAATCTCCCATCATCAACAATAATCAATACCATATATGATAAGCATAAAAAAACAACATATATTCCTCACATAATTACATATTGACGAAGATCATTTCCATAGTAAAACTATTTTTAGCTTCTAGAAATCATTCTCACCTGCTTCAGACCATCCAAACATAATTCACATTTTGGTTAAGCCAGAATGAGGTGATGATAAATGGGAAATTCCATGAATGAACTTCTTATAATAGTATACTAGCCCCAAAAACAATATATGTTGATAATATTCTTAGGATTCTCGCATGAATCCACTCCATAAAAATTCTATGGGTCTACTTAAATACATTATTCTTATAATATATGGTTCAATAAGTGTACATGATCAATAAAAAACTAAAACATAGATATATATTCATATATCAATTTATCTCTCTAAGTATATAAGATGATGCTAATATGCTGGGTATGACAATCATGATTCTTTGATTACACCAACATGTCATCCACAAAGAGAAGAAAAAAACAAATCTAGTTTTGGATGGAAGACATTACAAATTAAGGCCACAAAAAATGAAAGTGTTTTCATCAACACAAATGAGATAATGATGAACTCATAAAGGAAATAACAAATTTTTAAAGAACTCTATGGTATACCATAAGGTCAAACTATCAATTGATGATACCCTGATCTCAAGTAGATCTTGGAGAAAATATATTCTCCTATAAACTAGTCAAATATGTCGTTGATATGCAGAAGTGGATTTTTCTTCTTCATTGTAATCCAGTTCAACTTCTCGTAGTAAACACACAACTACAAGGTCCTATCAACCTTATTTTTAGAAAAAAGATAAATCCAAGGTGACATACTCAGTCATATAAATAACTTATCCTATAATTCATTCAATTGAGTATTATTCCCCTGATGAACTATATGTTCCATTCTATATGGTGGAAATGAAACTGGCTCAACCCTCGACCTAAGAACAATTATAAATTCAAAATACCTCTCAGCTGGAAGCCCTAAGAAGCATTAAAAAAAGTCGTGAAACCTATCCAATAAATGGGGAAAGGCAACCCATTTCTCACACCTATAATATATGAATAGATTAGAAACCTCAATGTTTATGGTTAATATTTTATGAAAGTGCCTTGAATGTCCTGCATAGATATCCAAGTACAAATGTTGAAAATATTTATCTCCCTTAGGATATATAATGGTCACTCTCCTACCATAATAATAAATTTAGGATTGATATTATACTAACTAGAACATACAGATATTTTGGAAAAAGACTCACATATTGAGGATATAAATATCCCTTAATGGAAAATACACTACAAACTCGATAGAACACCCATTTCATAAACATATGTCTCTCGATCGTACTCCCAATGATGTATTATTCATCATTACACCGTTAAAAAATTGTACTTCAAGGCTCAAACCGTTCACATTTTGTCAGGATATAAAGTAATGAGAGGCAACAATATCAAATAAGGTACTATATAGAATATAATATACAAGGATAATACCTCTAACTATTGATGGCCCATCCCCACAATCCACTAGTGTTAGTTTAATGACATGAAATTATGCTACTGCACTTCCGTGTGATGCATTATGAGTCCCCTGACCATCACCCCTCTATTGATACATGCACTATATCCATGAAGCACCATATCCACTACCTCTACCACAATTTCCTGTACAACTCAACATTCTTGACTGATATGGTGTAGAATATCCCCTCCCCACAGTTTTATTCTTAATAGCTTCTCCATCCCTAACCATATGTCATAGTTTCTTGTATAACCTCTAATGATGTCCAATCCTACCATAGGCTCAAAATACTACTGGTTTTCAGAGGAACTATCTATGAATGTGACTCTACATACGAAACTGGTGGAAGATCACTCAGGTAAGTTCATGAGTAACATAATCTTCCCCCAAGACACTTCTAATTCCCTTATATTGTCAACATTCTCCTAACGACTATTCCTAATAATAGATGTCGTACTTAATGTCCATATAGAAAAAACAAATTTTCTTCTACCTAAATCCTACTTTAGGTTCCTCTAAAAAATGGGAGCCTAATCCTCCACTTTTGAAATCTTCTTCAGACTGAATATATTTAAATGGGACTTAATTTCACTTATAATACCATCCTTAAACTATTTTTCTGTGGTCACCTCATCCCCTTCCACAATTAGAACAAACTACAATAAAAATTGATAGTTACAATCATAGTCCATAATAGACACAATCCCCTGAATAGACATTATAAACATAGATTCTCTCTCCTTCTTTAGTATCTCAAGGTAAAAGAACTCGAAGAACTTATCCTAAAATTCCTTCCACTCTATTTCTCTACCTGTATACTCTAAATTTGTATGTCCATAAAATGATTCACCTAACCACATATCATATAAGTTACCCACCTATCTATATTCATAAAAAGAGTCTCTATGTGGTCAAGTATGGTCTAGATAGAATCATTCAAGAAATCGGCTACCTCAGATCCACCCTATTGAGTGAAATTAGTTGAATGATATAACTGGAACACCCTACTCAAATCAGACATATTCTTCACAATCTGCACTCTATCTCTTTAAAAATAATTTGTGAAGTGTGAGAAATTATCTGGGAGCCTCTCTCCATCTTCCTCACATAGAACTACTAATTCCCTAAGATCCACTGATGATGGATCATTTTCCACCATTTCTTATTACCTTCCTATATATAATCTTCTTCATGGAGGAATGTATCTATAATTATAGAAACATGTCTCATGAAACATAACTAAACATTAAAACACTTACGTAAGATGGGTTACAATAATGCATAACAAGTCAATCCCCCAATCCCCACCACACAATCAAAACCAAGGAGTTATCACTACCCCTAATCATTACTCATCCATGTATTGGTTAACAAATTAAAAACTGAATCTCTTTACCAATTTCTATTTAGATACCCAAATTAATCTCATTTTTCATCATTTAAAAAATTTCATTTCATCTTAGGATCCTTTTTCATTTCAATTACACATGAATATGATATGATTTCAATTTTAATGATATATCCAAAAAAATTATTTTCCCCAGTGTGCCTAACGTGATGCATGTCACATAATAATATTGAGTTCCTAAAATGTTGCATGTATATTAATTTCTATTTCAATTATAGGTGATGATTCAAATATAGAAAATCAGAAACAATAATCACATCACACAACAATTGCAACACTTAAGCTAAAATATCATCAACTGTAGTAACACATATTAATTACAACCCCACCCTTGGTACATGGATTTTACACCCATACAAGGGTCAGCTACACTCCCTCATGAGATATTATAAAAGTAATAAATCATCTAATTATTTTTTATACCATTTCAAAATCGTATGACAAAATAAAAAGAAAAGAAAACTCCTATAATACAACATTGTATCGTCCCAAAACAGGTTCTACAAATTGTTTCCCCGAACTGGTTAGCCCAAAGACCTCATGTGTGCCTCCCCATATTCTAAATAATATAAACTAGGATCTAGGGTTTAATAATGAACAAATGGTGACTTTACCCTTTTTATTATAGAATAACAACATAAAGAAAAATAACAAAATGAAATAACTAATAAGAAGGAAAACCTAGTATAACATGATGAAAAAATAATAAATAAGTATCCAAGGATAAATAAGTTTATTTTTCATTCCAAATACATTTCACGTTTCAATATAAAAATTAAAAATAAATAAAGTCATTAATAATAAACAATTGGGTCCCAAATCACACCTATTTATCTCAACCATGTTCCATCCCATCTCAACCATCTAACACGTAGACTTTTCCCTTATCCTATCCTATAAGCATGAAGTTCATTCTGATACCTACTAGATACCATGAGTAGGGTGTGATTAGAACTCAGTAGGCCACCACCAACATCATCTAAAAAATATACATCCAAGTAATAGTGTATGAAATTGTATAAATAATAATGTGAATTGAATAATGAACTAGTTATCTAATTTCATTACTAAAATTTTAACCATATTAAAGCCCTGTGTTCTTGAATAAACCCAATCACTCATTACCTACTTTTCCCATGTTAGAGTGTGATACTTAAGAGAATTACACGGTTATAATTTTTCATTTAATTTCAATCATATCACACCCAATTGAATCCATGGTTCAATGAATGCTCATTGGTGTAGAAGGTAATGTCTAACAAAGTATTGGTATTTGAATTAGCCTTTGGTGACCCAAAAAATTAAACAATAATTAAAGTGGGTTATTGATGTAGTAGTCTAGATCCCACACTCCAATATCAATTTATTGCTACGGTATTTTTTTTGAGTAGTCAATGTCCCGAACACCTTTTTCAATTTATCACTATAACATTTCAAAGTAGTAGTCCATCTACCACAAATGTTTTATCAATAAATCACACATAAATCACCTAGATCACAACAATTATGATTCATAAACATTAATACCTTTACAAAAAAAATCACTTCAAGTAGCCATCAAAATTTATTACAACAAACACATTTTTCTAATTTAATCACATGGATGAATATAACAATACATAATTAAACTATTTTTCATTATCAAAACATATAACTTATTAACCCACCAATGTCAATACAACAATATCATAGTCATATCTATTAATTAATTCTTAATCACATTAATTGATCATTTACATGATCTTAATATCCCATCAATTCATTGACCACATATTCAATTAATTAATGAAAAAATTATATAATTAAATTATACCATGTAAATAATCAAAAAGTTACATTAATTGATTTTCTTATTAATTAATAAAATTCCATTAAGGTAATAATCACAACATTCCATTTATCAATTCCCCCCATTAATTAATAAAATTCTATGTTTTTAAAAATAAATACATTCATTCATTAATTTAGTTAAATATTCATCATCCAAATTAGCCAATTGAATTATAAAAATACATACATGCTGTTTGAATCAAGACTATTTGTATTGATATTAAAACAAGTACCTACAAATTTAATGACATACGCTTTACAAAAAAATCTCAAATTTAAGTAGAACAACTGAGATCTTGATGAGGAATGAGAGTTATACCTGAAACTTGTATCTAAGATAAAATAAATCTAGATCCAATGAAACTAGATTTATATCCATAATTTATAAAGTTAAAAAATTCCTTAAAATTATGGAAGTATGAAACTATAGAGGGATGAAACCATATAGGATGAGAATATTTTACCAGGAGTGGTTCAAAAAATCTATTCTGGCATCAGATCATCAAGAACAAATGTTATAAAGTCTTGGAATCCCTATAGGGACCTCCATAAACTATATAAAACATTATAGGGTTGTTCTAAGGGGTTATGTGATACAAGATGGGGGTTCGAGAATTTTTTTAATAATTTTTAGGGGATTAAAATTATATGTATATGGTTTCCTTCTCGGGGCACATAGTTTCCCTTAACCACGCTCCTAAACATGTCCCTCCTTTTAGGGGTTGCAAAATTACTACTAAGAGGGCACATGATTTGAAAAACGCTGATCTAGCTATGAAATCCCTCTATATATGCATTATAACAAATTACTATGGTAGAGTGAGAAATTTTGGAAATCATTGCATGAATACTGAACTACCCAAACTCATAAAAAAAATCAAATTCTCACCCTAACACACAATAGATACAACCAAAAAAGTACTCAAAACAATGATAGTGACTACCTGTGAACATTCTTGTTAAATATCCAAATAAGGATGGGATCTTATAGAACTTAAAGAATAATATAAACTAAAACTTTTAATATCAGAAATGAAATTAAATTCAAGATATAACATGACATGTTTTAGTATATACACCACATATTATAAATATGTGGTGAAAATAGAATATGTCTCACAGAAGGAAAGGATGGACAAGAAAAACACTTACCTAAGGTCTTGAATTCCTTCATACACATTCAAAACTATTGTAAAATAAATATATTTTTTATAAATATACCACAGAACTGTATTCATATACATTATACCATACATGAGTTGATTATTATATTATATTAACCTTTTATTAGGAAATTCTTCTTAATGTAACACTGTAGGTAATAACCATTTTGTTTTTCATATATTTTTTGAATTTTTATTTTTGGTAATATAAAATTGATAATAATTAAACCATTTTCAGAATGTAATACACTAATTAATTATCAAATATATTCAATATATTTCTTTTTATTAAATTATATTAAATATTGAAATTAATAATTAAATACAATTTTCATGGAGACAGTAGTTTATATGTATGCATAGATGCTATTTCCATTTTGTTATTTTATTAAAATAAAAAAAATTAAATTATATATATATCATTAAAATATAGTTTTTACATAATATATATTTATTATTCATGTTAAAATTACCCTTAATACATTCCATGTAAGGCATGAATGAATCAAATTTTTTCATGAGGAGGTAGTTCGCCGTACACATGAACAACATTATTGTATTCTAAAAAAATAGAATGAATTATGTATTTGGTCATATAATAAATCCATAAACACAGATAAATAATATATATCAAATATAAACTATGAATTAAAAATATTTCCCATCCTTCATAGTGGTAATAGAAGAATGATTGATATCAGTTTGGGAGGCGATAGCCACCGTACACACAAATGATGATTTTTTATACCATTTGATAGAAGTGTATGGAGTTGTAGATTATACCATTAATATTTAGAAATATATTTATATTTAGTATAATTATGTTATTATATCATCATGTCAGAATAATAATTGAATGGGGTGGATAAGGAAACAATAGAAGAATGCATGTTGATGAACTTATATATTCTTTAAGTAACTCATTTTGGTTTTCACAAAAGGAATTCCATACATGGATTTTTATAGAATTTATGGTTTCATAGAAGAGTGGAGGGAATTTTGGGAATGATTTACTTCAGTTATAGGTTGATCAAAATGGATTTATATGTTGGTAGTTATAGGGATAGTAATTTACCTTTGTAGTGGTGTAAGAGTGTCTTTTTTATAAATACCAAAAAGTAAACACCATTTGGTGGTCTCCCTTACATAATGTGCCTAAAATAATGATAAATTTTACATCTAAGAGGGGATATGCTCTAAATATATCCATAGAATATGTTTTTATAATTTTTTTTTCATTTTCACACCTTAATTTAATGATTATCGCCTAAGTAAATTTTAGTTTACCTTAATCACTATAATTAATTTTCATTAATTTTTATAATATTTTTGGTCAATAATTAATTTGAAATTAACAGAAAATATAAATTACCCTAATAAAAAAAATTGAATCTATTTTGAAAAATTATAATCATATAAGTGTTATAGATAAATTTAAAATCAATCTAACATATGTGTCGAGGAAACGGGGCTTTATAGAGAAAAAGTAAAACCATTTAAATGTTTTATATCCAATTTCAATGTAAAATTAATTAAAATGACCTAATCTGGATTAATTAATGTATAAATTAACTATTTATACTTTAAAACCTGATTAAAATTTAATTTAACTATATAAATAATTCCAAAAAAATGATTTCACTTAAAATTCAATATTATTCACTATTCATCAAAAAATGATACGTTAAAAAAACTAAAAAATAACCCCAAATAATTATGAAATTACAGTTTCTAAAATAATATTTATTTTTTCAAAAATAATATATAAAATTTTAAAAATTTAATTCAAAAATAAGTGTGCCATTAAAAAAAGGTAAAACTGCCTTTTAGAAAAATATAATTTTTATGCGTAGAATTTTATTTTTTCATAGATATTTGTTAGAAAACACATAAGATAAATTTTAATGATTTTATTTAATATATAATATCAATATTTTTTTAAAAATAAAAAATAAAATGGGTTTTTTTAATTGATCAAAATAAAATGTGTTGGATCGAAAAAATGTAGTTTTGTAGAAATTGAATTTATTTATTTTTAAATAGTTCTTACTTTCATTTATAAATAATTAGTTATCGAATAATTTATTTTATAATTTTCAACAAAAAATAATTTCATAATTTATTTTATTCCTTTGAAATCATAAATTTCTTGGTTAAAACTATAATAATATTTTTGTAATATGCCACATTTCCTTTAAACTCAATATTTCGTGCAACATAGGATATACATGGTGTTGTTTGTAACACAATCTAAACATGGTATTTCATGAAACAAAAAACGAACTAAGCCTTTCACATACCTCAAGATAAATTAATCATTTTATTCAGTGCATGATCAACATGGTTTTGTGTAAAAATAAACTTTAAATTGGTGTAGTATGTAATGAAATCCATCAATGATTTCTATTTTAATTAAAAAATGATTACAGACATTGTGGTGTTATAGTTTTTATGAATATTTTAAAATTTATTAAATTAATTTCATTATCATGGGGTTTATGTTTGAGGGATATGGTTTTGGGGAGAGTGAAATTGTATATTTTTAGGGAGGAATTCAGCAGAGGGGTGGGTATTTTAAAGGGTGTATCTGATCCCCTTTTACACGAGAAGAAAATAGATCATTTGGAAACACATTTAATATATCAATAATTACATGACACTATTCCAAGTGAATGTTTCTAAATATTAAAATTAAAATTTTGTTTTGTTTCACGGGGTTGATAAAGTCTAATAAATGGCCTACTGAAATATTTTTAAATGTATTATATGATTTTTACCTTTTTTCTAGATTTTACTTTTACTTGTATTCTACTATATTTTTTAAAGAAAAGATATTCTATGATTTATAATACTGATTAAAAAATAAATAATTTTTTTTGTGTGTAATGGAACTAAATTCATCATCTAATTAGGTTTTATAAATTTCTCGAAACATTATAATAAACTTGTAAAATAAGTCAGATAATTTGTAGTAAGCTATTTTAGTTGAAAAATGACATTTTAACCATTGTAAATTCAATATATTATTTAGTATTTTTTAATAATTAAATGAGTGTTAACTTATGAATTTATTTTTATATATACCATATTATATTCATTATTTAAATTATTTAAATTTCATATATTTCATATAAATTTCATTACAATCAAAAAATAATAATATGAAAATAATTATTTCTAGATTATCATGGAAATTATCATTAATATAAATTTTATAACTAAAAAAAATTTACATATCAATTATAATTATTATATAAAATATAAGATTCATATTTCTCCAATTAAAATTCTTTGTGTTGTGAAAATAATCTTATATTTAGCGTGAGTGATGCACAAAAACCCATTTAATAGAATATTTTATTTTTAAGCATAATGTTTATGTACATGAATAAATTAATAATTTGATTAATTCTAGTGATATTAAGAACACCGTTTTATTCCCAAATAAAATTCATATGAAATTATAATAAATCTAAATCCCATTTCCCCATGTATAAATTTTAATAAAAAATAGACAAAAAATAACTTTTCATAAAACTTTAATTGATTCTCCCAAATTATAATCCTATATTTTAAAAAATGAAAATAGTGCATTTAAATTATAAATTTTAATTTATAAATATATTATTTTTAAATAAAAAATTATTAAAAAACATCTTTGTCATATAAATGTGATGGTGCTATTAAAAACAATATACCTACTATTAAACTAAAAAAATTATTTTAGGAAATTATAAAAAATATATATTAAGATAATTTTGATGCGTTTAATTCGAAAATAAACATCAATTTATCTAATATAAATTCTATAATTTTTGAATTTACCTTTCTAAAATAAAATATATAATATAAGGAGAACATTGTTTTGTTAAAAATCATCTTTTCCAAGAATAATAATATCAATTTGTTTCCTTATAATGGTAATATATATGAATGGTTTACCATCATAGTGGTTAATTTAGCTTTGTTAATAATTAATTTTTCATATATTGAGCTTTGTTTTTGTTTGGTGCATCATGTGGAACATGTCATAAAACATAGAATGTATTTTAAAGAATAAATAGTCATAGATTGTTAAATAAACAATTGTCTATTAACAAGTTTGAAATAATAATAAAGATAGGAATTGCACTGAGATACAAATAATCAATTTTTGAAAAAATTGATAAAACAAAAAAATACTATATAAATCACATATTCTAATTTAATTTCTACTCAAGTTATCCTCTTTTAAGTTCAACACACAAAACCCTTCCCATTCATTACCTAAAATGTTAGATGAATTAAAAACAAGATTCCACCATTAGTGTTAATACATATAAGTACTGTTAGACTAATACATGAGAACTGGACTCATTGGAATAAAGATCTAAACCTATAAAAGTTCTCAAAAATTCATGGCTAAATCACCATACTCAAGGGTTAATCCCTCTATTCAAACAATGCATGAATAAAAATCCCTAATATACAAATATAATATTATCCCTCTATAACCCATGTGAAAATTCATAAAAAAAATGATGAAACTCATCTACTCAGAGTAATCTAGTTAAATCAATAGTGGTATCACAAACATTAATGGCCCCTCATTCTGTTGATTCTCTATATTTCTCTATATTCGGCTTCCTATAGGGTTTCCTCTAGAATCTACTTGAGGCTTCGTTAAAGGCCCTTATGATCATTTCCATTTCTCACCATTACTTCACCATATCCATACTTCTAACGGTGAGTGATTCTTCTTTATGCTACTTCTCTGCATCTCAATTTCCCTCATTGTTCCTGGTTTCCTCTCTTCTCATTGGGAGCATTTTTCTATTGGTGTCTCAGCATCATCAAATGTTACATATCAACTTTTATCAATAGATCTATCATGTTTCAACCCTTTATTAGTTTTATAAGATGTATCTTAGGCGGTATATGATTATCTTTAAGAAGTTTTGGTGGAATCCTAATTTTTTCTTATTGGTATTAGGGCCCCAAATTCTACCTATTCTACTCTCATCTCCTAACCCATCATTTCAAAGTCGCATGCCGGTTTCTCATAATGGATCTTCAGTAGTTAGGGGTTGTGTTAGTGGTGGTTTTTGGATGTGCCTTCATCTTGATCATACTCTCCCATTCCAATACTCTTACAAACAATCCATTTTTTTAGACCACTCTCATGTTATTGTATGTAGGTGATTGTGGGAAAATCCACATCAATGTGTGGGTTATAAATCGTGAGGCTTTACTGATTTTTAATATGGTGTTTTCTACTCGTTTTGGACTCATAATGGTGATCTCTTTCATTTTTTTGTGTTTCAAGTGTTTTCTAGTTTGGTTTATGCTCTTTTTATTGAAGTTGGTTCGTGGTAAAGTTAAAATAGTTTAACTTCCATGTTGGTGGATCTTTTATACATAATGATTTAGATCTATTCTTGTATTGTTCTCCAAAATTGTGGCTTTTCTAGGAGGACTTCTTTATTTTGTTTGTGGTTGTTTTAGTGGCACCACATAGATTGTTTCAGTGACAGTGAGTTCCAACTTTCGGTGTTTTTTCCCACCAACAAGACTAGGTTTATGAGAGTGTCTTGAACATTATGTGTGTGGCTCGAGGTGGATCACAATTTTAGGTGGGGGCATGTTTGGATTTTTTAAGAAATTTGATATTTAGCTAGGAATCTCAATGTGGTTTAGGGATTATTAGTTTTAAATTTAAATTTATTTCAAATTTTGCCTTTAGGTTTGGTTTTTTTTTGTTATTGTAGGTATTTGGCTTGTTTTTTATTGGATTATAGAAGTATGATGGGGGTTCGATTACACTAAACAAATAAAAGTACATTTATTATAAAATAAAAAAATGTATTGGGATTAATCAATAAATTTTTTTGTTGATAATTATTGTTAACCCAATTTTATTAATTTACAAATTTTTATTCCCAGTTATAATGTACCATACTCAACCATACCAACTTACTGGCCCCTTTAAAAATAAATTTCAACTATTCTCATATCAAATTTTATCTAATCATCAACCATGACTATTTCATCAAGTGACATCAAATTCACTTGTTTCCCTCAAATTAATTCCTTATATTATCCCTATATCTTATACAAATTCCTATTTACCCGAGTAATCAAATATACTATCCTATTATTAGTAAAACATTTATGAAATCAAACTTTTAACCTAAAATTTATTTTTAACTTAATTAAGAATGATCAATATAAACAATAAAATTTTAAATTAAAAAAATTTATTTACCAAAAAAATATTAATCTAAAACTAAATACATTAATCAGAATCACATTCTCTTCATTCTTAATGAAGATAATAAAAATACCAATATATGTAAAGTTATTTCTTTTTAACTATAATAAATTACCAAAAACAAACTATCGTTAAAACTAAAAATAAATTTTATCCTTATAAACTATTTCAAAAGTTAATTTCCTATGAAATAACTTCATATAACACAACAAATTTATTTACCTTTAAAATAACTAAAAAATAAATTTAAAAACCCACAATAGATATATATCAAAACTCACACAAGTATAGAAGCCCATAATGTTGACCAACCACTCCCTAAAAATTAGGTCACCACCAAATAAAGCATTTTACTGTGGTTATAAAACCATTGGATAAGTTACTAAATAATAAAAATATAATCCCATTTATATTACTCCAAAAGTAAACAAACAAAAATGAAACTATTCTCTTATAAATTAATGTAACAATTATAATATAATTATATAGCAACAGAAATAATAAATAAAATAGTAATAATAAAAAATGATTATTAATTATTAATTTACCTCTAAAATAATGAAATTTTTGTATACCAACCGTAATACATGTCCCTTAAATCAAAAAAACACATTCCATTGAGTATACTTTCTATAAAAAACCTCACTCATCAAAATAATAATTTTTCATAAAGACTTATCTATAAAAATTCCCACTGCTTTTATAAGAAAGAGTGAAACTAAAGATAGAGTGTAATGATTTTGAAAAATGGTGTGATGATAAATAGATGATCCATGATAGTCTATAAAATATCCCATGAGTAAATTTCTTATGATTTCAAGGTTTTTCCTTTTTCGATAGTGTACCCCACACACCAAATCCTTGAATTAAAATCATCTATGGATATGGAAAACCATGTGTTGTCTAATCTGATAGATGAAACCATTAGGTATGGGTACTTAACATAGTGTTATATTTATAGTAATACTAGAATACAATGTCTAAATTTTTTATTATTCTACTATATTAAAAATTATGACTTAGGGGATGATATGTTTTGGGATATAATGGGTGGGGCTTTTGGGAAAATAATTTTAGCATATGTACGAATCATTGGTAAGTTGGTACTAAATTAGGAGTAGAATCTTATCAATAATGAGTTAATATGACCCTTTCTTGTGATAATTTACAATGAATTCCTGGTATGATGTGTGGTAAAACTAATTAGTGTGTTTTGAGGTGTCATTTTTTATTCTAGATAGCATTAAAAATATATTATTTGATTATTTAGAAATAGTATATTTATAATGAAAATATTATTGGTTAGATAGAACTACTATTGTAATATCATACATGGAGATGGAATGGAGGAAAATAACAAGTTTAGTTTTGGATGAGAGTATTTTAATAACTATTTAAGAGATTATAATATCAGTCTTCCTAAAGATAGTGAAAACTAAAATAACAAGTGTTTGTATCATATATGGAAATGGTGTTAGAATTTGAATAATTCTCATGTATTACTCTAAATTATAAGAATTTTTTTTATAAATTATAGAATTATATTAAAAGGTCATGTGTCAATTGTAAAATTATTTCATGATCATGGAACTAGCACAAAACTATATTAACCATTGATATTTTAGAGGAATTGATCAGCCAAGTACCAAATAGTTTTTTCATGTATGAATGTGTAGGATGAGAGTTAATTAGTGTCGAATGTGTATTTTGAGATAAATACATGTATTTTATAAAATGGGGTAGGAGTATTTTTTAGAAAGTAGATGATAATATAGATTGGGTGTATATATTTCTTGACTTCTTTTAGTGTGGATTTTGGAACATGAAGCAACCACATTATCATTGTGGATTATTTGGTTATATTGAAATAAATGTGGATACATATTATTGATGAGAAATAATTTAGTATGGAGAGAATATCGTCCTATGCTATTAATACTATCCATAACAACTAATATAACTTCTAAGATATCAATTTTACATTTAAATATTAATATATCGTGGTTAATTATTTAGAAATAGGCCCTATATTTTTCATTATAGTCTTTTTACTCTTTAATAACGTGTTTTCATAAAAAATGGGGTTTGTTAATTTTTTTACTAGAAAATTAAAATCAATATTAGAAAATTTTATAAATTTTATTTTACAAAAATTATATCTTTTTTTAATTCATCATGAAAATGTTATCTTTGGAATAATTTTTTAGAATTTAATGAAAAGAATGTTTTTACATTGAATAGTTATAATACACATGATTATTGAAAATGTATTTTATATTCAAGTATTTACAAAGTTACACTATCATTTAGATTAGTTTTAAAATTTTATTATTTCATTATGATAAAATAAAATTAAACTATTCTATTTGGAATGATTTTTATACATTAATTTGGAAAATAAATGTTTTACTGTTAGAAGGTATTTTTCTCTAAAACCATTATTTCATCTTGTTTTGTAGGTTTACCTATATATTAAATTTTCCCACTTCTTTAAATTAAAAATTAGAAAATAGATTCCTTATTTGGAATCAACATATCAAAATTTTGTAAAATTTTTATTCTTTTATTTTTGAATAGAAAACATTTTATGTTTTTGTTACATTCTTAATGGTTAAACGAGTTAATTAGGATTTAAAATAATGTAATAATACCTAAAAACAAGTAAAAAACTTTTGATAATAACCATTCATGATTCTAGTTCATCGATTATCATCTAAAAATTTGAAATAAGACATTTTAACTTATATTTATTTTTTACCATTAAAAGATCTAAAAAAATGATAAAGTAAAAAATGTTACTCTCAGAATTTTGATTTCTGTAATATATTATTATAGGTAAATAATATTTTTTTTATAAATGGTTTTTTTAAATAGTAATTAATTTTTTTTTTGAATTTTTTTATTTTTAATTGATAAAATAATTACATTTAATGTTTATATATTTTTGACTCTGTACTTATGAAAGGAGTAGAAAAATCATATAAATAATATTATTAATTGGTAAAATTAATTTTTTTGTGGCAAATAGTGTCCAATAAATTTTATAGATAAATATAATTTATTGGAAATGTGGGAATAATTAATATTCGAATTCCCATTATATCATGTTTTTTCTTAAATTATAAATAAATAAATAGTTTCAAAATGATATTAATGATATCTTATGTTAAATAGTAATTTATAATTATTTAAAATTATATAAATACAAATATAGGATTAATAGGATGTTAAATGGTATCAAATGACACCCCTTTTTTATTTTTGAGCCAATTTTCATATAATAAGTAAATTAAAAACCCTTTAATAATGGAAAAGTCATTTTCCCATTTAGAAATAAAATTTGTTAACGAGGAGATTAATAAAAAGATAAATTTTAAAATGATATGTAAAATTATCCGAAAAATTTGGATGAGTATATTAAGGCCATATAGTACTTCTCTATGAATCCATTTCATTTTGGATGAATTTTATACAGTTATAAATATATTATATTATTACATTTCACATATTTTCAAAATTGACATTAATGATAAAATTAAAAATCATCAAATAGAAATGAAATAATACTATGTAAATAGGTACATAAAAGTGGTCACAACTTAATCACATGGTTTACATAAACTGTAGACCCTCTCTTTATTGCAATATGGACCATGATACAACCACCATTTCAAATTATGGCCTTAAGGTTGGATATGGCCACAATTTATATAGACCACAACTATAGGATTTTCCAATGATACCAAGTACCATAGTTTATTAATCCTTGTAAATAAGTGTTATTTCTCTATGATCCCTTTAGTCCAAAACCGTATTCTTCACACCAGTCATTTATTTCAATGTTTTACAAAATAGTGGTTGTATCATTTTTAAAATTACTTAAATATTCTATGTTGTGATCATGTGACCCCGTTTAGAACACTTTAGAAAAATTATGAATATGATTTACACTATTATGTACATTTACACTAATATATATAATTATAGTTAAATATTAATATAAATAAATATAATATTTAATATATCAAAAAAATATAAATCTTATTTTTGGATGAAGGCTTATTACCGTAGTTTTTCCAGACTAAGGATGTGGGAAATTCAACATATCAACTATTACTATGGTTTTTTTGGACCTTGATAGATGTATGTTTTTTAAAAAAATTAATTTTTTTTTGTTTTTTTTAATTATAAAAAATTTATTCACTTTATAATGTTGGTGATTAAATGAAATGAGTACTGAACCCAAATGATTGAACATGAAGATCTTAAAAAATATATCTACTTTATTTTTTCTATTATGGATATGTTTTATGGGTGAAGTTGTTTTTGGACTCTCATTGTGTCTAGAATAATATTTTGGATTAGTTTGTGAAGATATGTTAGAGAATAAATTCATTTCAAGATATTTGATATAAACCTAATGATGGTGTTCTATACAGTATATTCTTCAAAATAAAAAGTTAATAAAAAATATGATAAAAATTTTGAAATAGGGGAGGGGGTGTTTTGTAAATATAACATTGATTTTATGTACTATAAGTTATCAAAAAACATAATATAATGATTTATTTTAATTCCATCATTGTTAAATAAGTGGAGATAAATTATTTTGTAATTATGACAATGCTATATTGAACACAATGTTATCAAAATATTTCAAAATTCACAACACAAAAAAGTGTCTTCATTTAAAATGTGATTATGATTCCAAATACTTCTATCCAAGGTTTATTGGGGTGAGAATCACTAGATACCAAATTTATCTCCATTATTAGAAGATTGATGTTTTTGTTTCCATAATATTCACTAAATTTTTAAATGACTGATCCTTTAATCATTCTAATACATTATACTATATAAACCTCAAAATAGACTATTACCCATGATCAACCCCCAATTGCAAATAATCTGTAATAAATTAGTCACCACTAATAGTAGTCCTTTGATAGGGTGTGCCACAGATACATTATAGTAATTATAACACTGAACATTCATAAACATTGGTGGTTACAATAAGTTATCAGATACAAATTTCTATCAAAATTAGATCAAATTTTATTTTTGTGAATTTTAAGAAAAGATGTTGAGACTGATGAAATTGATAACTTTTAAAGACTGATAAACTGGATAATGTTCAAAAATGTATTCATCAATTTTCAAATGGGAAAAATATTTGTTTCCAATTATGTCGATAGTCACCAGTAAAAGAATTGACAATGATATGGAGGATTGGAAAAATAGATATATCCATTAGATGCATACTAGTACCAATAAATCATTTTATTTTGGACATCATCAGACCTAGTTATTATCGGTATAATGTTTTAATGAACACATAATGAAAAAAGTGAAACATTTTTATTCTTTTAACAATGCTTTTTCAAGGGGTTTTGAAATCTATAGTGGTTTCTATAATATTTTAGGAAAAATATATGAACAAATTGATTATCCTGAGAGGAATTTCATATATAAGGATATGTATAACGATGTTGAAACCACATATAAGGAAAAATAGTTTCAAATGTTCTATTAGTCTGGATCATCAGAATATGAAAGTAAATAAGAGTAGAAAAAAGTATTCGATTGAAAAATGATATCTGATTGATTTTTTTTAAAAATTTTGTATAAAAATAACATGGTGAGATGGTTTGAGAGTTTTTAGAATGATCCATATGAGTTTAAAATAATTGAAGAGGTCAAACATGAAATATAAATAATGATAAAATTTGATATTCATGATTTGTTTTATGTTGAAATACATTTTGAGATTCCCACCCATTCCTTTTCTAGATAACCTATAAATAGAAGTGTATGTACAACAATTTTTGGGTGGAAAACACAATTAACATATGGGGGAGATTGAGATAACAAATTTATTTGTGGTTTTTCTGGAAGATGAAAAGTTTCTGAAAAGTGGTTTCATGAGAAAAATTTAATAACTGAAAAAGTATGAATATGAAACTATAGTATGCATTTTCTAGAATGTAGTGAGAAATTTTACTTTCATTTGATGTGAAATAAATAAGCTATAATTTCACTAGGAATATATATTCATATTTTTTATTTAATAGAAGAATTAGACATAATAATCAGACTTATGAATCATATTGAAGAATCAAACTAAATAATCGGACTGAGATTTTGTGAAAATTTAGAATATTTTGATTCATTATACTTCTTAGTAGGAATGTGATGAATTTTTAAATTTTTTAATAATTTCAAAAGTGGAATGTGTTGGAGAATCACAATGGCATATTTTAAACCATGTAGTGAATGTTTTCTTAACTTATTAGAAATCTTATTTTACAATATTCATTCAACAACAAGCACCTGATCTGTCATATTTATTATAGTGGTACAGAAGTTTAAGGGTATTTCATACTTATTGTATCTGTGAAAAATGATTGTTTCATATAGTAATGTGTGGTTTTTTATTATTTAAAACCCATTATAAAGACAATGCACCATTATTTAGTAGTGATCCTTATAATTAAACATGTTCCTATAGATATCTGAATGTATTATTTTTAGTGATGTGATAAATATTTAAAGAGGTTATGGATATTTTACCAGGAAGATAACAAAAATGATAAATATATAATTGATTCACACATAACACACTCAACGATGCATTGATCTAGGTTGGTATATTTCATGTGGCATCATAGGGAAGGTTCCCTTATTTCACAATTTATTGATGTTTTTAAGAGAAGATGCTATAGATAATTTTAATTGTGTGGATAGTAAAGTGATTACAAACACAAATCTATTTTTTTATTTCATTACAATAGTTAATGATATTGTTATAACAATTAGAATTATAGGTGAGAAAATGAAAGTTTCAATTTTCAGGAAAATATCTTGAGAATTCTTCCTGATATATTTGATGTCAAAGGTTAATACATGTAATATTGAGAACATAATGATATATATATGAATGGATTTAATAACACTATCATTACCAATCACCCAATAAGGAAGAAAATTAAGAAAATTAAAGAAAAATATTATTCCCCCCTCATGAAAGCGGAAGACTTTTGTGATTTTTTATATTATAAAATAATGCATCGATTATGAATTTAATAAATTAGAAGAATAAATATTAAATATGTAATGAGAAAATTGGATATTGTTTATTTACTGATAAAACATTTGAAAAATGAGATCTGAAAAAATTATACAAAGTCATAGGGTCAAAATTAAACAAAATCAAATTTAAATAATAGTTGTTTACTTATTATAAATTATTCTTGGATGAAAGTAGTGAATAAAAATCATTCTACCTCAATTTGGATGCCTAAGAATCTAGTTTAAGGTGCACCATAATAGTGGTATTCAATAAAAATATTCAACTGAAACAAATTAAAAATCACATTTGTAGAAAAAATAAAATATTCATTGACATATTCTTTGATTTTTCTTAAACTATAAGAGAATGAACTAAATAAATTGTATAAATCAGAACATTATAATCTTGTTCTTTGCATTTCAAAATATGCATGTATATAAATCAATATAAAAACTAATGAATTGTAAAGTCTATACATCAATTTAGTTGATTTTTAAATTTATAATGACATAAAACATCTATAAAATTTAAAAACATTTTCCTTACATATTTTTTGGTTTTAGTTTATGATTTTAGAAAAAATGTCAATATGATCTTTTAAAAATTGAAAAGATATTAGAAGAATGTACGGATGTTATTGCACTTGAGAGAGATATGTCAAATATTTATGCTTGTTGATTGCAGATACAAAAAACTGAATATAAAATTATTCATGGACACTTAAATATTTTTGATGATACATTATTATATATTATAGTTCTTACTATATCATTATAATCATCAATCGACATTCTTGAACATAAAATCACCATACAATATTGGGGTAATTTCAAATAAAAATTTTCTTATTACATATATAATATAGCAATTATAAAGATAAAAAAATTTTAATGTATCATTTTCTAGCATACATATAACAATATCTCTATCAATTATCTTTAAATTATATATATTATTGAAATCATTAATTTGTATATCCCTTGAGGTGTTACAGGTGATGAATCCAAAGACTCTCCTGGGTGAGTCATCTTGGAAGACCTCAAATTAGTGGAACATAGAGGATAAAAATCAGGAGACAAAAACAAATGTTAATTTTTTTAAAAAACCAAAAAATGTAATAATATGATTTGTTTTAGAATATTGAATAATAAAATTTGATGGAATAATTTATTGAAAATTTCATTAGAGAACATATGTAACTGAATACATATTCAGAAATTATCTTATTTACTATATGTTGGTATTAAATCATATAAATATCAATATAATATTAGTATATGAACATACGTGGTAAATCATTGAATACCATCCTTAGTGACAGAGATGAATTTTTGAGTATTTTTTCTTGTAGTGGGACAACTGTAGTGTAGAAAAATATTTATTTCATAGTATTTTGATTGGTAATATTGAAATAATATTTTTTCAAAATGTACCAATAGATAGTTGAAAGATATGGACAACTTTTCAATGTTAATACATAATGAGAAATGACATACAACATTATTGGAGTTGATAAAGTAGGTAGAGTAATATTTTATAATTGTTATTTAATATTTTTTTATACAATCTTGGAGGAGATATTAGAAACATATGTAGTTTTAACGGGGAGAGGAATACCAATAGAAGAATAATTGTCTAGTAGCAGATTAAAGTTATGAAAATGTAATAAGAAATTATTATTAATAATGTAGTTATAACAAATATTTATGTAAAACATAGAAATTATATTATTAATTCAATGTTAAACAGAGGGTCAAATTAACCAATTATTATCAAATATGATAATGGAATTCAAAATAAACTTTTTATTTTCATTCCACCGTAAGAATTTAGAGTTTTTTCTTAAACATTAGGAATACAATTTATTGAATTTAATGATATGAAACCAATAGATTGATCAAGATATGAACCATCATATTATGGAATAACGTTTAGGATGTATTAAAACATTGGAAGATAATTATATAAACTAATACTCAAAACATTAATCTTACAAGGCTAGAAAATAAGTAAATAGAAAAACTTAATGTCTATATAATAAAAGATTAATATAATTTAAAGTGTGATTTTTCAATATTAGAGATTCATTTCATTAAAATGATAGGAATATTTTGAAGAGAACATACATATGATTTATTTAGTGAATATTGAGACCACTAAAAATTGGAATAAATATATTTTAACCTATCAATGGTAGTGGTATGACCGAATAGTCAGAGATGTTGCAATGGAATTACTAGGAATCATGATGGGGTTGGTAATAGAGGAGTCCCAAAATATTTATGAATTATACATGGGTAACCTAAAATAGAAGGGGATGAAATAATACCATTCATACGAGTAGCCCAGAAAAGGAGACGTAGGTGGAGGTGGGCTGTTGAAAGAAGGATACAGGTATCTAGAATTTAGATGTGGTTAGCCAAAAAGTGGATGTGAGTATCCACAATACTGAGATTTGTGGCCAAAAGATGGATGTGGAGATTAACCGTGACATTTGGGGGAGGGTTGGAAATGGGGACTATGGGAGTAGGTTGTAGGGTACGGGGTGTAGCGTGTGGAGGAGTAGAGGATCAGAGGGAGGGGAGAGTGAGACATGAAAATAGAGATATAGTGGTGGACGAGGGAGTAGGGGGGGAGATGAGGGAGCATGTGAGTGGGGAGGACAAGGGGAGTGGGAAGGGGGATGAGGATGAGGTGAAGAGGTGTTCTCTAGAAAGAGAGGGTAAGTGGGGAATGAGAAAATCAATGGAAAATGGGGTATAAAGGAAAATACACATGGATGTGATCAATGAAAATGAGTATAAGTAATAGATGATGTTTAAGAAATTTCCTTCAAATCCTCCACGTAAATAAATTTCTAATAAGAACCATAAAGTTAATGAATTTTTTGATTTTAAATAAAAAAATGATCTAATTATTAATATTTATGTGTTTTTATTTTTTTTTTCTAAAAATGTGATAATAGATACAGAATAATATAATGGGATGACACCCCTAAAATGTTTTGAATGTGGTGTTTTTGGGATATTTTCTATGAATTCTCTATGAAAAATAAGTGAATCCAGTAGTGATGAAGTTGAAAGAAGGACAAGAATATATTTCAATAAATAAGTTGATAAATCAAAGAATTATAACAAGGGAAAATGAAAAGGTTCTCAAAATACAAAAGGAGAAGAACATTTGTCTAATGATAATGAATATAAAGATAGTAAAGTTGAATCTGAAATATTCACCAAGGATTCGAGAAAAAAATAAATTTATTGAAAGGGTTAGTTATAAAGATTTAGGAAGTACTAGATATGAATAAGAAGCAGGTGATTTAGATTTCCATGTGAAAAGTGAGTTAAAAGAATGTATCAAAAATAACATATGACTTGAGTATGAAATCAAGAAGCTGAAAAAGGAAATACATATATCAAATAATCTATAATTTATTCTTTAAGATAAATTTATGTTTCTAGAATATGTTTAGTTTTTGAAGATATATCAAGAAAAATAAAAGAATCAATATGAAAATGATGATGTAAAGTAAAAATAAAATGATTAAGAGTTAATGAATTTTCAAAAAAAAATTGTAATGTTGAGTAGGGAGTTATAAGTTTCAAGAACCCTATTTTTTATATTGGAGGATGTTTTGAAAAAATGAGCCAAATGACTAAGAAAGAACTTATCATAAAACAATTCAAAAATGTTTAAATTGTTCTTATGAATATGAATTCTTATAGAATATTATATATGTAAAAAACCAAAATGGTTGTAAATTCAGATGTTTCCAAAATTTAAGAGTTGAATAAAGTTTCTACAACTTATAAATTTGATAATTTCTGACGAAATATTAATTAAAGATGAAAATTTTGGGTGATAAAAAGGGTCTTTGAGGACAAAATGTTCTAATGATAATGATATTATTTTTTTAATACACATGTAAAAAACACTTCATAGTTTGGAATTTATAAACAAAAGTATACATTAAATTGGTACTTCTGGTATTGTGGTTGATTTTGGAATATAGAACATATGTGTTGGTTCCATAATTTTTTTTACAATTGTCACATGAGTCACATGATGAAATTTTTGATGAGGATTTAATTACCCCAATAATGTAATTCTATGAATGATGTTTTTAAAATTCAGAATAGGTTTCATCCTTTGGAAACTATTTTGGATATATGTAAAAATTCTTGAAATCAAGAAAAAGGGTACCTTGTTTCGTTACAATAAAAACACATGTTTATAAAAATTATTAAAATAATTATGTGAAAAAAAGATAATGGGAAAGATAAGTATATTCCTATAGAAACAAGTCTCATGGATTCAAAAGGTGAAATACAATAAATTTTGGATATTTTTTGTTTTTTCATATGAGAAGAGATTTTTGCTTTTTGAATAATTTAAAATGTTCCAAATAAAGAACTATGAAATTTGGAAATGTTGAATCTCTCAGAATCAAAGGTGTTGGATCATCTATTCATGGGGAAGAAAATATAAAATCCAAAAAATCCTTGTTTATTCACGGGATGAAACAAAACTTTTTGAGTGCCTAATAACACAATTATGAACAAAATAATCTTTATTCCAAAAATACTAGTCTATTATGAATAGTGTGTAATATGAAAAAATTGCTACAAATGACCAACATGAAAAATGAATATTTTTTCATTTTGTTGAAGTTTAATATTCATGGTATCTAAAAATCATGGAAGAAAAGAAATTATGTAATAAAATTTTGGAGGATATGTGCCATAAAAACATGAGAAAGTTATCAAATTGAGAGATTGTCTTTTATATTTCATAAATATATAGAAGAATATATCAGTGTTGTTCAATTTTTTTGAAAGGGAATATTACGAACTCTGTGTATAATAATGCTTATCTTTGTTAAACTCGACATCTAGAACTAACTCATTTGGTTATTTTTTTGAAGGATAAATCAATAAACTTTTAGAGATATGTATTTTATTTCATTCATTGATTATTTTACTCACATTACTTGTATAATTTATTTGAATAATAAATTGGAATATCTAATTTTTTTATGTGTTTTATGAAGAAATATGAAATTTAATGTGGTTATTCTTTGAAGAAGTTGTGAATTGATAGTGGTGGTGAATATAATAATAAAGAGCTCACATGTTTTCTTGAAAAAACCAGAATTCATCTAGAGTTCTGTAGGCCATACAAACCATAATAAAACTATGTATATTAAAGGAAGAGTGGACATAAAGTTGATATGGGCTGTATATTATTGATTTATCTAGATATTTCTCACAAAATTTGTAGGCATGAAATATTCCCGACTGTTTATATTCAGAATCTGCTTTTGTATAGACCATGTTCTGAAATGAATCCTATTGAAATGTTCAATTATAAAACTCCATATTTGAAATAATTAATAATAATTGGGGTTATATTCATAAAAAATAACAAATGTGTAAATCCAGGAATGCTTGTTCCAATAGGATAAGATGGAATATTTCTTGGATATTCTCTATATGGAAGAGGTTATATTTGTTTCAACAAAGTGACATAATGTAACACCCTGAGATTTTATGAAAAATATTCTTTTTAATTTTATTGATGTCATGTGGTGTATGCTACACCGGAAGGAGCTTTCACTATGCACATCCCTGACTTGGCTCGCATTACATGAAATCACAACCTTTCACGGTAGCGTGTGTTATACGCAATACCGAGTTTCACTAAACAATGATATGTTATATAAACTAGCTGTTATGAATAGTAATACCCATTTTTTTAAATTTTATATATTTTATTTTTCAAAATGGACTTCATTTTTGGAATCAGAATATCGAAATTAGCCTAGGGTGAATTTTTGGTATTTTTCTGAAAACTATAAATTTTTGATGAATAGTGAAAACACTAGGTTACTATTTAAAAACTGACTTTTTATTTAAATAATTATTTATTTTATTTAAAATTATTTTATGTCAAAATTGATACATAATAAATATATAAGTTCAATGTAATTTATTGGAGTCATTTTATAATAATTTTCGATATATAAAAATTTTATTGAACTTTTCACCGTCTTTTACCTATCTCATAGGAGCTTTTTTGAAAAATTACATAAAACATAATTTTACCACTTATATGAGTGGAATTTCGAAAATCCGAGACACACGGTTAATATCATGGACTATAATGTGGTTCAATGAGATTAAAATAATTTTTGGTGAATAGTAACTTTTTACTTTTATTTACCACGGTTAAAAGTAATAAATAGGTTAACTAAGGGTAAAAATGATATTATTATTACCCTAAAACATGTCCTAATTCTATTGGAGAAGTATATTTCGACCAAAAACATATTTGGAATAAAATATGACCATTTAGGTGTACGTGGATTAGATTAGGACATTTATTATTAATTTATTTAAAGAAGGGTTAAAATAGTTAAAATCAATGTTTAATAAATAATTCAATTTTAATATATGGTTATAAATAAGATAAATTAGACTATAAATATTCATTAGAAAGATAAAAAGATTTCCTACCTAATGGTATTTTATTTATAATTTTTATACATTAAATAATTTAATTTATTTATGACACAATGGTGATGCAGTAATTACCTAAATAATAAAATAATAAACTAATTGATATTATAAATACCCATATAAATGTAAATTGAGACTTAATATGAATTCCACTAATTTTATATGTTAATAAGACATATTATTATTGAATTAATTAAATTTTTTAGAACTAATCATGCTGTTATGAGTTTCACAAAAATCAATTACCAAATAGTGTCAAAATTGACATAATATAGTTTTTAAAACAAATATTATATTATTAATTGTTATATTATTCTTAAAAATCATAGGTTCGTCCAAATGACGTATATAAGGATATATATATTAATAATGAACCACTTGGGGTTCTTTTGGCTTGTTATAGTAAGTTTATTAACCATATAGTGTAAGAAAACCAGAAGACACGGTAAAAGTAAAATTATTTAACTTAGAGTTAAATCTAAATGATAAGGTTAAAATAATAACCCAAACTTGTCTAAAATATATTTTTTGGTAGTATTTCGGCCCATACACACTTTATTTTAGAAATAAATCAATTTGGAGCTATTATAAACTGAATATGACTTTATTATAAAATAATATTATAAGTTTCTCCAAAGGCACCCCTTTCATCCCTTATAAAAAGGGCACCACTTCTTTCTTCTCTTCACACCCTTTTGAGCCTTGAATCTCGTCCAAACCCTACCCATTTCTCTTCTACACTTCCCTAGAAACATTATGGAGGTTCTGGTCATCTCAAAAGACCAACTCTAATTCCATAAGAGGAAGCTTAAAGGAGGTTCATCGAAGAAGAGGTAATCTCTTCTTCCGATTCTCTCAAGTTTATTTCTTCTTATACTTCTTCTTCATTAGTTTTTTCATTATAAATTAATAACATAAGTATTAATTATATACTGATATGTTATTATAAATATGAAAAAAACCTATTTCACGTTCTATCCATCCTACGAAAAACAAAATTACCGCGCGTGCGTACGTACGGAATACCATCTCCACACCGTGGTGTAATCTGTTTTCGACCACCACCTTACATGGATGGGTATAATGGAGTAAATAAATAACTATATATGATTATTTTAAATTTATATTGATTCTAAAATATTATACATACACTTCAATACAATTCCACGATCATGGGAATGGTATCATCGCTTGTGCATACGTACAGACTACCGTCTCCACGACGCGATGAGATTCATTCTCCATGTTAACCATTCATGAATGATTATAAAGTATATATAATGAATAATAATGAAATATATGACATAATAATGATACTAGATTTATGTATATATATATGTATTTCATCTACTTAATTCCATTCAATTCAATAAGAAAATGAAAACATCGTTCATGCGTACGTACGACCTACACTCTCTATGAACGGTGTATTTTATTTCATTTATCGATCTATCATATATATATATATATATGTATATTCTGAATATATATTAAATTTAAATCATGTTTTACATTCTTTAATTAATAAAATCAGTATATAATTAATAATATCACGAACAACATGTCGAAACACGTACAATAAATGAAACGATTTTACCCAAATCGCTGTTTTTACATCGAATTTTTAAAATAATGGGTAATATAAAGTCATAAGTAAACTATATATGATATCATAACAATGAATATGATTCTTTAATAAGTCAAAAACATTATTTAAATCATTATATAGAAATTTTTGATACATACGAGGCATTTCAGACATTAGGTAAGAGATAACTTTTCCAATCTCGTTCTTATCTGAGATTGTTTATTCGTAAGTATTTACTGGGTTTATGTTTATCATCAATGCCCATATGTTATCAAAATGTTTACATAAAATTTTTATTTTTCATCCATGTATGTTTAAAGTCATTTTTACCCTTTTTTTACTTTTACAACATCATATGGAAGGAATCTTTCTTTGTTTACCATTTGAGGTACTTTTTGACTTTTCTAACAAAAGTATGAGAAGAATGTTATTTTTAACTTATACAGAATGAACGGATTTTTACGGTTTCATAACGCCTCATTTTCATGAAGCTTACTATATACAATTATATGAATATTTTCAACAAAATACTTTTCTTTTAAAATTTCATGGAATTTTGTGAAAAGATAATGATTTCGAAGAAGAAAGGATATTTTCTTTAATAATTCATTTCAAATGTTTTATCAAAAACATTTTCCATATAAGATGAAATTATTTCATATGTTTATGTTTCAAGTATAATGTATCTATGATTTAAATGGTTTTACTTCTCTTATAATGAAATTATATCTATTTTTATATGGATTATGTTATGATGGGATAATGTTTATGAAACCCATTTTATTCTGTGGGTTATGATGAATGTTTCAAGTTTATTTTGTGGAACAAGTATGAATGATTTAATTATGAGATGAGTGGGACCTATATGTCCCTCCAATGTATTGGTTAATGATTTATATCTCATGAGATAGTTATGGCTGGAATGGTAAGTTAATCTGGTTCAGTGTTACAGGACTGGAACGAGGAGTGAACTCGATTCAGAATGAGAATTTTTCCACTAAGATGGTCTTGGAATTAATGTCTTGGCTACTATGGAAATCATAACATGTGCTTAATGGATGTGACAATTACATGTTTTATTAACATTCTAGATTATCATGACTATTGTTCCTTTATATCTATGCCTTGGGTACTTCCATGATTTATGTCATTGATCATGATTTTGATGTTTAGATTTTATGTTCAAGTTTTTTCATTCAAATGTTTATGGATTTTTTTATGTTCCCTATGATTACCCTTACTGAGAATTTGATCTCACCCTTTATATGTTTTATTTTCCCCGGGATTTAAAGAATGGTTTTAGGTAAGAAAACCAAAAGGATAAGATCCTTATGGGAGATGTTGAAGATCTTTCACCACGATTAGAAGATTACGTTCCGAGATTCCAAAGACACTAAAAAATTACGGTCCTTGTGTGTCTGTTTTTTGTTTTGTATCAAGTATTCCGCAAAATTAATTTAATGTCCATATACGTCAAGTATTGGGTCTCTATAGTTGGTATCAGAGGAAAGGTTGAGTTAACCTTTGGAAACTAGGATGCGAAAACATTAGTGAGATCCCTAGAATTATTTTTAAGGTATGTCTAGGGATGTCCCTAAGATTAAGTATAAGTATATGTTATAGTCCTAGAATTATGGTAATGATATTAGAATTAAACCTATGATGTTAGATATTAAAGGTATCCCCCCTTTATTATGTTGTTTTACTAGAATAATTTTTTTCTTCTCACACCATTCTTTTTGGGTTTTAGACGATGGATGGAACCCGAATGAACCGTGTTGATCAATGTAGTGGACAATGAAATGATTGTCCTCCCGAGCAACCAACTGTGATGGGAGATGGAGTGAGAAATCTTATTTCTATACTTACACAAGCAATGAATCATTCTGGACTTCCGAATGAGCAGAGAAGGGAAAAATATTCTATTGATTCTTTCATGCGGAAACATCCACCTTCTTTCAGTGGGTCTTCTGATCCACTTGTTGCTGAACAATGGATCGGTAACATTGAAATGATATTTTCCATACTTCAGTATTCAGATAATGAAAAATACATTTTAGTTGTTTACCGTTTAGAAGGTGAAGCAGACCAGTGGTGGACTCTAATTAAGAATACAAGGCTCGAAGATGAAATTGAATCCATGGAATGGGATGAGTTCAAGAACTTGTTTTTCAGTAATTACTTCCCTCGTATTCTTCAAAAAATGATGAAAAATGTGTTTCTTGAGCTTAAGCAGAAGGATGATGAATCTGTTGGTATATACGAAGTGAATTTTACAAGACTTGCAAGGTATGCATCTGGATTTATCATCCAACCTGAAAGTAAAGTTGATAGATTTTTCAGTGGCTTAAAACCAAGTATTAGAAGGGAATTATCTATAAGAGACATCAGTAACTATGAAGAAATTTTGTGTTGTGATATCAAGGGAGAAATGTATGTTGGTGTTACATATCCATCTCATGGTTTGGACAAGAAACAAAATATGGAGTTCAAGGAGAAATCTCAGAACAATGGTGAAAAGAAGATGAATGTTTCTTAATTCTCAAAGTGTGTAAAGAATCATAGTGGATATTATCTTAAAGGGACTAGAAAATGTTTTAAGTGTGGAAAAGAAGGTTATTGAGTAGTTGAGTGTCAAAGTAATGGATAAAGGGTTTCTAATGATGTGAATAAAGAAAAGACTGCAGAAAACGCACCACCAACACTTCAATTCTTCAAGAGCAATGAAATGGGGCATTAAGCTAATAAATGCCCTAATCCAAGGTTTAATAATGATAGACATGAGAAACAATTTAAGGAAAAGTACAAAGGGAAGTCACATGCGATCACTATTGGTGATGTTGAATATGAAAACGATGTGGTGGAATGATTAAGTGTTTATATAATGGGATTCCAAAATAACGTTGTATATAGTATCGTGGAATATAGGAATATTTATGTATTGGTCTATTGTGGTTTTCAATAATTTTGTGGTACCGGTAACCATGGAAAGTGATTGAGATATTTTTGGAAAGAAGATGATATGCACATAATGAAGGGATATAGATAAAATGAAATGTTTGACAGTATTCATGAACTCATGACTGATATAAGAAAAAGTTATATCATGGTTTGAGTATATAGAATTTTTGTATTTTTTGTATGTGGAAAGAGTTAGCTTTTGATATCATTCTTGTTTTCACTAATATTAAATGGGTATTCATTTTTCAAGATAATACACAATTATGGTATTCACATGTTTGGAATGTGACCAACAAGATATATCTTATATGTGAGATAAATGATGGTATTCACGTACTTGTAATGTGACCTCTCAAGTAATCATTTTCTTTACACTATGAGATTAGTCAGAAGTATTTTCTATAAGCTTAAAGGTTGGAATAGATTATGTTAGATATAAGATAGTATTTTTAAAGGCTAGAACATTTTTAATGTTAAAATAGTATAGTTTTAAAAAAAAGGAAAACCTGTAGGACGGGCGAAAACACGTCGTGTCAGACAAGGATGTGGGAATCGAACCCACAACCAAAGTGCGACATGCCTTTATAGCCTACCACTGGCCTACAAGAAGTCCCTGTTTAGTAGAAACCAATTTTATTATATTAAGCAGTATGATATATGAAGTATAAGTCCATATTAGGAACCATATATGATTAATGTCACTATAGATGGACTTATGTATTTTTGATATCTTTTTCTAACATTTTGTTTGAGGCAGATGGAATGACCCGTCAATCTATCGCATGATCTACTAACACATCACAAATGACCAATTCAACTTTATGTCTTTAAGAGATGAAGTGGAATTTGTCCATGGAAACGACCAACGGTGAGACTGTACCAAAATCAAGAATTCATTTCTTCACATTCCAATTTCTTCATCTTTAGGGAAATGATCTTGAAAACCAAAAATTTTGTCCTAATGCCCTTATATCCAAGGAATCAGATGGTACCATAGATCATAAAAAATCTATGGCTTTGTGAATGTTGGATTTTTCATAGACTTGTTCTCTTCCACTCTCCATCAGAACATGATGGTTAGATTTCTCTTCCATATCCATATTTTCACTTATGTTCTACTATGTTGAAACCTAGTAATTAGTTAATTTGGGTAACTGTTACATTTCATACTTTGGTTTTTAATGTCCAGTTTTGGTATTCCTTTTTATTATGTGGGTTTATATTAAAGAAACATTTGAGTAGTAAACCATTTATAACCCCGATGAATTTCGAGGGCGAAATTCATATTAAGGGTGGTAGAATGTAGCACACCGAGATTTTATGAAAAAAATTCTTTTTATTTTTATTGATGTCTTGTGTTGTACGCTACACCAAAAGTATCATGCACTACATGAATCCCTGACTTGGCTTTCATTACACGTAATCACGACCTACCATGATAGCGTGTGTTGTACTTAATAACGAGTTTCACTAAACAATGATAAGTTATATAAACTAGAAATTATGAATAGTAATACCCATTTTTTAAAATTTTATAAATTTTATTTTTCAAAATGGAAATCATTTTTGGATTCGGAATATAGAAATTATCGTAGGGTGAATTTTTGGTATTTTTTTGAAAATATTCAATTTTTTATAAATAGTGAAAACACTAGGTTACTATTTAAATACCGAAATTTTATTTAAATAATTATTTATTTTATTTAAATTTATTTTATGTAAAAATTGATACATAATACATATATAAGTTCAATGTAATTCATTGGAGTGATTTTATAATAATTTTCGATATATAAAAATGTTATTGAACTTTTCACCGTCTTTTACCTACCTCCAAGGAGATTTTTTCAAAACCTATATAAAACATAATTTTACCACTTTTGCTAGTGGAATTTCGAAAATCTGATAGACACGGTTAATATTAAGGACTATAATGCGGTGTAATGAGAAGAATATAATTTTTTGGTGAATAGTATCCCTTTACTTTTATTTACCACGGTTAAAAGTAAATATGGTAATTAAGTGTGAAAATGATATTATTATTACCCTAACACATTTATTAATTCTATTGGATAAGTATTATTCGACCAAAAAAAATCCTAGTAATAAAATATGACCATTTAGGTCCACTTGGATTAGATTAGGACATTTATTATTAATTTATTTAAATAAGGGTTAAAATAGTGAAAATCTAAGTTTAATAACAAATTCATTTTTAATATAGGCTTATACATAAGATAAATTCGACTACAAATATTTATTAGAAAGATAAAAATATTTACTACCTAATGGTATTTTATTTATAATTTTTATACATTAAATAATTTATGTTATTTATGACACAATGGTGATGCAGTAATTACATAAATAAATAAATATTAAAATAATTGATATTATAAATACCCAAATAAATTTAATTTGAGACTTTTTATAAACTCCACTAATTTTATAGGTTAATATGAAATGTTATTATTGAATTAATTAACTTTTTTTGCACTAATCATGCTGTTATGAGTTTCACAAAAATCAATTATCAAATAGTGTCAAAATTGACATAAAATAGTTTTTAAAACAAATCTTATATTATTAATTGTTATTTTATTCCTAAAAATATAAAGTTCTCAAAAATGAATTAGAAAAGGATATATATATTAATAATGAACCACTTGGGGTTCTTTTGTCTTGTTATAGTAAGTTTATTAACCATACAGTGTAAGAAAGCAAGAAGACACAGTAAAAGTTAAATTATTTAACGTAGAGTTAAATCTAAATGATAAGGTTAATATTATAACCTAAACTTGTCTAAAATCTATTGGTTGAGAGGATTTCTATCCATCCCCACTTTAGCTTTGAAATAAAATAATTTTAAGCTATTATAAATTGAATATGACTTTATTATAAAATAATATTTACAGTTTTTCCAATGGTGCCCCTCTCATCCCTTATAAAAAGGGAACCATTTCCCTACTCACATAACACTCTTTTGAGACTTGAAGCTCGGCCAACCCGTACCCATTTCTCTTCTCAAATTCCCTAGAAACATTCTGGAGGTTCTGGTCTTCTCAAAAGACCAACTCTACTTCCATAAGAGGAAGCTTAAAGGAGGTGTGTTGAAGAAGAGGTAATCACTTCTTCCGATTCTCTCAAGTTTATTTCTTCATATAATTATTCTTCTTTAGTTGTATCATTATAAAGTAATAACATCAGTATTAATTATATACTTATATGTTATTATAAATATTAAACAACCATATTTCACCTTCTATCCTTCCTACGGAAAATGAAATCACCGGGCGTGTGTACGTACAGAATACCGTCTCCACGCTGTGGTGTAATCTGTATTCGACCACCACCTCAAATGGATGGGTATAATGGTTTAATTAAATATCTATATATGATTACTGTAAATTGATATTGATTTGGAAATATTATACATAAACTTCAATACAATTCCACGATCATGGGTATGGTATCATCTCTCGTGCGTACGTACGGACTACCGTCTCCACGACACGATGAGATTCATTCTCCATGTTAACCATTAATGAATGATTATAAAGTATATATAATGAATAATAATTAAATATATGACATAATAATGATACTGTATTTATGTATAGATATTTATGTATTTCATCTAATTAATTCCATTCAATTCAATAAAGCAACGAAAACAACGTTCATGCGTACGTACGGCCTACCGTCTCCATGAACAGTGTATTTCATTCCATTTTTTGATCTATCATATATATATGTATATGCTGAATATATATAATATATAAATCATGTTTTACATTCTGGAATTATGTAAATCAGGATATAAGTTATAATATCAAGAACAACAAGTCGAAACACTTACAATAAATGAAACGATTTTCCCCAAATCACTGATTTTACATCGAATTTACAAAAGAATGGGTAATATAATGTCATAAAAAAACTATATATGATATCATAACAATGAATATTATTCTATAATAAGTAAATAAAATTATTTAAATCATTATACAGGAGGTTCGGATACATACGAGGCATATCGGACATAAGGTAAGGGATAACTTTTACAATGTCGTTCTTATCCGAGATTGTTTATTCGTAAGTATTTACTGGGGTTTTGTTTATCATCCATGTCAATATGTTCTCAAAATGCTTTCATAAAATGTTTAATTTTCTTCCATGTATGTTTAAAGTCAATCTTACCCATTTTTTTTAACTTTTACTACATCGTATTGAAGGAATCTTTCTTTTGTTTACCATATGAGGTACTTTTTGACTTTTCAGACAAAAGTACGAGAAGAATGTTATTTAAACTTATACGGCATGACCTGATTTTTACGGGTTCATAACGCCTCATTTTCATGAAGCTTACTCTATAATATTTTATGACTATTTTCAATAAAATACGTTTCTATTGAAATTTCAATGAATTTTGTGAAAAGAAAGTGATTTTGAATAAGAAAGGATATTTTCTTCAAGAATTCATTTCAAGTGTTTTTTCAAAATCATTTTCCATCTAAGATGACATTATTTCATATGTGCATGTTTGAAGTATAATTTCTCTATTATTTACATGGTTTTACTTCTCTTATGATGAAATTATATCCATTTGGTTTATATGGATTATGTTATGATGGGATGATGTTTATGAAACCCATTTTATTCTTTAGGTTATGATGAATGTTTTAAGTTTATTTTGTGGCACATGTAAGAATGATTTCATTATGAGATTGGTGGGACCTATGTATCCCTCCAATTCATTGTGTAATGATTTATATCTCATGAGATAGACATGGCTGGAACGATAAGTTAATCCGGTCCAGTGTTACAGGACTGGAACGAGGAGTGAACTCGATTCAGAATGGGACTTTGTCCACTATGATGGTCTGGGCAGTAATGCCTTGGCTACTATGGAAATAATAAAATGTTCTTAATGGATTCCACAATTACATATTTTATTACCATGCTAGTTTATCAGGACTAATGTTACTTAATGATCTATGCCTTGTGTACTTCCAAGATTTATGTCATTGATCATGATTTTGATGTTTAGATTTTCTGTTCATGTTTTATCATTCAAATGTTTATGGATTGTTTTATGTTCTCTATGCTTACCGTTACTGATCATTTGAGCTCACCCTTTATATTCTTTCTTTTCCCAAGGATTTAATGAAAGGTTTTAGGTAAGAAAACCAAAATGGGAAGATCTTTATGGGAGATATTGAAGATCTTTCACCACGATTAGAAGATTACGTTCCAAGTTTCCAAAGATACTAATCTATTACGGTCCTTGTGTGTCTGTTTTCATTATGTATCAAGTATTCCGCAAATGTAATGTAATTTCCATGTACATCAACCTTTGGGTCTCTACATTTGGTATTAGAGGAAAGGTTTAGATAACCTTTGGAAACTAGGATGCGAAAACTTTAGTGAGATCCCTAGAGATATTTCTAAGGTATGTCTAGGGATGTCCCTAAGGTTAAGTATAGGTATAGGTTATAGTCCTAGAATTATGGTAATGATATTACAATTAATCCTAAGATTTTAGATATTTAAGGTAATCCCCATTTATTATGTTGTTTTACTAGCATGATTTTTTCCTCTCACACTGTTCTTTTTGGGTTTTAGACGATGGATAGAACCCGAAGGAATCGTGTTGATAAATTTAATGGAAAATGCAATGATTGTCCTCCCGAGAAACCAAATTTGATGGGAGATGGAGTGAAAAATATTATTGCTATACATACACAAGCTATGAATCATTCTGGACTTCCGAATGTGCAGAGAAGGGAACAATATTCTATTGATTCCTTCATGAGGCAACGTCCACCTTCTTTCAGTGGGTCTTCTGATCCCCTTGTTGCAGAACAATGGATCAGTACCATTGAAAAGGTATTTTCCATACTTCACTGTTCAGATCATGAAAAAGTCATTTTATCAGTTTACTGTTTAGAAGGTGAAGCAGACCAGTGGTGGGCTCTAATTAAGAGTACAAGGCCCCACTATGAAATTGAATCCATGGAATGGTACGAGTTCAATAACTTGTTTTTTAGTATGTACTTCCCTCCTATTCTTCGAACAAAGATTGAAAAGGAGTCTCTTGATCTTAAGAAGAAGAATGATAAATCTGTTGGTATATACGAAGTGAATTTTACAATACTTTCAAGGTATGCATCTAGATTTATCATCCAACCTGAAAGTAAAGTTGATCGATTTTTCAGTGGCTTAAAACCATGTTTTCGAAGGGCATTAGCTATAACAGACTTCAGTAGCTATGAAGAAATTATATGTTGTGATATCAAGGTAGAGATGGAAGTTGGTGTTACATATCCATTCTCATGGTTTGGACAAGAAACGAAAGATGGAGTTCAAGGAGAAATCTCAGAACAATGGTGAAAAGAAGATGAATGTTTCTTTATTCTCAAAGTGTAGATGGAAGCATGGTGGATATTTCTTAAAGGGACTAGAAAATTTTTTAAGTGTGTAAAAGAAGGTCATCGAGCAGCTGAGTGTTGAAGTAATGGAAAAAGGGTCTCTAATGATGTAAATAAAGAAAAGACTGCAGAAAACACACCACCAATACTTCAATGATTCATGTGTAATGAAATGGGGATTTATGCTAATCAATGCCCTAATCAAAGGGTTAATGATGATCAAAATGAGCAACCACTTAAGAAAAAAGACAAATGGATGTCACTTTTGATCACTATTGGAGATCTTGAATATGAAAATGATGTGGTGGAATGATTAAGTGTTTATGTAATGGGATTCCAAAATAACATTGTATATAGTATCGTGGAATATTAAAATATTTATGTATTGGTCTATTGTTGTTTTCAATAATTTTATGGTACCAGTAACCATGAAAAGAGATTGAGAAATTTTTGGAAAGAAGATGATATTCACATAATGAAGGGATAAGAAGAAATTGAAATGTTTGGCAGTATTCATGATCTCATGACTGATATAAGGAAAAAGTTATATCACGGTTTGAGTTAATAGAATTTTTGGATTTTTTTGTGTGGAAAGAGTTAACTTTTAACATCATTCATGTTTTCACTAATATTTAATATATATTCATTTTTCAAGAGAATACATGATTAATGTATACACATGTTTGGAATGTGACCAAAAAGATATATCTTATATGGGGGATAAATGATGGTATTCAAGTACTTGTAATGTGACCTCTCAAGTAATAAATTTCTTTACACTATGAGATTGGACAGAAGTGTTTTCTATAATCGTAAAGGTTGGAATGGATTAAGTTAGACATCAGATAGTATTGTTTAATTCTAGAACGTTTGTTATGTTATAATAGTATAGTTTTAGAAAAAGGGAAACCTACAGGACGGGCGACAACCCGTCACGTCGGACAAGGCTGTGGGAATCGGGCCCACAACCGAAGTGAGGCAGGCACTTATCGCCTACCACTAGCCTACAGAAAGTCCTTGTTTAGTAGAAACCAGTTTTATTATATTAAAAAGTATGATATATGAAGTATAAGTCCATTTTAGGAACCATATATGATTAATCTCATTATAGATGTACTTATGTATTTTTGATAACTTTTTCTATCCTTTTGTTTGAGACAGATGGAATTTCCCATCATTCTATCACATGATCTACTAAAACTTCACGAATGAAAAATTCAACTTCATTTATTTATGAGATTAAGTGGAAATTGTCCAAGGAAAAGACCAACAGTGAGACTGCACCAAAATCAAGAAACTATTTCTTCTAATTCCAATTTCTTCAACTTTAGCAAAATCATTTTGAAAACCAAAAATGTTTTCCTAGTGCCCTTATATCCGATGAATAAGATGGTACATTAGATAATCACAAATCTATTGCTTTGTGATATTGGATTTTTCCTATCTATGTTCTCTACCACTCTCCATCAGAACATGATGGTTAGACTTCTCTTCCATATCGATATTTTCACTTATGTTCTACTATATGGAAACCCAGTGATTAGTTAATTTGGGTCACCATTACGTTTCATACTTTAGTTTTTAAATTCTGGTTTTGGTATTCCTTTTTACGATGTGGCTTTCTATTAAAGAAACTTTCGAGTAGTAAACCATTTATAACCCCGATGAATTTCAAGGGCGAAATTCATATTAATGGGGGTAGAATGTAACACCTCGAGATTTTATGATTTTTTTTTATTTTATTGATGTCTTATGTTGTACGCTACACCAAAAGGAGCTTGCACTACATGCATCCCTGACTTGGCTTTCATTACACGCAATCGTGACCTTTCACGATAGCGTGTGTTGTACGCAATACCGAGTTTCACTAAACAACGATATGTTATATAAATTAGCCGTTATGAATAGTAATAACCATTTTTAAAATTTTTAAAAATTTTATTTTTCAAAATGGACTTCATTTTTGGATTCGGAATATCGGAATTAGTCTAGGGTGTTTTTTTGGTATTTTTCTAAAAACTTTGAATATTTGATGAATTGTGAAAACACTAGGTAACTATTTAAAAATTGACTTTTTTATTTAAATAATTATTTATTTTTTAAAATTTATTTTATGTCAAAATTGATACATAATACATATATAAAATCAATGTAATTAATTGGAGTCATTTTACAGTAAATTTTGATATATAAAATTTTTATTGAACTTTTCACCGTCTTTTACATACCTCCTAGGAGTTTTTTTTGCAAAATTACATAAAACATAATTTTACCACTTCTGTGAGTGGAATTTCAAAAATATGACAGACACAGTTAATATCAAGGAATAAAATGTGGTTCAATGAGAAGAAAATAATTTTAGGGGAATAGTAAATTTTTACTTTTATTTACCACAGTTAAAAGTAAATAGGGCAATTAAGGGTAAAAATGATATTATTTTTACCCTAACACATGTCCTAATTCTATTGGATAAGTATAATTCGACGAACAACAATCTTATGAATAAAATATGACCCTTTAGGTCCACTTTGATTAGATGAGGACATTTATTATTAATTTATTTAAAGGAGGGTTAAAATAGTTAAAATCAAAGTTTAATAATTAAATCATTTTTAATATAGGATTATACATAAGATAAATTCGATTATAAAAATTCATTAGAAATATAAAAAATATTTCCTACCTTATGGTATTTTATTTATAATTTTTATAAATTAAATAAGTCATGTTATTTATGACACAATGGTGATGCAGTAAATACCTAAATAATGAAATTTTAAAATAATTGTTATTATAAATACCCGAATAAATGTAATTTGAGTCTTTTTATGAATTAAACTGATTTTATTGGTTTATAGGACATGTAATTATTGATTTAATTAACTTTCCTTGATATAATCAAGCTGTTATGAGTTTCACAAAAATCAATTTCCAAATAGTGTCAATATTGACATAAAATTGATTTTAAAACAAATATGATATTATTAATTGTTATTTTATTCCTAAAAATATAATGGTTGCAAAAATGACTTAGATAAGGATATATATATTAATAATTGACCACTTGAGGTTCGTTTGGCTTGTTATTGTATGTTTATTAACCATATAGTGTAAGAAAACAAGAAGACACAGTAAAAGTTAAATTATTTTTCTTAGAGTTAAATATAAATGATAATGTTAAAATTGTAACCTAAACATGTCTAAAATATATTTGTTTACATTATTTCTACCCATCCCCACTTTTGATTCTAAATAAATCAATTTGGAGCTATTATAAACCGAATATGACTTTATTATAAAACAATATTTTAAGTTATTCCAAAGGTGCCCCTCTCATCCCTTATAAAAAGGGCACCCCTTCCCTCTTCTCTTCACAGCATTTTGAGCCTTGAAGCTCGGCCAAAACCAGAAACTTTCTCTTCTCAACTTCCCTACAAACATGTTGGAGGTTGTGGTCATCTCAAAAGTCCAACTCTACTTCCATAAGAGGATGCTTAAAGAGGTGCGTCGAAGAAGAGGTAATCTCTTCTTCCGATTCTATCAAGTTTCTTTCTTCTTATTCTTCTTATACTTTAGTTGTCTCATTATAAAGTAATAACATAAGTATTACTTATATACTTATATGTTATTATAAATATTAAATAACCCTATTTCACCTTCTATCCATCCTATGGAAAACGAAATCACCGCGCATGCGTACGTACAGAATACCCTCTCCACGCCGTGGTGTAATCTGTTTTCGACCACTACCTCACATGGATGGTAAAAATGGTGTAAATAAATAACTATAAATTATTATTGTAAAGTTATATTGATTCTGAAATATTATACATACACTTCCATAAAATTCCACGATCATGGGAATGATATCATCGCTTGTTCGTACGTACGGACTACCGTCTCCACGACGTGATGAGATTCATTATCCATGTTAACCATTCATGAATGATTATAAAGTATATATAATGAATAATAATTAAATATATGAAACAAAAATGATACTATATTTATGTATATATATATGTATTTCATCTACTTAATTCCATTCAATTCAATAAGGAAATGAAAACAGCGTTCATGCGTACATACGACCTACCGTCTCCATGAACGGTGTATTTCATTCCATTTATCGATCTATCATATATATATGTATATGATGAATATATATTATATATAAATCATTTTCGACATTATGGAATTAATTAAATCAGGATATAAGTAATAATATCAAGAACAACAAGTCGAAACACGTACAATAAATGAAACGATTTTACCCAAATCACAGCTTTTACATCGAATTTACAAAAGAACGGGTAATATAAAGTCATAAGTAAACTATATATGATATCATAACAATGAATATGATTCTTTAATAAGTCAATAACATTATTTAAATCATTATACCGGAGGTTCGGATACATACGAGGCATATCGGACATAAGGTAAGGGATATCTTTTTCAATCTCGTTCTTATCCGAGATTGTTTATTCGTAAGTATTTACTGGGGTTATGTTTATCATCCATGTCCATATGTTCTAAAATGTTTTCATAAAATGTTTACTTTTATTCCATGTATTCTTAAAGTCATTATTACCCTTTTTTTACTTTTACCACATCTTATGGAAGGAATGTTTCTTTTGTTTACCATACGAGGTACTTTTTGACTTTTCTGACAAAAGTACAAGAAGAATGTTATTTTTAACTTATATGGCGTGAACGGTTTTTTACGGTTTCAAAATTCCTCATTTTCATGAAGCTTACTCTATAATATTTTATGACTATTTTCAAAAAAATACTTTTCTAATAAAATTGCATGGAATTTTGGAAATGAAAATGATTTTGAAGAAGAAATGATATTTTCATCAAGAATTCATTTCAAGTGTTTTATCAAAACCATTTTCCATCTAATATGACATTATTTAATATGTGTATTTTTGAAGTATAATGTATCTATGATTTACATGGTTTTTCTTCTCTTATGATGAAATTATATCCATTTGTTTTATATGGATTATGTTATGAAGGGATGATGTTTATGAAACCCATTTTATTATTTGGGTTATGATGAATGTTTTAAGTTTATTTTGTGGCACAAGTAAGAATTATTTCATTATGAGATGGGTGGGACCTATATCTCCCTCCAATTCATTGGGTAATGATTTATATCTCATGAGACAGACATGGCTGGAACGGGAAGTTAATCTGGTTTAGTGTAACTAGACTGGAACGAGGAGTGAATTCGATTAAGAATGGGTCTTTTTCCACTAAGATGGTCTAGGAAGTAATACCTTGGCTACTATGGAAATAATAACATGTGATTAATGGATTACACAATTACATGTTTTATTACCATGCTAGCTTATCATCACTAATGTTATTTTATGATCTATGCCTTGTGTACCTCCAAGATTTATGTCGTTGCTCATGATTTTGATGTTTAGATTTTATTTTCAATTTTTTTCATTCAAATGTTTATAGATTGTTTTATGTTCTCTATGGTTACCCTTACTGAGCATTTGAGCTCACCCTATATATTTTTTCTTTTCCACAGGATTTAAAGAAAGGTTTTTGGTAAGAAAACCAAAAGGGGAAGATATTTATGGGAGATGTTGAAGATCTATCACAATGATTTGAAGATTACGTTCTGAGTTTCCAAAGACACTAAACTATTACGTTCCTTATGTGTCTGTTTTAGTTATGTAACAAGTATTCCGCAAAAGTAATGTAATGTCCATGTACGTCAAGCTTTGGGTCTCTACACCTGAATTATTTTTTTGATGTAAAAGTTCTTAAAATAGTTATGGAATTTGGTTTTGAAACTCATGAAGATGTGGAGATGCAGTGGATGAATGATTATTTTTTTATGAAACATTAAATGGATTGTAGAAATTGTTATTCCATAATAAAGTAAGAATCAATCTCAGATATTTCTAGGTATGAAGAAGAATTTCATACATCTCATCCAAGGCTGAGGAAAGAGTATGAATCACAAATCATAATTATTGATCATCATCAAAAGGTTAAAATAGCAGAATATAAAATGGTTGTTTCACATAATTCTTCGTATTTAAATAAATAACTTGAATATGTTAAGGAATCAGTCAATCATTAACAGTGGGCTCATGATACAGTTGAATAATTGGACGATATGGAGAATAATTATACATGGGAAATTATACCTAAGAGAAATGAGATAAAAATTATTATTACATTGGGGTGTTTAGGAACAAGTTTAATGAATATGGTGAAGTGGAAAGAATAAAATATGGATATGTAGTAAATGGTTACACATTGATTAAAGGCATATATTTTTTTGATATTTTTTATCTAGTGGATATATTAAAAATAATTAGAATATTTATTTGAATTTTATCATAATGATGTTATAAAATTTTATTATAGATGTAATGTCAGCCATTATGAAGGGGGAACATGAGGATGAATTTAATGTTGAACAAAAATGTTGTTTTGTTATTTGGAAAAATTATATTTGTGTGTTAAAGTTAATGAAATCCGTATATGGGAAAATTCATTCATAAAGGGAATGATATTGAAAATTAGATACCTATTTCAAGATATTTAAAATTAATAATGTAATATTTGATAGTAATATAAATATCAAATAAAGTTAAAAAATTTCTCTCATTTTTTGGTATATGTTGTGTAAATTAACATTTATGATAATGGTAAAGGAACTATTGAAATTTTTTCCAAACAACATAATATGTTTTTTGAAGTTTCCATGCATGGTCAAATGAAATACATTATTTTGTAAAAAAATATCATAAATGAGGAATTACATATTTCATTCTCATGGAATTTATGTTAAAGAACATATCAATATGTTTTTAATGTAAATATATAAACATATTTCAACACTAATTTTAATGGGAACCATGATGTATAAAGATGGAGACCGTAAGAAATTTTACTCAAAATAATTTTAGAAGCTAATAGGAAGTTTGTTATATCTACCCACCTCAATGAAAGTTATAGTTTATGATTTTAACTTTTTTGTGAGATCTTCCAATGTTATCTAAAGGAATTACATCCCTTTGATGAGAATTGAATTATTGAATACATTAGTGGAACAAATGATTTCCAAATTATATATTCTAGCTTAGGAAGAAATGATTCATTTGGGTACAAAATACTGATTGCATAGGAATCGTAGAGTATTGAAGTTATGTATATAGGTGGATTTGTCTTGATGGAAAAAATTAGGGTATGTTTTCATAATAATAACATTAATAAGTAACTTTTATTGTGGACGAATCTTAGAATATTTCCACCAGTCGTGATGAAAAAAAATTATGCAGATAAAGACTCAGTTGGAATATTTTCATGTAGAAGTAAAGTTATCAATAATAATGGCATGTGGTGATAAAAGTGATATAAAGCAATCATGAACTCTAGTATAATATTATCTAGATAAATATATTGATATCAAAAATCTCTTCATCGAAGATGATGTAGAGAATAATGAATTAATGATGGATAATGTTTCAAAAATTAAACATGTTTTTAAAATTTTCACACAAACTATACCAAATGAATCATTTTTCAAACCGTGGATGAACAAGGGAATCCCAAAAATATTTATCCATAGTTAAAGAATATCTTTTGTTTCCCTCTTTATTATTGAATATGGATTGTGTTTTCAAGGATGATAAGAATTATTTTTCCTAAATCATTCCATTTGTATGTGATAAACCATTCAAGAAAGCATGTATTTATGGAGAGTTGTGTGAAAAATATGATCTCATAATGTAAGTGTGTGAAATCTTATAATAGTTTGTTAAAGTGGGTGTGGGAAATATTGTGTTTATATGAAGATAAAACATTGGAATAGGAGGAAATCTTGAAATGATTAGTGTTACATAATGATTATTCCTAAGTCACTACTTATGGAAACCATTGTTTTGTTGTCAATTAATCTTGTTTCCTATAATGAGATTGATCACATAAGATTAGAATTATTTATTTGTGATACATCACCTGATATTACAATGTTTCATTAATTTGTGAATGTTGGTTTGTATAAAAAATTGAAATGGGGATATTTGTTTTCACCAAGATGTCTAGAAGTGGTTTTCAGATACAGAAAGAAGGGATTGATGATTGTTTTTTATTTTTAGGTCATTAAAAAAAATACTCTTGGTAATACTAGTGATAAGAAAAAAATATTAATGAAATCAGATTACAAAATGAAAATTTCCTATTATATGTCAACAAATTTGGGTTTTAGTTTCAGAGATTTTTTCTAGGTGAAGTGGTCATCAGACTCTCATTGTGTCTGAAATAATATTTTTTTAGAGTGATAATTTTTATCAGAGTCTAAATTTATTACAAGATACTTTATAGAAATTTTATGATGATTTTATGATATTTATGTTTCCAAACATCCTAATATAAGCATATTTTTTATCCCAACATTGTGAAGTAATGGAGGAGAATTGATTTTTTAAATATGATGGTGCTCATCAGTCTATTAGTTGTCAAAAGTATTATGTCTATAAAAACATGAGATCCATGATTTTGGAATAAAATGGGGGTAAAAAGGTTTTTGTAATTTAGAAGATGATATGTTGATTCTAATTTTTTAATCATCATGGAAATGTCATGATATAATAATTATTTTATATATCAAAATTGAATATAATGTTATAGTCTTCCAGTCATAGTTTATTAGTTTACGCATCATCAAATGCAGAATATCCTAGAGGAAGAGAAGTTTGTTGATTTTGTTGCCATATGTTTTTCAAAATTACGGACCAATCGATCCATTATACTAAATGATTCATCATATTTTTTAACCCAATGAACAAACCATTACATACGATAATCATTAGTTGAATAGAATATGGAAAAAATAAGTATATACTAACACCGATCGATTAGATATAGTGTTATACTAATACATTAGATGAATTTACACACTTATCAATCATATACATTATTGTTATTCACTGGCTATTAGATAAAGATTTTTTTAGGTCGAATAACAAAAATACTGTGTGATTATTAGAAAAAAATTTGTTGAGATCAAGGAAAGATATGTGTTTCAGATACTTTTCCAATGGTTGATGTTCCCAAATGTAGTCAACCATTTTTTGTAATGATAAAAGAATATTTCAATGTCGGTTATGTTATATCAGAAAAAGTAATGAAATTGATACATATGAATAGATAATTACTTATCTATCAGATGTATATTAATATTTATACACCATTGGAAAATGATCTACATCAAACCTATTTATTAAATCCTACCATTTTTTGAATATACGAAGAAAAAAATGAAACATTTTTCATCTATTACAAAAGTGTTTTCAACAGTTTTTGAAATATATAAAGGTAAAAATGATGTATTTGAAAAAACTAACTAAACAAAATTACTTTCATGAGAGTGAGCTGATAATGTTATGAGAGTCTAATGAAGTTGTAACAATGTATAAGAAAAAATATCACCAAATATTCATTTGGATTGGAGAATCAGAATGGGAATATTTATAGGAGTAAAAAAAATATAATTTTTTTATTGGATTTAATGTTTTTTATACGTCCAATTAAGGATGAAATTTTCATAAGATTATATATATTTTGAGAAGGATCCAAAAGATTTGAGAAGAGTTGTAAAATTAAAAAATGGAAATTAAATGATTATTAAAGACAAGATTTAGGAATTTTCATTATTTGTAAACCAATTCAGATTCCCTCCCATTCCATTTCATGTGAACCTATTTATATAAGTGGAAGTACGACATACATTGTGAGGATAACACTATTAATGTTCATGATTAAAATAGAGTTTTGAGGTTTTTTCTAGTTATTTCATAGTAAATGATTCTATATGGAAATTTATTGGGAAACATTTTTGGATATAGAAAGTATAAAAAAGTTGTTTTGTTCTGAGTTATCTGGATCAAACTAAGAAATTGGAAATAAATTTTCATGGATATAAATAATAATTTCATAATATATACTATATTATCAATTCCAATCTATTTTATAAGATTGAAAAATCAGACATAAGAATAAATTTGATGAATTCGACTGAAGAATTAGACAGAGTTTTAAATGAATAGGTTTTATCATCTAATTAATTGGTAGAGAAGTTAATAATTGTTTTTTAATGAATTTCAAAATTAAATGTTGATGAAGTAGCATAGTAAATTTTTTGTAATTGACTGGTAAATATTTATTAACTTTTTATAAAACACATTTTATAACATTCTTGATAGAATAATCACATGCACTGTAGAGTTGGTCATAGTTCTAAATAAGTGTAATGTTATTTTAAACTAGATGTATCCATGAAAATGTATTTTTCCCAAGAGGATTGTGTGGTATTATATTATTTCCAAGCCATTACAATTGATAACTTATTTTATTGATTAGTTATCCATGTAAATAATTCTATTTGTATAGACATGTGAACGTTTCATTTTTCCATAAAGTGATGAATATTTAACATGAGAAAGAGTCTTATTTAAAAAGAATATAACATAAGTGAAAAATATATAATTGATTCACCCCTTTCCTTCTATGTGATATATTGATCAATGTTGGTCTTTTTAGGTTTTCCATATTTTTATTCATAAAATATATTATAGCCACAATATGATGAAAATATAGATATAGTTGTTTCAAAGGGGCCAATTTCCATGGTTTTTTATTATTGGGGTCATAGAATGAATTATAGACATAATTTAATAAAACATTACTATATGTTGTTTCACATAGCCCAGTTTCTGTGGATTTCTATAACTGTGGCCACATATATGATTATAACTATGATTTTATCAAAACCACAAAAATAGGTATTCCTACCCATTTCTATTGACATATTGTTGGATCTCACCAATTTCACATGACCCCCACTAACACTGTGTCATATAATAGTGGCCACAAGAATACCTAAATCCAATGTTTCCTCAAACAATTGATATATGTTATTCGATAATGGGAAATGGCTACAATTTTTAAATAAAAAAGTTAGTATACTAAATAAGGGAACTAATTCTAAAAATTGTGGCTATAGAACCATGGTTGAAGGCCCATTTTTGAGTTGTGTATATTTTATAATAAAAAATAATTTATTAATTGATTGAAAATACATAAAAATAAAACCTTTTTGAAATACTATTGGGCATGATATAATATATATCCCATTTTCCATTCATGGGTGAATTTCCCTTTTAGAATAAAATTTTCCCCCTAATGTGTTAAATATTTTTATATCATGGTAATTTTCTAAATTTTGGATATGGGATAAAACAATGAGATAAAGGTCACAACATAATCTAAAATTGTTCTAATTTTATGGGATGTGATTATTTCAACCTATAATATTGCTATAATTAAATTATAAAAATTTTGGGATAATTTTTCAAGAAATGTAATTTATATTAATTCAATACTATAAAAAATTCAATGAATTCCCTTTCAACATTTATAAAAGGCACTGACTCTCATTCCTTATACACAATTCAAGATCCATTTGGTTTTACAAAGACCTAAAAAATCATTCCTAGAATAACTCCCCACATTATAGAGGTATTATTCATATAATATTACTATCCTGATATGGATTTTGATGTAATGAAGCATATGATGTATAATGAAGAGCTAAAACTTTTAATTGAATGTTTTGTTTTTATTTATTCATGTACATCTTTAAAATATTCATCATCCATAATGAAATAATAAAAAACTTTTCGTAAATATAATGCAGTGTTATTATGTTATTGTAATAATCTATATCAATCTCCTCATACATAAAATGGGAAATTAAACCATTATTCATGTGTACGGTAGAATAAAACCCTAGGAATAGATGTAACCCATTTTCCATAACTACCAATCATGGATGGTTATAATTATGTATTTATTGTATATATATTATAATCATGACAAAAATATAATTTATTAAAGATAATATAACATATATTTTCATTCCACTTGATACATTGATAAAATGATAACGACGTTCAGGCGTATGTGTGGATTACCACATCTACAAGGTGAGGCAATTCAATTTTTATAATCACATCACTTGTTTTCAATATATATGCATATGTAAAGATATTATATGAAATTTATGATATATTTAAAATTTTAAAAATATAAAAAATACGTACCGACATTCCACTATGCTTGTTGAAAAGTGGAAGTGTTAATCATGCATACGTACAACCTACCATTTGCATGATTGTAATATAGTTAAGTTTTAATAACCCTATTTTTTGTTGGTTTTAAATTTATAATTTAATTAATAATGTATTATTATATATGTATTATTATAAATAAACTTAAATAATTACCTATTTGACCATATTGAACCTACAAATATAGTTTATTATATATGAGTTGAATATATTAAAAACACCTTAGGATAATTTAATTGATTAAGTAATAAATATAACCTGGTTATAAATAAAATAAAATGATTAATAAATATAAAAAGGTTCATAAAAAGTAAATAATTAATATAATTTTATTATTTGGGAATATAAATAATATATATGATAAGTAAGAATAATGGTAAGGGACACATTACTTAAACCCCCCCCCCCCCATTTTAAATGATTTAATGATTTAATTTACAAATCTATTTTCTTTCATTTAAATATTTATAAAAATATTTTATTAATGTATTCAATATGACATTAGTGAATTATAAAGGTCAGTTTTGTACTTCCTTAGAATGGATTTCAAAAATTAATTATTTTCTTGAGCATTTTGATTTTCTTTGTGAATGAAAAAATGATTGTTCTATTTTAATTTTTATGATATAAAAAGATTTTGCAACCACTGCAATCATTATATTATATTTTTATTCCATTAAATGATTCCATGTTTCTTCATGGAAAATAATCACTTCCCCTTATTCTGGTAGTTTTATTTAAGGAATTATTTTTTAAATGGTAAGGGTTTTTTGATATCCCAAAATGATTTGGATTTGGCCTAAAATGATTTTTCAAGAGAGTTATGATAAAATGGTTGAATATAAAATGTTTTAATAATGATATAATAATTTTTTATGATGGTTAAAAATGATATTGTTCATTATGATGGGTTATTTTGATATTTATCTTGATGATGGGTGATCTTGATATATCTTAAATGAATGGTGAGACCGATATATTATAGCAATGTAGTGGGTAATGATTTTGTTCCCCAAAGAATTTTTATAGAGTTGACCATATTGGTTATTATTATTGTAAGTGTTATATGAATATTACTTCCAAAAGACCCAAAATGAACCTTCTTTGATTGATAATGTGTTTCCATGGAAATAATTGGACATCAATTGGTAATATAATGATCTTTTTTTAAAGGAATGATTATTAATTTTAGGATAAAAAGAGATGTTTTTATGAATTGTCTGAATGGATTCTCATGTTTATAATTGAAACCACATGTTTATATATTTTTTCATTTGTGTTTTAATTTAATGTATCCTATGAAATTAATTATGAATTAATGTTTATTTCATGTAAAAAACAAATTTTTTGCTTGAATATTATTATGTTAATGTAAAACTCTCTTTTGTGGTATAATGGTTTTAAAAAAGAGTAAAATGTTTATTTATTTTTATAATGTTTCATATTAACATTTTTAGTTTGTATCTTATTTTTTAATATTTTATTAAATAATAAGTGGTTTAGTATTTTTTTGTATTTTGGGAGACATGGATACTAAAAGGATGATTCAAAATTAAAACATATATATTTACAATGATATAGTTTTGAAATATTTAAATAAATCATTAAACATAAAGGGTCACTAGTTTTGTAAGTGATACAATATTTTAGTTTGACATTATATATATTGATGAATTTAAATTTAGTCATATTTTTCGATATTATTGACATAAATGTAAGGAATACATTTTTTTCACAAAATATGGGCTTGCTAGTTTAGGGATGTTATAATTGGTATTAGAGAAACCATTTATATAAATTTGGAGATTATAATGATATCATGTGATGATTCCATAAGATCAATGGATAACATTATGGGTTTATAGCATTATAGTTGATCATATTTTTACTAACATAAACACCACTACTGAGGTTTTATATGATATTATTTTAAGGAGTTTAAAGATATATTGGGAGATGTTTAGTTATGTTAGGTTATAATTAACCCTAGTTATATAATGTGGTTATAAAGGAATGATTATTTTTAATGAATACTATTAAATTTTACATATATGACCATATAGTTATAAGATAACCATCGAGGTTAAATAATTATTTAATGTTTAGTTTATTATGGATAATGGGGTATATAGTTATTTATTTAAAGAATGATATGTGTTGAAACATTTGTGTTATTTATTAATTTTAGATATCAATGTGTCATTCAAATATATAAATTCTTATTAATTTTGAGTATTATCTTATATTATTTTATACGTTTTAGTTTTGGTTAATATCTAAAGATATAAGAAATAGATTTATATCATTTTTAATATTATTTCATCCATTAAAAGGTGAATTGTTTTTATTTGGGAATGAAAAATTCATCTCCAAGGATCATCTTTTGAAGAAAGAGAATAGATTTTAGAAAAAAATTATTAACGAATGAAATTATACATGTAATTATTTATATTTACATATGTTATTAGTCTACATGGTAAACTAATACCATAAATATAAGACTCAGATATTTATAAAGAATATTCCTATTGCCTTCATTTTTTGTGAGTCGATGTTTTCTTTCATATGTCTTTAGATTACAGTTGTTTTGTCATTACCCTTATCATGACCATTAACTTTCTAGTGATCAATGGTAATTGATACTATCAATAATTATTTAAATATTACTTTTCCTCCATGTATATATTTATACACCCATCTAATTTTATCTAATTTTGAGACCCAATTATGTGTTTAGCAATATGATATTCCAATTTTGTTTCATATATTTTCAAAAGGAAGTTATTTGAACCCATTTTATAAAAAGGTGTTTCAATAATGTTATTTTGAATTATCAAACCATATATTATCACGCCTTATTTGAAATATTGAGTATGTAATTTATTAAAGGGCTATAATTTAATATATAGATATTTTAAATGAACAACATTTCTGGCACCTTATACCACACACACCACTGAGGTTAAATGAACTTTCACATATAAATATTTAAATGTTATAGTTATTAAATATTCATTAAATTTGGAAATATGAATAAGATTAATAAAATTATAAATTATATATATATAAATGGCATACTCAGTAAAAATAATTTGATTATTTCATAGGAAATATAATTTAAATGTTTTAAAAAAGTCATTTTATGCTTCATAAATATTTTTTCATCGAAATAGTTTTTAATTTTTTTGAGTGAGTAATATAATTAATTTGATAAACTATTATAATTTTTATTGGTTAAAAAGGATATAATTTTTTAATTCATGTCAATAAAAATATCTTGGAATAAATTTTAGTAATTTTTTTGAAAAGACAAATTTTTCAATGAATTGTGAAAAATATTAATTTTTATTGGAAACTATATTTTCATCTCAAATATTATCAAAAAACAAAAAATATTTTATATTAGTCATAAAATCTAATTAATTATTTTTTATTACTTAATATTAGAATATGGACTTTTTAATGAATTATATATATTATTTTAGTATAAATATATTTTTATATTTTAGAAGATGATATTCAAAAAAACTCGTTTTAATAACTTTTTTGAAGTGTAAATATTTAATTTAATCATTAAAATTATATAAATTGATTATGATATGAAATATTTTATATTTGGAATTAGTCATTAATAATATTTCAAATATTCCCCTTTTATTTTTTTGTTATTATTAATAGTAAAAAAATTATAATTTTGTTACCACTATAAAGGTAAAATGAGTTAATTAGGGTGAAAAAAGTGATAATGCTTCAATTGAATTCAGGAACTATTTATAATTTGAATTTATGGGAATATTTCATTAGTATGATTCTATAGTTTTGAATTATTCCCTTTTCCCCTTGTTTCATTGATTTTTATCTTTATAATATCTATGCAATGGATAATTTTCAAATTTCACTCTCTTAATCTCAATATCAATAACATGTATTTGAAAGGGATAAAAAAATATTATTACTCAATTATAATTTTTTATTTCAAACAATAATTATTTTTTATCATGTTAATTTTTTATATTTTTTTAATGATGAAAAAATTAACTTAAATTCTTACGCAAGATAACAGAGTGCTTGTAAAAAAAGAAAAAAAAGCAGGAATATAATTTTAAAAACATGAAAATTATAATTTATCATAGAGACATAGTTTTCAACTAACATTGTAGTTAAATTTATCATATTGGATATTTTTTCAAAGTTTATATTAGAATTCATTTACTTTCATGTTTTTCTCAAGGTCAAATTAAATGAATAGTTTTTCAAATGATATTATTAATATTTTATGTAAAATAAAATTTTATTAAATTATTAAAAAGAAAAAAAAATATTAAAAGTGGAATATTTAGATGAAAAATTCTCTAAAATATAATTCATTTTTCATTTTGGTCACTTTTTCCCTCATATTTTCAATTAGATCCCTTTATTGAAAAATTCATTACCATGGCTAAGGCAGAAATTCATTAACAAATTGGTCAATAAAAAAAATAGGGATGAAATTGATATATAAAACTATAATAATTTTATTATGTGATTATATTAAGACCGTATACTCCATATATTAAGATAATTTTTTTTGAACAATTTTCTATTATTAAATGGCATATTATATTTTAAAAATTCATGCATGGTGAAAAAATTAAATAATGATATTTCAAAATAAGAAATATTTTATTAAAATGGGTTAAAATTCCAAAAAAATATCATTATCCATGTGAATGTTTTGTTTTATAAAATATAAACCATGTTCAATTTAGGTTTCAATTATCATTGTATAGTAATTTTATTGACCACTAAATAGTGAAATACAAAGATATACCGGTTATTGTCAAAATATTTAACTATGGGTTGGAACAAATTTATAATGTTAAAAACATAATCTAAACATGTAAAAATTTATTTAATTTGAATTTATCTACCCATATTCCTTTTATATTCTAATTATATAAATTTATACTCATTTTCTTAGAATATGAATTTATTTAAATTTTACAGTTTATAAAATTCAAAGAATACCCCACCCAAAATTTATAAAATGGTTCCACCTATCATCTCCTATAAAAATTTAAAGATCATTTTCATTAGAAATATACTGAAAAATTCCATCCAATTATTATTTCATACATTATATATGTCCTAGTTTGGGAAAAATTCCAACCATAAGGGATTAAGTTGTAATGAAAAAGAGGTTGTATGAAGAAGAGGTATAGATTTGAACAGAATGTTTAATTTATATTCCTTATTCTACATAATTGAAGTATCCTTAAAAGATGATAAAATAATAAAACATGCAATTTTTATACAATATGATGTTAGTTTTTTATTATCATAAACTATATACATCTCCTATTTCATCAATTTGAAAATAAAACCATCATTTATGTATACGGAAGACAACCACTCTACAAACTGATGTAATTCATTTTCTATCAAATCTTGTCATGAAAGTTTATAATAATGGATTTAATGTATATATATAATATTTATTACATAATTACCTTTATAAAAGAATAATATTTCATATTTTTGCGGACATTTCGGTCTGATGAAGAATTGATGACATTACTTGTGTATATGTGTTTCTTACCACCTCCACGAAGTGATATAATTCACTTTTCAAAATTACATCACAAAGATAAAATATATAAGTGTATTTAATGAAAATATATGATATATATCCAAAAATAATCATTTGAGAAATAATAAATAACACTTTCCGTATTTTTAAGATGTTTTTTGGAAAAAGGAAATGTTACTCATATATTCATACGATTTATCATCTCCAATAATGTACCATAGTTAATTTTTGAAAATAATCTCTCATGGTTTTTTTAAAGAAATACTAAGGAATAAAAATTATTATTATTTAACGAGTAGTCTTTATATTATCGAATAATTACCTATTTTACCATATTTAATCTACAAAAAAAAATTAGACATATGAGATGAATATGATTAAAACATGAGATATGAAATTAATTGATTAAGTTAATAAATATGGAATGGTATTAAATAAAATAAAATGAATAATTTACTTGAAAAAATTTATTAATTAATTAAATACCAAATAATTTTTTTATTTAGGTTGATAAATAATGAACATGATGATTCATGTTGAGTTAAGGGATAGTTTACATTAATAAATCATTTTAATTGTTACAAAAAATTATTTTCTAAATATTCTTGTTCCATGTATATATTCATAATATTATTTTATTAACGTATATATATGGACATAAATTTGTTATAAAGGGAAACATTAAATTTCACACAATGTTTTCAAGAAAGAATCTTTTTACATAACATTTTTTATTTTCATTACAAAAGGACAAAATGAATTTTTTATTTTATTGTCTCAGGAATCAATGAATTTTCATGCCACTCAACCCATTATTTAATATTTTTATTCCCTTATAATATCTCATGTCATCTTTAATGAAAACACCATTCAAATTTTTAAGAATGTTTTTTTAGTTTTTAATGAAATTGTATTTTAATAACTTAAAATGTTTTGCCTATGGGTTCAAATGAGTTTTTTCAAGAGGTTATCATACATAGGTCCCTGATCATGAAGTTTTATTAATGATATGGTCCATGAATATTTTTTATGATGACACATGATCTTGATATAGATCCCTATGATATGTGAAACTTATATAGATCATGATTTTGGGTAATCTTGTTACAGCACATATGGTTGTGATCCAGATAGCACTCTCCAATGATTTGTGTAATGAATAAGTTAACTGAATAATTATGAAATATTTTGACCATTTTGGGTAGTTCCACATTTAAGGGATTCTTAAGGATGATATATCAAGGAAATTACATGATCTTTTTATGTTTTATAATGTTTTTTTGGTAATAATTTGATCTCAAAATTTAATGCAATGATTTTTTGTTTTAATAAAATTTTCTATTTTAGGATAAAAGGGAAATTTATTAGAAAACCTTTTTCATGGGATATACTTTTTTATATGAATATATCATGATTATTATTTTTCGTTAACAATTTCATATAATGTGTTCTATGAAAAACATTTGGTGACATAGGAGGCATCCAAAGTATGTAAACAATTTGTTGAGATCAATGTTTTTTAAGTTAATTGAAAAATCTATTTTATGATTTAATTATTTTAATATGGGCTAAGGGGTTTTTCATGTCCCTAATTGATGTTTCTTACTCATACTACATTTTTAAATGTTTTCACCAGGGTTAAGCATGTGTAAGAACTAAGGAGAAGTGAAGATGAAAATAATAATGACTTTTGATGATGTAAAACGTGTTATTTAACTGTTTTTTATTGGGTAAAAATGATTCTAAGTGGAAACTTCCAAATTGTAATGTATGTGGATATAATATATGATCTGTGACCTAATATTCTAAAAAATATAAGACATAAATAATCATCAAAATGAATGAATATGAATCTGTTTGTAAAGATTCAATTTATTGATTTTTATGTCTAGGCCCTTATAACATTCCATTTAAATAAATGAAAATTGAATAATCCCTAATAATACATTTATTGAATTAACCAATCCTTCAAATTGGTAATAAATCCCATTTTTTACCTTTATGATATTCCATATGGATCAGGAGAATAATTAATAAATATTAATTGGAGAGCTAGAAAAATATCATTTTTTGTATATACATTGAATTTATAAAAATATATCCCAATTATGGTTATTCAATTTTCATTTATTAAGATAGAATCATGGAATATGAGGACTAATATCTTGGTCATTAATGTGTTGGAAAATTTTTGGTGGTTACCAAAATTTGAAAATTTGAAATTTAATAAATTTAAATTTCAAAAAAAAAATTAATAACATATTTTTCCCTAATTTATCAAATTTAAACCAGATTTTGTTATTTTAATTTATCATAGGCCCCTAAATTCTTAAAAATCAACCATATACGTATTACAAGATGATATTTACTAGAATTTATGATCGGAATAAAATTAAATTCAAATTATATAATATTTTCAAAATTGAATAAACAATTTAATTGAAACATTGAGAAATAAAAATATTGCAAAGTTATAATAATTAAATAGATAAATTATAATATAATTATTTATAATTTTTATGATAAGAAAAAATCAACCATAAAAACAAAAAAAAATACATAAAAATGACTATACAATAATTTTTAAATTAATAAATTAAATATTCAAATTTAAAAATTATTATATTTAAAATATTATTCTAGAATACCATGAAATTAATGTTTTAGAAACTATTTTGAATAATCATGTGAACATGACATAAAAGTGTTCCATAATCCATGCACCACTATGAGGAACTTGATTTGAATAGTCATTTGGGGAATCTAACATGTTAATAGGGAGTAGAAAAATAGGAAAATCATTCCCAAAAATTGTCTATGATAGGTTTAACAGGAAACAATTCTATAAAAAAATTACGAGTTTCCATATTTTTATTTTTTGATTTGTATCATCATCATAAATATATGTGATGAGGACCACTACGGAATAACCAATTGAATAACTCTTTCAAACGTTCTCAACCAAATTTCAAAATAATTAATTATTTTTTTGGACCAACCATTTCATTTTGAAATAAATTTCCTCATAATTATATCAGCGATTGAGAAGAAATAGAAATGTTATACCATTATAAATTTTAAAACCAAAAAATTCTTATTTATTCATGAAGTCTTTATATCATTATATATCCATAGTTTATTAATTAAATAATTATATAGTGGGATTTAAAATTTCTATAGTATTAACCTAATGAATATATATATTATAACCTTTATAACATATCAACCTTAATCATTATCTTTCTACCAGACACATATATTTCTATACAAGAATATCATGATATATTTATTGTAACACCCCAAGTAAATAAAGAATATGACATTTTTATATTTATCTATATTTGTGAATAAAATATTAATATTACTTTAAAGGGGATGCTATGCTTGATGGAGTACCCAACACACAACAACGAGTTTCTTGGGAATCTTATGTTGCACTCTAATAATAATATAGTATTATTTTAAATAGTAGTTAACGCCTAACCATTGTAATGGCGGGAATGAACAGAACTTACTACAAAATGATTATATATGTTTGTCAATTTTTTTACTTTTTACAATAAATGTTAGAGTATTAAAAATGCAAATGAATCCAATTTTAAGCGTAAACATTATAATATTCTTTAAAAGGTCGATTAACCGCGTTTTGATGGAGAACCTCTTTTAAATCCACTTTTTAACAATTTTATGTGTTATATTTGACAAAATAAAATTCTTCTTTAGAATCATGACATCAAAATTGACTTTGTGTAAATTTTTGGTATTTTTCCAAAAAAGTTCAATTTTTAATGAATAGTGAAAAATGTTGTATTTTAATTCAAAAACTCTTTTAATCTAATTTATTTATATGATTAGATTATCTTTTTAATTGGTTTTAAAGTGAAATTAGAATATATTTTCACCATTTAATCCAATAGTGGTCGTTGGAATTAATTTCACATTGAAATCGGAATTAAACTACTGTCAATCTTTTGATACATTTTGTTTCATAAAAACACACTATTTGTTTTGACAGCGGGAATTAATTATTAAATTAATTAATTCAACTTATATGTTTTGAATTTTGTCAAATAGACATAATTTTTTAATTCGGAATATCAAATATAGCTTAGGGTGAATTTTTGGAAATTTTCTGAGAAACATCAATTTTTGATGAATAGTGAAAACACTAAGTGGTACTTATAAAAACTGATTTTCCATTTAAAGGAAATTTAGTCATCTTTGTGTTTTGAATTTCAAAAATCGGACATACATGGTTGTCATTAAGAATTAAAATGTGGTTCAATGGGATTAAAATAATTTTTTGGTGAATAGTAAATTATTATGTTTTTAATCGCGATTAGAGGTAATTAGTGTAGTTTAAGGTAAGAATAATGTTTTAATAAAATGAAATGACCTAGACACATGTACTAACCTCATGGTATGAGTCATGGCCGACCAAGACAATCCATGGGTCAACTTGGGGACCCCATGGAGCCACTTTGGTTGGAAAATGACATAAATACCTTTTTATTTAATGTTAAAGTAAAAAATGACACAAACATGAGTTGTTCTACTAAAACAATTTTTACATGGAGTTATAAAAGTCAGATATTTGAATATAAATAGTAATTTGAAATATAAAATGATTTCCTAAATCATAGTATTTTTTTAATTTTTAGACATTAAATAAATTAAATTATTAATGACATCATGATGATGATGTGATGACCTCATTATTTAACGATTTAAATAAAATGGAAATATAATGTAAAATCTAAGACATACACATGTAAAAAACCTATTGGATGAGTGGATTTAGAACTCTTATCACCTTATCCTAGAAACACATCAATGTGTGACCATTAATATCCGAAACTCATTCTAAAATAATGTAACATTTCCTTACTTTCCAAGAGTGCCCCTCCTCTCTTCTGATAAAAGGCCCCCACCTCTACCTCCTTACCCGCACTTGAAAAGCATTTGTCTCAGCCAAAACCTACCCATTTTGTCTCTTCACATCCCTATCTAACCCTTTGAAGCCTAACTTTGGGCAGAAGTCTTCCCAAGGAAGCCTTTGAGCTCAAACCAAAGGGAGTTACCCGATTTTAAGGTAATGTCTTCACTTGTGTTCTTTTGTTTTATTTCTCTTATCCAACCAATAAACTCTTTTTATTCATTTATTTTGTGACAAATCCAGTATCTTCAATATAATATGTTGTTTTTATAAGATTTATTCACGCTACAATTACACACACCTTCGTCTAAGGTTTAAAGAACATTCTGTTTCTGTGGTTGGCGATTTTCTACCTCACGAAATGATGATTGTTCAATATTCATTTAACACCTTTAAAGGTGTCCATTATGATGTCACTGTATTTTATATATTATATATATGGTATTTATGTTTAATATATGATTATTTATTTTATATTTAAACCATACCTTTATTTTTTTCATGTTGTGTAAATGTGATAATTTCATATGAGGAAGTGTGGACTACCGCCCCCTCAAGTGATGTGATTCGTACATGGAATACATGGAACGTATAAAGAATGAAATTAATGAACATATGTGACCTATATAACATATATATTATACTAGAATTTTAATATATATATATATATATATATCATTTATTTTTAATTCCATTAATATGACAAAGAAAAAATGAAAGTAGCGTTCATCCGCACGTACGGCCTACCGTCTCCATGAATGGTGCTTTTCGTTTTTTGTCTCCAAATGATATGGAATAGTATAAAATGAATATGTAATGGATATATATGATATTTTAATCATTAATACTATTCTGGAAATTATTTACTTATAACTACATGGACAATCATTTTTTCAAACAAGTTCATTTTTGACTCATGTACCAAGCATCGGCAAAAACGTCTGATATGAACTAACATTATTAAACAATTATTATAACATTATAATATGTGATATGAACTGAATAATAATCTTTAAAGGAGGTACTTAGGAAATTATAAATTGACCAAAGTTTATTATTCAGGAATATAAAGAAACGAACAAGACAAGTTGGGCTTGAGGTAAGGGATCCTACTCCTCTCTTTCTTTTTAAGTACACTCTTTTATGTCATTCCTTTTAAGATCATCTTTCTTGTGATTGGGATGTTATTTTATATTACTCTTACTGTAATTTTTATGTTCATATGATGAGAGACCCTATTCTCTCTCATCAATCTGTTTTGAATGTTTTGAGTGGCGCTGTTAGGCTGCCGAATTTTTGTAAGAGATCTAACCTCTCTCTTTCTTTTTATGTGCTCTCCTTTATGTCACTTCTTTTAAGATCCTCTTTGTTATGATAGGGGATGTTCTTTTATATTCCACTTTTTGTAAATTTTATTTTAATATGATGAGAGACCCTATTTGATCTCATCAATCCATTTTTGGAAGTTTTAAGTGGCGTCGTTAGGCTGCCGAGTTTTCATAAGGGATTTTTCATCTCACTTTCATTCCTGTGAGATTTCTACTACATTTGCCACAATTTTCATTGAGTGGTGTATGTACTACCCATTATTTTACACATTGTGTAATATAATTTCATTTATGAGTATTTACATCAATGTTTTATTGTCCTTCTTTCACGGGGTGTATGTTTTGAAAGATACACATGTCTGTAAGGGATCCTTTCACCCTCCTCTTTTTAAAAGACTTATTTTGTTATGTCATTTAATTCACATAAAATAATGTTGGGATTTGTTCTTCTATATCCTTATTGATTTAAATTTTATGTCCAAGTGATTAGATACCGTTTTTATCTCTCATCAACTCATTTTCTGAATTTTGTAGTGATGTCGTTAGGCTGTCAAATTTTTGCTAGGGAACTTCTTAACCCAGTTTTGATTCTTTGGGATAAGCTTGTACTCCTTGAATATGTTGTTCTATGAATATGTGTGAATAAACTCTGATTTTTTTACACTTAATATCCACTTGTATTTGTTGTATTAGTTTTTCACACATAATTATGTAATTGATTTATCCTTAATCCAAGGATACCATCTTTGTATGGGACTTCGTCTCAATCTCCTTTCACTGAGGCATATTTTTTTATAAACAACCTTCTTTTATACGGTGTATAAACCCCTTTAACTTTTACTTTTATTCGAAATGAATCTTTTTTTATACAAAGAATTTTACTAAACGACAAAATGGAATGTTTTTGTCGTACGTATGCGGCGACAACGACTTCTCTGCCGCCGTGACCATTACTTGAGTTTAGGCTTCCACTACAAGCAATACCTTTTTTTAAAGAAAAATAAATAACATGTTTTAATTTTCTTTTATTTTGGTATTGAAAATGGTTTTCATAATTTTTTTATATCAATGTGTTTTATTGATATCTTGTGATTAAAATGTGGAAATGTTATGTTTCCTTTATGCATGTTTTATGTGATACGATTATGTTATGGTTCTTGGGCATTGTTATGAAGACAGGTGGTTACGTGATAAACTAAGTGCGGGTGAGCCCGATATAGCTCTCCAATGCATTGGGTAACGCGAAGGAGTGAAACTTTAAGGTGTCTCTGAAGAGATTTAGGGAATATACTGTGTTGGGTATTCCAAACGTAACCAAGAGGGTTACTCCCTACGTAAGAATGTTATGAATGCCTCAAGTTACCTTTTTTGTCTTATGATTCCTATGATTTATTCATTATTTGATGAGGTATGTTAAAGTGCCTATGTTTTATGTGTAAAGTATGATTTCATTCTTATGTATACATGTACTCATGTTTCCTTTCCATATTTTTATATCCCTTATTGAGCTTTTTATGCTCATCCCATGTTTTTGAAATGTTTTTCACATGTCAAGGAAAGGGTACATGATATGATGATAGTGTCAAGGAAGTTTCAAGAAAGAATCCATGTTTTATTTTAAATATTTTTCCATTGATGGAAAAAATGAATACTATCTTTTATGTAACCACTTTGGTTAAATGTGGAATGTAATGCAAGTTTTATGATCTAATTCTCTAAAACTCTAAACCTGAAAAGATCCTCAATGTGTAATCTTATAATAACTCAAGATTAAGTAAGGTTTAAGGATTGGGCCTTATAGTTGGTATCAATGGTTGGTTTAGATAACTTTAGAGGTAAGGGTATTCTCTAAGCACAAGTTACATTAACATAACGGTTAGGATTTCAGAAAGATTCCTAGGTTTAGATTAAGTGAATGAGTAAGTATATCTTAGTGTTTATCTTCCTCTTTAGTAAATGATGGTTTTGTTGATATACTCACACTAAACTCTCTGTTTTTAGTTAATGGATGGATCTAGTAGGCACCAAAGTGACAATAGGTTTGATGGAAACTGTGGTGGTTCTCTGATTAAGATACTAGATAAAATGGGGGATTCAATGAGGAAACTCATGGTTGTTCTAAACCAACTATCAAGGAGTCATGATCAACAACTTGAACCTTGTTATGATCTGTAATGCATCATGTAAGAGATGACCAATCGATGTTGAAGTTCAGGTAATAATTATAAAGGTAACCATTAGAGTTTATATGATCCTTATGTTTGAGGTGATTATCAGTTATTATATGTTATGATGGAAAATGAAAGGCATGAGATAAAGTTGATGTTAAAATATGTTATGATCATTTTTGAATATTTTATCTCTTTTTGGGGAATGTTTTGAGATTTATATTGTTTTGGAAAAATGACAACACGCAGTCCGTGTGACAACCCGTCACGTCGGACAAAGCTGCGGGAATCAAACCCACAACCAAAGTGTGACTGGTATTTATCGCCTACCACTGGACTACGTGATGTCCCTGGTTAGTTTGACTAATTATTTTTAGTTAGATGATTTTAGGACTCAAGAGTAAGTTTATTTTGGGTTATCTATGGAAATGATTAACCAATCATCGAGGATAAGTGATTAGGTTAATTACTTTTCAATATGGGAATTTAAGAGCAACAGATGTTATTTAGAGATAAAAGTTAATTTGTACCTTGGAAGACTATGTGACTAAATCCTTAAAATATTTGGGTTTCAATATTAGTTTGGTTTACTTTGAAGAATTTGATGGACAAATTGTTTATCGAATGGTCCTCATTGAACTTTGGGTTTTGTTGGACAAATTTTGGAGATTAAGAATAGATTTTCTTTTTATAAAGGGTTATCATTTTCTGGATTATCTGATCTTGTACTAACCTTTTTGGTTTCGGTTTTGGTTAAAGTCTAACGACATGGGATGTATATAGTTCTCTTTTGTGGATTAGGTGATTCTGTAGAAGTTTATTATAGTACTCTTAATGTGAACAAGTCTTCCTAAACACTCATCTTTTGGAGAAAATATGAGTTTGTGTAAGGAATCTAATAAAAGTTGAAAGTCAACATGATAAGTGATTATGTTTCCATATGAATAAATTCCTCAATAAAAAGTAACTTAAAACAAAAATGTTGTCTATTAACTTTTCCTACTGGGGAATCGAATACCGTTTAACCCATCACAATTTTGTGATTTTCTTGTGGTTAACTTTTTCCTAAACATTTTTTCTATCACTCTCCATCAGAACATTACCCTATGTTTTCTCCTCCATGTCCATGTTTTCATACATGGAATCCTAGTATGGGTTAACTCGGGTGACCTCTGTACTTATCTTTCTTTATTTTAAAGTGATTGTTTTACTGACTCTTGTTCCGATGTAGGATTTTCAATGAAGTTTCCAAGCCCAATTTTAAAAACCGCTAGGTCACAATTCCCAAAAGGGGGGAAGGATGTAAAACCCCAGGAAAATAAAGAATATGACATTTTTATATTTATCCAAACTTCTGAATGAAATATTAATATTACTTTAAAGGGGATGCTATGCTTGAGGGCGTACCCAACACGCAACAACGAGTTTCTTGGTAATCTTACGTTGCACTCTAATAATAAAATAATATTATTTTAAATAGTTGTTAACGCCTAGCCGTTGTAATGGCGGGAATGAACAGAACTAACTACAAAATGATTATATATGTTTGTCAAATATTTTTTACTTTTTACAATAAATGTTAGTTGATTAAAAATGAAAATGAATCCAATTTTAAGCGTAAACATTCTAATATTCTTTAAAAGGTCGATTAACCTCCTTTTGATAGAGATCCTCTTTTAAATCCACCTTTTGACAATTTTATGTGTAATATATGACAAAATAAAATTCTTCTTTAGAATCGGGACATCAAAATTTACTTTGTGTAATTTTTTGGTATTTTTCCGAAAAAGCTCAATTTTTAATGAATAGTGAAAAATGTTGTATTTTAATTCAAAACCTCTTTTAATATAATTTATTTATATGATTAGATTATATTTTGAATTGGTTTTAATGTTAAATTAGAATATATTTTCACCATTTAATCCAATAGTGGTCATTGGAATTAATTTCACTTTGAAATCAGACTTAAACTAGTGTCAATATTTTAATACATTTTGTTTCATAAAAACACGCTATTTGTTTTGACAGTGGAAATTAATTATTAAATTAATTAATGAAACTTATATGTTTTTAATTTTGTAAAATAGACATCATTTTTGAATTCAGAGTATCAAATATAGCTTAGGGTGAATTTTTTGAAATTTTCTGAAAAACTTCAATTTTTGATGAATAGTGAAACCACTAAGTGGTACTTATAAAAACTGATTTTCCGTTTAAATGGAATTTTTTCATCTTTTTGTTTTCAATATCAAAAATCTGACATACATGATTGTCATTAATAAGTAAAATGTGGGTCAATGGGATTAAAATAATTTTTTGGTGAATAGTAACTTATTAAGTTTTTAATCGCGATTAGAGGTAATTAGTGTAGTTTAAGGTAAGAATAATGTTTTAAAGAAATGAAATGACCTAGAAACATGTACTACCCTCATTGTATGAGTCATGGAATACCAAGACAATCCATGGGTCAACTTGGTGACCCCATGGAGCCACTTTGTTTGGAAAATGACATAAATACCTTTTTATTTAATGTTAAAGTAAAAATGACACACACATGAGTTGTTTTACTAAAACAATATTTACATGGGGTTATACAAGTCAGATATTGGAATATAAATATTAATTGGAAATAGAAAAAGATTTCCTACATCATAGTATTTTTTTATAATTTTTAGACATTAAATAAATTAAATTATTTATGACATCATGATGATGCAACGATGACCTCATTATTTAACGATTTAAAAAAATGGAACGATAATGTAAAATATAAGACCTAAACATGTAAAAAACCTATTGGATGGGTGGATTTATAACTTTTATCATCTTATCCTAGAAACACATCAATGTGGGACCATTAATATCCGAAACTCATTCTAAAATAATGTAACATTTCCTTACTTTCCAAGAGTGCCCCTCCTCTCCTCTTATAAAAGGACCCCACCTCTACCTCCATAGCCACACTTCCAAAGCCTTTGTCTCGGCCAATCCCTGCCCATTTTGTCTCTTCACACCCCTCTATAACTCTTTGAATCCTCAATTTGGGCAGAATTCTTCCCAAGGAAGCCTTTGAGCTCAACCCAAAGGGAGTTACCCGATTTTAAGGTAATGTCTTCACTTGTGTTCTTTTGTTTTATTTTGTTTCTGCAACCCCCTAAACTATTTTTATTCATTTATTTTGTAACAAAAACAGTATCCAAAATATAATAGGATGTTTTTATAAGATTTATTATTTCTACACATACACACACATTCGTGTAATGGTTAAAGAACATACTGTTTCTGTGGTTTACGATTTTCTGCCTCACAAAATGATGATTGTTCAATATTCTTTTAACATCTTTAAAGATGGCCATTATGATGTCACTATATTTTATATATAATATATATGGTATTTATGTTTACTATATGCTTCTTTATTTTATATTTAAACCATAACATTATTCTTTTCATGTTTTGTAAATGCGATAATTTCATATGAGGAAGTGTGGACTACCACCCCCTCAAGTGATGTGATTCGTACATGCAATACATGGAATGTATAAAGAATAAAATTAATGAACATATGTGACCTATATAACATATATATTATACTGGAATTATAATATATATATATATATATATATATCATTTATTTTTAATTCCGTTAATATGACAAAGAAAAAATGAAAGTAGCGTTCATGCGTACGTACGACCTACCGTCTCCATAAACGGTGCTTTTTGTTTTTTATCTCCAAATGATATGGAATAGTATAAAATGAATATGTACTGGATATATATGATATTTTAATCATTAATAGTATTCTGGAAATTATTTACTTATAACTACATGGACAATCATTTTTTCAAACAAGTTCATTTTTGACTCATGTACCAAACATCGGCAAAAACGTCTGATATGAACTAACATTACTAAACAATTAATATAACATTATAATATGTGATATGAACTGAATAATAATCTTTAAAGGAGGTCCTTAGTCAATTATAAATTGACCAATGTTTATTATTCAGGAATATAAAGAAAAGAACAAGACAAGTTGGACTTGAGGAAAGGGATCCTACTCCTCTTTTTCTTTTTAAGTACACTCTTTTATGTCATTCCTTTTAAGATCATATTTCTTGTGATTGGGATGTTCTTTTATATTAATCATTTTGTAATTTTTATGTTCAAATGATTAGAGACCCTATTCTCTCTCATAAATACATTTTGGAAGTTTTGAGTGGCGCCGTTAGGCTGCCGAATTTTCGTAAGAGATCTAACCTCTCTCTTTCTTTTTAAGTACTCTCCTTTATGTCACTTATTTTAAGCTCCTATTTGTTATCATGGGGGATGTTATTTTATATTCCTATTTATGTACATTTAATTTTAATATGACGAGAGACCCTATTTGATCTCATCAATCCATTTTTGGAAGTTTTAAGTGGTGCCGTTAGGCTACCGAGTTTTCATAAGGGACTTTTCATCTCACTTTTATTCCCGATAGATTTATGCTACATTTGCCACAATTTCCTTTGAGTGGTGTATGTAAGGCCCATTATCTTACTCATTGAGTAATATACGTTCATTTATGAGTATTTACATCAATGTTGTGTTGTCCTTCTTTCACGGGGTGTATGTTTCGAAAGATACCCATGTCTGTAAGGGAACCTTTCACCCTCCTCTTTTTAAAAGACTTCTTTTGTTATGTCTTTTAATTCACATAACAATATGTTGGGATATGTTCTTATATATCCTTATTGATTTAAATTTTATGTCCAAGTGATGAGATACCCTTTTTATCTCTCATAAACTCATTTTTTGAATTTTGTAGTGATGCCGTTAGGCTGTCAAATTTTTGCAAGGGAACTTCTTAACCTAATTTTGCTTCTTTGGGATGAGCTCGTACTCCTTGAATATGTTGTTCTATGAATATGTGTGAATAACCTCTAATTTTTTTACATTTAATATCCACTTATATTTGGTGTATTATTTTGTCACACATAATTATGTAATTGATTTATTCTTAATCTAAGGATACCGTCTTTGTATGGGACTTCGTCTCAATATCTTTTCATTGAGGCATATTTTGTTTTATACACAACCTTCTTTTATACGGTGTATAAACCCCTTTGAGTTTTATGTTTATCTGGATGGAATCTTTTTTATACAAAGAATTTTACTAAATGAGAAAAGGGAATGTTTTTGTCGTACGTATGCGGGGACAACGACTTCTCCGCCACCGTGACCATTATTTGAGTTTCGGCTTCTTCTACAAGCAATACCTTTTTTTAAAAGAAAAATAAATACCATGTTTTAATTTTCTTTTATTTTGGTATTGAAAATGGTTTTCATAATATTTTTATATCAATGTTTTTTATTGATATCTTGTTATGGAAATGTGGTAATGTTATGTTTCCTTTATGCATGTTTTATGTGATACGATTTTGTTATGGTTCTTGGGCATTGTTATGAAGACGAGTGGTTCCATGATAAACTAAGGGAGGGGGAGACCGATATAGCTCTCCAATGAATTAGGTAACACGAAGGGTTGAAACAATAAGGTTTCTATAAATAGATTTAGGGAATATACTGTGGTGGGTATTCCAAATGTAACCAAGAGGGTTACTCCCTACGTAAGAATGTTATGAATGCCTCATTTTTCCTTTTATGACTTATGATTCCTATGATTTTTTCATGATTTGATGAGGTATGATAAACTGCCTTTGTTTTATGGGTAAAGTAAGATTTCATTCTTATGTATACATGTACTAATGTTTCCTTTCCATATTTTTATATCCCTTACTGAGCTTTTTATGATCATACAAGGTTTTTGAAATGTTTTTCCCAGGTCAAGGGAAGGGTACATGATATGATGATAGTGTCAAGGAAGTGTCAATAAAAAATCCATGTTTTATTTTAAATATGTTTCCATTGATGGGAAAAATGAATACTATCTTTTATGTAACCACTTTGTTTAAATGTGGAATGTAATGCAAGTTTTATGATCTAATTCTCTAAAACTCTAAACCTGAAAATATCCTCAATGTGTAATCTTATAATAACTCAATATTATGTAAGGTTTAAGGCTGGGGCCTTATATTTATATCTATACATTATTAACATTTATATATTTTTTCCATGATATATGTAGTTTTGATTAGAAATAGAACATTTCTATCACATATTTGCTGACATATCCATTCTCCATTTGTTATGTTATACTAACCAAGATAAATGAATAAATTATATTTTATTCATCCAAAAAGATGATCGTATCATACTTAACTCAATGAATTATTGTAATACACTTAAATTATTTTACTCAATCAATGTATAATATGTCATACCAATCATATAAGGCAAAAAAATGTCATCTTAGTTAAGTGAAACCCCAAACTATATTTAGTAACATACCAAATAACACCCTAATTTTACATCTATATGTTTATTATAATAATGGTTTAAAATTATGAATATTAAAAATTAGTGTACAGTGTTAACCCAAAGTATAAGGAATTAATATGAATCAAGTACTCAAATAATACCAAATACATTATTAATAGAATCTAATATAGTGTACTCAATTGAGTCAGTCAATACTATAAGTTATATTTTTGTATCATGATTAAATGTTATTACTTCTATATGGTCCCAAAATATCACAAACCATAACAAATAATCACAACAAATTTATTTCCATAAATATAATTATTCATTGAAAATGTAGATATTTAACGATGAAGGGTAATTTATCATTCATCTATCTTGTTATAAATAAAACACTTATAAATAAAAGATATCATTGAAAATAATTTGGTATAAAATCATTAAAAGTTCATATATACCTATGAGTATCCATCATATGAATATGATTTTAGATATACGATCAATACCATATATATTAGGACTAATCCAATAATATGATAACATATATAGAATGTAATTGTATCAAGTTATTTTTTGTTTTATAATTATTTTCCAATAACATGATATATCGAAATAAAACAGCATATTTAAGGTTATTTTATCAACAAAACACCATATACCACAATAGATCCACCCAATAAATTATTTTTCAATTTATCCCACCATAAAATTTAATTAAAATGAATATATGAATAATTTATTAAGAATTTAATAATTTTAATCAATTTTTTTATAATAATACGATCATAGTCCAAAAGGATATTATATAATTATTATGGTAATACCAAAATACCAACTAGCAGAAGAGATTGGCTTGAGATAACATCACAACTGAGTGGCCGAGTGGTCTATTTTTTGGAAGGAACTTGTGATTTAACTAATATTTTCCATTTCAATTTATTTTAAATATATTAATCCCTAATTATTTTTCATATGAATTGAAACTGAATCATTCAATGTTTTTAGGGATGTTTTTGAGTTATCAAAAAAATCTCATAATTCACGATTTTAATTATATTTTATCATTTCACTATTTCTACAACAAAACAATCTAAATATATTCAAAATAAAAAATTTATTATTTTATGATTATATTCTTTTTCAAATTAATTTTAATAAACTGAAATGTGTTTGAAACCGTACCATATGTGATTGAAATGTACAATGAAAATATGAAAATTTTTGGGTAGAAATAATTGACTAAAATATATTGAATGGGGTTTAACAAATTAAATAAAACTCAAAAAATAAGTTATTTTAGTATTTAATGAATGTTTATTCAAAGTTTCATATATCAGTAAAAAATAATGGAAGAATTCATATATTAATATCATTTTTTGATGCGTGTAATTTGAGGGAAAAGAAATGGAATCCATGCAGGGGTAGTGTGCACCCATGTAGCCCAAAAAGAAGACATATCCTGGATTGCTGATTTCCACATTACCCTCACCCAATTTTGGAAATCACATCATCTAAACAATTTATGGTCTGAGAGATATAAAACAACATATCATGAATTTTATGTCCTAAAATGGTATGATGATTGTTCTAAGAGATCATTAACAGGAGACCAAACAAAGATAGTTTTTATATACTTAAATAGGTTTATTAATCTTTTGGTACAACAGACTTCTTGAAGGATATATTTTGGGATGGGAATACCTTCTTCATAAATTCCTTTTTCATTTGGGTACCATGTTATGAAAAATAAAAAATTTCATCCACAAAAATTTCAAACAATGTTAAAATGAGAGTTTTAATAACATAATCAATATATGGATAATTTTATCTTTTTCACATAGTATCCCTCTCTCATATGATATATTTCTAGATATGTATGATGCAAAAAATTAGGATGAGCTAAAACACCTTTAATCATGATGATGTTTCTTAGTGGATTATGTGTGTTCATAGAGATGGAACATTTCCTAGAAGATTCCATTCTATGGCCCTGAGAAAAATTTTATTACATGCACACATCACACGAAAAAGGGTTTGGAAAATTAGATTCTTTAAATTTAACACTAAAACACATAGCAATACCTTTTCATGCACTCAAGTATGTCTCGAATCATCCTACACCTCCAACCAAATATCACCAATAACAAATTTATATTCGAAGAGAAGAAAAAAATATATTATTAACACTTGTAGTTATAGTAATGGTAGAATAAATCATTTTGATTAAAAAATGAGTAGGCCCTTAGTTATTACATTATATCTGTAGAAAATGACTTACTCAACCTACCCAATCCTTGGAAAGAGAATGAGGTTATCCTCAATAATCATCATAACTTCATCCCTTTTCATAAGTGCTCAGTTTATTCCATATAAGAATATTTTTCCAAAAAATATTTCATCTAGATCATAGATTATTTTTTATATGACATAAAATACTAGTCCCCAACAAAAGTGAAATATGTAACCATTAAACCACTAGAAGAAGTGGGTGATAGAAAATAATATCTAACTAGGCATAGATGAGAGTTTGATTGCTAGATGAATGGAAATATTGTTTAAAGTTACTATTCCAATCTAAGGAAATATCATTCCATAAAAAGAATGATCCTGGTACTGAGTGATGAATTATGAAATACACTTTCTACTGGTCGAAATAATCATCATACACATGAAAATACACAATAAAAAGTGTCACATTCAGCTCCAACACATGTTATAACTCTTACATAATTATTTCCATAGAAATAATGGGAAAGATAATGACCAAAAAAATGGAACCCTCATTGAATGAAGCGATAATTTTTTATTATATTTTATTATTTATGTTAACATATCCCTTATCTAATATTGAATATTTTTCTGAGTACATGTTACCCATACTAGAAAGGGGAGTTGGAGGATGAGGACTTCAAGAACATGGATTCAAGGGATGACACAGGTGAGGAAAAATATAATATTTTAATCAAAACCCCTTGTAGTAAATATATCCTAATTATACCCATTAGATAGAACTCTGTAAATCTAAATATAAGCATGGATATACCTTATATCCCATCAGAAGGTGTTCAAACATAGTTTTTTCCATGATTTAATGGTATGGGTGCACTTGTCTGATCATCCCTAAAAAAGGGGTAGGCATTCATGACCCTTTCCACTTGAATTAGATTCTGTTTTTACATCTTCTAGGGTAGAGGGTTATCCACCATAAACAACTTAACTCCAAATCCACTATATAGATATAAACCGCACCTTGGGAGGAACTTATATCTACTAATGAAATAAGAAATTTAAAAGAAGTTGATAGTTGATACAGCCAATCTCACAATATTTTCACTCTACATCTTTTAAAATATTCTTATAGGTACTCATCAAGTACCTTCAAACCCCAGAAGAGTTTGAGATAAATATCACTATAGATGATGCTTACTGAGAGGAGACTATGATAATAGAATTCCACATCCCTATCTCATTCCAAAAATTGAAACTGGAAAGAAGTTGTCTGGGGACATTTCATCCCTATATATGTTTCAATAAATAATGAAAATTTCAACATTAGAAATGATTTAGATGAAAATGGTTCTGTGAACATCCTCCTCCTGATTGAAAATGTCAAATGTTTTGTATATATATAGGGATACATATATATGAAAAAACTAACCACTAAAGGGTAATATAAGAGTAAGGAAATCCCTATTGGGAATATCAAGACCATTGAATTTTTTTGTTATCTCTAATATAATTATGAGTTCATGGTTATCTATCTGGATAAAATATATAGTATCCTTCTAATATGACCTTTTTTTTCAGAACCATGTCACTGTACCTTAAACATTTCACCAATGTTTGAAATACCCCATCAATGATATATTCAACATACTAAATGGTGATAGTTATTCCATAATGTCCCTTAATGACATATATGTTGGGATAGGTTTTTATATGAATTGAGAAAAAAAATCAATAGTTGGTTATGATATTCATGTTCTTGCACCCAATTTCTTGGTGACTGCCCCTATGAATCCTTGGAGCATGCCCGACGATGAGTATTTGCTACCGATAATCCCGACTGAGGAAATAGATTCAATCATTATAATGTATCATGAACCATAAAATTAATTTTATATTGTCAATGTGGAATATGTTGGGTTAGCTAAAAGGGATTCATCAAAACGATATTAGGCTAATTCTCTATCAAGATAAGATAATTCTTTTAGGCCATCAGAAAAAAGGGATTATTTACCTAAGAATTTAACTATATATCATGAATTCCAACTACCTCATACCCTCAATCATCGAATAAAAGAACACAAATATACCCAAAATATATATTTTTTGAATCTAGTAGTACAATGTGAAAACATCCCTTTATATATCCTCCCTTAACATTAAATGGATAGAGATTCCCTTGAATTAACCATTAGGTATGAAAATTCCTCCAAAGACTCAGAGTGATGACCATAGGATCTCCCCTATCGCATTTGAGGAATGATTCTTCACCACTATAGATGGGTTTAAGCTTGCGAACCTTGTAAAATTTGAAGAACCATTTTCTATATTGATTACTTCCTCCATGCATCTCATGGTAAGTGAGACTTATATTGAAATTATAATCTATCATCAATACGTTTTATTGTTGAATTTGATATATATTCGTGGTATGAAATCCAATGGGGCTACACATAACCCAGTATTACCCAATAATAACTAAAGTATCAAGAATGTATTTAGGGGCCTGATCCCATCATATGACACAAATGTATAATATGATATTCAAAATTTAATCAAATACAACATTTTATAGAAGTGTAATACCCAATTGGTTCCCAAATATCATACTCATTAAGAAAAGTAATGAGACGACCTAGGACTGTATTGATTTCTGAGAACATAATCGACACTACCTATATGATGATTTCCTTATGTTAATCATTGAACTTTTTATTGATGAAAATGTTGGATTCCAATCACTTTCATTCAGGGATAGATATTCAATGTATAATTAGTTAAAATGTTCCCCAGAAGATGATCAAGCCACCACCTTCATAGCACATTAGGGACTCATTTTGTATTAGTTAATGCCCATTTGGATTAATGAATATTAGGTTTACTTATGTGACACCCCCAGAATTGGAGATTTTTTATTCAAATTAATTTACTCTTTTAGTATTTTTCATCAAATGAAATACTAAATATATCATTCGTATATATAAAAGCACTTCGTTTAGTTAATGTTATAAAAAACATCATATTAATAATACACCACACAAAACATATATATTAGCTTTCAATACACAAACCACTATATTTTTGATAAATGACACACTATATCGAGTCCCTTTGTGAGCTTGTGTAGTACACATAGCTGTATTATACCAAACTACAATATTCTATTAATATTATTATAGCTACCACCTAGCCCTTGGAATAGAAGTCATGAAAAATAATAAATAAATTTTAAAAATATGATTTATACATGTATATAAAATAAATCATTTTGTTATAAAATATTTTAAGTGAATGAAAGAAATACTTCCATATAAATAACCTAGTTTTGTAAGAAAATATTTATTCTATGTACAATAAGAATTTTATCTCAATAAATTAGAAAACACATTAAATTAATTTTTGCAATAAAATATAAATTTTTGATGCTGAATAAATATTTTTGGAACTCATTCAATATATTTTATTGGTATAAGATTAGAATAAATCCAATTTTAAGAATAAAAAGATTAATTCTTATCTTAACCATGTTCTCAGTCACTATCCATAAAAACATGATAGTTAGACGTCTCTTCAATGTCCATATTTTCGATTACAACATATATTCTTTTATGTGGTATCCTTGTTATTTGTTATAATGGGTAACTGTTTTGTTTCCCACGTCCCCTTTTTAATGGAACTGTTATTAATCATTTTTACAATGTATGTTTCTACGAATATAACATTCAAGTGTTTATCTATTAAAAATCTCGATGAATTTCAAGGGAGAGAATAAATTTTTGAGTCGAGAATGTAACACCTCGAGATTTTTTGAATTGTTTTATTAAAAATTCATTTATTGTTTTAATATTTACTCTTTCATGAAACACTGAATATTTACTTGTAATTATATAATCCCTTAGTTGTTATTTCATTATATGTAAAAAGAATTTATTCTTGAACCAAAAAAATTAAATTTTGTTGAAGTACACACAACACATTTTTTTTCTTTTTTTACACACAATACCAAGTCACTTTGATATCCTTCACAACATGCAAGTCGATGTTTTATTGAACTACAATATGTATTAAAAATATTAATTAAATATTTTTATATCTACCACTTACCCATTGGATTGGATGACATAAAATAGATTAACTAAATTATAAAAATAATATTTATACAAATATAAAAAATAAATCCTTTGGTTATAAATTAGTAGAAGTGAATGAGTGAATAATTTGAAACTAAAGAAATTAATTTTCTATAAATACTATTTTTCTACTTAAAAACCTAATTTTAAATTACGAATTTCATAAAATAATTTGATTAATGTTTAAATTTTTTTATCTATCTAAACAATATATTTTATACTCTTCCAATATATTTTATTGGAATTAGACAAGCATAAATAAAATTTTTGGAATAATAATTTATAATTTTTTAAAAACTAATTTTACTACCTTTAAAAGGAGAACCCATTTCAAATATAATTTTTTACATATTTATATATATTAAATATAAAAATAAAATTCATTTTTAAATCTAGATATCAAAGTATACTTTAGGTAAATTTTCGGTATTTTTGTGAGACGTTTCATTTTTTGATGGATAATGAAAAACATTGAATTTTAATTCCAAACATCTTTTTAATATAATTTATTTATATAGAAAATATATTTTTTAATTTGGATTTAAATCTTATTTAGATCAATCCTAAATAAATTTTTCTAATTTAGATCAATTGAATAAATTTCACATATAAAGTTGATATAAAAACAGTTCAATATTTCGATCATTTTTACATTAAAAAGCCTCTATTTAATCTCGTATGTGGAATTATAATTGAAAATAATATCATCCACTTATGTGATAACAATTTGTTAAAATGGCTTCCATATTTTTAATCACCATAATTTTTAGTATCTAACATAGTAAACATATTTTTATGAAAAAATATTATTAAAAGTGATTAAAATTAGTGACAATGTTTTTGAGAAAATAAGCTTAACTATTGAAAAAACTAAAACATAAGTGCCAAAATTACCTTTAAAAATTTAAAAAATTAATTGGGTGGAAATAATTTACCCATATAATCCATTACATATAATGTTTACCATATTTGGATCCACATTTCAGTGTTGAAATATCATTGGAATTATCTTTTAAAAATTTATAAGAATAAAACTCTCCCGCCATTATAAAAAGAAACCCCACATTAATTTATTAATTCTTATAAAGACTTTTTTCTCATAAATTTTTTTTATAAATATCTAAAATAAATCTAAAAATTTATCTTAGAACATAAAAATTTCACATAAATTCATTCATAGAATCCCTTTGGTGAAAACCAAATGGAGTAACCTTAAAAAGAATTATCGTTAATTTTCATGTTCCTTTATTTATATTTTAATTATACACCGATAAAATATTCTTATTCCATAAATAAAAAATAACTAAATTATACTAAATATATGGTTATTTTGTTAATATAATTTTTCATTCTATACTTACACACACTTCTATCTAATGGGTAAGGAACATGTTGTTCTTGTGTACGTAAAACTACTGCCTCACAAACCAATGTTGTTCGTTTTTGATTTACTACCTCTAATGGGTTTGAATTGTGATGAAAAATATGTTATTATATTAAATATAAGATATTTATTGTGTATATATATTCTTCTAGAATTATTATACAACACATACATTTATTATATCCATTTTTTGTAAATATGATAGCTTCATTTTTGGACGTGTGGACTAAAACCTCTTCAAAACGACGTGATTCATTAACACTCTATATGGAAGGTATCAGGGATGTGATTAGTAAAATTATATTATATATAAGAAATGATAATTCTAATTTATTTATATTATATACATATATAAATATATTTCCATTATATTATTTCTTTTAATATGACAATTAAACGAATACATCGTTCATTAGTACTTATGACCTACCATCTCCATGAACGGAATATTGCATTTACTAGTTATATATTTTTTATATTATTTAAAATATTTATATAGTGAATATATTTAGAAATTTTATAATTTATTAAATTCCTTATATAATAAAATATTGATCTATGTAAGGGGATCCTAGATAATATTTCAAAAAATATATGTAAAACAAAGCTAATATTATCCAAAGCATAAAATTATCATGGAATTGTGAATAAATAAGTATTATAATGTTATAATAAAATAAAATAAGGAATTAGATATACGAACATGGTTTTTAGTTGATTCGTAATAAAATTACTTTTATTATATAAGTGGATTGTATGAGTATTATGAGACTAAAGACAAAAGGTAAGGGTTTCCTCACATCACTTTTTATATCAATGAGATACAATTCACATTCACCACTCATTTATATTATGTGGTTTATATAAAACGTATGAATTTATTATATGATTATTATAAATAAATTATTTACATATCCATTTTATTATATATATTTTTTTGTGGATTAGGTTAAAAATGTCACTAAACTGGTAAAGTAGTTTTGTCTCAATTTTCCTTTATTGAGAAACATGACATGATATCCACCTATATTCTTCTATGAGGTGTATAAACTCTTATTTGACATGATATATAATAAATATCATTATTTCCATGATATATAATGCTTCATGTAATTTCCTTTTTTACATGGGGAGTATTATTCAATAAAACCATGTGGTAAGAGTATTTTGAATCAACTTCATGTTTTATAAAGATTGTTTATAATTATTAACCCAGATGGTGAAATATAAGGATCCATATCCCAAAAAATTTCATTAACTTTATTATCCTCTTGTAATTTATTATATCTTAATGTATTGTAATCATTTCCAATATTTTTTACATAATATAATTATGAATTTTTTTTAATAAAAATTATCTCTTTCCACTTTTCGGTAAGAAATCAATTTATTTCAAATACCATATTGTGAAAAATGTTATGAAATGATTTTATAATTATATATAAAGAAATTTGTTAATGGAAAATTATATCAATTTTTTATTAGTATTCAATTATATTTTCAATTAAAATGTTATTCAATCATGTTTTCTTGTTTGCTAAATTTATTTTTAATTAAACCATTTTCCAAAAGGATATATGTTTTAAGAAGAATTTTTTGAATAATAAAGGATATATTTTTTAAGAAATGTTTTTAATAGATATTTAAAAATTATTTTACATCTATAATGACATCTGTTGTTGTTACTCATTCTTTTCTTGGAATATGATCCAATGATTGCATTCATATTCTTTCTTAGAATGGATTATGATTGTATAACATTCTGTTTTTGAATCCCATTTATATTTCATGGGTTATATATCAATGAAACATATTTCTCATTTAGGGGTTATATTCTCAAGAATCATGTTTCCTTTTATAAGTTATTCCTTGGTGTCATGTTTATGAATCCTATCTCTTTTTACATGGGTTATGATACGATTACATGTTTATGATACCTATTTAATTCATTGGGTTATGATATGAATTTTTATTTCCATGCATAACAGGTATGTGTGGTTTAATTAAGAGATTTTTGAGACCTATATCTCCCTCCAATATATTGCATAATGATTTATATCTCATGATATTGACATGACTAGATTTGGGAGTGAACTCTCTTTAATAAAGTATTTTTTTTCTAAAATGGTCTTTTGAGTGAACCTTGACTACTAAAAATCTCATGAATGTGATCCAAAATTACAAAGATGGTTTTGGGAGTAAACACATATAGCTATGACATGCTTTCATGAAATTCCGTGAAAATTATATAAATTATTGTTACATGATTATGTAACTTCTACAATTCCATTTTGTATTCTTATGTTATGCTTTCATTGATTATGATATTGATTCCATTATGATTCTTGTCTTATGATATGATATTATTTATTAATTAGGTCATGTATATTATCTCAAATATGAAATTTATGATCTTCAAATTTTATTTTCATGTTCTCATACATTTATTCTCATGTTATGGTTATGTATCTCTTTTAAATACCCCTATCAAGAATTTGAGCTCACACATTTCTTATGATTCCATTACAATGGTTATAAAGAAAATTTTTAAGTATATGTAATAAATGGGCTGTTTTTTGTGGGAATCATTGAATATATTTCACCGATTTAGAATTTTTTTAATATGATTCCAAAAAAAACTAAACTAATATGGTCCTGAAAAAATTATTATTGGAATTTTATGAATATTCATATAAATGGATTAATATCCATGTACATTAAGTCGGGTACAATATAGCTTTCCAAATCCCATGAATACAAATTTTATTCCCTTTATAGTAAGAATAAGGGAATATTATGTCTATGACATTTTAATCAATTATACGAAACAATGTGATCCCCACATGAATCATCACATTGTATCTAGTATGTTATAGAAAAATAGTTGGAATTTGAACCCTATTAATTTTTCACTCTATGTAACATCAGGAAAATTAAATAGCATTAAGGTATCCCACTATTTCATTATGGTTGATAAATAAAAGGCTTGTGAAATCTAACATTTTTCACCCCCTTAGAATCATAAAAAACTGAGGAGACTCAAAAGGAAACTTACCTATGTTCAAAATTTCATTGATAATATATTTGGGAAATTGCTACCATCAACCATGTTAGTATATATGGGAGTCACCTACCAATGGGATTAGTATGTTAGAGAAGCCTTTGAGAGGATCATGTTGTACTTAATGCACTGATAACTCATGTTTCCATTTATTAAAGGAATGTTGGTCATCATATATGTGGAAACCAGAGGACAAATACTTAGTGATTTTCTCACATTGAAAAATTATGTGTGTAATGAAAATATCCAATAATACCTCATTCAAATGATTCATTGTAACATGAAACAATACTATGAAATCGAGAATAAATTACTCACAATGATATTCTTTGTGAAAAATATGAGACATTTCTTGAAGCATCACAATTTTCAATTGGTATATCCTATTTACTTGATCATGTACATATATAACCACAATATATTCCCTGGGCATCAAGAGCGAAGTATTTTAACCTCTTATCCTATACATCATAGGATTGATTGAAGAATTCTAATTTGAAATTACATTATAACATGTACCTTGATTAAAAAATACCCATAAATATGAATAGGATTATAAAGACATATTTTAATCTTACCCCAATTAAGGGGTAGTGGATTTCTCATCACACACTCGAGGATAGTCTCATTAGCCATCACACGTGACACCGTGTAATTCAATTAGGTGAACAATACCCTAGATCATTATAAACTAATATCCACCCATGAAGGTAAAATAGTCATAGAAAATTACCTCTAAAATGTAATCCTCATGTTAGATTGATCAAAAAAATAATATACTAGATGGAGAGTATTTAAATTTAACCATCAAGATGGAAAAAATTGGATAAACCATCTAAAAATGAGGGTTTGATGGAAAAATCATAATATTTATAGTGTAAGAATATATTCCCACCATCAAGAAATAATTCCATGCATAATTATTTGGTGATCATCATTCTGGGACCAAACTCTCCCAATAAATTAGCCGGATTGGTTAATGCCTTAAAAGAATTATATTGTACTTTGTAGAGTTAACCATGAAAGATCAACCACTAAAAAATCATTCAAAATTCATCCAACATCCCATTGAGTTATTGAATAATGAAAACATTTACATCTATATAGTGTATAGGGAATATATACTGTTGGTCTATATCCCCCAGTCATAGCTAAATAGCTAAAGTACATCCATACCACTACAGAAGTGTAATCCCATTTGGATAAAGGTATAACCCTTAAGGATATCATGGGGAATTTTTTTATCAAATACATGAATCCAATATCAACACCAGAATTGGTTTCCATCACATTATATTTATGTAAAACGACACTATCCTTGGTTATATTAATTTAAATAAATTGTAAAAAGAATAAATAATCAAATACAACCATTTTTTCTCACAATCACCTAGTAGAAATAGGGAAAACAAAGGCCCTAAATAAGTATCAATAAAAAAATATAGAAAATGGTGGATAGGGAAAATATTTCATGACCTTAATGGTACATCATATGGTATGAGCCTAATATACCACCACGTTCAGTATAACAAAAAGGACTCAACATTCATTAGTTAAATGGATTGAAGATGTGTTTCTTATATATGCCTAATTACCCTATATCCAATTATCAATATATAGAAATATTCACAATAAAGGTAAATTTCAAAATTCACTAGAAAAGTTTTAATCAGTCAATGATAAATGGTTTCATACATATCACAACCTCAATGTTCAACATAATAAGACCACATGAGCCTTTAATAAAAAGGTTCACCTATGCTCATACCTTCATGGATAACTAGTATTGGATCTCATAACATGAAGGATAGCAAGAATGAAACCCTAAAATATTTAACCCAAGTGGTATTGGCCTTAAATAATTCATAAGGTATATCTCTGTAGAGATTTCTCATTAGACACAGTAAATGGGGAACAAATTATGGATCCCCCTAATACAAGTTTATTCAAGAAGTACTTTGTCTAGCTACCATCAAGCATCATAAGTCCTAAAAACAAGTAATTAAAATATACAACATCCCAAGTCCTTATAGATTAGTTTTATGCAACACAACATCGTTTGACCTAGATATAAGACTATAAACTAAATTACATCCCATGTTTGGGAAGCAAGACATTAAACTGCATAGCATCCATTGTCCTAGAAGTAAGATCATTAAAATCCAGAACATTCTATGCCCTAATAAATTAATTTAACCAAAATATCATCCCATGTCCTTGTAGTAATACATTAAACTTCAAAACATCCTGTTTTATTTAATTAATCAATTTTAATTCATGATATACTATGTCCTTGAAGAAAGACATTTAACTGAACAAAATCTCATGTCATAGTACAACAGAATTTAACTTCCCAACATCCTATGACCTAGATGCAAGACTGTAAACTGAAAAACATATAATTTTCGGGTAATGAGACACTAAACTACATTGTATCCCATGTCCTGAAAGAAATACATTAATATTTATAATATCCAATATCCTATAAGAAATAATTTAAAAAAAAAGTCCTAAATAAAAGAACCATGTCTTTCAGATGAATAGAATATTTCATTCCCATCACCGACCATTAAACAACCTAGAATACTACCTTACATCATAGGAAATTTCCCCATTAAATAACTATGTGTGTATTGAGTTATGCTATCACACAATAACAGTGACACCCATATTCAAAATCATTGGTCAAGCCACATTATCAACGTAAAAAATAACCACATCTATTTATGGGTAAAATCTTCAAGGAGAGTTTCTCCATTATTAAAATATATTTGGATTAAATTATACATTTAGAAGATAAATATTGACACATTGATCCCAAATACTTGGTTAATTTGAAATATTAATAGAAAAAATTTACTTCTATGTTTATTATTGAGACCTTCATAGAGTGCTTTCTGTTCATTAACTACCTGTGGATTGATTCCGATTATCAAAGGACAGGTAGTGACATCTATATCCCAAATTCTGGTTACATCCATAATATCATTGGAAAAATATTCTTCCCTCTACGTATAGTTCATACATGTGTGTGGAGTTTTCTACTAAAGGCACAAATGTGAATTAATTCCTACTATCATAGGATAAACATTGACCCCCAGACCCCAAATAATGGGTCCAATCACAATATTAATGGATAAATTCCCCCCCCCTCTAGAAATGGTTTCGACCTATGTTGATTGTTTTCAGTTCAATAAAATTGTGTGGACTGACTCATGCAATCACCAGATATGTAGTGACATCCAAATATGACATCATGAGTCAATTCACAATATCAATAGATGAAAATGCCCCCATTTCATATGGGTCAGACGTGCCTGATGAGTTTTGCACTAAAGAACTAAAGAGAGCTATAATAATACAATTAATGTATAAATAGTGACATATTGATCCCATTTTCTATGACCATCTATAATATAAATGGGAAAAATTCCACACCTCAATGTGTTAGTTAGGCCTATGTGAAAAGTTTTCCATTAAAGAACTACATGATGCATGATTCCTGTTATAACTCGATACATATAGACACCCTAATTCAAAATTCTTGGTCCTATCTCAATATAAAGGGAAAATATACCCTTATAGGTATGGGCCATACCTCAACAGAGAGTTTTTGTCTTAATGACAGAACCCTCCTCCCCGAGCCATGAACCTTGTCATCTGACCCCATGGGTATCATGTAATAACTTTGTTTCCTTCCAAGAACACCATAGAAAATTTATCACTAAGTTCATTTATCATACTAATGACTGTCCCCACAGGCCAAAACATGTTCTTTTACTATGTTTTTCCTCACACACACACAACCAGGGAAACTTCCCAGATGTTGATGTACCGACTCTTGGCTTGAGGAGCAGACCCTCCCAGAATCAAGAATTCTAGGCGCATCCCTGAGGCTGGCTATGCACTATTGACTGTTCTCAGATCATGTGTTGGTCCGACAGTTCTGACTTCTGTTCCTAGATCCTGTGTGGGTCCGAAAGTTCCAACTGTTGGTCCTGGATCCTGTGTGGGTCCAATAGCTTAGACGAATCAGTGACTACATATGATCATGTCTATCACTCTACAAACGTTGTATACATGTGTGAGCTGAGTCAATGACTTCTGTGTGTTCCTCATGGATGAGATGGGTTACTTGATAACATAGTTATATGTATGGGCATATACCTATGTTTTGGATATCCGTTAATTTCATACATGTGGTTTATCCTTGATGGATTTTGGGATACCTTGAGGGTCTTGGGGTCCCTACATAGTATCTTTATAATAAACCCAACATAGGCTATGCCCGTACCTCGTTGTGTTGGATGCAGACGATGGACAATGCTGATGGGGGCTGAGAGTGCCAAGGCTGGACGATACCCGTAGGCGGACCTTACGATGAGATGGTACACATAGGAGTCTGACAGATGTGGAGTGATGAGGAGGCTATTTGTACGTACACTTCAGGTTGGATCCATGGTGGACGAACCATGATCTACTTTCATCATTCAGCCGTTTTGTCCATTTTTTCAGTTGTACTCGTAATTTACAGTTGGGCATGAATCTATGGACCCTTTTTACTTTCCAACACTCTCTTTTTGTATACAGTTTTGTCTTAGTGTTTTCTTCCTGTTGTACTCTGTTGTGTTTCGTTACAGTTACTCAGGAAATTCCTTCCCAGTTTTTAGGGATTTACGCCTTTGGTGCTAGTCGCCATCCCCTGAACTATGGAACGTGGGATTTGGGTAGTCAAGGCATGGGCCCTGGGGGACTGGTCATGACAGTTGATGAGAAATGTTTTTCTCGATCCATTCGATCACTAAATATGTAGTTACACAATGATTTCAAATCTTATATCCATCTATAATATAAATAATAAAATTACCCATGTTTATATGGTTCATACTAGCATGGATTGTTTTCAATTAAATGATTGTATGTGGCTTTATTCCTACCATAATAGGATATATAGTGTTACCTAGATCCCAAATTCTAGGATAGTATGCAGTATGACAATATCCCCCCTATATGCGTATGGGCCTAGCCTACTTCTTCAATTTTTATACAAGAACATCTTTGTCTTGATTCCTATTTCTATTAGATATGTAATGATTCTCATATCTCCATTTAGTATCTGTCCCTAACATATGGAATGGTAAAAATTCACTACCTACTTATGGGATGGACTTATCCGTAATACAATCTAAGAACAACGTGTGAGTTGATTTATACCATTATGGGATATATAGTGATTCCTATATCATTTATTTTAGGCCTAGTCATGGGTTTCAATCACCCCCAATCATGATCCTCTATATGAATTAGATCATTGTAGAGATTACATTCCATAGTAAGCTATGAATGACTACACAAATTCCATATCATAAACTTTTAAATAGATTAATTGATGGCCTAAATATCCATTTTTTCTCATATCGAGCATGAATCATGTGAGAATAGTTAACACGAGAAACCCCCAGAACAATAGATATACGAACTGGATAGGAAACTACATCCATGTCATATGAATTTAAACATAATTAAAACATCATATTCACATGATGTCAATCCTTATGACAACATCTGATTCCCATGATGTTAAAATACATGACAAGAGGTCTGCATGTTTAATATATCATCCACTCTAATGATTTTTTATTAAAGAATCACATGTTTCCCCTTGTCCTCGAAATGTGTTCAATACATGTGGGTGTACCCTTTAGGTTTCTCAAATCCTTATAAAATCTTATGATACAACTGAAGAAACATAATATATTTGATATATGAGTTCATACCAACAGATTAATATAGTTGATATCGATATCATAGAACCCAATGTAACATGGAATACCATTCTCCAGGTTCTTCCACATAGAATGCCAGTAATATTGATGAGATAATATCAATGGGAGATACTGGGATTTACTGTTGAATGAAAATATGTCAATTAGAGTTTTATAGAGAATTTTTGGTCCCAGAAGAGTGGTTCCACTTAAACTAAGAGTTATTTTAACAAATTCCTAGAATAGGGGATTATATGATTATATATGTTGGAATTGTACCCAATTTGTATTGAAGCTAGTTGACTCAGATATTATTTTGTAATGATTTACACTCCCCATAACCCAACTATTCAAGAAGATTATAATACTCATGAGGATATTGATCTGTTTATTAAACCCACTATCAAAAAATGTTTGTGAAATCATATCCTTGTACAATTTCATTTTGGGATATGCATATTTTGTGAATACAAATCGCCTAGAGTTAGTAACTCCTATATGAGATATGTCCTAGTTCAGTGACAATAAAGGGTATGATAAATGGTCCATCTATAATGACCTGTAATTTTTTAGAGCATTACATCCATTCCATGAATCAAGGATATAGATGAATGTTTTCTCCTTCATACTAGAATGAAATATATAAATTTCCTATCCCTATATATGATCCAAATCTATGTAAAGGACCCCTCAGTTGACCTTTATGGTGGGCCTTAAAAAGGAAAGAAGATAGATTTACCATACACCTTGCATACAAGGTAGATCCAAATAGTGGGATTATCATAAAAGAGACAATTATAGAAGGATTCCAACCCTAAAAATATGCATAATGATATATAGGGTATCCAATACAATAAAATTCATATACATCTATTTAAGCATTATCTAGTAATTTATACTCACTCTACCAATGTACAAGAATGATCTACACATAATTTTCTTGTGCATTGTATAAATATATACAATAAGGGATACTTTAATTTGAAGCTCATCAACACACCTATTCATGGATAAAATTTGTTTCTACAACTAAATTCCACTTACTGTTGCAATGTATATCCAATGATATTTTGATAATTTTCGATTCATTCCCAACATTCTTACAATATGTTGCTAAACAGAAAGAATGACATCGATTACACATGTCATTAAATTTAACAACAAACATATCACAAATATAAAATGTTATGTTATGTAGAACATCATCTATTATATGTCATTTTTATCAGACTACATGTGCTTGAACACAGTTAACCAATGTTCTTGGTGCATGTATCATCTTGTTGAGATCCTCAATCAAAAAATCATATTTCGTGTCTTGAGGATTTGTATTTCTGAATTCCTTCCATGGCCCTTTGAAATAATAGACGATCCATCTATTTTAAATTATATGTGGTGTATCTAAATAATGTAATTAGACATATCAACCAGATGAATATTTCCTTTATTGGACGGGAATTCCAAACCTTGTGATCCCGGGTATCATTGATGTAGATATTGTCACCATGGAATGATTCACAATAATTTTCCGCATGATTATCCAATAATATTATTCATGACCCAATAACCATGATATCTGATTTACCACAGTCTCATATTCTTCTTAAAATGATGTTGGATTACTGAGAAACATGGGAAAACTAATTAATATATTATTTAACACTCCCCTCATTTATTGTCTATGTAAACCATTACCATAAACATCATGCACCATGGTAAAAGATATACAACCATACAAATTATAATTTTATGGTTCAAATAACATGAACCTAAATAGATAGTGAAGGAGACATAAATTTTGGAAGGCTAAAAACCCATAAATGTGTAGTAAAAAAATAAAATTATCTTCTAACTAGAATCATCATTCCGGCAGTCTAGTGAAATTATATAACAAATATATACAAGGATTAAATGTTTGTGTGCATACCTTATGGATCTATGAATGTATGAGATATAAACATTTGACCTGGTGGTCTCAAAAAAATGTTAGAGCAAAGAATCATCACATATCCTATCCATGAAAATATTTTTACTACTTAGATGCACAACAATTAGGATTCTCTAACCCTTCATTAATATTACATTTTCCAAGTAAAGAGTCATTTATTGGAGATATAATATGACAAGGACAATAACTTTTGTCGATACCATTCTATTAGAACCAAAATCTCAAAAAGTTTTTTCTCCTAGTTTTTTCACTAGAAATCTTGTAATAGGGATTGGTAGATCCAAATGGTTCCCTCTTGGATTCAATGGTAAATGAAACAATGCCTCATAGATTCTATCTAATAGATGTTTAGTCCCAGAGGATAGGTTCCCCTTCAACCTAGTAGTTATTGTCCAAACTACAAGGAATATGTAATTCTTATATTGTCCACGGATGACCAATTCCCTACAGTTTCCACCATTAATTATCTCAGATATTCCTAAAAAATTATTTATAATCCTTATTACTAGACTATTTAAGTGTATTCAATATGCTATACATTTTACCACCATGAATTATATACATTGACAATGAAGTTATGTATTGTTCAACTGTTGATCCTTTAATGGAAGACATATTGTGACCCAGATGAAGCTAGTGTAGGGACCAATATTCCCAAATAGAAACGAAAATGACCTAGGTCTCTAAACACATTTTGGTTCTGATATTTTTATTATATCCCATGTCATCATCCAAAGACATAAATATTCAAAACAATACTTGGACTATTGTAATGAGTAGGAAACCATTTACATGACCATGAATATAGTCCCTATGGGGTAAGGTATAAAGTAAACTAACCCATTAACTAGAGGAATCAACTCCTTATTAGAAAGGAACACCAATAATCTTGATCTCTCATAACACTACCGATAAACCAAGTACATTAGGGTGTTTTTCTCCCATTCATGGAATGTATGTCCCATTCCATATTCACTAACTTATGTCCTTGGAGATCTGGTTTACATGTCCTATATTGCAACAATTTTTGAGGACTCTGCATCCCTAATATTTCACCATACATCAAATTTAATCTTACCAAGTATGTAGGGTTTCATACCCATCATGGATACTCATATTTCATGTTTCATATAAGAATTTAGGGTTCCATAAACCTTCATGAATATTGATTTTTTAGAATATTAATTTTGTATAAAGGTCATCAGAACTATTCATTTCAACATATTCTTTATAATTCCATCAAGGATAAAGGGTTCCTAAATGATTAATTAATACCCATTATTCACTACCAGTAATAGGCAGTCCATGATAAAACCTCTAAACAATAGAAAAATATTATCAGATCTAAAAGACTTTAAAAAAAAAACACTAGATGATTATAAATAAATAACCCTAAACTATAACTAAGGATGGTACAAGGTAAAATTCCCTTTTCTATATCAATATATTGTTCGATATAAATTTTCATAAACTACAACCGTAGACAGTTTCAGCTAGACGACGATAAACTCTATTAATACATATTTCTAGAAAATATACCTGAACTAAAAAATATTTTATGATATATAATAAAAAAACTACTAAAAAAATATTGTTTCTATGACCTTAAATGTCATATTTAAAGTGAAATGTTTGGATTGGTTGCGAAAATAAAATGGAAATAATGGGAAAATAGACATGTATCTACTCACTTGACATGAACATTGTTTGATCAAGGAAATATAGATCACTTGTGAAATTTAAATGTCATACAACATGTCAAACTAAAAACCATTAAATATGGGTCCTAATAAAAATTATGTACACATATATGAAAGTATCTCATTTATAATGATAAGAAAATTTTATGGAAATATTTGATATAGATACATAGACTTTAGTGGTCATTATTTTCTCATAAGAAAAATCAAGACATTGCCTCAACGTACACTAATTTTTTCCAAAAATAGAGCACTCTCCCTCTTGGATATCTATTTACCCATCTAATCCTACTGAATCAGGTGATCTAGGGATTTCTAGTGTAGAAAAATCAAATATGATTCCTATCCCATTAATCATTTATGTATGATTCTGATAGATAATGTTACATGATTGATAAATTAAAAATTTTACATTCTTGTTAACTTGGTATGATACAAAGGACATGAATTTTTTAGGATTCATATGATATAAATTCAACGAAATTCCAAGAACATCAGGAATGAACTAAATAATGATAGTTATTTGAAATGTTTCGAAATGATATTTAATTTTTAATATAAAAAAGAGGGAGGAATTTCTATCACATAGAGTCTCTTATGTTAACCCTTAAAAAACATTTTAATGTGAAACTATAGGTCCATTACAACATTTTTTAAGAGTATTATTTAGGATCTCTTGGATTATACTATAGGGAGGCCATATAATAGCGAAATTGATCTACTGATTCAGTTTCTACCTCTATAATCTGATGACTTACTTCCTCCACGAAAATAGTACAATGTACATTGTTCTTTGAATGGACAAAGGGAAATTGTTTCTCTAACATGGTTTTACACGGTGTTTCAAATTAATTATATTATCAGGATAGATCCTCATTGTGATAACTACTTTGTGACAGAATTCGTCTAAATTTAGTTATCCCAACAATGCTTGCATTTCATTGAGTTGTTACCTCGACCTCCAATTGAGAAGCCACATCCAATTCCATGTACCGATTTCGATTAAATTGAGATAAAGCCTATGAAAAAGATATTTTAATTTTAGGGCCCCTCATCTACTCTCTTAGATTAATCGCATCCTACACCCAAAAATTAAGATATTTATAATAAAAACTCCCATAGCCATTTTTAGTAAACATATAACTGATATGACCTTGCTGGTCCTTCATCTCTTCTAAAGAGGCATATGAGATTAGGGTAAAAATTTCCATCCACACATACCACCACATTAGTTCATATAGTTTCAAATACTCCGAACCTTGACTGACATACAATATATGAATAGTAACATTTTTAGGGTATAAGTCACTGAGTGAGGTAATCATTATTTTTTCATTTGACATGGTGGGTATAGGGATAACCTCTTCAATAGTAATCATGGAAAGGTGATATATAAAAGGATAATTTACAATGACTTCCAAAATATAATATGAAGGTACTATAAAAAGAGGTAGAAATGATTATTGGTCTGTAGGAAAATAATATGATACTACGTGATAGTAAGTGGACTAGATCAATGATGGAAACAAAACATTATCAGTTGTATCACTGGAAATGTCTATTTCCCCAACCGTATCATTAGGTGAATAAGAGACACCCTACTTGTCCAAAACAATTTACATAACTTAATATAGATATATGTCTATAATTTGAATTTAATTCACATCGATGATGTTTTTATTATAAGATCTTTAGAAAATTATGTCATAATTTATAAATAACATCTTCAATATTACAAGTAGCCACTTCAACTCACTATCAATTTTTTTCATAAAAGAAAAACTCTTTAAAACAAAACATGACATCGTTTTATGTTTTAACAATATAACATTTCCTTGATCCCATCCTTGGATTAATTATTTTTTATGTCCCATGAAATTTTTTTCAAAATATGAGTTTATAACAAAAAACTCAGAATGGGATACATAAATAAAGAAGGTTTTTTTCCTTTAAATAACATGAAACCCCTTAATACTTTATTATAAAGTAATATTTTCACCATTATAAAGGATTAAAAACACCTCACTAAATATACGCTCATTGATTTCCCTTTTTGTAATCAAAAGATTACCACAATTTCCACAGAAAGAAATATATAACATATAATGTTAACATTGGGACATAATCATAATTAAATGGAATAAATATATGGTAAAATTCCCCAAATCATTCTTACAAATGGAAAATCTATAAGGCTGACTGCCATACCAAATGCATTAGATCATAAAACATAACCACCCATCTTTAGTTTATCATGGAACCGCCCATCATTTGGTTTATCATGTAACCACCTGTTATTGTTTTATCACATAACCACCCATAGAAATTCCCAAGTAAAAATATATAAAACATAAAAATATTTAAAATATCACCATTACACTTATATCATTTCATTTTCAATCAGAAGAAAAAATTTCAATCAATTGAAAAAATAAATCTATTCCAAAAACTAATTTCAATATGAAATCACACAAAAAGGAGATGAAGTATTTATTTTCCTATTAAAACCATTAATTCTTATATAGTAATCCACATAACTATTACAGCGGTGGAGATGTCATTGTCACCGAAAAAATTAAAAAAACTACTTTTGTCAATTAGTAAAATTCTATTTAGAAAATATATTACCTTTGAAATAATGTAAAAGTTGAATGGGATTATTAAACACTATGTAAAATAAAGAGGTTTATATTATGAAAACATGCCTCAATGAAAGGAGATTGGGACTAAGTCCCTTACAAAGATCATTTTGTTAATAAAACAGATCAATTATGCATATTCACTATAAGAATGTATAAATACAATATAAGATGTCAAAATTTATATCTAATATAATAATATCCTGACATAAGCATGAAATATATGTTTAACCCAAAAATGGAAATTTTGTTAAGAAGTTCCCTTATGAAAATGTAGCACCCTAACGGTGTCACATAAAAATTCATAAAATGGGTTAATGAGAGAGAAAATGGATTCTAATCACATGAAAATATAATTTAAAGCAATAATTATATATAATGACATATCCCAACATTTCAAAATTTGAATTAAAAAACATAATATAAAAGATGTCGTTGACTAGAAGTGGTGGGTGAAAGGTTCCCTTAAGTTATGTACGATATGTCTTGTTCATTCTATGTTTCCCTAAAAAATAAACATAAGTTAATTATAATTTATTGAGAACCCTTTTCAATGTTATTATCCTTTTTATATTAGTTATTACCCTTCTTTAACAATCATATAATTATTCTTGTTCATATCAGTCTTTTTATCCGTGTTCGGTACTATAGTAAAAAATTAACTTGTTATAACTACAAATTGTCCTTATGGTGAAATGGACATTATCTAAAGAATTTTATTAATTATTTAAATATCATTTATATCAAGTATATATTTATTTTATAATACTCCATAAAATTTGGATATAAGGAAATGAAATGCACTGTTTATGGAGACAGTATGCCTTATGCATGCATGAACACTACTTTCACATCCTTTTCATTTTTAAAGGAATGAAAACTAAATGAGACCGAGGAAGACTATAATTACATTATAATATCTATGTCATATATGTTAAATAATTTCATTAATTATATCCTGTATACATTCCAAGTATAGAATGAAAAAGTCATATCACTTTGAAGGGGCAGTAGTCGGCACTTTCTCAAATGAAATTATCATATTTATACAAATGAAAATAATAAAGAATTTTTTTAAATTATAATTAAAAAATAATAGAGATAAAATAAATTTCATAAATTTAATATTTAATTATAGCTCTATAATAATGGCCTCCATGAGAGGTGGTATGGGAATATCGAAAAATCATCGTTTCGTGAGGCAGGAGTTCGTTGTACCCATAAACAATATGTTCGTATCCATTAGATGGGGGTGTCTATAAGTGCAGACATAATAAATCTCAATACAACTACCTTTTATATTTTGGATACAATTTTTGTTATATAAATAGAGAACAAAAATTCAATGGGATTGTAGAAGGGAATATAATGGAATGAAACTTGAGAGAAGAAGTTACCTCAAATCCGGTAACATTTTTTGATTTGAGCCAAATGCCTCTCTTGAATTACCTTTATCATAGTGGAACTATTCTAGAAGGAATAAATGGATATTGGGATCTTATTAGGGTAGAATATATATGATCCAAGGGGCCTGAGAGCTTTTACTAATGGGTTATAGGTGATTCCCTTTTATAAGAGGGTGGATGTGAACTTTAGGTATATATTGAATTATTATTTTATTATAAATTAAATTTCAAGTATAAATGATTCAAAATTCATCTAGTTCGATGATATGTTGAATATAAGTCGAACTAAAATCATCCAATAAGAATAGGATAGGTTGGAATATTTTTTAGTCTTTAGTTTTTTTATTTATCACTTTTTCACTATTACCGTTTTATCGAGCATTGAACACTTTGAGAATCAAAATAGTTAGAAAAATATGAAAAATATTCAATTAAAGAGTAATTAATTAAAATTCACTATTGATGATAACTATTTTTCTTATTAATATATTTTTTGGGAATTTTTTTAAATTTAATAAAATATTTTTATTTTGAAATATGAATTATGTCAATTTTCACAATATTCATGTCTTGACATTTTTAAAAATCCATAAAAAGTTGAATGATTCGAAAAAACATACATAATGGAAATATAAAACTTAACTATAATTAATAAAATTGGTGTATGACATAAAAATAAAAAAATTACGTTTATTTTAACATTTATAATATCATTTATTTCAATCTTTTATGAATTAATCAATCCATGCATCACCATTGTGTCATAATTAAATTTATTTGTATAAATTATAAAAATTATATATAAAATACTATTATTGTGGAAATCCATTTATCTTAAAAAATAATATTTATAGTCAAATCGAAAAATTATATAACCCCATTTAAAATTGTTTTACTATAAGATATATGTTAAGGTTATAGTTTCCTTAACTTTAAATTAATAGTAATTAAATTCCATTTTCACACACAAGCGGCTCCATGGGGTCCTAAAATCGACTCAAGGATTTTAATGGACAGACATATAACATCCAATAGGGTTGTGAAATATGTTAGGGTAATTTAATAATATTATAATATTATTATTTTCCCCTTATTTATCATATTTATCCTTTAACTAAGGTAAATAAAATATTTAATGAAGTCAGTGCTCAAAATGTATAAAAATAATGTTTATCTATTTAAAAAATTTGTACCTCCTGATTCAAAGTATGTAATCAATTTCTCCAAATTCAAAATATAGAAATTTTAAAACATAATTTAAAATTAATTCCCATTGTCGGAACTAAAAGGCGTGTTTTTAAGAAATAAAAACTAACAAATCATTGATATGCATTTATGTCCATTTTCAAAGTGAAATTACCTAAAATAATTTTTTTATTAAATGATAAAAGTTTTATCCAATTACACATTAAAACCAATTAATTGTAAAATATAACTATAAAATTAAACTACATTAAAATGCTGTTTTGAATTAAAATTCAGTATTTTTCATTATTGATTAAAAAAATAAATTTTATCAGAAAAATGAAAAAATTTCAACCAATGTAAATTTTGATTTCCCGCTTCTAAATAAATATATTATTTTGTCAAATAGAACATGTAAAAGTGACAAAAACTCAATTTAAAATGGGTTTTCCATCAAAATGTGGTATATCAACCCAAATAAATATAAGAGTTTTTCATGCTTAAAATCAAATTCATTCTTGTTTTAAGCCTTCAAAATTTATTGGAAAAGTGTTAAAAATTTAATAATAATATTATAGTTAGTTTGGTTCATTCCCAACAAAAATATAGAAAAGTGTTATCTATCATTTAAATTATTAATATTATTATAGTATTTTTTTATAACTCAAAGTTGTGTGCAACGTAAGATTACAAAGAAACATGTTGTTGCATTTTGAGTATAATATTAGACAATGTGTCTTTTTTTAAAATAAAATTAATATATTATTAACAAATATTAATCGATATGAAAATGTGTTATTCTATAAATACTGACGACGTTGTATCCCTCCCCTTCTTTTGAAATTGTGCCCTAGAAATATTAAAATAGGTCTTGAGATATTTTGTGAATGTCCCACATTAGAAATATAGTCAATAAAACTATTGCATAAAAAAAGAGATGTACAATAATCACCCTAGATAACACATACTACGATTCCATCAAAACATGGATATGGAGGAGAAACTAATTGCCATGTTCTGATGGGGAGTGATAACAAACTTGATCAAGAGAATGTTAATACCCATAAAACCACAAACTTCGGTTAGGTTAAATGCTCATTGATTCCCTAGTAGGGAATTTAAACAAAAATCGTTTTTTTGGTTTTAGGTTCCCTTTCATAAAGTTTAATAATTTATTTATGAGATTGATTTAGAACATAAAGAAATATACTTTCTTTTCATGTGCAGTTTCATCCTTTAATAAGCTTCTACTAAAAATTCATCTACTCTCTAAATCAAGAGTATTCAAGATGAATTGGTCAAAAATGAAGCACTAGAATATAATTTTATAGAATAGAATGATACAAAAAATATGAACCATATATTTTCATATATTTGGACATTAAAAAAAACCTAGAAGTTTTGTACAAGATCAGATAATCCCCAAAAAGAATAATTGTTTATAAAAAGAAAAACATATCTTAATCTCCAAAATTTTACATACAATACCTAAAGTTCAACAAATACCATTCAATAAATAACTATCCTTAAAATTCATCTATGTAATCCAAACTAGGATGGAAACCCAAAACTCATTAGGATTTAATCACATAGTCTTCTATAGTAAATATTAACATTTATCTCCAAATAACATCATATACTCTTAATGTCTGATAAAAAAGTGTAATTAACATAATCACATATTTTCTATGATAGGTTAATAATTTCAATAAATAACCCAAATAATCATATGTCCAAAATAAAAACATTTATTAATCCAAAATAATATTTCAATCGTCACACCACAAATTAGATCCCATAGTATTCTATTTTCCATAATCAAGCTCTGTTACTAAAAGAGGGAATTTCTTCCAAAATAACCTTTATCACTTATTCACCAAATCAATTTCATATACAATGTATATCCATTTGATAAAACATAAGTTCCCAAAATCATCATATTATTGATCCATAAAATCATTTAACTAAAAATTATTAGTCATACTAACCAGGGACTTCACGTAGGCTAGTGTTAGGTGATGTGACCTTGTCGCTCTTTGGTTGTGGGTTCGATTCATGTTGTCTTGACGGACGTGACAGGTAGTCACCCATCTCACGGGCTGTATGTTTTATAAAAATAAAAAAAATGAACCTAACATATTTTAACCTCAAAGGTTGTCTTATATCTATAATTTTCATCTCAACTCATTAAGACCTCAACATCTTAATAAATTCATATATATATATATATATATATATTCACTTTTTATTTCACCTCTATATGGTAAAATAAAACTATTTCTAATAGAAAGAAAATCATATGTTGACCATGGTTACCACATGATTTCATTGTCAACATGTTCACGTAGGTAGAAGGTCCTTGCACTGCAACACTGATTTATAGATCCTTCAAAATCATTTTCTTCTTTAATCCATATACACCTTGTACAAATAGGTTAATATGGGTGTTCACATAAAAATAATATCGGAAAATAATCATGAATGACATATAATTTGAAAACATCTGATAAACCATGATTATTATAGAACAATAAGATTTAGTTTCAGATGAAACTTTTAATCATTGGTCCTTTTAAAAGACCATAAGTATGTGTTGAGAGACTATATTCTAAAAGAGAATATAAATAGGTAGTGAAAGGGTATTCTTATTAATCACCTTATTCAAAATCATAATATTCTTCCAAATCATATGACAAGGTAAAATTTTTAAAAATTCATTGATAATATATAACTTTCTTGAAAATATGAGAATATTAAAAAAAATATTTGATTAAATACAACCCATGATCCACGATGGTATCGAGGTATAGTGGAGGAGTATGATATCTCAAAGAACTTATTGCAAATGAGTTTTATGCAATAAAAGGTTTCACAATCATCTAAACATGACATTGAAATAATTATTGCAAGCATGTCATCAGGAAGAGATATAAATGTTGTTTGATATGTTCCTCATTCCATTTTTAAATGACATTCAATGATCTAAAAAATTATAAAAAATAATAATTTAACTGAAACGATAGACATAGGGACAAACCATGTGTTTAAAGAAAACTATTAATCCCTAAATATGTTTAAATAATTCCTCTAATACCTACTATGAGGACCCAGCCATAAACATTACATAATCCAGAGAGAGGTTGAAAATTTGAATTTAATTCACATCGAGGATCTTTTCATGTTATGGTATTTAGACAATTAGGTCATAAATAATACATAACATCTAGAATATTTCAATTATATAGTTCAACTCAGTATCCATTTTTTTCATAAAACAAAAAATCATTAAAAACATGAAATCATTTCATGTTTTAAAAGAATAAATTTACCTTGATCCCATCCTTGACTCTATTCTTTTTTAAGTCCTGTGAAATGAATTTCAAAACATGGGATGATCATAAAAAGCTCTATATGGGATATATAATTACTGAAGACTATTTGTTTATAAATAACATGAAAACCCTGAATACATTTTTATAAAATAATACTTTTACATTTATGAAGTAGTAAAATCACTTCATTGAATATTACATCATTCCATAAACTTTTTGTAACCAAAAAATAACCACAAATCCCATAGAAGAAATATATAGCATATAAAGGTAAACATGTGACATAATCATACTTAAAGGGAATGACCATTTGGTCAACTTCCGGAAATCATTCTTACAAATGGAATAGCCATATGTCCAACTTCCATACCCAAGGAATTAGAGGTTAAAACATAGCCCCCTATTCATGGTTTATTATAAAACCACCCATCATTTAGATTATCCTATAACCACCATTCGTTGGTTTATCAGGTAACCATAGGTCAAAATGTCCAAGTACCATTATATAAAACGTAATATATTTCAAATATCATCATTTAACTAATAATAATTCAATTTAATTCACAAGAAATAATTTCATGATATTGAAATAATTAATCCATTTCAAAAACCATTTTTAACATGAAAACCCCGAAAAAGGGAATAATGGATTTTTTTCTTTTTAAAAACAATAAGACATATATCGGAAGCCAAATATTGATTACAAAAAAAAGAGAGGTCATTGTTTCTAAAAACATTAAAAATAATCATTTTTTAATTTAGTAAAATTATACATAGAAAAAAGATTAACCTAGAATGAAATTAAAAGTCAATGGGTTTTATTATAAACTGTGTAAAATAAGGATGTGTATATTATTAAAACATTCCCCAATGAAAGGATATTGAGACAAAGTCCCTTAAAATGATAATTTTGTAAATAAAACAGATCGATTATGAGTATTCACTATAAGCAAGTAGAAATACAAGATATGATATCAAAATTTATATCTCACATAATCATATAACTACATAATCAAGAAGTGAATTTTTAACTCAAATAATGGAAATTGGTTTAAGAAGTTCCCTTACAAAAATTCGGCAGCCTAACGACATCACTTAAAAAGTCAGAAAATGAGTTGCTAAGAGGGAAAAGGGTCTCTCATCACATGGAAATAAAATGTAAATAATTTAAAGGGTATCTAATATAGTATTCATGATTTAATTATCATATATATACAGTATATATTTATTTAGATCCAGTATATATGTATTTTAGAATAGTCCAAAACATTTGAATATAAGAAAATTAAATGCATCGTTCAGGGAGATGATAAGCCATACGTACAAATGAATGCTACTTTCACTAGTTTTTCATTTTTAATGGAATGAAAACTAAATGATAGATATGTATATTATAATTATAATATATTATATATGTTATATATGTTATAGAAGTTCAATATTTTCATCCTTTATATGTTCTATGTATAACTTGAACGAGTCATATAACTTTGAGGGGGCGGTAGTCCACATTACATCAAATGAAATTATCGTATTTATAAAACATGAATAGAATAAAGGTATGTTATAAATGATAATTAAAGATGTATAGAGATTAAATAAGTATCATAAATATCATATATAATTACAGTTCCATCATAATGGCCAGCATGAGAGGTTGTAGGGGAAAATCGAACAATCATCATTTCATGAGGTAACATTTTGTTGTACAGAGAAACAAAATGTTTGTATCCATTAAATGGTGGAATGTGAAAGTGTAATTATAAGAAATATCATAAAAACATCTTAGTATATTGGGTATAATTGTGTTTTTATATAAACAAAAAATACGATGAGCATTGGGTCTGTGGAAGGAAAAATAATAGAAAGATTGTTGAGATAAGACATTACCTCAAATCAGGTAATTCTTTTGATTTGAGCCAATGGGCTCTTTAGAATTTCCTTTTTAATAGGGGAAGGATTATTGAAGGAATAGAGGTATGTTGGGAGCTTATTTTGGTAGTATTTGGATGATCGAAGGGGTATGAGAGTTGTGTGTAATGGGTTAGAGGTCGTGCCCTTTTATAAGAGGCAGGAGGACCACTTAAGGTTGATCTTAAATTATTATTTTATTATGAATTTTATTTTGAGTATAAAGGATTCAAAATTAAGATTTTTATAATATAATATGTATATATGTCTAAATAAAACCAGAAAATAATAATTATACTGGTTTTAGATATGTTTTAATCCTTATTTTTCTAATTTAACCTTTTTTACACTTTCCGTTTTATCAAGAATTTAACACTTTGAGAATCCAAATAGGTACAAAAACATGACAAATATACAACTAAAGAGTCAATAATAACATTTATAAATTACTATGACTATTTGGATGAATCATATAGTTTTTTTGGAATTTTATAATATTAAATAAAATATTTTATATTTTAAAACATAAATTATTACTATTTCGACACTATTCATATCATTAATTTTTTTAAAATCCATAACCACTTGATTGATTTGAAAAAATATAATTAATACAAAGATTACATGTATCTATATTCCAAAAAATTATTGTATTCCCTCAAAATACCAAAATTGCATTTATCTTAACATTTATAATATCATTTATTTGATTCCATTATTAATGAAGAAATCACTACATTACCATTGTTTCATAATTTAATTAAGTTATTTAATGTATAAAAATTATAAGTAAAATACCATGAGGTAGGAAATATTTTTATCTTTAAAAATAATATTTATGGTCAGAGATTTCACTGATATAACACCTTATAATAAATTGTTTTACTAAAAGATATATGTTTAGGTTATATTTTCCTTACCTTTAAATTAAAAGTCATTAAATGTCATTTTCACACACAAGTGACTGCATGGGGTCCTAAAATCGACCTATAGATTCCAATGGTCTGACATAGCTCACCCAATAGGGTTAGTACATGTGTTAAGATAATTTAATATTATTATAATATTATGTTTTTACTTGTATTTAATAGATTTACCCTTATACAGTGGAAAATAAAATATTTTCTGAAGTTACTACTCATAATTTATTAAAATAAAACTTACCCTTTTACAGAATTTGTACCTCCTAATTTTAAATATGAAATCCAATTTTCTAATTACAATAAATAGATGTTTCAAAAATTAATTTAAAATTAATTTCCGTTGTCAAAACCAAAAAGTGTGTTCTTAAGAAGTAAAAACTAACAAATGATTAACATGAGTTGTTGTCTAATTTCAAAATTAAATTACATCCAATTACCAAATTTGAGAAAATGATAAAAATATGATCTCATTACACTTTAAAACCAATTAAAATTACAATATGACTATTAAAATAAATAATATTAAAAGCCAATTTTGAATTAAAATTCATTATTTTTCACTATTCATTAAAAATTAACTTTATTAAAAAATACCAAAATTTCAACCAATATAAATTTTTAGGTCCCTATTTTAAAGAAGAATATTATTTGGTCAAATATAAAATGTTAAAGTGACAAAAAACTAGATTTCAAAAGGGTTCCCCATCAAAAGGTGGTACAACACCATTTTAAAAATATTAGATTTTATAATTCTTAAAATAAGATAAATCTTATTTTAAGCAAATAAAATTTATTAGATAAATGTAATGAAATTTAATAATCATTTATTAGTTATATTAGTTCAATTCTACCAATACAATGATTAGGCGTTAACTATCATTTAAAATAATAATAATATTATATTAATTTTTTTGGAATAACTCAAAGTTGTGTGCAACGTAATATTTCAATGAAACCTATTGTTGCATGTTGAGTATTCTATCAAAAAAAGTGTCTCATTAATATTAAATTAAAATATTATTCGTAGATATTAATATATTTAATAATGTATTATTCAATAAATATTGGGGTCGTTACACACCCTCTTGTGAAGAGTTACCTAGTAGATCCACTAATGTTTTCTCCAATAGCATAATTAACCTACAACCATTATGGGGTGTAAGAGTGAATAAATGTTTTGATATATAATAAAAAGTTAGAAATATTTTTTTCTCTAAAAAAGTTTTAACCTTATCTCAAGGATTACTAAATCAATGCTAAATTAGTAATTGAATAGATACCATTGTTTGCATCATCCAAAAGCGTGTTTTGCTCTGCCGGGTCAAATTGAATGACCACCTGGGTGTCTGAAGTGGGAAATAATTTATACCATTTTGACACCTCGAACATGTACACATATTGAGGTAGTAGGTCTGACTATGACAGAACCTCAACCATTTCATGTATTTGTTGAACCAGGTTAAATATTGAATATTCTACTAGAATGACAGTTGGCCCACTGATAATCTGAGGTTCAAATGTCAATTAATCGATACAGGAATAGTGAGGTCTTGAATCCATTGAAATATTTTTATAATATCCAAATACATTAAAAATTATGAATAATAATTTTTGATTCTAAATTGATAATTCTATGTAGGACGACTCTGATGATTTTGAGAAATTTCATTTTCTTTTCCACTCTCAGGAACCGTCAACAAAAGATACAATAATAAAGGAAATAAGGATGGTGCAGATTGGGGTGGGGATTGTGACTCCCCAAAAATGGTAACCATCAACCTCATTAGATCTATTTTATAGGGGGATACCACATCATCAATCCCCTGGTCATCATCCCAGTTATATCTGGAAGCAGTACCACTAGTAGAATAAAACTGAGTAGACAAGAGTGGAAGGTCTCCTTTATCCACCTTTTATAACCAACATGATGAGAGGAATTTAAAACATTATTTGATAGTTATTTAATCATTTGAGTATGTTCATGAAGTAATTATTTCCACTTTTGTAGGGAAAAAGTGGTTTCTTCCATCTGTAGAAACTACAACTCTGCTTTGGGGATACATCTATTACACTCAAGGAAAATAATTGACATGACCTTTCACACATTGTAACACAATGTTAATTTTTTAAAATAAGGCCTAGACCTTAGGATGTTGATATATATAGGTTATTCCCATTGGATCATTTATTTGACCAAATGCAATCAGGTCTATTATCAAATGTTGTATAAAACCTTAATTTTCAACTGGTGACTTGTCCTCCCATAAAATTACCCTATGATATTATATTTTGGGAATATCTAACATGCTATATGATTCAGTAATATGTGATTCTAAAAATTTTGTTATTCTAACCAGCTCTTTCCCAAGAAGAAAATATGCATCCAGATTCCCCACTTATTTAAAATGAATATTTGAAGTGATTATCATATTAGAAGCTGGAAACATTCCTTGTATTTAGTTGTGTATTATAATACAAGGTATCCCTATGGATTTTGGTATTGATGAATATATTTTCTCAATTGTATATGAGTTGATCTATGTATCATCATAATGCTAGTACAAAGCAATGTCAACCCCAATTGGAGGGTAGTCTACATGGGTCTTTGTCTCCTCCCTGGTAAACATTATCCAAAACTAGCTATCCATAATTGGGTTCATTTCAGATTATACATGCATATAAAAGGAACAATTATTCTAAATGGATCTAAATTGATGGACAAATAAATAGAAAATATACCATTCAGAAAGTATTTTCCATCGATCATAGTAGAGTGGTATCCCCCAGTAATCTAACTGACGTAAGCCCAAGATTAATTTCTACATACTACATTTTCAATTACATAGCCAGTGGGTGCCTCAAAAGGCATGAAATATAATTTTCATAGAGATTAAATAAATCATTTATTTCTTATCCATTGAAAGTGATGGGATTCATCAGACTAATATAATGAATAGAGTTTTAAATGAACACCATGGATATTCTAGGTCTTTTTTACATATATCATCCCAAGTGATCCCTCATCCATCCTCAAAACAATTATATGGGACTAGAGTCACAATAAATAGATCCTACATTATAAATAATGTGTAATATGAAATATAGTATTGTCAACATTGTAATGTCCAGACCATTGATTCTTCTTCATTCCATAGCTACTTCCATCATCAGTTTAAAAACCCTAACTCCACCCATTCCCCCTATCAGGATTAGGTACCGGTTCAGCTATATTGCATAAAATACAATTAGTTAAATGAGTGTAAAAATGTTGGAATTTAACATCCACCATAGTTTTTGAGAAAATATTCATAAAACATGGGTTAATAGTAAATTTCTTTTCCTTGAGTCTTTAGTGATGGGAAGGCTTTTTATTTCATGGATTTTAGATCTTAATGATCCTTCTTGAAAGAGTATCCTACCCATTATTTAAATGGGAAGTCCTCCCCTAGATGTGGGTCATTATTTGGGGTCATCTCATGAAACTAGATAAGCTTGTAGGATATACGAGGGCTCTACTCCACATCTTTCCAATCATATTATTGCGGGATAAAGTAATCATTCATATCCCCAAAAATTTGTATGTCACAAATTTTCTCAATATCCCAGAGAATGATGCCAACCTTGATTTTCATTAGAAGAAATTCATTTTTGTATGGTCACAAGTGCACAAATAATTCCATCATTAATACATTATTATAATAACTGTTGGTTATAAAAAATTTTGTGGCCCCATACATTCCAATTCACCTAAACATTTCCATAAATTTTGTGGTGGTATGATTCACCCAGAAAGGCCACCCCAAATTTATTCCAAAGTCAACTATTTCCTAAAGGTCCTAGTTGGGAAACCATTAAAACTACTATTTCATAGTATATTTCCAATTTGTTGATTATTACATATAAATTTCATTATTAGATTCCTAATGGACCAATTCAAATTATATTATCATGAAATTTAAAATGTATCCATCAGAGCATTTTTCCTCATAAAATAAATAACTCGTATTAGAGATATATTATTTGAAGTTATTATGAGTCTTTATAATCTATAAAAAATGATAAATATTTGATTGGGGGCCATAATAGGAACATATTTTTGGATTCCAAACTCTTATATATGTAACTGGTATACATAAGGATAGTCAAATAGGTTCTTCCACATAATTTTTGACTGTTACGCCTAAGTTGATTTTAACACCATATGTTTGTTAGTGTCTACATTTTATATCATTAAAATATTAAAAGATACTTATTTAGTGTACTCACTTATTGAATACATTTACACATGATAAAGACATGTATTTCATATGTGGAACGAACCTTTCAAAAAGAAGTTCATAATATAGAAAATATAATACACATTGTGTAACCAACATAAGGTTTGGTGATTTAATGATATATTATAGGTGTCATGAATCATTAGAACCAAGTAACATTTCACAGCTTCACAAGCTGTTATATGAATACAAATTATGTAAATAGGATGTAGTCATTAAAACCACATAATAATATATTTATCACATGAAATAATAGAATATTGTGGTGAATCATTTGAGGAAACCATATGGTAGAGAACCTACATCATGGTACAACTGAATGACCATGATATGGTTCCTAGATTGATTGAGTTGGAACGAAGAAAAACATGGTGTTGTAAAAATATCAACTAATTCGATCTCTCATGTGGTTCTCATGATGGGGTTAAATGAAGACGATTGAATTAACATAGTGAGAAAGGATATCACAAGAGCTTTGAAGGTATGATTCGCCAGTAAAATGAATGGATTATCTCTTATCTATTTATAGGGAACCTTTTAGTATACCAGAGGACACTCAAAAGACCGAAAACGGATTGCAACATGGATATGTAGAAGAACAAAGGTATTAAGAAGGACTTTAAATTCTTATTTGCTAAGTCATTCTTTCGGAATTCCTCACTCCTATAGTGTGTGTGGGGGGGGGGATTTTTGATACCATCCAAATGAGAATAAAACGTTTAAGGATCAATTAAATATATAATATTCATGTTTCATTTTCTCCAAAAAATAAAGGAAGGATAAGTATTTCAATATTAATTACAGCTGTTTAGGTTATGAAAATTCCGTGAACCATAAGAGGATACAAAATCATATGAATAACGTGCTGAAATAAATTGTTCTGTTTGATAATGTAATGTCCCAGAAATACATGTATTTTTTTAATTATATGGAATTATTTCTCTTTGTCATGGCCTGTCCATCGGGGCCCATGTCGTGACTACCCAAATCCCACCTTCCATAGGCCAGCGGCATGCGACTAGCACCGGAAAGGCGTATCCCTTAAATGGTAAGGAATTTCATCTTTATCCTATATAGACACAAAGTCCTATAACAAAACAAGAAGCATCCACAGAGACTAGAACACAATAAGAGGAAACAACATAGTAATCTGTTGTAGATAAAGAGTGATGAAAGTAAAAACGGGGCAGGAAAAAAAGACCAAATATAAATGTACAAGTACAACTAGAGGTGTAATGCAACTTAATGAAAAAGTAAAAATCATAATGGGTTGTCTTCCGAGGTTCCTCCCTGAAGGGCATGTTCATATCACCTCCTAAGCACTCCACGTCCACCAGTCTCCGCTGCGTCACGTCACACCAAATGGTCCACCTTTGTGCACCATCTATTTAAAAACCCAAGATTTTATAAGATATATTCTTTATTAATTTCTTTCATATATTCTATTGAACGATACACCAAGATTATCTTTCACTATACACAACACCGTATTAGCTGTAGTATACGCAACACAATTCTTGGCTCTTGTTACACACAATTTCAAGTTCGTTTGATAGAAGTTAATCTATGAAACATTGAGTATATATATATATATATTCAATTTATAAATAAAATATGGCTGGATTATGTTATACGCAACAACAATGGAGTCTTTCACTATATGCAACCCTAACTTGGCTTGCATTACACGCAATCGCGACCTTTCTCGATAGCGTGTGTTGTACGCAATACCAGGATTTACTAAACAACTATATATTATTATAATATTATTATGAACTAGCCGTTATGATTAGTATTAACTAAATATTTAATTTTATAACATTATTATTCATCTTACACATTTTCTAGAACATGGTATAAGAAAAAATAAATTTTTCGGGTAAAATAAGTATTTTTAAAAAAATGTAGTTTTGCCGCCTTTTGATGGCACACCCACTTTAAATCAGAGTTTTGAAATATTCATAAGTTAAATTTGAAAAAATAAAATTTTTCATTTGAATCAGGATATAAAAATTTGCATTGGATAAAGGTTTGATATTTTTCTAATAACTTTCATATTTTAATGAATAGTAAAAACACGCTAAAATTTTAATTAAAAACAACTTTTTTCATCATAATAATTAATGTGGTTAAATTATAATATTGAATGGTTTTAAAGTATAAATAGAATATATATTTACCATTTAATATTATTTATGCCATTAGCATTGATTTTACCTTGAATTCGTAGGTTAAATCAATTCAATCTTTTGCAATGTTTTAAACAAAAACCCATTTTCTTTCGACAACAAGATTAATTTTAATTTAATTTACTCAAATTTTGTGTATTGAATTTGGAAAAATGGATTCCATATTTGGAATCAGTGGGTCCAAATTATTTTTATAAGATACTTTTTATTGTTGGGCACTATGAATAGTAACTACGGTAATTTTTATTTACTACGGTTAAAGGTAAATAGGGTAAATCAAGGTTAAAAGAATATTATAATAATTCAAAATTACTTTGACACATGTCCTAACCTTATTCGATGAGTATTTTACGACCATGGGCATCCTTGGGCAGATTTAGGGACCCCAATGAGCCACTTGGTAGTGAAAATGACAATTTGGATTAATTAATTTAATGTAAAGACAAAATTGACTTTAACAAAAGTCTTTTAGTAATTAATTTTTATAAGGGGTTATATAAGTAATATTTTAGACAAAAAATATTATTTGGAAATATAAAAAGATTACCTACATCATGGTATTTGTTTCATAATTTTTAGACATCAAATGAATTAAATTATTTATGACACAATAATGATGTAGTGTTTACCTCATTAATAAATGTTTAAAATAAATAAGATTATAATGATTAAAATATAATCCAAAACCTGTCCAATTCCAATTGGATAATTTTATTTCGAATATTAGTCATCTTATCTTCGATATAAATGTGTTTTTGACATCTTGAAACCGAAGATATGTTTAAAATAAAATAATGTTTTCACACTTTCCTAAAGAGCCCCTCCTCTCCCTTATAAAAGGAGACCACTTCTATGCAATTTCTCACACCTCTCAAGCTTTTTGGCTCATCCAAACTCTACCCAACTAAGTTCCATACATCCCTCTCATACCCCTTGAAGCCTTAAATTATGCAGAAATATCTCCAAGAATTCCTTTTGGTTCAAAGCAAAGGAAGTTACCAAAATTAAAGGTAACACTTTCTCTTATGTTGTTTTCTTTTATTCTACTTATCCAACCCCTAAACTCTTTGTAATAATTTATTTTGTAACAACAGAAATATCCTAAATATAATATTATTTTTTATGAGAATTATTCTAACTAAACTTACACACACACCTCCATCTAATGGATGATGAACATAATGGTTCTGTGAGGGAAAATTAACGCCTCACGGAACGATGATTGTTCAATTTTCTTCTACCGCCTCTCATGGTGTCCATTATGATGGCACTGTATTTATATATAATATAAATTATGTTTATTATTTCTTTATGCTTCTTTACTTCTCAATTATATCAAGCCTTTACGGTTTCCATTGTCGGTAAATACGATAATCTCATTTGAGGAAGTGCTGACTACCGCCCCCTCAAAGTGATGTGATTCGTTAATACCTTATGTGGGATGTATAAAGGATGTGTTTAATGATATTATATATGATATTATACTGGAATTATAATATAACTATGTATCATTGTGTTTTAATTCCATTAAAATAAGAAATTGAAATGAAAGTAGCATTCATGCGTACGTACGGCTTACCGTCTCCATTAACGGTGCGTTTCATTTCTTACCTCCATATGTTATGTACTATTATAAATGCTTGTATATTATGAATATAAAATGATTGTATATGATATATAAATCATGATTTACCTTTTTGATGTACGTAAATCATGATATAAGTAATAATAACACCAAGAACAACAATTCCAAGTACGTACGATAAAAAAGATAATTTTACCCAAAACGCTACTTTATCATTAATTTACAAAAGAATGGGGAATATAAAATCATAAGTGAACTATATATGATATCATAAAAATGAATATGATTCTGTAATAAGTCAATGACATTATATAAATCATTATACAGGAAGTTCAGATACATACGAAGCATATCAGACGTACGGTAAGGGATATCTTTTCCATTCTCATTTTTATATGAGATTGTTTATTCGTAAGTATTTACTGGGGTTATTGTTATCATCCATGTACACGTTTTCTAAAAGTGTTTTCATGTATGTTTAATTTCCTTTTTACCCATTTTATCTTTTACTACATGATATGTAAGTAATATTTATTTTTTTTACATTACGAGGTACTTTTTGACTTTTCCGACAAAAGTACGAGGAGAATGTTTTTTTACCTTATACGGCATGAAAGGATTTTTAAGGTTTTATAAAGCCTTATTTTCATGAAGAATCCTCCAAATGATTTCATGACTATTTTCAAAAAAAATATCTTTCTTTTAAATTGCATGACGTTTTGTGAAAAGAAATTGATTTTGAAGAAGAAAGGATATTTTCCTCAAGAATTCATTTCAAGTATTTTATCAAAACCATTTTTCATCTAAGATGACATTATTTAATATATGTATGTTTAAAGTATAATGTCTCTATTATTTACATGGTTTCTCTTCTCTTATTATGAAATGATATCCATTTCTTTTATATGGATTATGTGATGATGGGATGATGTTTATGAAACCCATTTTATTTATTGGGTTATTATGAATGATGTATGTTTATTTTGTGGCACATGTAAGAATGATTTCATTATGAGATGGGTGGGACCTATATCTCCTTCCAATGAATTGGGATAATATTTATATCTTATGAGATAGACATGGCTAGAATGGCAAGTTAAACCGGTTCAGTAACACAGGACTGGAATGAGGAGTGAACTTGATTCAGAAAGGGACTTTGTCCACTAAAATGGTCTTGGCAGCAATGCCTTGGCTACTATGGAAATAGTATCATGTGATTAATGGTTTCCACAATTACATGTTTTATTCCCATGCTATTTTATCATGATTTATGTTCCCTTATGATATATGCCTTAGGTACTTCCAAGATTCATGTCTTTTTTCATGATTTTGATGTTTATATTTTATGTTCAAGTTTTTTCATTCAAATGTATACGGATTGTTTAATGTTCACTATGTTTACCCTTACTGGGAATTTGAGCTAACCCCTTTTATGTTTTCTTTTCCCCAGGATATAAATAATGGTTTTAGGTAAGAAAAAAAAGGGGAAGATCTTTATTGGGAGATGTTGAAGATCTTTCACCACGATTAGAATATTTTATTCCGAGTTTCCAAAGACACTAAACTATTACGGTCCTTGTGTGTCTGTTTTTTTATGTATTAATTATTCTGAAAATGTAATGTAATGTCCATGTACGTCAAGATTCGGGTCTCTATATTTGGTATCAGAGGAAAGGTTTAGTCAACCTTTGGAAACTAGGATGTGATATCTTTAGTGAGATCCCTAGAGATATTTCTATGGTATTTATAGGTATATACCTAAGGTAAAGTATAAGTATAGGTTATAGTCCTAGAATTACAGTAACGATCTTATAATTTAACCTACGATGTTAGATATTGAAGGTACTCCCCCTTTATTATGCTATTTTCCTTAGCATGATTTTTGCCTCTCACACTATTCTTTTCGGGTTTTAGAGGACAGATGGAACCCGAAGGAACCATCTTGATCAATGCAATGGACAACACAATGATTCTCCTCATGAACAAACAAATTTTATGGGAGATGGGGTGAAAAATATTATTTCTATACTTACACAAGCTATGAATCTTTCTGGACTTCCAAATGAGTAGAGAAGGGAACAATATTCTATTGAGTCCTTCATTAGGCAACATCCACCTTCTTTTAGTGGGTCTTCTGATCCACTTGTTGCTGAACAATGGATCAGTACCAATAAAAAGATATTTCCAGTTATTCAATGTTCTAAACATTATAAAGTCATCTTAGCTGTATATCGTTTGGAAGGTGAAGCTGATCAATGGTGGAATCTTATCAAGAATACAAGGCCAAGAGATGAAATTGAGTCCATAGAATGGGATGAGTTCAAGAATTTATTTTTCAATAATTACTTCCCTCGTATTCTGCGAACAAATATGGAGAAAGAGTTTCTTGAACTAAAGAAAAAGGATGATGAATCTTTTGGTGTATACGAAGCGAATTTTAAAAGGCTTGCAAGGTATGCATATGGCTTTATCATCCAACCTGAAAGTAAAGTTTATTGACTCTTCAGTGGCTCAAAACCAAATCTTTGAAGGGAATAAGCTATAAGAGACTTCAGTAGCTATGACGAAATTGTGTGTTGTGTTATCAAGGTAGAAATAGAAGTTGGTGTTACTTATCCATCTCATAGTTTTGACATGAAACGAAAGATGGAGTTCAAGGAGAAATCTCAGAATAATGGTGAAAAGAAGATGAATGTTTCCTTATTCTCAAAGTGTGGAAAGAAGCATGGTGGAGATTGTCTTAAAGGGACTATAAAATGTATTAAGTGTGGAAAAGAATTTCATCGAGCAGGTGAGTGTCGATGTAATGGAAAAAGGGTTTCTAATGATGTGAATAAAGAAAAGACTATAGAGAACACACCACCAACACTTCAATGATTCAAGTGCAAGGAAATGGGCCATTATACTAATAAATGCTCTAATCCAAGGGTTAGTGATGATCGACATGAGAAACCACTTATGGAAAAGGAAAAAGGGAAGTCACAAGCGATCACTATTGGCGATGTTGAATATGAAAACGATGTGGTGGAATGATTAAGTGTTTATGTAATGGGATTCAAAAATAATGTTGTATATAATATCATGGAATATTGAAATATTTATGTATTGGTCTATTGTGGTTTTCAATAATTTTATGGTACCGGTAACCATGGAAATTGATTGATATTTTTTTGGAAAAAAAGATGATATGCGCATAATGAAGGGAAAACGAGAAAATTAAATGTTTAACCGTATTCATGAGCTCATTACTGATATAAGGAAATAGTTATATCTTGGTTTGAGGTTTTGGTATGTGAAAAGAGTTAACTTTTAACAACACTCATGTTTTCACTAAGATTCAATGGGTATTCATTTTTTAAGAGAATACATGATTAAGGCCTTCGAATGTTTGGAATGTGACCAACAAGACATATCTCATGATATATGGGGAACAATGATGGTATTAACATGCTAGTTGTATGAACTATTTGGTAATCGTTTTCACTATAATATGACATTGGACATCAGTATTTTGGATAAGCCTAAATATTGGAATGGATTATGTTGTATATGAGTTAGTATTGTTTAAGGATATAAGTTTTTTTCGATATTATTTATGGGATGTAGTTTTAGAAAAAGGACAACCTGCAGGATGGGCGACAGCCCAACGCGTCGGATAAGGCAGTGGAAATCAAACCCACAAACGAAGTGCAACTTTCCTTTATCGACTACCACTGGCCTTCATGAAGTCCATGTTTAGTATAAACTAGTTTTATTATATTAAGCAGTATTATATATGAAGTATAAGTCCATTTTAAGAACCATTATGATTAATCTCACTATAGATGGACTTATGTGTTTTTTGATAACTTTTCCAACCTTTTTTTTGAGACAGATGGAATGACCCATCATTCTATCACATGATCTGCTAACACATCATGAATGAAAAATTCAACTTCATTTCATTAAAAGATGAAGTGTAAATTGTCCAAAAAACGACCAACGGTGAGACTGCGGCAAAATCACGAAAGTATTTCTCCTAATTCCAATTTCATAAACATTAGGGAAATGATCTTGAAAACCATAAATGTTGTCCTAGTACTCTTATATCTGATGAATTATATGGTACCTTAGATCATCACAAATTTATGGCTTTGTGATTGTTGGATTTTTCATAGCCATGTTCTCTACCACTCTCCATCAGAACATGATGGTTAGATTTTTCTTCCATATCCATATTTTCACCTATGTTATCTTATATGGAAACCAAGTGATGAGTTACTTTGGGTAATCATTACGTTTCATACTTTAGTTTTTAAAATTATGTTTTAGTATTCCTTTTTTTACGATGTGGGTTTCTATAAATAGTAAACGATTTATAACCCCGACGAATTTCGAGGGAGAAATTCATTTTAAGGGGGGTAGAATTTAACAACCCAAGATTTTATAAGATATATTATTTTTAATTTCTTCCATATATTCTGTTGAACGACACACCAAGATTATCTTGCACTATACGCAACATCGTATTAGCTTGCAGTATACGCAACACAATTCTTGGCTCGTGTTACACACAATTTCAAGTTTGTTTGATAGAAGTTATTCTACGCAACATTGAGTGTAAATATATATATATATATATTCGATGTATAAATAAAATATGGTTGGATTCTGTTATACGCAACAACAATGGATTCTTACACTACATGCAACCCTAACTTGGCTTGCATTACACGCAATCACGACCTTCCTCGATAGCGTGTGTTGTACGCAATACCGGGTTTTACTAAACAACTATATATTATTATAATATTATTATGAACTAGCCGTTACGAATAGTATTAACTAAATTTTTAATTTTATAACATTATTATTTATCTTACTCATTTTCTAGAAAATGGTATAAGAACAAAATAATTTTTCATGTAAAATAAGTATTTTTCAAAAAATGCAGTTTTTCCGCCTTTTGATGGCGCACCCACTTTAAATATAGTGTTTAAAATGTTTATAAGTTAAATTTAAAAAAATAAAATTCTTCTTTTGAATAAATATATAAAAATTTACATTGGATAATGTTTTTATATTTTTCTAATAACTTTCATATTTTAATGAATAGTAAAACATGATATATTTTAATTAAAAACAATTTTTTCATCATAATAATTTATGTGGTTAAATTATAATATTGAATGGTTTTAAATTATAAATAGAATATATTTTTACCATTTAATATAATGTATGTTATTAGCATTGATTTTACCTTGAATTCGTAGGTTAAATCAATTCAATCTTTTTCAATGTTTTAAACAAAAACCCGTTTTGTTTCGACAACGGGATTAATTTTAATTTAATTTCGTCAACTTTTTTGTATTGAATATGGAAAAATGGATTCCATATTTTGAATTAGTGGGTCCAAATTATTAATAAGCTACTTTTTTGGGGCATTATGAATAGTAACTATGGTAATTTTTATTTACTGCGGTTAAAGGTAAATAGGGTAATTCAAGGTCAAAAGAATATTATAATAATTCCAAATTACCTTGAAACTTTTCATAATATTATTGGATGAGTAGTGTCCGACAATGGGCATACTTGGGACGATTTTGGGACCCCAATGATCCACTTGGTAGTGAAAATGACAATTTGGATTAATTAATTTAATGTAAAGATGAAATTGACTTTAACAAACAACTTTTAGTAATTAATTTTTATAAGGGGTTATATAAGTTATACTTTCAACAGTAAAAATTACATGGAAAGATAAAAATATTCCATACATCATGGTATTTTTTCATAATTTTTAGACATCAAATGAATTAAATTATTTATGACACAATAATGATGTAGTGTTTACCACATTAATAAATGATTTAAATAAATAAGATTATAATGATTAGAATATCATCCAAAACCAGTACAATTCAAATTTTATGATTTTATTTAGAATATGAGTCATCGTAGCTTCGACATTAATGTGTTTTGGACCTCTTTAAACCGATTATAAGTCTATAATAAAATAATGTTTTCACACTTTCCTAAAGAGACCTTCCTCTCCCTTATAAAAGGAGACCACCTCTATGCAATTTATCACACCTCTCAAGCCTTTTAGATTGTCAAAAATCTACCCAAAATAAGCTCCCAACATCCCTATACTCCCCCTTGAAGCCTTAAATTAGTCATAAGACTCTCCAAGAAGTCCTTTTGGATCAAACCAAAGGAAGTTACCAAAATTAAAGGTAACAGTTTCTCTTAAGTTGTTTTCTTTTATTCTACTTCTCCAACCCATAAACTTTTTTTAATCCTTTCTTTTGTAACAAAAAAAATATTCTAAATATAATAGGATGTTTTTATGAGAGGGATTAGAACTAAAATTACACAAACACCTCCATCTAATGGATGAAGAACATAAAGTTTCTGTGATGGCAAACTAACGCCTCACGAAACGATGATTGTTCTATTTTCTCCTACTGCCTCTCATGGTGTCCATTATGATGGCACTGTATTTATATATAATATATATTATGTTTATTATTTCCTTATTTTTATTTACTTACTAATTATATCAAGCCTTTACGGATTCCAAAGTCGGTAAATACGATAATCTTATTTAAGGAAGTGCGGACTACCGCCCCCTCAAAGTGATGTGATTCGTTAATACGTTATGTGGGATGTATAAAGGATGTGGATAATGATATTATATATGATATTATACTGGAATTATAATATAACTATGTATCCTTATGTTTTAATTCCATTAAAATAAGAAATAGAAATGAATTTAGCGTTCATGCATACGTACGACTTACCGTCTCCATGAACGGTGCGTTTCATTTCTTACCTCCATATGTTATGTACTATTATAAATGCTTGTATATGCTGGATATATAATGAATTTATATGATATATAAATCATTATTTACATTTTTTATTTAAGTAAATCATGATATAATTAATAATAAAATCAATAACAACAAGTCCAAATACATACGATAAATAAGATGATTTTACCCAAAACGCTACTTTAACATTAATTTACAAAATAATGGGTAATATAAAGTCATAAGTGAACTATATATGATATAATAACAATGAATATTATTTTTTAATAATTCAATGACATTATTTAAATCATTATACAGGAGTTTCAGATACATACGAAGCATATCAGACGTACGGTAAGGGATATCTTTTCCAATCTCGTTTTTATCCAAGACTGTTTATTCGTAAGTATTTACTAGGGTTATTGTTATCATCTGAGTCCATGTTTTCTAAAAGTGTTTTTATGTATTTTTAATTTTCTTTTTACCCATTTTTTCTTTTACTACATGATATGTAAGGAATCTTTCTTTATTTACGTTACAAGGTACTTTTTGACTTTTCCTACAAAAGTACGAGGAGAATGTTTTTTTTATCTTTTATGGCATGAAAGGATTTTTACAGTTTTATAAAGCCTTATTTTCATGAATCTTCCTCCAAAATATTTCATGACTATTTTCAAAAAAATCTCTTTCTTTTAAAATTGCATGACATTTTGTGAAAAGAAATTGATTTGGAAGAAGAAAAGATATTTTCCTCAAGAATTTATTTCAAGTGTTTTATCAAAACCATTTTTCTTCTAAGATGACATTATTTCATATGTGTATGTTTCAAGTATAATGTCTCTATGTTTTACATGGTTTATCTTCTCTTATTATGAAATGATATCCATTTCTTTTATATGGATTATGTGATGATGGGATGATGTTTATGAAACCCATTATATTTATTGGGTTATTATGAACGATGTATGTTTCTTTTGTGGCACAAGTAAGAATGATTTCATTATGAGATGGGTGGGACCTATATCTCCCTCCAATGCATTGGGTAAATATTTATATCTCATGAGACAGACATGTATGTAATGGCAAGTTAAACCGGTTCAGTAATACAGGACTGGAACGGGGAGTGAACTCGATTCAGAAAGGGACTTTGTCCACTAAGATGGTCTTGGACGCAATGCCTTGGCTACTATGGAAATCATATCATCTGCTTAATGGTTGCCACAATTACATGTTTTATTCCCATTCTATTTTATCATGATTGATGTTCCCTTATGATATATTCCTTACGTACTTCCAAGATTCATTTCATTGTTCAAGATTTTGATGTTTAGATTTTATGTTCAAGTTTTTGCATTCAAATGTTTATGGATTGTTTTATGTTCTCTATGTTTACCGTTACTGGGCATTTGAGATCACCCCTATTATGTTTTATTTTCCCCAGGATATAATGAAAGGTTTTAGGTAAGAAAAAAAGGAGAATATCTTTATTGGGAGATGTTGAAGATCTTTCACCACAATTAGAAGATTTTATTCCAAGTTTCCAAAGACACTAAACTATTACGGTCCTTGTGTGTCTGTTTTTGTTATGTATTAAGTATTCTGCAAAAGTAATGTAATTTCCATGTACGTCAAGATTCGGGTCTCTATAATATAGTCCTTGCTACCTCGACCTCGATCAATGTTTTACGTTATCTGCACCCAACACAACAAGGTGTGGGAGATGCCAGTGTAGGGATGAGTTTAAAAATTATCTGTAGTGACCCCAAGACCCCTGTTGGACTCCTAGAGATCCAAATATTAATAACCACCAATAAGGACATAAAATCTACTTAGGTATATGCCCATATATATACCTATGTTATCATGATATACTCATATCATACATGAGGGTAGGATACCCCAAGATATTACAATGAAAGTAGATTACCCCACAAGTAAAGTACCACATAAAATAACCTCAATCACAAGAACAAGATAAAGATAGGCCACACCAGGATTAATTCTAAGGGTAGTAACAAGAAAATCCCGAGTCACAATGTCGAACCCCTCAGATACTGGAGAAATCCACCTACATTGAGTACAGTGAGAATTCCACGACACACAAAGGTGCTTCCCACTAATCCTGGACTACTGTGGTACTCCTCCTTTCGAGTACCGTGGGTCTTCCGCATCACCCAGAGGCGCACCCAACCACAGGACTACCAGGTCACATAGATGTACTCCCCCTCATAACATGTTGAGGTACTTATCTGGTCATGTACTGTGGGACTGCCACGTCACACAGAGGAACTACCCACCGTGGGTCTGCCGCATCACACAGAGGCACTCCCCACTGGGCCTGTTGAGTCATTCAAAGTCATAATGGTCAGCAGTCATCATATCTCAACCAGTCGTAGGTTCCTCACGTATCAAGCTTGGGAGAACCACTCCCCATGCCATCGGTCATACCTTAACCACCCCAATGTTCCACGAAATGTTATCACAATGGTTAGTCAAGTCAAAATTGAACCAATGTAATAGATGGTGCGTCAATCAGACGCTCGTTCGGTAAGACAATAGCATTTCTGCTGTGAGATCCTGGTTGGATTTGGGGTTTGATCCAACACGGCCGTATAGCATAGTAATCTAAAAACTCATGTTGTGCATTCCAAAATTACCGTCTTGATCCAAGGATCCTGGAACTGACAATGGTTCGTCAAACGGATGCTCGGTTTTAAATTTATGGCCAAAATGGTAAAATTGGGTCCAGATGGGCCCGAGTCCTATCACACCCGGATGGCCTGGGCCTCGGCGCACCCAGACCGCTGGTCCGTGGTCCATCCCAACTAGAAAAGGGGGAGGACCGGCTCGGCCCGCTTGTCGGTCGACAGTTTGGCCCGTGGTGCAGACCGTAGCGGGCAGGCGGTCTGCCATTGATGCCACCCAGGTAGAGGTGCCACACCGGTAATCCGAAAGGCCCAGTGGCCATTTAGTCACACTGTTAGCATGCGAGACCGCTTGGTGGCCCCATACGATGTACCGCATCCGACTGGAATGGGTGAATTGTTCTCCTTCCAACGGCGTGATGACGCCACTGTCCACCTCCGGTCGGCCGGGTGCCGGCAGCCCTCTGACATCCACCACGGAAAAGTGGCCACAACCTCCTACTCCCCTAGTGGCATGGACATGTGTCACCGATCCACCATGGGGCCAGCCAGATTACGACTGCTACCCTACTCCGATGTGGCCGATGGGCTGCAGCCTCCTTCAAAATTGGCGGCGCGGATGCACGCCGCCCTTCATCCCTCGCGGTCGGCCGGGTGCTGGCCGCAACATTCTTCTGTGGGCCGATGAGACTTCATTCCATGCCCGAAAAATTAAATTATCACATATTTTCTATCCCTGTATCAAGGGCTCTATGTCCATAGATCACATTTAGCGATAATCGATGTTTCCAGCGTCAATAAATATTAGGCATTGAAGAATGCATGAAGAACGCGTGAAGAATAAAAAAAGGGGAGCGTGGTTTATGTGTCGGATTATGGACATGTTCATTTGCCCATAATAGTCATTAATTTAGGATATAAAGAATCAATAAAATAAATTAAAACATAAATAAAACAAACTCATACGTCAACCTGCAATAAATATTATCAATCAAAATGAAGAAATCATCCACATATCAATTAGATAGAGTCGACTTGCCTTCATCATTTAGATGAGAAGAACCTGATAAACAATAATCAAACAGTTTTAAACCCCTACCTCAATTTTTCATTGGAGTTGGTGCGAGGAAAAATGACGTAGTTGATTAAGAAATTCAACATTCATTGCTTTCGTAAGATGCTTTTGATCCAGGCTGGGTATCAGTTCCTCGTTCTTCATTAGGGGGGGGGGGTGGTTCTACGTTAGATGAAGTTCTTCCCTTTTCTCCATGGTTCACCCAACTATCTTTTTCAAACAATTTCCAACCAAGAAATGAAGAGCCAACATATGTTAAATTAGGTTTATCAAATTAATTGTGTTTGGCATAATTAAATTTGGCACAATTTAATGGGCAGATTCCATGGAAGAGAAGAACCGTCTATGGGGCCTGTGTCGTGACTACCCCAAGCCCACCTTCCATAGGCTAGGGGCTGGAAACTATCACCGAAAGGCATACTCCATAAAATGGGATGTCATTTCCTTTAAACCTGGATATACACATATTGAATAACGCAACAAAAAGCAACCACTATGTATACTGTTTAGTAAATAGTGTGCTGAAAGTAAAGGGGTCATAATACCATCGCAACTGGAAGTACGAGTACAACTAAAAAAGTACAAATACAACTGAAATGTGAAAATAAGATCCTGGATCATCCACCATGGATCCTACCTGAAGGGTATGTACATATCGCCTCCTTGGAACTCAATGTCCTTCTGTCTCCTTTGCGTCACGTCTCGCGGAATGGTCCACCTCTTCACACCATCTAGTCCTAACTCCCTCAACCTCGATCAACATTGTACGTCAGTTTCACCAGACAGAACAAGGTGTGGGAAAATACTATGAAGGGGGAGTATAACAATACTCAGTAGGGACCCCAAGACCCCGTAGGTCTCCTAAATATCCACAATTAAAAACCACAAAGCAAGACATAAACTCTACTTATGTATATGCCATTACATACACCTAAGTAATCAAGATAAACACATTTCATACATGAGGAAGTATACCAAGAAGGTAACACCATGAAGTTGACGTATCACATAGCATAACCTCAATCACACGAACAGTGTAACAATAGTTCACACCAGAATATATTCTAGGGGTAGTAACACATAACATCCCTGGTCACATCGTTGAACACCTCGGATGCTGGAGAACTCCTCCCCTATTGAGTACAGTGGGCCTGCCACATCACACATAGGCACTTACCACTAATCTTGGAATACTGAGGTACTCCTCCTATTGAGTACCATGGGTCTACAACATCACATAGAGGTGCTCCCCACCACGGGTATGTCGCCTCACAAATAGGCGCTTCCCTTCGTGGCATGTTGAGGTAAATCTCTTTTCGTGTACCATGGGTCTGCCACATCCCACAGAGGCGCTCCCCACTATGGGTATTCCCCATCACATAGAGCCACTACCCACTGGGCCTGTTGAGTCACTCTGAGTCATAATAGTCAACAGTCGTCAGATCCCATCCAGTTGCAAGGTTCCACATATAGTGCGCTAGGAAGAACCGCTCCCCGAGAAATAGTTCATACTTCGACCACCCCAAAGTTACACTAAGAAGTATCACAATGGTCAACTAAGTCATAAGGGACCCAACACAATAGACAACACATCAATCAGGCGCTAGGTCTGTAAGTTATTACTGTTTCCACCCCGAGGTCACAATTGGATTAGGGGTTCGAACCAACCCGGTCGTACTCCAACCCGAACCAAATCTCAAGTGGTGTATACCAAATGGACCATCTCGATCCAAGGATTCTGGTGCCACATAAATTTTTTCAATCGAATTCCCGGTTTCATGTAATGGAAAAAAGGTGAAACTGGGTCCAGATGGGCCCGGGTCCGGTCTGATCCCAGTCAGACCGACCCGGCCCAACCTGGTTCGAGTCGACTCGACCAGGTCTGGGTTTGGCCTAAATGGCCAAGGCCTTAGTGAGCCTGGCCCACTAGGTCATGGTCTGGCCTGCTCCGACCCACAAAGGGCATGGCCCACATTGGGCATGTGGTTCTCCCTATCTACAACCCAAGGGGGCTCCCCCCCCCCCGTAATCTGAACGGTCAATGGTCGTTTGGTCGCCCTAAAAGCACATAGGACTGCTCGGAAGTCCCACATGAGGCACCTCGTCCGGCTGGAATGGCAGGACGGTTCTCCTTCCGGCGGTGCGATGACACCGCTATCCACCTGCGGCTGGCCAGGTGTCGGCCTCCCTCCAGTCTCCGACGCAGCCCAACATCCATGACATCCTCCTCCACCAGAGGTATGGATGCATGTTGCTACTCTACCATGCGGCCGACAGGATTCTGACCACTGCCATGCTATTCCATGGCCACCGGACCACGGGCTCCTTCACCATCGGTGGTGCGGATGGGCGCCACCCTTCCTCCCTCACGGTCGGTCGGGTGTCGGTCATCGCCTTCTTCCGCGAACTACATCAGCTTCATTGCAAGCCTGAAAAATTAAACGATTGCATGCTCATTATCCTTTTGTCGAGGGCTCCGTGTCCCTATATCGCACTCATCGAAACTCTGTGTTTCTAGGATCAATAAATATTAGGTGTTGAAGAATGTACAAAGAATTTACAAAAAAATAAAAAGAAAGAAGAACATTTTTTATGTGAGGGATGATGGGAATATTTATTTGGCCATCTTCGTCATGAATTTAGGATATAAAGTGTCAATAAAATTCAATCATATTAAAAAAAACCCCTACATCAACCTGCATTAATTATTCCAAATCCCACTACAGGAAAACATTCATGAATAAACTAGTTTGTGAGTACATCCACGTTCTTCATTTAGAATGGAAGAGCACGAGAAACAATAATCACATAGATTTAAACCCCAACCATGAACGTCAGAGAATCGTCTGTGCTTGAAGGTGGACTGTGTTCTTAATTCTCGTGACCAACTCCCAAAGATGCTAATTTCACATTGCCTATTAGTGGTTTATATCGTCCACTACCTCCCGTTTGGTCAGTTTCGTCCTCTATGGTTCTGGCGTCATGACATTCTGTCAGCAAATTGATGCTTGGTAAAACACTCTGATACACCTTCCCTAGATCCATATTTATAGGAGAGGGGGAGGGTAAGTAACGATGTAGATAGTTAATGGGGATCATTTATTAGGAATTTTCCTAATTTCCCCCAATGATTCTATTACTTATATAGATGGGTCAATCCATTTATTTTATTGACACATCACCGGTCCCACCTTACCACATGTCCATTTGAGGTATTGCATAAAAATAAAATAGTAAAGGTATATTATTTATTCGATTTAAAAGATGCAAAAACTAACTTTTTATTTGGACCTACTACGGTGGAAGTGAAGTCTCCTTTATGTAAATCCTGGTACTATGGGATCAACGGTGCCTTCATATTTTTAATTTGAGCTACAGTTCAAAAGTTAGAAAATGACGCTCATGCGTTAACTAAATGTACCCGAAAAAAAGATCATAAAATTATAAACAATCACCCTCAACTCCCGCCGGTCGAGGTTATGATCTACCTAAGTAAAACAAGTCCAAACAAACTCAATGGTACTATCATATTTCCATTCCGACTTACTATTTATATGTTAGGGATTTTACAATAAAATAATTGTTACTTAATTAATTTATTTAGATTTAAAAACTAACTTAATCTGGTGGCCCATGCCGACCAATGTTAGTATATAACTAAATAAAGAATACCTTCATGAGTTCAGTAGTGGTCTAGAATTTTTAATCTGATTTACCATTTGTGAGTTATAAGCATTTGAAAAATAAAATACCATTATTTTATTATTTTATTTATGGTTATTCCATTTTCGGGTTTTATAACAGGAGGCCTGTGCCGACTAAACATAAGTCACGCCTAGGGTAGAACCACCATACTGAGTATAAAAGTGCCCTGAGATTTCAGATCTGAGTAACCATTTAAGAGTTATTCAACTTTTTAAGGAAAACTGCTAACTTGCACTTACTAAAGATTTAAAAAATAGACAAATCATTATAGAAACTCTGGGCCTCGGAATCGCACGCTGTCATATTTCAAGTTCATGAAATAATTATATATAATTAAAGAAATACACAGAATTTCCAATACATAACATTCTCCTCGATTTGGGGTTTACGTCCCCAAAACCCACAACATAGACCACAGAATCAAATGGGGGTACTGAGCACCGATATGAGCCTCCTGCTCCCATGTGCTCTCCTAGAGGATCTCGTGCTTCCAGCATATGCACACCCGAGATATCAACGACACACGAATGACCTGCTCTTATAGATTCCCAATCTCTACTGGAACCTACGTAAATGTCTCCCTATCGTTTAATTCCATCTCTCCATGGTTGATAACTTGGGATGGATCATGCCCACATCTCCTCAGTTGTGAAACATGGAAAACATTTTCCACCCAGTTCATCTGTGGGAAAGAGATAGATGGTATTCCATCTCACCGTCTCTTTTGAGTATCTAGAGAGGTCTGATAGTACCTCATAGATAACTTGTCACCTCTTCTAAGTCTATGTAGTCCCTATTAAGGAGAGACTAGCAAGAATATGTGGTCCCCTCCTAGAACTGTAAGGGTCTCTATCTCTTGTCAGCATAAGACTTCTGCCGGATCTGCACAATCTTCATTTGCTGACAAGTGAGACATTGTGATACAAACTCTACCACTGCTATCTCCATCCCCGGCCACCAGTACTGACGTAGGAGGTGCTGGTACATCTTTCCACTCCATGATGTACCACTAGAGGGGACATATGGAAATCCCTCAACACAAACACCTGTAGCACCTCCGGTACAATATTTTTTCAATTGAAAAGGTTTATGTGCTCCCCACATTCAGAAAAAATCAATGAGGTGCATGTCCTATGGATATCTAAGAATGTCGAGCCTCACAGTTAGTGTCCCCAGGAAGCACCTCCCTGACTTGCTGAAGGAGCGGTTGGGTGACTATCTGGGACTGAAGATAAGTTTCTCCATTTCGATCCTTGTAGGATATCCGAAAAGCAGCTAGATGCTTTGTCACCTCACTCAGCAACTGAATACCAGATATCATGTTGAGTGAACCTGCTACTATGTTCCCCTTCCCAAGGATATAAACTACCTCGTAGTCATAGTTCTGGAAGAACTCAAGCCACTCCTGTTGGGAACTGAAAACTCAAAACTCCTACTGACATGAGGGTAAGGTTGGACAACTCACGATTTTTCGACCTCACGCTCCACTGCCTGAGTTTATCCAGTGCTTCCTGAGTTTGCTTTTTCTCCGAAAAAGGAAAACCGCTTCCCAACATTGTAGATAAACCACAAACTTTGTTTATAGTATAGTCAATCTGAGTATGAACTGTGGATGTCCATTCCAAACCCAAACTAACGTCGTATGGCCCCGACGCTACAACCAAGAGGATCCAACCAAAACTCCAACCTCATGGGTCAGATCACACGATCAGTGTATGTGATATTATCGAGTCTCCCCAAAGGAATATCCACACATGAGGGTCAAGTCAACAGCTTAACCAGAAACGCTAGGTCTTAGAAAAGATTCGTGGATGGAAGGAATTATTCGTACCTATGTCTTTTAATACGGCATCTATTAGTAGACGCAGACCATTCATCAGATCATTCCTAGATCCCATGGGTCACACCCGTTGACCATATTCAACAACAACCTTCCCATATCCACCAACTCCTTCAGCCTACTGGGGACCACATTGGGGTGGTGGTTGTGACATGTCGAAATATTAACCACCTCATTATTCTCTCCTAGCTCTTCTTACATGTCTGCAGCTCTAAATATTTATCAATCCCTATCATTTCTTCTTCCCAAAACATTTTTTACACTCCCAAATCTCTGAAACTCGCATCATTTTCCTAATTTCCTACTACTAACATTCATTGGTTGTATCTACTGAGCCAATAAACATTCAACCTAAAAGGTTCTCTTTAGCACCCTAACAAAGGTAGGAATGAATAGAGGAATTGTACTAGCTTTGACATCCATAAACACACAACTCTCGAAAGTAAGATCCCAAAAACATTGATTACATTATATTCATTGAGTACCTCAGATGGATAGTACACCTCAAAAAATACTCAACTACTGACATGACATACTGTCGATGCTATAGAAGCACTAGAGAACTATCAACCACCTCTTCAATCTAGTCCTCAACCGCCTGTGATTTGGGCACGCCTCAGAACCTTAGAGGGTATCTGATGCTAAAAATCCCGTAAGGTACTAAGCCTAAATGTGTCCTCAACCGGTACCACCAGTTTTAACTGCTTACCAAAGGGTGATGACATAGTTGGAACACTATATGAAGCTACCATCTCAGGAAACAGTCCAAGTAATGAAGCTTCATTATCCTACGAACCATCCTCATTGTCACGTACTAGAAATGACCAGCAGATAGAATCACCATCTTCCATACTAGTGTCTCAGCTAGGTGGAAAACACTATCCAATGCCTCCAGCCAGCCCTCAGATGCCTAGTAATCTGACTTTCCTCGAAACCTCGAATACATTTATTACTGGAAATCATGAAACGTTCTCAGTAGGTGTGCATACTCTACTGGTGGGTCTAGTGTCAACACTCTTCCAATGGGTAGTGGTGCTCCTCGTACACCAACCGAATGTTTTAACACCGTAAGAGGGCCCCGCACCGAGGCCTCATCGCTAGGTGGTCCGTCATCAAGTACTCTCTTGGGAAACCTAGAAGGCCATCTTTGTGGCGGCATCCTAATAAAAAAGGTGTTCCATGGTCATTAATATATACTTGGGGTGCTGACTCCATTGAAATCAAAATAAAAACATTTCAAAAACACACGCAATCAGTATTTTCATTAATTGACTTGGAAGATATAATTTAGGGTCCTAGTGTATGGATACATCGGTTGCCACACCAACACTGGACACCCCAAACTAAAAAGAACACACATAACACTTAACACTATTTTTTTATAGAAAAAATCAGAGCCCTAGTTCTTCGGAAGAACCGAACACTTCTTATACAAGTTTATCACAACCCATCCCCCAGGCCTCATGCCGTGACTACCACAAGACTACCACTTATAGGCCATGGGGTGGCGACTAGCACTGAATCGAATACACCCTAAAATTGGATGGAATTTCCTTTAAAACTATACATACACACAGAAAATAACACAACAAGAAGCAACCAATAAGTAAAATGTTGTAGTAAAAATTGTACTGAAGGTAAAGGGGTTGGATTACAAGCCCAACTGAAAGTACGAGTATAACTCAAAAGTACATATACATCTGAAAATTGAAAAGAAACTCATGGACCATCCACCACAGATCCTACCTAAAGGGTAGGTATAGATTGCCTCCTTAGCACTCCACGTCCATTCGTCTCCTATACGTCACATCTCGCCGAATTTTCCATCTCTACGCACCATCTAGTCCTAGATCTATCAGCCTCGATCAACGTTGTATGTTTTCTGCACCAGACACAACAAGGTGCAGGAGAAGCCCATGTAGGGGGGAGTATAACAATACTCAATAGAGACCCCAAGACCCCATAGGTCTCCAAAAGTTCCACATTGCAAAACCACAAAGTAAGACATCAACTCTTGTTAGGTATAGTCCCATACATACACCTAAGTGATCAAGACAAACACATCTCCTACATGAGGGATGTATACCACAAAGGTAACACCACGAAGGTGATGTATCACATAGCTTATCCTAAATCCCAAGCACAAAGTAAAGATAGATCAAACCATGATTTATTCTAGGGGTAGTAACAAGTAAAATCCCTAGTCACATCGTTGAACACCTTTGAATCTAAAGAATTTCTCCTCTATTGAGTACAATGGGCCTGCCAGATCAAACAGAGGTGAGTTACTCCTTCCGTCGATTACCATGGGTCTACCGCGTCACATAGAGTCTCTCCCCCTCATGGATGGCTAAGGTACTTCCGTAGTCATGTATTCTTGGTCTACCGCATCACACAGAGGTGCTCCCCACATTGGGTGTGCCATGTCACATAGAGGCACTTCCCACTGGGCCAGTCAAGTCACTCATATTCATAATGGTCAGCAGTAATCAGATCATAGCCAGTCGTAGGGTTTTGAAAGTACCGTGCATGGGAGAACCGCTCCTCAAGCCATAGGTCATACCTCGACCACCCCTAAGTTCCACAAAGAAGTATCCCAAAAGTACGTAACGTCATAAAGGGGGCCAAAGCAATAGACGACACGTCAATCCGATGTCCGATCTGTATGTTATTAGCATTTTCGCTCCAAGGGCCCTGTTGGATTGGGGTTCAAACCATCCCGGATTTACTTCAACATTAAACAAAACTCAAGTGGATTAAACCAAAATAACCGTCTTGATCCAAGGATTATGGCGCAGTAGACAGTTCATCAAATGAACGTTCGATTTTCATGTTATGGCCAAAAAGGAAAAATAAGGTCATGTTGAGCCGAGTCCAGTCTGACCCCGGTCAGACCGACCAGGCCCGATCTAAAATAGGCCGACCTGACCCGGTTCGAGTCGACCTGACCCCATCCTAGGTCTTGCCTGGGCCTCGGCAGGCCCAACCAGTGATGGGGGCAGCTCGGCCCCACCTGCGAAGGGCACGACCCACTGGCATGACCCACTGGGTGGCTCGTAGGGGGCAGACAGTCCTCCCTAGCCACAATTCAAGGGGGGGGGAGGTGCCCCCCGGTAATCTGAATTTCGGGATGGTAATTCGGTTGCCCTTCTAGCATGTGGGACCACTCTATGGTCCTGCACGGTGTGCCTCAGCCACCGAGAATGAACGACCTGTTCTTCTTCCCGCGGCACGATGGCGCTGCTGTTCCCCTTTGGTCGGCTAGCTGTCGGCCGCCCTCCGGCCTCTGGTGTGGCCCAGCGGTCATGACCTCCTACTCCACCGGTAGCATAAACGTATTCCACCCCTCCTCCATATGGTCAGCCGGATGTCGGCCGACCCCCTTCACTGTTGGGGCTGATGGGCCATAGCCTCCTTCAAAACCAACAGAGCACGGGCTTTCAGACCTTCCTCCCTCGTGGTCGGCTGGGTGTCGGCCACCGCCTTCTTCCACGAACTGCTGGAACTTCGTTTGAATCTAGAAATATTAAAGGATCGCATTTTCACGATCCTTGCATCGAGGGCTCCATGTCTATATATAGCGGTCAGCAAAACTCTGTGTTTCTAGAATCAATAAATATTAATAATTTAAGAATTCATGATAAAACATGCAAAGAATAAAATGAAATAGGAATAGGGTTTCTGTGCGGGACGATGAAAATGTTCATTTGGCCATCATTGTCATGAATTGATGTTATAAAGAATCAATAAAATTCAATCATATTAAAAACAAACCCTAACATCATTTTTCAATAATTATTCTTAATCCCGTAGGAAGAAAACATTTTTGGATCAACTAGTTAGTGAGTTGATCCAAATTATTTGTTTAAGAGAGAAAGAACATGGGAAACAATAATCACATAGATTTAAACCCCTACCTTGATCATCAATGAATCTTCCGCGCTTTCTGGTGGACCCTGTTCTTAGTTCCCGTGACCTGCTCCCAAAGATGCCACTCACACATTGTCCATTGGTGGTTCGACGTCATCCATCACCTCTCGCCGGGCCAGCTTCATATTATAAGGCTCTGGCGTCATGACATTCCTTCCAAAATTCACTACATAGTGAATCTCTCTGATAAAAAATTCATAGATCCATATTTATAAGAGATGGAGAGTTTAAGTAACGACATAGAGAGTTAATGGAGGTCATTAATTAGGATAATTCCAAATTTTCCTCAATGTTTTTGTTACTCAAATTAGAGGGTCGAGCCACTTAATGTCTAGACATGTCACCATTCCCACCTTACCGCTCATCCATTGGAGGAATAGTATTACCAAAATAATGTTATATTATTTAATCTATTAAAAAGTTCCAAAAACTAAGTTTTTATCCGAACCTACTATGGTCAAAGTGAAGTCTCCCTTAATTGAATCTCGGCGCTGTGGGTTCAATGGTGCCTTCCAATTTTTAATCTGAGCAACTGTTCAAAAGTTTAATAAATGCCACTCAAGCTTTTACTGAACGTACCCGAAAAAATTTAAAAAAATTATTAACAGTCACCCTCAACCCGTGCCGGTCGAGGTTAGGCTCTGCCTAAGTGAAACACGCCCCAATGAACCCAACAATACTCTTGGATTTCCAATCCGAGTAACCATTTAGAAGTTATGTATTTTACAATAAAATAATTTTCACTTAATTATTTTATTTACGGCAAAAAACTAACATTATCTAGTGTCTCGTGCTGTAAAATGATAGTATCTTCATAAAGAAAACATACCATCACGAGTTCAATAGTTCTCTCAGATTCTTAATCTGAGTTATAGTTTGTCAGTAATAAGAAATTGAAAAAAAAATTAACTTTATTTAATTATTTTATTTACGATTATGTCATTTTCAAGTTTTCTCACAATAGACCCGCACCGACTAAAATTAAGTTTTTCCTAGGGTAAACCCACCATCCTCAGCAGAACGGTGCACTCATATTTTGGATTTGAATAACCATTTAAGAGTAATTCAAATTTTTTCAATAAAAATGCTAATGCGTGATAACTAAAGATTAATGAAACTTCGACAGATCATTCCTGACACTCCGGGCCTTGGAATGGACCACCATGGGATTTCACAATCTCAAAATAATTCTATATAATAAAAAAAATACACAAAATTTCTAGGAAATTATAGATCTGGTAATGATTACTTGGTAGACCTTAAAATATTACATCATATCATAAAATTCCCCATTTGATGTCCCATATCATCACATGAACCCCCTCTGACAATCCCTCTTGACCAACTTATTTTTTTCAAGATGAGATCCTCTGAGAAGTTGATATTTCATATGAAAGACTACAAAAAATAACCCAAGAGCCCTTATAAAATAAAAAAAGAAATAGGAAAAATCATTAGGTAATAGAATTTATGTTTTTTTCCTAAGAAGGGCTTATGAGACTCTTATAAAAAATTCAATTATCACGAGTGATCCATAAGGGTTTTTTATTTTTGTTATATAAAAATCTTTCGGCATGTAAACATCATCATGAGAGGGATCAAAGATTTTTCCATTCGATCATGTCACCCACCCCCTTATGCACCATATTGATGTAGAGATACCAACCTGGAAAACTAATGCAATTCATCATGAGATCCATTATTGATCATGTGAATACCTAAAAGACAACGAATTGAAATAAGTATACGGTATTGAAAAATAGTTTGTACAAATATATAAAATAAGGAATATTCTTTTTAATTGAAGCTACAATAATTTTTAGGTGAATGGTTGATGTAGACGGCATGATTAGTACATTGATCACGCGGAACCCCTAGGGACATGCTAGATTCATTGAGAAGGCTACAAGACATGTCACCTTTATCATGAAAATGAAATCAATGAAGTTTTTTTGATCATGTAATGCCTTGATAAGACAACTGATCGCTGAGTACCATAGGATATATAAAAGAAAAGATGAAAAGGGAGGAACCCATTTGAAAAAGTGAGTTATTATGGGTTTCATGTTAATGGATAATTTTTATTACATGATTGGACCATTGATTGTGAATATAACCTCCCAAAAAAAATTATCCCAGAAAGGGATTCAGATAAGTCTCCCTTGACCAAACGAAAGACTCTTTGATAAAAATCCTAATATCTTGATCTCTCTCTGAAATGTCATCATAATATTTCTATGTCCCTTTTAGAATCCAATTTTATTTTGATAAAGCACGTGGAAAAGATATGGGTCGAGTAAATATGATGATTATGGAATGATATCATCGTTATTTTTTACGAAGTGATATAATAATGACACCATGGATGACCAATAGAAGGGTTCATGAAAAATACATGATGCTCCTCAAACTCAAGTCCATATTTGTAATATACATGTCAAGGGAAGAAGTTTATATTTCGGTAGAAATGCCTATAAATTGTACTCCATTAGTATAAAAACCACACACATGGGGGCATAGAGGTGATAAAATACTTCTTAGAGATGTCATATACACAATCACAATGGTATTCCACCAGTTAAACCCAAGGAACAACTTACGTGGTTATATGACAAGTATATAGACATCATCTTATCTCTATATTCATCATTCGAATGCCTTTCAAATCAACGGTTGGATTGCACTATGTATTTTCAATGTATATTCATGGTAACATGATGTCTCAAAAGATTAATTCCTAATGATCATTGAGGTATTTACAAGATAAAGGATGAAAAACATGGAAGCTTTATATGAAGATTGATACACTAATGTTCCTGTGATGGGTTCATACAAAATATGTGACCTATTAATTAGACATGATAAAACTCATGTACAAGTCATCAAATTCATTTCATAGCACAAAAATATTCCATTATTTTCATACAAAGCACCTTATAAATTCCATCATTAGCATGCGAAAACACCTAAACATTCAAACAAAGTCATGTGACAACACTAAAACATGACATTTATTTCATGAAAATTCCTTCAGACATAACATCCATGTCATTAACATTCTTCCAGTCATATCATCCTTGATCCCATGAAATCCTTTGAGGTGTATGTGTTGATCACATGAAGACTCCCTAGACGTGTTAGACAAGTCACATGATAGTAATTCCGATATATTAGCCAGATCAAATATAATAACTTCAATACATTAGAATTCATCATGTGAATGACACCTGAAAACTATTCTTTCTCCAGGAGAAGCACATCAGACATACCAGAATTAATAAGGGGAAACCCATAGATATATCATCTATGGTCATAAAACATAACATGGAACAGTTAAAACTTTTAGAGAAAAAAGTAAACATTGGTGGGAAAACTCATGGGAAATGTTTAGAAGAGCCCATATATATGCTATTATAACACCCTATCCATGTTAAAAAAAGAGTTAGAATATGTACGGTAGAAAATAAATCTATGATAAAACCCTAGAAACAATGAACCTATATAATTGGAGTACATGGGTATTTACACTAAAACCATGTCAACCCCAAATGATGAATGTTTGGTTGTAAATTACCCTTTTATATGGGATGTGTCCAATATTTTCTAGGAATGAAAACCCATATAATACAATGGGTATTATTGGATCCATTTTCCAACTAGACATGACTTACATGACACTCAAGGTTTCTACTCCTTATACATCTAAGTGTTAGGGTTAGATTTCTTCCAATGGTCATCCACCCTGGTATAAGACCCATACTTTCATAAACCTCCAAGATAAAAATAATTTCTATTGATGTAATCATCCATTCCAACCCATCAATATGTCAGGAACAAATTTAACTTCATGGAATCTAATTCCTCATATTAGAAGGATATGTAGGAAACCATTCCAAGGCATGATCTCCATATCTAACACCACATTCGGGGAAACATATTATATAGTTCCCATATCCATATATTGTGACTCTGATCACATTATATCCTATATTTATAACACAGATCATGACTCACATGGGATTACAAATATTAAACTATCATCTCACTTACATTATAAATTCCTCCAGCTCTTGAAAACATAATGTGAAGGCCCCATTACACATCATGATATGATTTCCCACCTAAAGGGGAACCAACTTTTGTGTATTTCAATAAGGAATTTCTATTTGTGTTGACCCTAAAGAAATAAATCATATAGAAATTAATTATCTAACACAAAAAATCAATGTCTTGGGGGAATAATGAACTAAGATGAAACTGATTCCAACTATAAGAAGGATATTTTTGATTCCATCGTAAGGATTGAGCTCTATACCTGGTGGTTAAGTGTAATCACATTTATCCTTTCCATAAGACCTTAAACTGCAGAACATAAACGTAAATGAAATATGATTAATATGATTCTAGTAATAAATAGTATATGTTAGAATCTTCATCAAGGTTCAACCCCATCATTGAAAAACCATTCACCTCCAAGGCTGAAAATATTCTCCATGGTTTTTAATTATATTAATTAAAAATATTAGCATCCACCCATATGTATGAAATAATTGGAAAAAGATAAATAACATCATATATATACTCTTCATCACATTGATATATCCCCTGTATATTGGTAGAATGATTCAAAACCCAATCATTTCATATTGGTAAGCATTCCAAATTTGGGATTTGGAATAGATTCATGAAAATATCCTAAATCAATAATATATTTATGTATTAAGAAATAATTCCACCACCCCCCCCCCCACAAAAAGATGTAATGAGTTTGAAATAAAATCCTCTAGACCAATGTGAGTTCTCTTGCTTATTTATGATCGAAAACCCAATAGATTGAATGTATTTATGCTGTATACTTGTACCTTTTTATGAATATAGGGACTTTTGTGTGTTTTATGAGAGATAAAAATGTGAAGCTTGATGTGAATGGTTGTGTAACTATTCTTCAACAGCCAACAATATGTTTGTAAATATCATACAACTTTTTTAGAAATTAAAAATGTTGAACCTGATGTGAATGAATCTAAAATAGGGAATCATTATAATAATTAGGAATCATATATTATGACCATGGAAAATGATATACATCTCATTGAAGTAAAAACCATATAGTCAGGTTCTATAGTTATTATATGCATGAATTATAATGGACATAAAATTTTTATATCATCAATATATTATTCACTAATAGACTTTAACATCATCAATACATCCATCGAAATCTACTATTAATATTCTACAAACATGGGTTGAATTATAATAAGAGCTAATGTGGATCGTCCTAAAAATGAATATTTAAAATGATATGGTAGGTGAATGAGCAGTATATTATGTGATTATTGACACGGTAAAAGAGACTTGGCTCTAGGAGGTATAACTTCATTTTTTCCCTTTTAATATATTTATGATTGAATGAATCCCCTTTATCATTTTTATTCCATGAATATTTCTACTCACATTTAGATACAGTGATAATGGTCAAAATGTGTTCAATAGAAAATTCATCTAGGTGTTATCTGATTCCACCCTCAAACACATTCAAAGGATCCTACATCATCACAAAACTAATTTTATGTGGTTTTCTTAAAGGATTTCAAGTGCGCCATTTCTTTCTTGTGACATCATCATAAATGACTCTTCCTCCTCAATAATAGATTATTTAACTTGTAATATATCATATCTACAGTATATTTTAATATTTATAGGATTTTTAATTATCTTGAAAACAATGAATTCAACATTATATCCACCGAAATTAAAAATTAATTTTTCTTTAAATACATCAATTACAGCTCCCCCCATGGCTAGAACGGGCCTACCAAGAATTATAGTGACTTTATAGTCACAATCTATATACAATAGTATAAAACCAGTAATGTTTTTTTGAAATAACAATATTAAGACATCTACACAATAAAAGAAGTTAGTAATGGAATAATTTCAAAGTTTAAACATAGTAGTGGTGGGATGTGGAACTCAAAATCTGAACTGATAAAAAAAGGTAATGGAATCAAATAGAATCTTTACCCAATATCACATTGAAAATTGAACAATACTCCTTGGTCTAAAAAGGTGTATGGGATGTAAAAACTAAAAGTATTTGATCTTTATGATGTATCTTATTCTTCAAGACTACAATACATTCCTTATTTATATTATAAGTATAATTTTTTTAATGGTTTTCTTATTTGGACATATTTTATTATGTGAATTCAGATAATATTTTATTTCAATAAAAACATCAAGGAAATCTATGCCAATGTTATATTTCTTCAAAACAATTATAAATTTGAATATTATTGAATCCAAATTATTCTTATTTCTTCTTTTATGAAAGGTAGTTCTTAAGTGCAAATATTTATTAAAGTTTAAATTAATTCAAATTATTTTTCATGATTTTTATTCCCTTATTATCATAGTTATTACGATTTTTTATTGTTGTTTTTCAATTGGAACAATAAATTTTAATGTGTTTTTTGTGCTGATTCCAACTATTATAGAACCAGTCACTTCCAGATATGATTTTCCAATTACAAGAAGATATATATTTTGAGTATATCTGATTATATTTCATACTTTACGATTTTTTTGGATACCACTTATTGTTTTGATATCTATTTAATTTACACTGCGTTCCCCTTTAGTGGAGCTTGGAGGTTTATCCTTGTATCTACCTCCTAGTTATCATGTGAATTTACAAAAAAAAAATTAACTCTTTGTCATTCATCAAACAACCAATTTTAGCGTAATAAAATTCATTTTTATCCTTTTCTCCATCACTACTACAAATAAATTATTTCAACATACCCCTTACTTCATGTTTGGAATTAGAGGATGTGGCCATTTTTTTGGTTTTGAAATGGTTTCATGGACAACTTAGATCATTAAAAGATGAACAATTTCTCAAAACTATTTGTCCTTAAAATAAATTATTGAATGTTTTATATACCCATTATTGAAGGTTGTTTATAATGGGTCATCCAATGGTGGAATCTTAGGACCATACCCTAAAAAACATGAATTTTTTGAATGATGGGAAAGAATATTAGAATCTGAATAATAATATTGTAAATTATTAAAAATAACATAGTGGTGTATCTTCTCCCAATGTTTTTATGAGTGTCCTTGTAAAATATAGAAGAGTATACTCCATCATATAGAAAATTGAGGGTTTCCATTATAACAATGTAATGAAATCTATAGAATTTGGGTTTTGTGTATTTTACAATTTAATGATGGTCTTTATGAACTTGTATGTAGTTAAATCAGTAAAATATCCACTAGTATATTGGAATATTAATGATTAGTGGGAATGGTTGAGGCTTTTGTAAATAATGTCTCGGAAAAATCGAAGATTTCCTTGATATTTTTTAAAATTACCATGTAATCCTTTAAATATGTCGTAAGATTCAAGGAATTGATCTTCCTCATCTTGTAAAAATATAATGATTTTGGGGATACTTTTTTATGTAATTTTTCTACTATATAATATCTTGTTAATATAAATGTGAACCTATTCCAATGTGTCACTAAATTTCACTTCCAACTATTAGTATCAAATTCTAGAATTATATTTGAGGAAATATTAGAACACTATTATTTTTTATTTCTGTCATTTTCTTTCCTTTTTAGACATTGAAATATATTATGAATTTTTTTTCCAAACTAGGAGCTAACACTAAATGATATTCTGTGGTCCGGAGATCCTACAATTGATATTTTAAAATATTTAAGATACTAATATTTTCTGAATTAATTTTTTATGTAATAATAGTATATGTCTTGAACATATTCTCATAGAAAAAATATGTGACAATATTTGAGTCCATAATGTGGGGTTTATCCTATGTGAGACCTAAAATCGGGTTTCACCCAATATTCATATGAGGTAGATGTTGGTTGGTAGGTTTAGTAGATTAATTAATTAATTAATTAAGTTAATTAATTTAATACTATTAACCAAATAATTATCTATTGTGATGATTTTCCAAGGGTTTTTCACATAACCACATTTATAAGTGAGAGGAGTAAGAGTGTGTTCTTCATTGTTGAATCGACATCGAATGACAAACAAGAACTATATCAAAGTGGATCGATAAGTAGAGAACCCTAAGGGGATTTTTTATAACTAAAAAATGAATTATTTATCAATGATTGATCTATAATCATATTCAGAATCATAAATTCTATATTTCATCATATTAATTAATATTTTAATGAATGGATTTGAACTGCTTTAATTCTTGAAAATTTCATGATCTTCACATGATTCCGTTGATGAATTGAATGTATTTATTAAATTAAAAATCGTTCTATGTTGCGTTCACAATTTTGATACCCCTGATAAATGATCATTATCCAATAATAATTATCAAATAAAATTTTCACCTTCTTCTCATTCCATTCCCCCACTCGTTCATCAGATTCTTCCCTACTAGCCTATAAAGTCTCAGTTTAACATTTTGTGAAATGTTCATGCGCAATTTAAGACTCATATTCATAGAGTTAATAGATAATGATATAAGGATCTCTGTTTAGTGGATGTATATGGATGAATTTTGTTTGTTAAATAATTATTATTGGATCAATAAATGGTGACTAGTGATCTAGATGCATAGGGGGAGACATGCATGATTAGAGTGGATCATCAGAATCTATTTCTGGAAATCAAAGGAACTAAAATAGAGTATGAAGGTTTTCCTCAATCAATTTTAAGAGGTCAACTAGTGATATTCAAAAATAGAGGTGCCGATTTGGAAACATCATTATGAATCCTATTATTAAGTGAAAATAACAATTACACACCTTATATATGAAATAAACCCATAAAATGTATCATTATTATTGTAGTGGTAGAGTTGTTGGTGATTTTAAATATCACATGTCTTGTAACTGTGACTACATGAATTTTGGACTTGACCAGGTGTCAAATCCATGTTCTATCTATATACTTTTGGGGCATATGCGGGTAGACATGCAATTTACTATTGTACATTGGAATAGAAAATAATACATTAGATTGGATAGGATCACACGAGTGAGCCCTAGGTGGATGAGGCCTTCCCCTTGCCACCCTTACATGTAGTTTAAAGTTGGATGGATACCAAATCTATGTCCTCAGGGGACATTTCTGGACAACAAGCTAGGGACACACACCTCGTGGACCCATACACATCTTGTACGTCTATGTTGATGTTTTACCTCTCATATCACCATTGTTTTGACTATGGTTTTCCCCCATGAGTTGCCAATACAAATTTTTTCTTCATTTAGGATTTTATTGTGGAATTCATAGTGGATTGTTAGGTATTATATGATATTCTTAGAGTGTGATTCTTCATTATGCGATTCTTGATTATGACATTGATATGAGAATTGTCATCATAGAGATTCATGGTAGATATATCACTCCCTTCTTTAAGGTGTGGGTCCTCTATATTAGGGGTTGGTTTTACCCTATAGTACATAGGTGTAGGTCCCACATAAACCTATTTCTAGGTATATATGGAACTACCCTACTCATGACATGAGTCTTCTATCTATGAGGAAGGTACTCCCTAGACTAACTAGGGTATGGGTCATCATTATTTATTACATAGATAGAGATGGTACCACATTACACAGTCATTGGAACTGTATTTATAGAGTGATACTATTCCATATTCAAACACAAAGGGGATATGTGTCCCCAATGTAGAATGAATCCCTTAGCTGTTTAGCATAGTTGAGAATATTGGGCACCACCACAACTTTTTATTATGAAAATAAATTTCATGTGGTGATGAATTTATGGACTATATGATATGTAGGATTACTAAATGACCTATGTTGAGATGTGAGATGGAGGTCCCCTTTCCCTATAATTTGTGATTATTTGTTGAGAATATATGTTTTGGTTTTTCTGTTGTTTTTACATTACATTGAGTAGACTATTGTTGAATCTCTCTATTTATCAATATATTTTTTTTGGGGAATCTTATTGGGTATGTATATACTCACCCCTTCATCTGATTTACCCACACATTTCATTTCTTATGTAGATGATTGATAGATCAGCAGCGATGATAATGGAGACTATTGATAAATGAATGCATTGAAAATGTATGGTTTATGAATATAATGATCCAAAGTTGATCTCTCTTAGACATATTTTATTCTAATTGTTTTTAGGTAGGGAAAAAATTTCTAGTTGGGTGTGTATCTTTCCCTATTAAATTTCATATAACACTATCATGGTATTTTTAGTCCCTAACATTCATGTTGTTAATTTAGATATTTCTGCTCATTATTATTTTTATTACTATTCTCTTTTATGTGGATATGGATGGGTGTGTGTGTTTATGTACGTTATAAATAGGCCTCCCTTTTTAGATAATCATTCAAGGGAAATTTCTCCATCCCATGACCTGTATTTGAGGGAACGAGGTTAGGGTGGACCGATCATCTACTAGCCAAGAGGGACCCAGTGGTTCGGGTCGTTACATATAGTTATTGAAGGAGTTCATTCCTTGGGATGGTGTTGAGAGTAGTCCCCTTACAAATATTATTTTTTGGAATTAGGGTAAAAATGTCAATGTGTCTCAAGTACTACGTTCAGCCTAGGGAACCCCTTGTTTACACAATGATATTTGTATCTATACACCAGGACTCTAACTACCGACATTTTTGACGTGGTATACTGAGAAATTGTTTATAGGTAATAATAGTAATTGCATCATATAGGATTTAGTCCTTTGAATTTTATATTGAGTCAGATTCCAATATATATATATTTATATTCGTCTTACCATTGTATGAATTGTTTACATTCAAGAATCCTCTATGGAGATATCCATCCGAGTTACTGATTCAATATTTTGATATTGATCAGATGAGTTTTAAGGCCTTAGTTTAGGGACCATCTCAGGAGATATTTCTACCATGAAGGCACATTTTTGTACCCTATATTTTTGAGAATCATCTTTTATTAGTAAGGAAGGAATTGTATGTACACATCCCTAGAATAGGACATGAGTTTTAGATCCGTAGGACACTAAGCTTAGAAGAAGAGATAGATCCCACAGTTTTGAAGGATTTTCTAGAATTTTTAATCTAAGTCTTCATTCTTGGGTAATACAATGGTTATTCTAGTGGATAAGTTTTTCTTCAGATCATTAAAAACTGGTGGAGTCTAGTCATATAGATTCATTATAAGTCGACACTCTCACGGTCGAACCCTGAGCATTTTTTCATGATGTTATCTATAGATACGCCAAGACCATCATGGTATCTTTATGTCTCCCTACCTACTTGGATTTTATGGGTAGAGAAATAGTTGTAAATATTTTTCAAGTAGATTTATGTCACATAACTAGTGGTGACAGTTGGAATCGTAGGGATGAGTCATTTAATATTGCTGGTAGATGACATATCCTGAGGTACAAGAAGAATTACCATGCTCAAACTCATTAATGTGGTCATGTATCATTGGAACCACAAAAATTAAAATGGAATCCTAGAGAGGGATATTTTATGTATGTGATGAGATTGGTCACATGGCTTGTGTGTACTAGATATATTGAGCAAATGAGGAATGATAAGTAGTAGAAAACCCCCATGGTAGAGATTCCACTGTGATCGGGGTTCTACCAAGAATGGACAATGGTACCTCTAAGGAGGTATAGATGACTATGGTGTACATGGGTTTCAATGAGGAGGAACTTATATAGGAGTGTGATGCTATGATCTATTTCTAGAATGACCCCCCCAATTGGTCCATGAAAGAGTCTGGGAGATGGAAGACAGGGCCCTAGGAAATAAATGATTATGGATTCCTATGAAATGATAGATCATGATATGATTTGAGGTTTGATTTATATTTATTTTACAATTTTTCTAATACTTGTAAATATTGGTTCGAGTCACTCCATCATTTCCATATCCCTTATGTGAGAGATAGAGCCCCTCATTGGGATGTTAGCATAAAATCATTTTCTAGACATTCCCACTAGGCTTGATCCATTGATATCTCTCGTACATCAAGAGTGTAATCTATAATTTTTTGTAGAGGGTTTTACAAGGGACCATTTTATCATCATAATGAATCCTTATTACATTATCAGTGTTATGGATTGGTTGTCCATAATTTGATCCCAGATCAATTGTCATCATAGGCATGCCCAATTTGTATGGATAGATGAGTTATGATTAGAAGTTTGGGGTTAGAGTGATATAATGGGAGAGATCTTAGGCCTCATATGAAATAGGATTCTTCCCATCAATCTTTATTGGGAGAGTTTATGTATTAGCACAAATTTCTCTATAGACTTTTGTATTACTTCGGTTGTGGAGTATTTTATGGATGATTTTTCTGAGGATGTTCTTGGACTACCTCTAGGGTGAGAGATGGATTTCTATATTTCCCTATACCCTGAGACCTTGTAAATATTATATACAAAATATTTGAAGTCCCGTACTATGTAATGGGCGATGGGGGAGTATTTGGGGGACCATTAAGAAAAGTGTATTGTTAGAGATAGTTTATCCCCCTGTAATGCTCTTGTTTCTTCAAAAATAAGGCTGATATGGGATTACAACATTATGTTTATTATATTCACCTAGACAAGGATAGGATAATGAAAAGGTACCAATTTTCGATTATTTATGGCTAGTTTGTTCATTTTCTAGGAATGAGTATGTTCTTGAAGAATTATCTATTTTCTGACTACAACCAGTTGAGGGTTCGTAAGTCAGATATTATAAATTTGTAATTCCAATTTCATAACGGACTCTATGAGAAAATTTTGACATCTTTCAGTGTTATTAATACATAAAATATATAATGGGTTGATGAACTCGATCATCCATCCAAAATATGATTGATTTTTTTCTTCATTGATGTAATACTCTTATACTATGCATCATAGGAGGAGAATTATTGAATTTGAGGATGGTCCTATACATAATCCATGAGCATTATTTTTTGGTAATCTCTACATGTTCTAGTAATAGTTAATTGTGTTTTATTATCTAGGGATTTCATATATGAGGATGGATCGGCTACGGACCAAAGGAATATTGATGCAGTTATTTCATGGGAGATACTAAAGAGTGTTCCTTAGGTGCAGTGTTTATTTACGTATAGAGGTAATAGAGGAGGCACACCACATTCTTATCTGGGATTTCATCCCCTTTGACTACTATGAAATGGAATTTGTAGTCATTTAATAGGACCATGAATGTACAAATAGCCCTTGAGGAGTTGATACTCAGGCTGGATAGTGCTCATATTTTGAGACTACCAGAGGGGGGAGTGGAGAATATAATGTATTGTGATGTTTATAAAGATATAATCAGATATTTATTATGAAAATATATGTTTTTATTACATATGGGTTGAGGTATTTGAGAAACCATAATAAATACTATTCAAACCATGACATGATGATATAAGAGGTAGTAATAACTTTGATGATGTAGAGTCACTATATTATAGGAGAGTTATTTGTTGTTTACTCATACAATCAGAGTGTTAGGTACATCTTTATAGAGAGATATATTTACTTGAGATCGATAAAATAAAAGGTGTTCCTATAGGATTATGATTTTGATATAGTCTATACTCTTAGAAAGGGCAAAATGGTTGGAGATTCCATTATGAGGAAGTCTCGTTATCTCTTGGTGGATAATGCCTATGATTGGTTGGATTCATTACTGCTTATCCTAGGGGATGATATGGTTGAATATTATATTCAGTAGATTGTGTTAACCCACTCACTTCTTCATCATGTGTGGGAGGCCCAATTGGAAGATATCAATTTTGAGTTTCATTATGATGAGATATCTTCATGAGATTTACTATAGTGTTTCTTGAATGAAGGAAACATGTAATCATGTTTTAATGATGTATATTTTTCATATTCACGATGTGAGATGTGGTCAGGAGGGTGTTTCACACATCTCATTTGGTTGTACATATTGATGTAGTGAAATTCCCAATTATCATTTGTAGTAGTTTTGATTGGATGGAATGAGGTTTCGTGTCTCTGAGTTCATCTCTCAGTGTCTCGTGTGTCAGTAAGTGAAGGATGAGCGCTGGGTTTTGGTAGGTTTGACATGAATTTCTAATATTAAAGACTGTAAATGGGATGTAATATCAATGTAATTTATTATATGAAATACATAGATATTAGGAGGCCACAATTCCATATAGGTTTTCATTCACTAACACATGAATTCAACAAACATCATTTCTATTAAGGAGTAAATTTTTTTTGTTAAGATTAAGGGGTAGAAATATGTGGAGGAAGTAATCTGGATCCATGGGATACCATGGATGATTATATTTGACTATGATGTATGGTTTAGATAATAGTTTTGGAGAATTATACAAGATTCATTCAGGTCCTATTTCTAGATTAGTATGGTGTTTCACAACGACAAGTCTAGGTAGACCAATCGTACTATAAAGTTATCAGAGGATATCTAGAGACTTTATGTGTTATACTTTGGATGGAGATAAGAGGACAACTTCCCATTGGTAGAGTTTTCTTATAATAACATCTATCAACCCAATCATCAACATGACACATTACGATCACTTATTAGGGAGACACATTAGGACACCCCTGTGTAGGAATGAAATTAGTGAGGCATCAATTTTTAGGCTAGAGATTTTATAAAAAATGATGGATAAGGTCTAGGTGATACCTGGGAGGATGATGGTACCCATATATGACTTTAATCTTATGAAAATTGACATCGTATTCCCCTAGTGTTTGAGCATGGAGACCATGTTTTCCTTGGTATCTCCTGATGAAAATAATTACAGAGGTTCCTCCAGGGAATGATGGTATCCTAGATGTTCATTGACCTATTTGAGAACATCTAGAGTTTTTGAGAGGTTTCTTAATTTTATCCTTACCCCACAGTTGGATTGGGTGCAAGAAATCCTCAATGTGTCGATGTTGAGGAGATATATGCATGATACTAAAAAAATTCAATAACTAGGGAATGATGGAAATAAATGATTGAGACACATTCATATTGTACCAGGAGGTTATCTTGAATTGGTAGGAGAATATCCTAATAGGATTAACTATACCATATGTTTGTGTGTTGTGGAATCACAAGATCATGCGGGAGATGTCATGGTATTTAGAGATCTGGTTGTGAGATTAAATTCTATGAAATTTTTTTATCTTTTTATTTTTTATGATGAAACTCCTTGAATGAAAAAATATTCAATAACCCCATTTTTCTGTTGTATGAAATTGAGATATATTTGGAAATGTTTTCAAAGCAATGGAATATGATGATGTGAGATTATGAGGCACAGTGATCTTAGAATGGATAGTATAAAATATTAAATATATTAATATCATGTGCACATTTTTATTAATAAATAATGGGATATTTCATGATATTATTCAGAAATCAGAAATCTGAGACTATTTTTGAATATAAAACACATAATTTATCATATGCTTGACTTAAAGTTTTTTGGTGCCGGATGTTCAGAAGAAGCCCCCATGGACATCAAATAAGATGAATCATAGTGATAATTGGGTGTATTTATTGCGTAATGTGTTCCATCATAGAGATAAGTATTCATGATAACTCTACTATACTTTATTCTTGTTTTTTTCATGTTGGGAAAATTTTCTAGTTGGGTTGTATTTTTCTCCTTAAAATATTGGATTACACTTTTTTAATCATTCGTATTTCCTTAAGGTTATCACATTAATTGTTTTCAATCATGATGTTAATTTCTATTATTATTATTTATCTTCATTTATCCATGATGATGGTTGGGTGTTTTAATATGGTAATATTATTCAAAGGTATGACATTTTAAATATTTCATCTCGATGATTTTTGTTATCCCCTGGCCAATAGAGGTGGGCTTGGGGTCGTGGAATCCAAATAATCAACAAGGAAGGAATACCCTAGTTGGTTACATTGATATATAATACAATTTAACTTTCTCATTCATCCTAGTGGTTTATACTAAATAAAATATTATAAGTCAATAATGAATATAATTGGGTCTTCAATGAGAATTATATTGAATGTTTTCAGTTGAGAAAACATTTATTATTTAATTTTTTAATTATCTTACCTCTGTACAATCCTAATCATGATGGATTGTTAGATATAAATAGAAATATTAATTATTTTAGAATATATCTATCTATTTTTTCATTTTAGAGTGGATAATAATTTTGATGTTTTTTCAAATATTATTTTCTTAATGATCATACAGTTGATGATTCTACTTGTGCTTTAGAGAACATAAAAGTTTTTTTATTATATTTATAAATGTTTGTATGTGTTTTCTAGTAGAACTTGTGTGCGTTAACATGTTCAAAATATGTTTTATATTATATTATTTTTAAATTGGGTTTTGTTAAATTTTTAATTTTTTACTCGTTCATATGGACACAAATTTAATTCTTATAAATGATAAAAAAATTTGGAATTAAAAACTTTTTTATTAAACAATATTGCATAATATTAATTATTTGAATCCCTATATTGAATAATTATACTAGGTAGGAATGTCTTTTTATCCATTGGGAATGCAGGATGAATATGTGTGTATAATAAAAGAAAAAAACTAAAGAAAAGTGTAATGAGTAGTAGTGATAAATGAAGTAATGGTGGAGATGTAGTTTAAGAATTACATTGATATTCTAAAAAGATAGTCTCAAGATATATTAATAATTAGAGTATATATAGTATATCAAAATAATGTATGAAAAAACTGTTGATTAGTTTGAAGAATATTTTTTCCTACTAATTAATGTGATAATCCCTCATTCAATAAAGACATTAAACAATATGGATATAAATAAAAGTGGTTGACTATAATATTGATAGGTTAACCCAATACACAATGAATACAATAGTTGTTCAAATTCAATATATAGAAACCTAAAATGTGATAAATTAGTATTCACTGAGGAAAATTTTCTCCTGAACTCAATACAATATTCTCAACATGGTTCCCCAAAATGAAAACATTTTTTAATAGAATTCCACCAAGGCCAATTTTTCCAATATTATAAATTCATCGATAATTGGTTCTAAATAAAGTTACTAGGAGATATACTTCTAGTCAAATATAATAAAATAAATATTAAAATTTAATTATATTATATTATTCTCCATAGAATATTTTTTTGATAATCATTTTTAATTTACATAGATTCTATTAATTCATTCTATGAAAATACATTAAAATACTGAATCAAGAAAAATAATAGAGGAAGAGGATTCTTCCCTATCTATTTTCATTAATTTGTACTCTGATCCCCCGTGTAATCTATACCCTAAATTTTTTCTGATTGTTTTCCTCCTATTATCTAACAATGTATACTTCTTATTTTTTAGATATTATTATTTATATAATCTTGTTTCAAAAATCATCTTCAACACACCATCACATATTTGAGATAACTTTCATGTCCTCTAAATGGCATTGTCACTATATTTCTTCTACCTCATAGGTGAAAATAGTCAATAAATTATAACTAAAAATGGTTTTATGAATATTTTTCAATATCTATATTACTCGTACATGAAAAATACTAGTCAAAAATAAATTTGGCTTGAGATAATTTTATATTTATTTATAATTTTATTTCATAAATCAATATTACTAGGATGAAAAATTCTATATCTTAATCTAGCATAAAACAAATCTCAAACACACCATATTGAATTCAATTTATAATTTTATGAATCATTGAAAAGGGAATAAAATATATTTTATGCATTATGGTGTAATATTTTTCCTTTCTATAATATCATACCAAATCTCAATGTGGTGTGGCCCAAATATAATTCTACATCATTATAGACGAGTCTTCATAACATCACTAAAAGAATGTTAAATTTCGATTTCTACAATAGTAAAACCATATGCACTATTTCGTATTAAAAATTTGATTATCCTTGACCATTACATAATCCCTCTCATAGTTCTAATAAAGTTAATTATTCATGAATATAATGTAGGATCAAGGAACAAAATTAACACAAACCTCAATATTCAATAATAAAAAATTTAAATTTTCCATAGATTTTCTATTACCTCAAACTTCATGATCCCATTAGACTAACTTGACATAGTATAGTTATTATTGTATTCTAATGTTTTAAATTTTATTAAGGAAAATATTCAATAATTGTGGATGCACCTCCAAAAAAATTAACGTCACAACATTGGAGAACTCAAGGCCCCCATTTTATCATCATATATTCCTGAAATAAAAAATAATCCAACAGCTGGTAATTAAAAAAATATTCTCTATCACTCCCTAATTTTATATGATAATTATATAATCGAACCAATTTTCTTTTCTGTTTAACATCTGATGTAGTTCATCACAAAATTTTACGAGTAATGGGTTTTCATAGTGAACATGATCCCCTTCATTGAAACCACAATAAAAGGTTGATCATGGTTCAACATTGTTCAAATATGGTTTGGTGACAATGAATTAAAAATCATTAGTCTGAATCTTAATCAGGAATCATTCTCATACAATACACCATATATTCTCAGTTCTGAATTGATTGATTAGATTTATAACCAGCTTTGTGTGTTTAGAATTCCTGGGATTGGCTCAAGTTAAAAATTGCTCTTGGTTGACATTAATGATTGATATCAGTTCATATTTCCAAAAAAATGGGATTCTATATTTTTATTAATTATTTATCTCTATCAATTATCATCCCTATAAATCATAAATTAAACTTTATTATAAAAGATGAACTGCATCTCAGATGTATTGAAATGGATTTGGATCAATTATTCCTATAATTTCATATTTTAATTAACCATTAATCGAACCCACCTTTTCAACATGTCTATGTATTGGAGAATATCAATTTTTGAACAGTTTTCTACCTAATACAAGTGTTAATATTTTATATGATTTTTGATCAATATTATTTTTTCATCAATTAAACTTGGTGGGTATCGACCATCCTTTGTAGACTATCAAAAGAATTACCAATCCTTAACTCAACCCCAATTCTATTTCACATAACCATATATCATGTTTTGTGTTTTTAATCATCATTTTCATATATATAATACATGTTTTATTTTGAGATTGAATTTGAAAATCGGTATTCCTCTATAATTGACTATACATCAATAGAACATGGTTCATCATTTTTTTACTAACATTGTTTTTTGTTCGATTATAGAATCTTCAACCTTAGACGATGAAAGTACACAATGATGAAACTTATATCTTCTTCCTCGCGTTATTTCTTCCAGATGATATGAAACTTATTTGGTTGAATCTTCTCATATTTCTTCATTGAACAACTTAAATATAAAAAAAAAATTAGGATCATGTCCATATTTACCTCCATATTCAATCATAAAATGAAATAGTGAATCATTATTTACATTTTTTTTTGGGAGAAATGAAATTGTTAAATTTTGTGCAAGAAAAAGTATTTGATTAGTGAACAGTCACTTGTAGAATGGTCACATGTTCCTTCTACTAGCTTTCTCGGTGTCGATCGAACAAGCCCACACAATTGACGTATTATTTTTATTATTGAAGAGGATTTTTTAAAATTAATTCCATTTGATAGAATATAATCAATTTTCTATAGATTTAATTCTTTAATAAAGAAAAACACATTTCCATGGACACACCTGCTACTTGTTTTGTTGATCTACTAGAAAAAGTTGATGACAAATTACTTTACCAATATATTTATCTATCCTAGAACTATTGAAGATATTTTTTCATTAAATTTAAATAAAGCTATTAAGTTATTTCAACAAATATAAAATAATGACACCAGAAATACTAAAAAATATTAATTTACGAACATATTTATATGATTGAACCAAATAAATATTGAATAAATTAATTTACACATTTTAACTAGTCATGAATGTTAGTTTAACTCTAATTAATTAATGAAAAATAAAAAACCCAAAAAATACCATAATAAGTAAAAGATCAAATATATCATTAGTATAATGAAATAAATAATTTGAAGACATGATTTTTTATAAATAATATCATTATATTGAATAAAATACCTCATCCATAAAACAATTCCTGTTCAAAAAATTATATGATAATTAGAAAACAAAAAATTTGAATAATTGTAATAGCGAAATGCATATTTAATGTTTATTTAACGAGAATTTATTTCTAAATTCACAATTTTTTGAATCAGTCTTCATTAATAACAATTTCACATAAGGAAATAATTTATTTCTAAAAAAATGGATATAGAAAAATGTTAAAAAATATTCGATATATGACACAATATATACCATTTTTTAACATATTGGTATAGATCACAAATCATTTCCAACATGTTGGTAGTTTGAGTATAGGTGTAGTGATTAAAAGTTAATTCAACTCTTTGAATCTCTTTTTACATCCATCAGTCCAAAAAAATCTCAACCATCCTTATTTATAGAAATGTTATTTGATGCACCCCAGGGTGAACAACATGGTTGTATGGAGGGCTTTTCTAAATTCTCTTGTAGATGCTTTTTTAGTTACTCCCATTTAATTAGGGAAACTATATAGATATTATTTTATATTGTATTACTTTAATCTATAATCTCAATTGAGAACTCATCATCACTATTTTGGTGAAGTCCAAGAAAATATTCATGGATTACATCACAATGAGTAGGTCTCCGATATTGTTCATATCCCATCTCTCAAAAATTATAGCTAGATGTGATTTCTCAGTAAGAAACATTATACATGAATGAATGTTAGTTTAAAAAAAATATTTACCATTCTCCTTCATTTAATATATTATCATTGGTTTGTTATTGATACTCTAGATTATATAATTATTTGAAATATATTTATTGTATCTATATAAGGAAAACACATCCTTACCCAATATATCATAATTTTTTCCTAAGGGAGTATGATATGGTTTTATGGGAGATTCATCTCAAAAATATTAAATACAGTGAGTTATTTAGTTGAGTTGAAATAATTACCTCATTTTCTATTTTTATTAATTTAACAACCATTATTTTTTAATTCATTGCTTGAATAATTAATCTAAACATACATGTCATAAATGATTCAAAAAACTATAATCAAATAATATGGTCGATATTCTTAAATTAATTACTGAATATTCCTTTCACAACTTCATTACAAGAATCCACCATAGTAGAAGTGAAAAAATTATACCCACTATTTATTTCATAATTTTTGAGATTTTTGTTATTGTTAATCGTTAAAAACATGGGGCTTAGTGGATTGTTCCACATACTATTTTCATACCATTCAATTTAATCATTAAAAATTCAGATGACAACTGAATAAAACCTTCTATAGCTCAATCAAATTAGAGCTATTAATCATCTCCATATGAAATCCATTATCTCTATGATCCTTCATTACACACATGAAACACCTCTTATTCTTTTAATGTAATTTCCATGATAATTATCAAAGATATAATGGCATGTGGTGTGTTAGATATTTTTCCACCATTAGTAATATTTTGTGATCATCTAGATCTATACTCTATAATATTCTTATTTTACATATTCCTATAGGTCTAATCAGAAAACAGTAACTATAATCTTGATTTTGAAGGAAAATCATACAGTTTGGACATTGGAATCAAAGACTTAAATCATCAATGGATTTTTATGACATAATTTTAAAAAACTAAATAAATATTTAATATTAATATCATAATTCATTATAAAGATAGAGGATTATTGCATAATCCTTGTGAAGTGATAAACATAACATCTAATAGATTATTCATCCTTTTATATGACTCTCATGAATTACGTCAAAAATTATGATAATGATTTCATGGAAGGTATTTATTAAAAATTATCTTATGGAATCCTTCTCATTCAATGGTTTGCATCTCATCCTTGGTCTAAAATTCATGATTAGCTCCCACCACCTTTCAAATTCTCCATTTATGTGATAAATATCATGGAAGAATTACTCTCCAACACATCATTTGATGAATGATAAAATATAATAAATATAGATAATTCAATGCGCCACAATGGGGGGATTAGAATATCAATTAAAAGTCAGAGGCATTTGTCACATAAAGGGATCAATGATGAGTTACTCTTTCTTGGGAGATATATGGTGGTCATAATAATTCATGATATTACTCGGAACATGAGTAGTTTGTGTTAGTGTTTCCATGATGTTATCAACCCCTATACCCATTATATTGGGGTTTTCATATGGTTAGTCATCACATTGAACATGATATATGATCTTGACATTATTTCCCATATTTATGAAATTTATTATAAATCAATGGAATATTTGGGATGTCTATACATCATTATATGGAAATATTGAAATGAAACCTACTTAGCATATATTGAATGACATATATACACTAACATATTCATCATTATATTTTAATATAGGTTATCTAGGGTAATTATATTATTTGGTTTTCTAACCATAAAATATATTGATGTTATTCATAATGATTTATAAAGATAATGTGTGTTCATAGAATCATAGAACATAAGAGTGTAAAAAGAATAAGTGATGCAATTCCTAAATTTCATGAACTATGTAAAAGTCATATTAGTAAGAAATAATCCATTTTAGGATTATGACCCCAAGGTATATATTTGTTAGATCTACATCCACTTATAGTATTCAGGTATGAATTTCATCGTATGGAAACCACTTGATCTATAATTTACCAAAACGATAGTATGAATTCTTATTGCATGACATATATTTTGGGTTTTTACAATTTATTCCCAATCACAATCCCCAATAATAACTATTCTCTACCTCTGATACCAGTTAAAAAAACATATATTTATAGTAAATGTAATTTCATTATATTTAATAAAATGTTTTATATATAATACATTAATATAATATAAATATTACTAGGGTATTTGAGAAGTTGTATAAAAAACAATTATCATTAAATATAACATTAATATTTAAAAATATATAACGTTCCCATAGTTTCTATTGAACTCATAACACTACACATGATAACCTCAAAATATACAAATGAATTTGGTTAGCTATCACCCAAATAATGGAACAATAATTGCATAACATAGTGATATATAATAAATGTTATTCATGATTTATATAGTGATAAGATGAATATTTAAGATTCATATATACTCACTTGGAGGAACATCATGAGAAAAAGTAATCCTAAAATCATGGTATTATAGGAATGTAGAAATAACAAAAAATGTGTGTTCACAAGCATACATCGATGAAAAAAAATTAATTATATAGTGTTCTTATGATAATTAATCATGAACTATATATAGTATATAAAGATATTAAAACATTCAAAAGGGTTTTATAACACTCTATATGTTAACCATTTATATTACTATATTTATTTGTGCCACCCTGATCCTATTACAAATGAACATATTAAATTATTTCAATCTAATAATATAGGAATTTTTAGTTTTAACATACATGCAACCAAAAATTTGTATAGTTATATATTTTTGAATATCTTGGATTGAAAATGGGGTTTGTTATTTAAAAAACATATGTATATCAATTAAAATCAAGGGAGAATTTAAACTGAATGATGGGTGTTGACAAATGATCATGGAAGTGAAAAGTGAGGGAGGAAGGTAATATCTATTTTCATGTGAACCATTTGAATATTAAATTAATTCACAAAAAGAGAATAGAATATAATTATTTAGGAATCAAAAGGATTAATATAGAATAAGTTTTTGAATGGAAAAGTTGACGATGATAATCCCTTACCTTGAAAGGTGGATTTATAAATCATGATAATATATCCATAAAATGATATAAACTACATGAGAGGGATATTGATGTTGATAGAAAAATAAAACTAATTATTAAAGTATATGGAGTGAAGAGTAATTAGAGAGTGATAGGTAATTATAGATTAATATTGGAGACTATTTATAAATTTCCAAACATATTCACTAGACACCTAGTTCAGAAAATTTAAAATCCATTGACATCCGCAAGGATTTTAGCATGTAGTTTTACAAGGAGGAATTTTCCTAAATATTTAATTACTTGATGATCCAAAATCATTGAAATAAAATAAATTTTTATGTGGATGTGAGTCATGTTCATAAATAATTATTTTTAGAATCATATAATATCCTTAATGTTTTGGATGATCATTTGTAGATTTAAAAAATCACTCTTATTACTTAAAAGATAAAATTTATTAAAGGAAAAACGCATTTTTAAATGATAATGACAAAATGATATTTATTACATTAATTTTTGTGACATTATGACGTCCTGATACCAATATATATTTAGACCTTATTAAATTTCTACACAAAAATTCAACTATTGTAGAAAATTATGAAAAATTCAACATTTGATATAAAAAATATTATATATGATAAAGGATTATTAAAAGATGATTTCAATAAAAATTAAATACGAGTTTCTATGTAATATAATCTATTTTAGTTTCACATTAATTATATAAAAACATAATTTAATAATCCTGTATCAATATTTTAATTTTTTTACAAAAGCAATAGTTTTGTATTCAGTCTCTGTATTCCATCTAAGACAACACTATAGTCTATTATACTGCATTCTTTAGCTGATACAGTTTTGTTAAGGGATTTATGATATATTACCTTCAATTAATATTTTTGAGATGATTATATAAGAAGGTTTCATGAAAGTTCATATTAATTAAGAATTTTTTAATTTGATATTAATTATTTGATATGCCCAAAAGTCCATGTTTACACCCCAACCAGCCTTTACACTTCTGCATTCACCCTCTACATCCCACACACATGATCTTGATCCAACTTGATATTTTATACATTGAGTCAAAAATAATTTAATAAAAAGGATACATTCATTGCGTATTATTCCTCAATTTTTCCCTTGAGAATCATAAATTTAAGTATAACTGAAAAAAAATTACAAAAAAACAGAATTATGAATTTTATTTTGAGAATAAAATGGTGTAAAATGTTGATTTTTTTTAAAACTGCTTAAGGATATATATATATATATATATGAATGGAAAAAAGTAGTGTAACTATAACATGGTAACTAGGTATATATAAGTTCATTAGGTTATCATATAGTGAATTGGTATATTGAAGTTCTTATACTTATTTATACATGTGAAAAATATATTTAAGTTGTATTATATATAATTATAATCCATTAATTATTTAGTTAATGGTAAATAAATAATAATCTGATCATTAATTAATTAACTTTATTTGTTTTGAAATAAAAATATATATTAATTATTTTATCTAATAGTTTTATTTATAATATTTAGATTTCAAATTAGATAATATTACTTCAAAATATTGAGTAACTATATTGAAATTATCTGTAGGGATTATCATTATGTGTTGAGAATAATATTTTTTCAATGTAAAGAATAATTATTTATGATAGTAAATAGTAAATTGACGTGAAATGATTTAAGCAGTAGAATTTTATTATATGTAAACGTTACAAATTATTTGTGTGTATGATGAAATTAATTTTTTATATTAATTATTTAATTTGGTTTAATTCACTTTCCTTTAAAATTTTATTTCCGAATACATTATGTAACAGATATTTTTGGAAATGTCCTTCATTATCATATATAAAAGGGGCCTATATAATCATATTGTAAAGCACACATATCATTCATCTCAATAGCCTAAATTAACCCTAATTATATCTTATTCAATTTTGTTTCATGATAAAATATAATTTGTTTCATGAATATACAAAAAAATTTTAAATAAAGAATTTTTTCAATTGGAAACTCAAATTTCATTCTTTTATGCAATGATTCATTTTCTTTCCTTTTCATTAATCATATCTTATCCATACTAAATGTATAAAATTTAACAAATAAATAATATCCAAATATATTCATTATACTTATATAATAATTATTTTATTATAAAACATATTCATATTTTTTTAAGATACACCCTCATTCCCAATATTGGTTTTGAGTATTGTGGACCGACATCTTAAGGAAGGTAGTCATTTGGAAATTACAAGTGAAACATTAGGGTGGAGTATATATCTAGTATATGAGAGGTTAGTATAATCTAAACCATTTTGGGAGGAATTATTTTCAACTATGTTATTCTCATATACATTTAAAACATATTAGTGAATTATTCATGGTTATATTATTGTAGAGACCCGAAGCTTGACGTACATGGAAATTACATTGCCTTTGAGGAATACTTAATACATAACAAAAAAAGACACACAAGGACCATAATAGTTTAGTGTCTTTGAAACTCAGAATATAAACTTCTAATCATGTTGAAATATCTTCAACAACTCCCATAACGATCTTCCCCTTTTTGTTTTTTTACCTAAAACCTTTATTTTAATCCTGGGGGAAATAAAACATAAAAAGGGTGAGCTCAAATTCTCATTAAGGGTAATCATGGATAAAATAAAACATACCATATACATTTGAACTTAAAAACATGAACATAATGTTTAAATATCAAAATCATGAGCCATGACATATAACATGGAAGTACATAAGTAATAGATCATAATGGAACGTAAATAATGATAAAATAGCATGGGAATAAAACATGTAATTGTGGCATACATTATGCACATGTAATTATTTCCATAGTAGCAAAGGCATTACTGCCATGACCATCCTAGTGGACAAAGTCCCTTTCGGAATCGAGTTCACTCCGCGTTTCAGTCCTGTAACACTGAACCAGATTAACTTACTATTCCACCCATGTTTATCTCATGAGATATAAATCATTACCCAATGCATTGGAGGGATATATAGGTCACACCCATCTCATAATTAAATCATTCATACTTGTGCCACAAAATAAACATACATCATTCATTAAAACCCAATAAATAAAATGGGTTTCATAAACATCATCCCATAATCACATTATCGATATAAAATAAATGGATATAATTTCATAAAAATAAAAGAGAAACCATGTAAATAATAGAGACATTATACTTTAAACATACACATATGAAATAATGTCATCTTATATGAAAATTGGTTTTGATACAACACTTGAAACAAATTCGTGAGGAAAATATCTTTTTTTCTTCAAAATCATTTTCTTTTCAAAAAATGGCACTCACTTTTAAAATAATATTATTTTTTTGAAAATAGTTAGAAAATATTTTGGAGGAAGCTTCATGAAAATAAGTCTTTATAAAACCGTAAGAATCTGTTCACGCTGTATAAGTTAAAAAAACATTCTTCTCGTACATTTTCCAGAAAAGTCAAAGACAAAAGAAAGATTCCTTACATACCATGTAGTAAAAGTAAAAAAATGGGTAAAAAGGACATTAAACATACATGAATCCATTTTTAGAAAACATGGTCACAGATGATAAAGACAAACCCAGTAAATACTTGCGAATAAACTATCTCGGATAAAAATGAGATTGTTAAATTATCCCTTACCATAGGTCTGATATGATTCGTATGTATCCGAACCTCCTGTATAATGATTTAAATAATGTCATTGACTTATTACAGAATCATATTCATTGTTATGATATCATATATGTTTCACTTATGACATTATATTACCCATTCTTTTGTAAATTCCATGTTGAAGCTGCGTTTTGGGTAAAATCATTTCATTTATCGTAGGTGTTTCGAGTTGTCGTTCTTGATATTATTACTTATATCCTGATTTACATAATTCCAGAATGTAAAACATGATTTATATATATATATATATTCATAATATACATATATATACATATATATTATATATCTATAAAAGGAATGAAATACACCGTTCATGAAGACGGTAGGCCGTACGTACGCATGAACGCTGTTTTTGTTTCCTTATTGAATTGAATGAAACTAAATAGATGAAATAAATATATATATATATATACATAAATACAATGGAATTATTATTTCATATATTTAATTATTATTCATTATATAAACTTTATGATCATTCATGTATGGTTAACATGGAGAATGTATCTCATCACGTCGTGGAGACGGTAGTCCGTACGTACGCACGAGCGATGATATCGTTCCCATGATCCTGTAATTATATTGGAGTGTATGTATACTATTACAGAATCAATATAACATCACAATAATCATATATGGTTATTATTTACACCATTATACCCATCCAAGTAAGGTGGTGGTGGAAAATAGATTACACCACGGTGTGGAGATGGTATTCTGTACGTACGCACGCGGGATGATTTCGTTTTCCGTAGGATGGATAGATGGTGAAATACGTTTGTTTAATACTTATAATAACATATCAGTATATTAGTGATACTTATGTTATTACTTTATAATGAAACAACCTAAGAATAATAAGTGGAAGAAGAAATAAAGTTGAAAGAATCAGTAATGGACTTTACCTCTTCTTTGAAGCGCCTCTTTGAGACCTCCTCTTAGGGAACTAAAATTGGACTTTGAAGAATACCAGAACCTCTAGGATGTTTCTATGGATGTGGAGAAGATAATTTGGCAGGGTTTTTTCGAGATTGAAGGCTCAATGTGGTGTGGGGAAGAGAGGGAGGAGGTTCTCTTTTATAAGGGAGGAGAGGGGTACCTTTGGAATAAATAAAAATATTATTTTATTATAAAGTCATATTCGGTTTTTAATAGATCCAAATTTATTTCTTTTGAAGATAGGGTGGGGATTGGTCTAAAGCCTTTCATCCAATATAATTTAGACAATTTTAGGTCCCTATTTTAACCTTATCATTTAGATTTAACTTTAAGTTAAATAATTTTACTTTTACCGTGTCTTCTTGTTTTCTTACACTATAAGGTTAATAGTCTTACTATAACAAGCCAAACGAACCCCAAGTAGTTCATTATTAATATATATATATCCTCATATAAGTAATTTGGACAAACCTTAGATTTTTAGGAATAAAATAACAATTAATAATATAATATTTGTTTTCAAAACTATTTTATGTCAATTATGACACTATTTGGTACTTGTTTTTTTTAAATCAGAACAACATTATTAGTTCTAAAGAAATTACTTAAATCGATAATAACATGTCATATTAACCTTTAATATTATTTTAATTAATAAAAAGTCTCAAATTATATTTATTTGGGTATTTATAACAACAATTATGTCAATATTTCATTAATAAGATAATTACTTCATCATCATTGTGTCATAAATACAGTAAATTATTTTAAATCTAAAAATTACAAATAAAATACCATTATGTAGGAAATAATTTTTTCTTTCTAATGAATATTTATAGTCGAATTTATCTTATGTATAAACCTATATTAAAAATTATTTAGTTATTAATCTTGGATTTTAACTATTTTAACCCTTCTTTTAATAAATTAATAATAAATGTCCTAATCTAATCCAAGTGGGCCTAAATGGTCATATTGTATTCCTAAGTTTGGTTTCGGTCGAATTAAACTTATCCAATAGAATTAGGACATGTGTTAAGGTAATAATAATAACACTTTTACCCTTAATTAACCTATTTACTTTTAACCGTGGTAAAAAAAAGAAAAAAGTTACTATTCACCAAAAATTATTTTCATCTCATTGAACAAAATTTTAGTCCTTGATATTAACTGTGTCTCTTGGATTTTCTAAATTCCACTCACAAAAGCAGTAAAATTATGTTTTATGAAAAATTCAGTTTTTTAACTACCACTTAGTGGTTTCACTATTCATCAAAAAATGAAAGTTTCCAGAAAAATACCAAAAATTAGGCCTAAGATATATTTGATATTATGAATTCACAAATGATGTCTATTATACCAAATTCAAAACAGATCAGTTACATTAAATAATTTAAAAATTAATTCCCGTCGTCAAAACAAATAGCGTGTTTTTAAGAGATAATAACTATCAAAAGATTGACACTTGTTTATGTCTGGTTTAAATGTGAAATTACATCCAATGACGCACATTGTATTAAATTTTAAAAATATAGCCTTAATAAACTTTAAAACCATTCAAATTAATAATTTATCACTATTAATTATTTCAATTAAAAAAGTTGATTTTAATTTAAATTTATTAATTTTCACCATTCATCTGAATATTAAAGTTATCCAAAAAGTACCAAAATTTCACCCTAAGCTAATTTTGATATTCCGAATCCAAAAATGAAGTCCATTTTAAAAGATAAAATTTATAAAATTTCAAAAAGTGGGTATTACTATTCATAACAGCTTGTTCATAATAATATTATAATAATATCTCGTTTATGAAACTCTGTATTGCGTACTACACACACTATCGAGGAAGGTCGTGATTGCTTGTAATGCAAGGAAAGTACAGGATGCATGTTGTGCAAGCTTAGTTTGGTGTAGCATACAACACAAGACATTAATGAAATTAAAAAGAATATTTTTCATAAAATCTCAGTGTGTTACAATTATTATTGGTTAAAATAATAAAATAGTTGATAAAACCCATGGATTGATATGAATATATTCAAGTACCTATGGATACCTATTTTTAATTTGACATTAATTTCATTATATTTTAAAGGCACTCAGTTTTGGAACTCTAAAATTTATCTCCATTCAGTGTGGAGGTATTTTTTATGATTTTGGGATTAAAATAATGAGATACTCTTAATATGTATCCATATGGAAATAATTATAACCCATTTAATATGGTGAATCAAAATAAGAAACAACCTAACGTTAATGTTTATGTAAAAGGGATTTTTTTCCCTTTTAGGGACATTAATTGATGTTCAAGTGAATTTACTTTATGGTTATGTGTCTATGACCAAATAAAATACCTTTTAAGATCATGCATCGAGGATGAAATAAACATTAATTTCTGGTTGTGTATCACATGCATTTTAGGTTGTTTGTCTATGACCAATGGTTTATTATGAATGAACATTAGAGAGGCATCATTATTATCCTTTTTAGTAAGAATCAAAGAATGTGAAGTTTATGTTGCATTGTTTATGGTCATGTAACATAAATAGATCATATAGTTTAACATATTATAGTATGTATGTGATTCTACTGTACTTAAATTAACTGAATTAGGACTAATTGTAAAATTAATCTTATCGATCACTATTGTGGTACAAATATATTTATGATAATTCTGGTTCTTATCTAATTGGTAACTAAACATGAGAGGGTATGGTTTGACTCATAAGGCAGATGGCTCAATGTGGTAGGGTATAATCTTAGGGAACATGTCTTCTTGAGTAATGGTTTATTTTATTAAATATGGGAAAATAAACAATGGTTTCTCAAAGATGATATGTCTGATATATTATCGGTAGGCCCATGGATAATTTGTCCCATTGACATAAGGTATACATATAGGGGGTTTTGCTTTTGAGGATGGGTATGATTTCAATTAATGTGGAACTTTTTTGATATTGTATGATCATATTGAATAGAAATCATTGAGGATGGTTATGATCCCCGGGAATATTGAATTTTTTTGCAAGCTTACTAGACTCATATGGAATATTTCCAACTCTGGTAGAATTTAGTGAATACACCAAATTGGAGGCGACGACATCGCATTATTAGGGATTAGCATTTGTCCTCTAAAACTTCACACAAGTATTTATAAAATCGTTGTGCATGATGCATGTTTAAACTGTTGTGGGAATCACTGATCTACCCCTAATGTGGGTCTATCACACAACCTAATTTTCGTGGGACTATAGTAAAGTAGGTATCTTATCACTCTAATTTATTAAATATCACCTGATTTACTTGGGGTATATGTAAAATTACATCACACACTAAAGACATAGCACACTGATATGGGAATAGTCACCTCACTCATGTTGTCTTCCCATGACACCCTTTATAAGGAGAAGTGACATTGTCGATGGTCCAGTGTGAATATACTTGGGATTTTTTTAATAGATTACTAAGTTTTCAACATGTTGTTTCCAGACAACCACACTAACTTATTATTTGTTCCATTTGATAACAATGATATATTGGGTGGCATATCATCTAATAAAGGTTTATATCCTCAAATTTGTTTTTATGTTGTTATTGTTAGATTGATAAATGATATTTTTTTGGAATTTGAGACTAGTTTATAATATTGATATTGATAAAAACATAAAATAAATACAATCAAACTTGGGTTAACTTTACTTAGCTATCCATTTTCAAAATGGATTTCCCTATATTGTTTATTCCTTCTTACTAGCATGTAGATCAATGTTCAAAACCTTCATATTTCCTTAGAATTATTTTTTTTCATGTGTTGTCATCTAGGAGAATATCTAAATTGATGTGTATATCATTCATAAAGGTAGAAAAAAGTAATCTTATTACTTGGTCCATGTTGTATTACCATTGTCTAATTATCTTTATGTATAACCAACAATAACGATATCTTTTTATAGATTTATTTGAAATAATGGAGCATCATAATGGACCTTTCCCTTAGTGGTAATTTATCAAAATATTTTTCATTTCCACATTTTATTAATTATTATTTCATCAATTATTATGATAGGTTAATAGGTGAGTGGACTTAAAAGGCTATGGGGACATCTCAATTCTTATTTTACCATTTTATTAATGTAGTATCTATGCTGGTTAGTCGATGGTTACCAAAAACCAATACCTTTCACCTATCATGTGGATAAGTTGGTAAAAACCTCTATAACATTCAAAAGATTAGAGAAACCCCTATTATTCATGAAATGTATGATGATTTAATCCCTGTATATAGTTCTGATTATTATAATACAAATAACGTTGTTTGGATGAGGTATTTTTTAAGGTCATTATAAAATGAGTTGATAAGAGATGTTTGAGGACTACTCGATTTTTCATTTAGTAATTCGATCAAAATATTATTATGCTCTTTAGAATCCAAAAAAATTCTAAGGAGGGACTAGACATGTGCAGATAAGAATTCCAATGGGACCAAAAATACCCAATGTTTTATTTTAGGTGATCATTAATGCTTGATATGGGTTTATTGGGATATGCTGCAGTAAGGAATAGTTCTTTGATTGAAAAAAAAATCATACTAATGTTGTTATATGGATGTATAAGTTTATCTCGAGATTCCCAAACTAGATTAAGGGTATGTTACATTTAAATAGGTAAAAAATCATATATAGGGGTAAAAGTGAACCTTTCTGTTCTAAATGTGGGTTGAATTTATCTAATTATCAGTTCAAGTATTATAGTGATTGAAAATTTATATAACTTATAGCTTGAACCATATTTTTATGGATTCTGTTATGGTGTACCATGGCTACTATGTTCCTATGAAAAGGGTCTTGGATACTAAATTTAAACATAGATCCACATTTCTTGATAGTTTGGTTGTATTGAGAATATATATCAATGGCCATGTTTTAGACCACATTATAGGGACTAATAATAAAAAAATTTACCCAATGAGGATTATATTGACATGTTAGTTACTGACATCAATGAACTGGTTGATTCATATTCATATATAGACACAATAAATCTTATATTATTTATAGAAATAGTCTATGTGGATTCCATATGGTAACAAGACATTTCATTCAGGTTTGGTATCTAATTACATTGCATATAATAGAAGAGCCTATCTCACTTCCATGATGTACAATTTTGAAGAAATTGGATGATCCTACATTAATTCTAGTTAATTAAAATTTTTATGTGCATTAGTTCCCTAATAATCCTTTTTTCATCTAAATATGAAGTCATATTTTCTTTTTAGTATAATCAATCTTGCATCACACGTTAACAAGGTGTAGTCTGGAGAGGAGACAATCCATGGAAATGTGGACCACCCTTCTAAGATAAGGGATACATCATTATCCTTTTACAATATGATTAACCCTCCTTGGATCAATGTAAAGAGGAGGGAAAACCAAGTACAACCTCTAATAGTCCTTGGGTTGTTGACTGTCACTATGAATGTAAAACAATCAAATGAGTGTATTTACACACAATATTTGAAAATAATCAATATAGAAGATAAAAAACTCAAAAAATGCTCTATAGAAATATATATATTTAAAAAAATCATGCCACATTTCTATTATAGTAAATACATATTAATGTATCCAAAATTAATAATAATAAAACAATGGCTACAACTTTTTAATAGCTTCAATATCAAAGCCACTAATTCCTAGATACTTCTTCGTAACCCTACAGGAAACCATAAATTTTTTATATAATCATAGTCTTATAATTACATGTATACATAGTAGGATCACACAAAAGGAATCTTGTGAAAATTTGAAAATAGAACACTTATTTTATGGTGAAAAACAATAGAACGAACAATCATCTAAGCATGTAAACTATTCATCCCCACATCACTATATCTCAATTAAAATACAATGGAAGAAAGTGTTAAGATATTAATAACACTAAAAAACTAATAATGGCTCCTCATATCCACTTCTCCACTAAGTATCCACAATAATTGTCCAACATCAAATGACCTATGCTCTGATACGTTCCGTACCATCTCATCACTAAATATACGAACTTATCTGATGTGATTCATGTTAAAACACTACATACCGTAGCCTCCCATAGTACTTGGTATCACATTACTCCATTAACATCATCATGAACATTTAATTTTAAACTTACTCTTCAACATTCATCTATTTGAATCATATTAACCAAGGATATAAGGTATTATGAATGGGAAAGACACTAACCTTAATCCCTCATCCTAATAAGCTTTAACCCCTAAATATATCACTTACTATCATTATTAGGAATCACCACCATTTATTCCATCATTTGGTGATAGGTTCTACCACCTAATTCATCATTTTTCAATACAATAGTCCATGGAAGAGCAAGGAAGATGGGTTACAAGCCACCCACTCCATACAATTTATATGTTAGAAAAAAACCCAGAGCATGTGGGTATATGTATATTGTACTTGAGGGGGGTGGAATGTTTATAAAAGGGACATGAAAAATATAATTATACACGCACACACTCTCTCACATAGACATCAGAAAATCCTAAGCTGAATATTTCGTATTAGTATTCCATCAACATCACTATATCATCAAGAACACATTATTATTACCACATACATCCACAAACTAAATACAACCCTCCCAAATAATAATAAAACATATCCCACTATTTAATTTCATTCAATTATAGATTCACCCAACATTTAAATGTTTCACATTAGTGCCCATAATTAATTAATTTGTCCACATAAAATCATATTTTGTGAAACCCCACTGTATCCAACTCCAACATTAAATTTTAATTAATTTCCATGTAAATCATAATTATTCAACTACTAATCACGTTTATCGAAGTTAATAACATTTTACATTTATTATAGTCCAAACCACTCCTTTACCCTTTTAATTATTTCCAACCCCATATTCTATAACTACCAAGATACTACAAAAAAGAATCACGTAACAACTAATCAAACTTTCTAAACACCAAACACATCCTACATCTAAACTAGTCACCCCATTATATTACAATCCCCAAAAGTCACCAAAACTAAAAATTCATTAGAAAACATTGTTGAATCACTAGATAACATATTTAAATAGAATATTTTTTTGCCATAACTCATTGACATTTTGGTTTTACGAAGAATCACCTTGTTGGGTATAAGTATATTAACATAGTTATCGACTTACACAAAAAACCAATTCTTATTCGAATATATATGTGGAGACTTTTTTTAATTGTGGTCATATAAAAAATCATATAAATTTTTATCAATACCAAACTAGTGATTAAAATTTAAAAATATCCACAACATTAATATTATAATAGTTTATATGATTCATGAAAAAAATTGCAATAACATGTAAATATTTAAACACATACAATTATATCATTCCAATTCAATTCAATATAATATGATTCATTATCATTAGTAGTTTTTATATACCACCCAAAAACTACAATAATAAATCATGAAAATTTCACATAAATATTAAATAAGAGAGAATAATGGATCCTAACCTGGAAAATAAATCCAAATCATGGAGTATATAAAAAAGAGAAAATTAAAGTTACATTCCCAACTCTCGATTCCCACAAGATGATCATTAATGTTGAAAAAATACTTGAAAGACCATAAATGTTTGATTTGGAACAACCATTTTTTGGAGGAATCCATCAAAACTATTGAGGAAGCAGATCTACTTATTCTTATAAATATAATAGATATCCAAAATATATGTTATCCATATTTCTAATTAACTATATATTAATATATTCGATTTAGTCCACCCAAAATGATTCAATGAATCCTCATATATATCTGTGGTATTTTAGTATTTAAAAGAAACATTTAAATACCTAATTAATATATGAATGTAATTTATTTTGGCCTTACATTCATAAATTTATGTTACCCTTCTTCCATGTCATTGTATAAAAATAAACATATTTTAAAGAACTAGATATTTTTCAAACTATTAGACCAACTGTTAGAAGGAATCAACCCTCTGAAGGGATCGACCATGTGGAGGGATGGAACCTAAAAAGGTATTTATTATGACAAGTTATTCACAATGATATGATATTGAAAATGAGAAGGTATAAAAAAATTGTGTAATTTACTATTATAAGGGATGAACAGTGAGAATTAATAAAATGTTATAAGGGACCAAACCTAAGAATAAACCTGAATATTTTAATTGATGAAGACAAAAACACCCATTTGACACCTTAAGCCCTTGGGAAATAATAAATGAAAGGTATTTGAGAACATGAAACATTACATTATATACCTTTTAAATAATTAAAATCCTTTAGAAGGAAAACATAAACTAGAAGAAAAGTAAAATAGTTACATAAAATGCCCCATGAGACAGCACCCAAGGATCTCAGTATAAAAAAATTATATAAGTGAATAAGAGGAGGAAAACACATATTTGGGTGTCATATTCTAATATAAGAATGATTTAATATTATATAATGAATTAGTAAAAACATGTAGTCTCAACCCAAAGGAAACAATTGAAAAAATATGACCAAAATGATCAATGACTGAACAACTCGGGGTATTGAGTTTACATGTGGGGGGGAGGGGGGCGAAAACCTGATACATGAAAATACCCAGATCAAGACTACAAGAAATTGTCCCTCCCCAACAATTACATCATTATGTTAAGAATCCACTTCACATGACCGCTCAACAAGCTATCCCTTGTAGAGTTGCAAGGGCCTGCTACCGATGGAAAAGCCATAGACTCTCATTCATCCAAATCTGAATGGTCATGCATAGATGGAAGCTTCTTGCTCTGAAACCACTTCTGGCACTGCTCCTTATGGAGTGCTAGTTTCATCAACCATCAAAATTTTGAATAAAACCAAATATAAAAACTACATCAAATCCATCCCATTTTAGAATTCAATAACCGCCACTGAGTAGAAACCAAAAACCAAATTCAAAAAGTCACCAAAAATCCAATGAATCGATCATCGTCATCGATTTTCCGGAACTGGACACTTGAACTCACATCCCAAAGGACCAAGAATTCCACGGTGCTACTCCGCCTCAGAGAGATTGGAGAATTCTGAAACCAGAGCAAAGAACAAGAAAACAGAGGCGGAATGAAATGCGGTGATGAGATGGCCCGAATGCCAATCAACTCATCCAAAACAAGAACAAGAACTCATCAAATATGAATTCGAAAAGAATCATCGCTGTTGATTACTAGAAAAGAAGAGAACAACCATGCCATCATTGTTTCCTCACAAAACCAAAATGCTCGAAGTATAAAAATCCTCAAACCATATCCTTAGAAACATAAACCAGATCCATAAATACGTACCAACCAACTGCAAGGATAAATAGGAGATGATGTTTTGGAGAGGAAACAACCCAATATTTTGAAGACTTGAAGCTGACAGGAATCACCAGCCGGGGAGTTGTTGAATGTCGGAAACCAATATGCCACCGCCGTGAAAGCTAGAATCCGAGACACCGCGGTTGAAATATAAACCTTGATGCAGATGCTGAAGCCAAAATACAAGTCGAAAAACCAAACCTGCATACAAAAAAAACTTAAAAAGCAAAGCAGCATACAACCAGAAACTAATACATTGTTGCCATTGAAAGTAAAAAACTGAGATGCCACTTTTGAAATTCGGTATGGGATACTACAAGCCAGAAATCGAGCTAAGTGAATCCATAGCTGCCAATGAGATAGGATGTCGCCCAAAAACCCGAGAGAGAGTGAAGTCGCCGAGTGGGATGCGGCTGAAGAACAAGCTGTCAGTCCCAAGATGCCACTGCATTGAACTTTCCACCTCACTGATACCCTACACCGACCCCATAAAACATTGAATCATTCTTAATTTAAAACTATCCCCAATAAATGTCATGATACTCATTAAAAAGGGAACGTTGAAGTTGGGATACCTGAAATACACCGACAAATCTATCATGTTAGGGTGGAATAACTAACCAATAATGCACCCCATTAATGTTCTCTAACACCTCACATGTCAAAATAAAAAACATAGTCGAAATCTCAAACCCTCTAATAAAACTATTTTGTCCCTATTGACTAGAATCCTTATAAAAGAGATGGTCTCCACCATAAATATATTGGATCCAATTCCTACAACTTCCATAGTCTCTATATAGGTCATGTTCTTACCTTATAATCTCTTGAAAAACATATATATTATCTTTGATTCAATAATCTTCCTTAGGATCAAGGAATACTGACTTCTCAGCCATTTTCCAAGACAATAGCTAACATCACTACTATCCATACAATGATTCGAATGAATCCATATGGATAGATGTGTGAAATGTGTTGTTATAGGAATACTTTGACAATGGTGGTTATTTCACCAATGATCCAATAAATTTCGAGATACAAGACCATAACATATCCCATAGCATCCTTATGGTCTTCTCCCTCTAACCATTTGTCAATGATGGAATATAGTGCTACAGTGTAACAAATATCAAATTTCATGATGAAGTCCTCTCCATACACATGATATAAAGATAAAATTCATGTCATATTCAGTGGTATTCAGTACCCCACAGAGTCTTATAAACTCATATACGTATATCTTTTAAAGATAATCCATGACACTCAACATGCAAATCAATAGAAAATTGCCTCACATCACCATTCCAACCATGATTACCAAATAAAAAAACCTCACCATTAATTGAGTAAAAAAATGATGAAATCCAATAATATGTCTTTCCAAATTCACTCAAAGGCAATCTAGGTCCCTAATAAACCTCCAATAACATATTTTTCTACATTCACCTATTGGAAATGTAAAAATTATTCCATGAGCTCCACTATCAACCACAACATCCCAAGACACCAAATACACCTCCTCAAAATGTGGTACAACTCAGATAAAATTAGATTCATTAGTAAGGATAAGATATGAAACTCATAGAGAAATCCCTCATGTATAGAGAATAGATGAGTCTTCACTAAAAAAATATCTAATTTCGACCATCATCATACCACCCTCATAGACCATCATCATGACCAATACAATATCACATAACATCCAACTTTGAGCCTTCCAACTGAGACACCTGCACGTACCAAATTAGGGGTGATTCCATAGTCGTCTAAAAGAGAAAACCTCTACCATTAAATTCCTATAGAATTAGAATCATTTTTTAATCACTTCAATCAATTTCAAAAATTCTACAAGCACCCAAAACCATATCTCTATGAAATTTATCGCATTATGTTTGTGAATAAATTCCCATTTCCTAGTGTATAATAGATATAAAAATAATAATCATTTGTAAACTTCACCCCTATACTGATTCAATTTAAAATTTCATCGAGTGATAACATGCAAAATTTTCTTTTGGTGTATGAAGTCTAAAAATCACTCACTGGGATAAAAATTTAAATATTGGTTCATGGAAAACACTATTATTTCAAAATAATTGTCATAAGTGGCATAATTACATTTTTGGGGACATAAACACTTTGAATCATAAGAGAGAACTTCCCTTTAATACATTGATATAAATCCCAATCATAGATGGACTGCTTCACAAAATACATTTAACTTCACCAAATCCCTTGAAAACAAAATACTAGGGGAAAAGATCAACCTCTCCATTAGGTTGTTGAAATAATTTTATCACTAATCAGTATAGACAATTGGATATTCCTTGCTTGATAATGTATTAAATGAGGCTGAAATATAGGAGATGTTTGAAAAAATCTTCTAGTAATCATCCACAAGGCCTATAAATATGTAAAACCCTTGCACATTATTTGGTACTACATGACATTATAATGTATATGTCCTTGAAAAATCCATGGAATCACCGTGATAATACAATATGAAACTATGTAAATTAATATCCCATGTACCAAACATACATGTGATCATATTTCCATTTATTTTTTAGAATTAAATTTCTTTCAGAACAACTCCATGTATATCGACACACTCCTACTATATTTTGAGTATATAAGGACTTCATTGATGAACATGAAAACAAACTAGTTTAGTAACACACATTATAAAGAGTTAAAAATATTCACAAACCTAGATAGTGAATTCATGAAACAAAATAGGATAACAAAAACATATAATTTTACATATATATTATATATGAAAATAATTAGGATATAATACCCGTAACCTTTATTTGGTGATATACGAACAACTTAAAAATCTATGAAAACCAACAATCACCCATCGACAGATCGAATAGATAATCCATTCTCAAAAGACCATAATAGTTATTTACTATCACCTAATTCAACTTCCCTTAGTCCACACATTAGATCATATTACAATATTCCATCTAAGTGAACAAAACCAGCCAACCCCAAGGAGATAGACTAGGTCAAATGAATCTATTATAACATAAATCACTATTCTTGAGTTTAAATACACACAATTATGTAGGTGTTATACGATAAGGGGACATAGAAATTAGAGATGGTTTCGACTGTATCTTAATCCCAATCTCAACATAACATCACTTATAATGACCCATGATTTTCATACCAGAATATTATATATTTTTCAAGAATATAAAATACATTAAAAAATTACAATTCAGAAGATTATAATTGTTTTGTGAATTAAGAAACCTGGAACACAAAATTATTAAATCATAAATGATCTTTAATGTTTTTGGCAATGATATTCCAATTTATTATTCCTTGTCGACATAACCTACTTAATATAAGAATTCATAATCTATTCAATAGAATCCTGAGAAATAATAAACTAAGAAGTTTAGTAATGATAAACAATGGGTATACATAAGAAGAACATAAAAATAATGGTATTAGAACTATAGAATAAGGTTTTATAATCATATTTTGAATATTGATGATCAAAATATTAAGTCACGGAATAATGATTGGCTATTAATATGACATCAAAATTAAGATAATAATTCAATCTGGGTTATGAGGGAATAACTTCTCCCTAAAAACATTGTTTTTTTGGAATAAAAAAATCATATAAAAAAATTTCCCTATCAGTAAAGGATCACTATTAAAGAGATAATATTATAATGGTTTCACTCCTCTGACCGTGATAGTAGATAGGTTTCACTAAAAAAACCATCATAGTGGATATAGTCCCTTGATTAATCTCATCCACTACCTATTTTAAACCTATCTTACTGAATTAGTCTCACTCTCCATTTCATCCCTATATTATTGAACCAGGATCACTCCCCATTATATCCTTGTATTTCTAATCTATGTTCACCCATGTTCCAACTCTTTTTTACAGAACTAGTTTCTCCCCCTATTCAGTCTTTTCCATCTTAAGAGATATAAATCATTACCCAATAAATTATAGATATAAATAGGGACCACCCATCTTATCTTATAACTAACTGAAAATTACTTTTGTTTATTTCAAAATATATGCTTTATGGATATGAAAAGACCAAAGTTACAGTCCTAAAACATCACCAGGTAGGAATCAAAGTTTCAAACTACAGAACATAACTAGTTTCCAAATTTGTATTTAAAAAACAACACAAACCCCGATGCCTTACTTGATTCATAAGACACTAGTGTCTGCCAGAGTCCCTTAGTTTCCATCAGCCATCAACAAAATTTGTAATCCACTATCATCGTCACAACCCATCACCAATAACTGGTGAGGAAGCCGCTGAGATCCACCATCATCGACGATAATAATCAGCCTCATTGTCGAAAACTCAAAACATAAGGCATCGCCGTTGTGAACCAAAAATACCCCATCAAATCTTCCACTATCTTACAAGTCGAACCTCAAGAGGTTCCAACTGTAGCTCAGACAACACTATCCCAAAAAATCACCACAATCCAACACACCAGACCGACATCGCTTGGAGAGAAGGAGCCATAGGCCAGAGGTGAGTTTGAAATAGGAAGGAAAAATCAAGGATGAGCGATATTTTAACGGAACACATACCACAATCATTAGAATCACCATGTTCGTCAACACAAGCATATCCATAAAACTAGAAAAATCTGAAACATGAAATGAAAAATAAAATAAAACCATCGGGAAATCACATCAAATATGAAAATAACCAGAATGAAAAAAACCAATTATAATGTAAAAAACTACAATAAATCCACCCAGAAAAGAGGATAAGAGATGAGTACTTTGAAACGATGGAATAAAAACAGCATAAAACATGTAAAAAACCCAAAACAAGTAGAATAGGTGAAGAGTTGGGATGGCCTCACAAGAAAAACTCAACCAAGAACCCCACCACATCCCAAACCACTGTGAATAATGTCAAACAAGACAAGAAATGGAATACCACATGATTGATCCAGTCGGTAGAGTGGTTGAAATTCCTTGATAATGGTCTAAAATCCCAAGACACAAGCCCATAAAAGGGAATGATTGCAAAGAGATGGGCCACTCACCATCGAAGAAGAGCACCTGAAGCTAAGGGCATCGAAAGAGAAAGAACCAACAAAGAGGAAGATCCGGAGGATGAACCGATGGTTGAATGGAAGTAGAAGAAAAGGTGTGGGAGGAGAAAGAACTAGATGCTAAGATGTGGTTCTCCATCTAAAGAGGAAGAAACCCTTGCGAAGAACAGAGATGCTGAGAGGTGGAGCTCTCCCGATGAGAATAATTACATCTTAACTATTTACTCCCCCTATTTTTTTATTACATGAACACCATAATTTATTATAATGTAACCACATTCACATATTAAATCCAATAAATATTTGTTCCACAAGACCGTAACATATTCATCATATCATAACCCATAAAATTAAAGGGGTTGAAGAAAAATTTTATCATATCAAAACCTCTGGAAAAGTGACATATTTCATAATCCTTTCATCATTTCACCATAGGTTAAACTATCAAAATATGTGGGTTTCCTATGATCTATGTCATGGTATAACCTATAGAAGAGAAAATGGGATTTTCTAAATATATTATCACCCTTAAAATAAATCACCCATTGAATTAATAAGAATGGTATCCTTGTTTGATATCCCTTGAAAAGAATAAATTAAATTGAAGGATCTCATCTTTGACGGAGAATGATTTTGAAATATCACTGGTAACATTTATTAAAGAATGTTTAATTTCATTATAAATAAAAATTTAAAACTATATAAATTTATAATAAAATTTTTCCTAAAAATATTTTTGTTAACTTGTAAATTACGGTCAGAAACATCATTTAAAACATTTCTTAAGAAAAAATTATTTCCACATCGATAAAATATTTTAAAAATTAATTATTTGAAATAATTTAAAAAAAACATCAAAAAATTATAAAGTGTGATATAAAAATAATATAACATATTTTTTGAAAACAATTTAAAAAAAATTTGTTTTGGAAGGAAAATGATTTATATCTGAAGAGAGAAATAAAGTCATGTTTTCATAAAAACATTTTTTTAATTATTTTACGATAAAAATTAAATTAAAATGGAACCACTAATTTAATATATCATTAAATAAATTTAGAAAACAAAACTAATCAAGATTATTCATTGGTTGGACATTTGACATTAACATTTGATACTTAATCATAAACAATTCTCCTAAATTATGAGATAGTAATATTAAACTACTACAGCTTTTATAACCTAGAATCATAGGACCCATAACATAAAAAACGTAAAATATCTTGGGGATGAATATATTCATGATTAAACATGTCACATGGGCTATATATAAACCTCATGATCGATTATAGGTTCATAATATGACATACAACCCAAAAGAAGAAAAATTTGGGAAAATTCACTTAACGCTTTTGTAACATCATAAAAAAACAATATGAAATAGATATCCTTAAAAAGAAATGTACATAAATACATATTATTGATAATATTCATCAAATAAATTATTTTTGAGTATATATACCACAAAAAATAAATAGGTGGTGATAATGGAATGTGTATCACATAAGTAAAAAGTGAGGCATCAATCCCCTTACCATATGTATTTACATATATTGGTCAAGTTAATTACTAATATATAATAAATATTTGTTTATTAAAAATAAATTATACATCCAAATAAATATATATCATACTCTTTATTATTTTCTTATGACCATTTACTATCCATTTCTTAAAAATTCAATGTTAAAGTAATGTTTATTGTAATAACTACTTTGTTTTTCATGTAGGTTTTAACGTGTTATTTTGTTTTCCTCTTACATTGACCATGGATTCGTAATATAATAAAAAGAAACCATGATATTAATATCATATATATTAATTATATATTTATTTATAGAAATTTTTAATATTTAGTTATATGGAATGAAATACACCGTTAATAGTGACGGTAGGCCATATGTACCTAAGGAAGTTATTTCCATTTTCTCATTGGATTGAAATAAATAAAAGTAAGTGATATGAAATATAGTTAAAAATTTGGGTTTATGTCATATATATCACAAATTTTCATTGAATTCATCCTTAATACCTTCAATGTAATGCATGAGTGAATCACATTGCTTCGTGAGGGGGTGGTCCACTATACACATGAACTACATTATCGTTTTTCAACAAAATATAAATTATGAAGGTATTTTGTATTTAATAATTCCATAATAAAAGTAATATCATAATTATAATTGATAAATAAAAAATACATCATTATAATTACCCTTTATAGTTTCTAATGAAAAAATGAATGACATTTGTTCGAGAGATGCTAGTGCACCTGACACATGAAAGGCAAATATATAGCCCATTTGATTGAAGTGAGGAAAATTTTAAATCAATACATTTACATAAAAAAGACACAAACACATATACATATATATAAATATGGGACATAAATTTTTTATAATTTAATAATGGAATAATAATAATTTAAGGAGTAGTAAGAAGAAATAAATCAGAAATGCTCGTTGATGATCATTACCTCTTCTTCGGGTATCCTCCTTAGGTTTTCACCAAAATCCTACATTGAATGAGTTTATCTACAAAATAAGGCTTTTAGGATGAGGATTGTTATGTTTATAAGTTATTTAGATGGGTTTTGGATGATCTAAAAGTGTTTTATGGTGCGAATAACTGAGGACAGTGTGTGGCCTTTTATAAATGTGGGAAATCACACAATTGTTATTTTTAAAAGAGATTAGTTTCCCCCATTTTATTAAGTCATAATGGTCCACCATTATCCATTATAGAACTATAGAGTCTTAATATTCTAATAATTTATCAGAAATGTTTTATAGAAATTTTTATAAGTAAATATATATTTTATCTTTTTTGTTTTACTCCCAAAAAACACATTTTTACCTTAACCATGAAAATTAACTTTTAACATGTTAGATATTAATTTTAACTAAAATATTAATTTCGGCAGATTAATAATTATATATTACTCTAATTAAAAATATGGAATTAATTTTTACAAATATTAATCATAAAACTATAGAAATTTTAATTTAATAGTAATCATGTAGATGTGATGAGAATACAGTTTCTAATGAAAAAGTAATCATATGGTTACAATAATTTTATATCCAGTATAAATAATAAATTGATTAAAATGACAGAAATTTTCTTAATATTTTTTTGAACTAGTTATCCTTTGATATTAATTTTAAATTTAATTTAACTTTACAAATACATTAAACAAAAAAGAAATTTTCAATTAAAATTATATATTCTTCACTGTTGATACAAAAATGATACTTTCTAGAGATTAATTGAAATTTATTAAAGAGAAAAGAAAACAGTATAAGAAAAATACAAACAAAAACACCAAAAATGAGTATTATGCTATCAAATTCATTTTCTAAATTTTTTTAAAATTAATTTTTACATTGTTCCAAAAAAAGTCATAAAATCATTTTTTGAGAAAATATTATTTTTAAATCATATAAATACTCTTCAGAAAAATATGTATTCTATTATCATTAGGTTCCCATTAAATAAGAAATCATACCTAATATTTTTTATGTGTGTATTATTATTCTTATAAATATGTCTACTATCTTGGTTAAAACATTTACCTTAATATAAAAATATTAAAAATATATGATGGTTTTATTATAACATAGTTTTACATGTAATAAATTCTAAGGAAATGTTGTGTGTAGTGATAGATTAACTTAGTGCTGTGTATAATGGAATATAAACTTCGTATTTCAGGTAACAAAAGACATAAATTCAATTTAATTTATTCAAAAAAATAAATTAATAAATACTAAAGGTGTTGCATTCTACCCACCAAAAAATGAATTTTACCTTTGAAATTAATATAGAAAATAAAACATATAACATTAGAAAATTCAGTTGAGGAAAACCACATTGTACACATTGATAATAAAATTTCCTTAAAAACATGATAGTTTGAAATATAAAGGTTACCTAAATTAAATCATATCTAGTTTTCCACATAAGACAACATAAGTGGGAGTTGATGATTTGGATATATAGGAAAAGAATAAATTATTATAGAGTGTGATTCAAATCATTGCTCACAAGAAAGATGATGATCTATAGAAGTTTAAAAAACCATAGACCTAAAAGGTGTGAAAAATGTAATGTACATTAGAAAATATATGTTCATAGAACATTTTATGTTGATATCCTTTTTCCTAATGTCAATGAATTTTTACAGGAAGATTTACATACGTTAATTCAATCAATTTATTATGAATAATTCCATCTTTTTTATTATTACTTGATCAATTTCAACTTGATATCTTACTCTATGAAATGGAGGTGAGTTTTTTGATTCCTGAAGCACTAATGGATCATAAGATTTATAAATAATGACAATTATTTCATCCAATATCTAATTGTAATAAAAAAAAAGTGGTTGGTACAGATCATCCATCATGAAAGAGTCATCCTGTGTAGGAAGAACACATTAATTAAAAAATAATTTTTCAAAAGATTAACCTAAACCATTCCTTAAATGGTTAACCATAATACCCATAGAAAATATTAAAACCCAGATAATTAGAAATATGGTCAGAATATTTTAAAAATAAATCATTAATCACACAAACAACACTATGTAACCCAATATTATCACATACCAACCATTTGAATACACTCATCATGAATTCTATTAATGCATTATACTAACCAGAATTACAATAACAAATAGAAAACATGCATTATTATTAGTTCATTATATAAAAAATGGATTATTATAAATAATCCTTAAATACAATAATGTTATAAATTAAACATAAACCATTTTTAAAAAATTCCATAATAGATTCCTATGTGATCAACAATATCAACATAAATTTATTTATAATAGACATATCATCATCCAAACTAAGATTTATTTTCTCAAAAATCTGTAACACATTAAGTGTTACCTTCCCATAATAAGATATTTTCCAAAAATATAACATTTCCATTAAATATATTTCTTGGTCTCCAACATCATCTAATATATTTTTTCTAATATGAAACAAAATTATTATATTAATCAATCCAAACATATTTCATGATTCGTGATACATATTCCTTTCTTTAAAATAAATAAATACTTCAATCATCTCACTTCCTTCTCACACTAGTATGTAGGTTACATCATATTATTCATGAATATACCTTCCCTTTCATATGTAATTTTTAGTTTTTTTATCATTATATTCATGACCATTACTCACAAAAACATGTTTACCTTCTTCATGATCCCTCCCCAGGACACATTTTTTCACAATACTCATACTTTCTACATTTAACGAACTCAAAAGTAAATGAAATATTGGGGAGGCCATTATTATCATCCATTGTGTAGACCATACATTTCATTTTCCTATTACAGTAACATGTTTTGTGTCTTTCATAGCTAAATTGAAAACACCATTATGTTTTTATAAGACATCCACTTCAGTGCTTCTTCCAAAATTTATGAATTATTGTAAACTAAATCTTTTTTCCGACATGGTCTCCACTACAAAACCACTTAATAGAATATTAACATATCTTCATTAATTATATTGAGATATCATTATGGTATAAACTGTTAATCATATTCCATGATAACTAATTAAGAATACTTACAACATCCTTCGATATAGTTATAATTGTATTTGATACTCATCAGCAAGTTTTCCATAAAACTCAATGTTATCATAGTTACTTATTTTTATCTCCATATACATAAATAAAATCAAACATGAGGTACACTAATAATAGATTAAATCCATATAATCTAAGAAAACATTTATTAGGTGTAAGTCAAGAATAATTTGTTTAATCCTAAAAAGAAATAATTTTATCCAAAATCCTTAATATTAATAATAAAATTAAATCCTTCATAATGGTTGGTAAAGAGTTTATGACTTTTAAAATAATATTCCCATGGAGTATCAAAACAGGAAAGCATAAAGGTATATTTTCATAAACCGAGTGATGATTGAGTCTAGATCAATGTGTCATTCTCAGTGTTATTACAGCTAGCAACTTCTATTACAGAGTGACATCCACCTATAGTATGCAGAGATGTAGTTAATTGATTGGAAACTGATCACTATATTATTTATGAAAATTATTGTATATTTTTCTTATAATTTGACTAATCATTTGAATTATCATTTGATATATCCTTAGACATATTCTTTTAAATATCGATTGGAACTCACTATAGTTTTCTCGTACTAGATTATATAAGATAACTAATCCTTTACTCTGATTCCAACTATAATGAGCTACGCTTCTTAAACATGGGTATTACATATTATTTTATGAATAATCAGTACATTACATAAGAACATGGAAGAGGACCATAATAGATTAGTGCTTTTGGAAACATGGAAAACTATCTTCTCAATTCAAGGAATATATTCAATGATTCACAAAAATACCTTCCCATTTAATACTACACATAGATAGACCCTAAATAAAACATTTCTCCATAACATGGAGAAAATAAACTTAAGATAGGTTCAAATTAAATTCTCCATAATGATAAAAAAGAATATACATAAAAATAACATAATTATAAGAGTATGATAAAATGAGAAAAATATTTTAAAATATTACCCTACACATCTAATAACATAATATTTATTAATTTCATTAATATTTGTAGATCATAAGACAAAAATTTCAATTTAATCAGATAAAATGCATCACAAGAGCCCATATATTTGCATTTGACATTGATCTGTGGCATATACATAAATATAGAAAACCATTTCCAAATTAGTAATGTCTCACTACCAAGGATATAATATTGGAATGGATTCACTCCAAAAACTATCAAATTAGGCATGGTTCACTCTAAAGACCATAAAAAAGAAAATGTATCTTAATAAATTAGGATCAATACATATTCTATCATAGCCTTACTAAACTGGGTTCTCACTTCATTTGAGCCTTATCCTAAAAAATCATGTTCACTATCTATTGTAGCCCTGAATTACTGAACCGTGTTCACTTTTCATTCCATAAAAATCATAATGAACAATGTTCACTCTCTATTCCAATCTTATATATCTAATGAGATAAAAAAAATTTAAAAACAGATATATCGGGTGATATAGTTGTCACCCTTATTTTTTTTATAGCATTACCACCATCCATGGTTATAATGTGACCTTCATCCATGCTTATTACATAAAGAATAACACATGACGGAAACCATAAAAATTTGTTCAAAAATATCATAAAACATAATTCACATCACAACCCATGAAATGAAAAATGACTCATAAATACATCAACATATCATAACCTCTGAATAATATATAGGTTTCATAATCATTTTTTAATTTACCTATAGAATAACCTATGAAAAGATGTGATAATATTTGAATTTATATCATTGGAAAACCCATGATAGAAAAATAGGTTTTTAAAATATCTTATCATCATAAAAATAAAAAATTCATAGAAAAAATAGGAATGGTATCCTTGTTTTATATCTCTCATAAAGGTTAAAGTTTATTGAAGTAATTCATCGTAGATGGAGAAATTTTTTGAAGGATCACTTGAAACATTTCGTGAAAAAATTACCATTATTTGTAAATAAATTTTTCGAACACAATAAATTTTCAAAATAAATTTCTTTCAAAATAACACTAGATACATTTGAAAACATGGTTTTGGATGAAAATGGATTTCCGATGAAGATATAAATAAAGTCAAATTTTCTAAAAAACATTTTGTTAATTATTTTAAGTTCCAAATTGTTTAATAATGGAAATATTACATAAATATATAATTTATATCTATTGTATAAGAAAATTAATTATGATTATTGAGAGGTATATCCTAATATATTTACATTGGATACTTGATCATAAACAATTCTGGTAAACTGTAATATGTTAACATAAAACTCTTACCAATTTGAAAACATTGAATCATAGGGAACACAATATAACATAAAACATAAAATACCCTCGTTATGGGTAAATTTGTCATATTAGATGATAATGGGGTTTTATATATACTTCATGTAATAATATAGGTGTATAATACAATGTATGTCTCAAAGAATAAAATTGAGACCAAAATATCTTACATCTTTGGTAACATTTCAATCAAAAATTCCGTAAATGATAGATCATGAAATTTATATGTAAATAATAGAAATTTTAATGATAAAAATAACAAAATATTTTCATGAGTTTTATATTCTCGATATAAAAGAAATTAGTGGTGAATATGGCATGTGTCTCATTGAAGTAAAAATTGATCTGGAAATCCACTTACATTAAGACCTGAATTAAGACATTCATGTTCAATCCTCATGTATAATAAATATAATTATATTCTAAATATATTAATGAAACATATTAATTATATCCTATGATATATTATTATTCTATGAACACTTACGACAAATTTACAAAAACAATTATGTTAATGTCACATTTCAGATAATAACAATATATTCTAAGTATGTTTTAATATGTTATTTCTTATTAATCATAGTTAGATCAGGTTTTAAACATATAAATAATTTAAATTATGAAATATATATCATATATATTCCCTCTATTTTGAGTTATATTTATATATAAAATTTAGGGATAGGATATTAAATACACCAGTCATTGAAACAATATGCCATAAATACACATTATTCGATTTCTATTTTATTATTTTATTGATATAAATAAAGTTAATAGATATTTATTAACATTATATAATACTATTAGTGTCATATATATCCCATATTTTCATTAAAAGCATCTATAAAACCTATTATGTAAAGAGTGAATGAATCATATCGCTTCCTCAGGCTGAAGTCCATCCTAACCATGAAAGATGTCATCATATTCCAAAAAATGGATAATAAGAATATATGTGTGCAATAACAATTAATAAAAACAATAAAATATTAAATAACATATTTAAACAATAATTACATTATTATTACCATTCTTTATTAGTGGTAATGGAAAAATGAATGACATTGTTTTGTGATAAGGTAGTCTACCGTACACACAAACAATGAATTCATAACCAATTTGATAGAAGTGGAGATCAATGTAAACAATTACACTAACATAACAATATTTAATTATATTTTATATACATTTTATGTTATATCATCATTGTATAATAACAATTGAATGGGTGGTGGATGAAATAAAATAGAAATCCTCGTTGATGAACATTACCACTTCTTAGAGTATCCTAATTTTCATGGAATGAAAATCTGTTATAAGAAATATTTATTTCCAATAAATGGATCTAGAATGAGTTTATTGATTTTGTGAAGTTATTTGGATATTTTTTGTAGAATATAAAAGGGTTTAATGGTGCGAATAATGGGGTATATGGGTGGCCATTTATAATAGGGAGAGAATACACCATTGATATTTTTATGATAATTTATTTCTCAAATGAATTTCTTGTAAGAAGGGTTAAAAATTGGATATTATCAATAATAATATGTTTTAAAGTAGATATATTCTTGTAAAATTGTTTTTAAACAAATTTATAATTTAATTAAATCCTCATATCTTAAGTTGAACCCTTTGGTAAATACATTTTTATGTTAATCGTGGTAATTTAATTTTCCTGTTTTCACTATTATTTTTGAAGCAAAATAATGGTTGAACAATTATAAATTATAAATTTTTTTAAATCTAATTATTTATTTCATTTTTATAAATTTAATTAATATATTTGGGTGAAGTTATGTAAAAATTAATCATGCGGATGAGACACAAAAAATAGGTTTTAAAGTGAAAATGACCAAACATTAACAATGTTTTAATATCCTATTTCAAAAGGGGATTAATTAAAATAAGATAAATTGGGTTAATATATGTCCAATTAAACTAATTATTGTTCAAAATAAATTAAATATTTTATATTACTTATAAAATAAATTAAACAAAAAGGAGGTTTTCAAAATAAATTTAGTATTTTCACTAATCTTCTAAAAATAGTTCTTATAGAAATAATCCAAAAAATTCACCCTAAGATAATTATTACATTATTAATTCATAAATGAATTATTTTCATTAAATTAATTTTCTTAAAGTGTAATAAAATATTTCCAATACTATTCACTTAATGGAATATAATTTTAATTTTTTTTAAAAAATTAAATAGTTTATTGAAAATTATGTATTTTAATTTCAACATATTTTTTTATATAAAACCATTATACATGACATTTAAAAATTATTACTATTAACATCACAATTTTTATTGAGTATTTTATAATGGAAAAGTTTAAAGAACACTATAAATAATATATCATGTTTTTGTAAAAACACAATTTTGCATGTAACATAAGATAAGACAATGTTTCATGTAGCATAATAATAAATTGGTGTTTCATAAAATGAAATGAAATATTTTTATTTCATGTTACAAAAGATATAAAAGTAATTTATTTTATTTAATGAAATTTATTTTATAAAAACATAGTGAGTTACACAAGTGGGGCAGTGTCACAACCGTATTAGGGAAGACGTCGATAATATACTAAAAAACTCTATGATTGTATGTTACCTAGGTCTACACAAAAAAACTCTATCAACAATGATAGAAGATAATTTTAACACATAACACCCATTAAATAATTTTCCTTGATATTTAATGCTACTCATTGTACCTCCACATTGGAAAATATTACTCCCCACTAGAAATAATCCATAACCACTGGTATAAAGTAAAATAATTCTATTATAAAAGTCATATAATTAGGTTGAATCAACAATAAAAAGAAATTCACCCTCAAATGATGCATCCCCAAAAATATTTTAGATCCCAAGAACACATCAATCCTGAAATCAATGCCTTTATTTTTTTGTTAATTACATTAAATGTAATGGAATTCTCTCTACCTCTAGTAAAAAAATGTTGATTAGAACTAATGAAAAAATGATGTGTGAACATCCAAAAAAAATTTAAGTGAAATCGAAGGTATATGAAGAAATTATCAAGCCTCAAATTATTTTGAGTACCTTTGGTGTTTTATATTACACAGCATGTACCTAACCACGTCCAACTCCTATTCTTTTCTGATAATTAAATCCAAAGTCACACTACAATATAGTTCCCCAAGGATGATGACTATTGTGGGGATGACCTCTTCCTGATCCATATCCTAATGGCTAGTGAAAAAATGTTGAATTCCAATTCTGTTAAGTCCACAAGGTCAAATAACATTAGGGGGGTGAATCAGGTTATGACAGATTAAAACAACTTACCCTTAATGATATTGTTTCAATATTATTAAAAACTCATTTCTCTCTTTTTTCTACATCACAGTGTGAAATGAAGTTAATTCATGAACATGAAACAAAAATTTTACTTTATCCGCCCTCACTTGTCTATGTCCAAGGAGCATACACTGTCAATTTTCCAATATACCAAATCCACTATAATAATAATTATGTTTAAAAAGATGGAAGAGGACTCATATTCCATCCTTGTTTACAACCAATGAAAATTTGAAATCTCATTACTCTCTAAAATTATGTTTTCTCACACTTTATTCAGAATATCCACTCACAGTTAATAGATATATATGTGTCTTTATTATCAGTAATAAATTTATCCTCCAATTTATGTATATTCTTTATTTATGTCCGACTTTCATCCACTAATTAACATCACTTTACCACATAACAATGTTCAATCCATTTTGAAAAACCTTAACAAAGCTCCCTACTTCATGAAGCACATTCTTTTGCAAAGAAAAATTAGGATTTCATGAAGTTCTTACATTTATATGAATCTCGCTTTTTCACAATGCTCAGACCATCCTTTGTTTTTTTTAAGAGCAAGCAGCAAGGCTTCATATAAAAATAAAAGAAACAAAGGTTACAAATGTTTGAAGCATGGAGTTTTACATTTTTCTCTGTGAAGTGTAGGGAGAAAATCACGAGGAATATTGTAATAACAATTGCAAGTGTCACCTGAGGCTCCCATGTTTTGAAGGGAATCAGCAAGTTGATTGGCTTCTTGGTAGTGATGTGTGATAATATAATGCATTGATGCAAGCGTGTCGAGTCACTTAATCTATTTCGAAAAAAAATTTCATGCCAAATGAATTTTTCCCATTCGAACTGCTTGAACCACTGTGATGGAATAACATTCAAACCAGATATTTGCCGACCTTTTTCCTTGAGAAAAATAAACAGCCTTGATGAGAGCCATCATTTCCGCTTCAAGAGTCGTGGCTATACCACACGTAACATGACCCCCATTCAGAAAGTCACCATCATTATTCCTGAAGACAAAAAGATAACCAATAAGACCTGGATTACCTTTAGAGGCTCCATCCGAATTTCACTTAATCCAACCTACAAAAGGAGGTAACCAGAAGACATCTATGGTTCCAAGAGGCTGAGGATAATTACCTTGAACATTTAGATTTTTCAGAATAGTGAAATCTGTAACAGATTTGTGACAATTTTCAGCATGTGAAATATTGGCTTATTGAGCCGTGAGCATAATTTGAGAGAGAAGCAACCTAATATTAATCAAAGAATTTTTGTGTCGGGCCTGATTTCTACACATCCATATGACATGAACAGCATTAGCGCAAGAATCAAGGAATAGAATATGCACATTTGTGGATAGATGAATCCTAGGGAAAAGCAGTAAAAGATCCTCAATGTTGTTCATATGCGGTGGATTAATTTCATACTAGGTGAAAACTATGTTCCAGAGTAAAGCTGTTGGTTTAAATGAAAAAAAACAGGTTATTAACATCATCACGGTGCTGATGAAAGAGGTTGCATCTGGAGAAGAGTGAGATCCCAACCCACTGTAGATTAGTGTCAACTGGTAATTTATTGATATGGAGGCGCCATAGAAGAGTGGCTTGAGATGGTAGTAGACATTTTTTATTGTAATTCACACCTCCATTACCACTACTTTGAAGAAGATTATCATAGAAGCAATTGGAGTGAAGAATTACATTAGATCTCGGTTCCCAAATAAGAATGTCATCTGCATCTAGAAAGTCATAGGAGGAGACAATGTTCGCAATCTGAGATGGATGATGATAATATTGCTCAATCTGGTTACAAATAGTGACATTGTGATATGTAGGAAGTTCATGAGGCTCAAAACTATCAACCAGCGGGGTACCTATCCAGTTATCTATCCAGAATTGGAGGGAGGAGTTCCTACTGACCAACCAGTGGGACTGCACTTAAAATTTCTGGAAATTCTTTTTGAGACCTAGCCACACCGAGGATTGTATGTAATTCATGTTGCATGTAATTAGCCTTCTTATAATTTTATATCTGAGGAAATTTAGGGAATTATATTTATCATTGATAAGACGCCAAAGGAAATGAGCTTGAAGAGATTGGTTGGAGAGCTTGATGTTCTAAATTCCTAGGCCTCCCATGCTCTGTGGCAAGCAGCAAATCTTCCATGGGGCAGTTAAAATTTTCCATTCTAGAATTCTTCCAATCCACATAATGTTTCTCATTAGTGTGTTGACAGTTTTAAGGATGGAGGCCAGCCAGGAGTGCACCATGAAGGAGTATACTAGCATAGAGACAATCACATGCTTAACCAGGCATATTCTCCCTTCCATTGAGAGTGCCCTACCAGTTCAAGTGGATAGAGTTATTCTAAATTTTTCAAAAACATCAATGAAATAAGAGGTCTTGTGTTTTTGAAGAAACATTGGAACCCCAATATAGGTGAAAGGAAGGGACCCCTCCCTTGAGCCCAACTCATGCACCATGTTTTGTTTCCTTCAGGATGAGATATTATTCCCAAAGAAAATTTACGACTTAACACAACTGACTTCTTTACCAGAAGATTTTTCATAATGAGTAAGAGTTATCTTGATATTTTTAAGGTTCCTTCTGTCCCATTGGGTATACATAATGATAGAATCAGTAAAAAAGAGATGTGAGGGAGCAGAAATACCTCGTGCAGCACAAATTGTTTTAATCTCTATTTTGTTAACTCGATCAAGAATTAGCTGACTGAGATAATCCTTAGCAATTTCAAAAAAAATAGTCGAAAATGGGTCCCCCTACCTCAGACATCTAGAAAATTTAATGTAACCTTCTGGAGCCCCATTAATCAAAATAGAAATTTCTGCAGAACTGTTAATAGCATGAAACCAATGAATAAATTTACTGTGGAAGACGAACCCAAGTAGAATTATTCCAATGAATCCCCAATCAATTGTATCAAAGTCCTTATTAACATATATCTTAAGACCAATGTTTCAACCTCTAGTGGTATTTTTAATGAGATTAGTACATTCAGAGGCAGTTATGAGGCACTCTTGCATTCTTCTTCCTTTAATATAACCAAACTGGTTCCATGAGACAATTCTCTTAGAAATAGAAGCAAGGAAAATAGCAAGGATTTTGGTGATGATCTTTTCTATAGTATTATTGAGAGAAATAGGCGGGAACTTACCAATATCACTTGCATTCTCAACCTTAAGAATTAATGAAATGAACTGATAATTAAAGCATTGAGTGAATGATCCCTCTGAAAAAAATATCTAACCAATCTACAAACATCTTATTTTATGACCTCCCAATAGAAATGGAAGAAATAATAGGTGAAACCATAAGGACCTGGTGAGATTTCCTTTTTAAGACCGAAAACTGCCTCTCTGATTTCAATATCTGTGGGAGTTGTGCTAAGAAAATTCTGTTCAGCATCAGTGACCAACTTTGGGATAACTCCATCAATCAAAGCTTCATTTCTTGGGGGGCCATTTAATAGATTAAAATAAAATGAGAAAATGTGATTGGGGAGACTTCATCTGTTATCAATAACATAATCTCTATCTTTTAGGAGATATAGAGGCTTGTTGACTCTTTTAGATCATTGAAGTGCATTAAAAAAATTGGTATTCCCGTCATATCCATAAGCCACTTGACTTTGAACAAATCTTTCTTAATTTTTTCCTTTAGAAAAATGTGTTTCTGGAGCTATCAGGAAACTTTCATTTCCCGGTTATCATTTCCAAGAATGGTTTTGAGATTAATTGATTCATGAATTTGATGAAGAGTGGTTTCAAGGGAATCAATTTACTCACCAAGAAGGCTGAACTTATTCTTTCTCCAGTACTTCATTTTCTGCTTAAGAACCCAAAGCTTAAAAACACAATAAAGTAGATTGATATTGTAGTATTTCATGGCCCAAGTATCTCGAACAATTTTGGTGCAATATGGTAGGGTGGTACATGAATTATTAAACCTAAAAGGAAGAAACAATTTTTCCTTTTCATCAATTAGGATAACCAGAATAGGATGATGGTCTGAATTATTTCGTGCAAGAGTAACACATGAAATTGTTTTCCATTCCTCGAGCATATGGATGTTAACTAAAGCATAGTCAATTCCACTTTCTCTCATTCCATTTAGGTTATTTCTATACAAAGTGTACATAGCTCCCAAAAAATTAATTCTAGATAGATTATAATCATCAATAAAGGCTCTAAATTCCATGATAGAAGTGGTACCTATTACATAACCAATCTTTTCATCTGCATGAAGAATGGAATTGAAATATCCTACGATGATCCATGGGTCCAATATGGAAGAAGACATATTTTTAACATGAATCCATTAAGATCATCTGTAAATATATTTTTTTGAGGCATAAACCATTGACCATATTATGTTTCTACCATAGTAAGTAAACTAGCATGTGAGGGACTCTTCATGCTGAGAAATAATCAGAGGATTAACTGCATTGTTTTGAGGAGAAATCCATAATCTATCATTATTTTAATCTTGAATGGAACCAAACATGTAATAACCCTTTCCTTGAAGCGGAAAATTATCATTGTGATGCCTGGTCTTAGGCTCGAAAATGCCAAGAATATCAGGTTTATAACTGCTTATAAGCAGCCTAAGGGAACAAGCTATGCTAGGGTTGGCCAATCCTTGACAATTCTAGAAGATAACCTTCATTTTGACAAACATTTAGGGTTAAAACCCCCCCTTTTCCAATGCCACATGTGTCTTAAGTCATTCAGACCATCTCAGATCTTATTTCTTTGAGACTGAGGTGTTATTTTTAGGCACGGATCTGGAGCAGTATTTACTGTAAACTTCATTTTCTGTTTTAGATTCTTCCCTAGAGGGAGTGTCTTGATTTCCTTATTTATTGTCAGCCTATTTACTTGAAATAGTGGCCTCATTCATGTGTTGAGTTGAGTTAGAATGAACGGTATTCTTCATAATTGTATTAGAGTAAGGAATACAGCTAACAGTATCATCAGGATAAATGTTCAGTGCAACATTAATTTCAGATTTAATCAGATTGATAGCAAGTTCTTACTGTTGCATACCAAACACAAAAGTAAAGAACTCTTAGGCAATGGTTTGGGGGTCCATCTCGACAGTTTGATGCTCCACTAGTATGCCTACTGAAATTTCATTAACAATACATCCATTTTGAAGACTATGTTGTTCTTCTTCTACAGCAAGATCGGCCCAATTCTTGCATGATCCCACCATTTTATCACATGCAGCCTGGTTTGAGGCTCTGTTATCAGTGTTTTTAACATACTTCACAGTAGCAGCAACCTTACTTCTAGGAACCTCTTGCCAAGAATCATTTTTTGATGCTAGCTGTAAAATTTTTTGTACAATGCAAGATTTCTCAATAATGTGGCCAACCATTTTGCAATGCTCACAATATATAGGAAGATTCTAAAATTCGATTCTGAATTCAGTAAGGAGATCATTAGCATCCAATGTAACACGATCATGAGGTGATGTTTCCATATCAATTTCAATGTGGACCCTGGCATAAAGGCCAAGATCTCCATTAATTGTTCTCTGATCAATATTCAAAGACGTTCCAATACCAGAGGCATGATCATTATGTATTTTAGGATGCCATTACATCCATGGAAGTCCATGAATTCTGGCCTATAGTTGAGCAATGGATTACTTCTGTGTGTAGGGGTTAAAATTAGCAATCCATTCTGAGATTTAGAAGATCCCATCCTTCAGATTAAAAGTTCCAAACTTCCATATAGCATTTAATTCATCTTGCTGCTGAACAATTATATGAAGGTATCCTTTTCCATGGAGAATCAGTCTCCAATTGGGGAAATTCCAAAAAATAGAGATACACTATTTTAGTTCCACGAAAAACCAGGGATTGTTTCCTTTTTCATAAGAAATACGTCTGAGGACCGAGAATCTACATACCTAAAGTCTCTATTTGATCGCTTTAGAATCAACAACATGGTGATGGTTCCATCTCCAGATCTCTTTATAGTTGGGGAATTGTTTGTGTGGAAAAAATGGAAGAAGTTCCTGTAAGGACTTCCGAGAAAGATAGTGCTTTATGGGGGAGATCACCCAGCTCTGAGCTCTTTTCAGGTTCAAACTGATGAGTCGGGAACAATCTTTCCCATTATGGATCAAACACAGCCATTGATAAGAAAGATTAAACCAAAATACAGTCATCATTTCTTTGGTCAATTTGATATGAGGAAGATCCCGCACATAGAGTCCTCATTCTCCCTTACGCAAACAATCTTTCGTGAAGCTCTTTAATTTCAAAAAAATCACTTAGCGTTATTGAAGCACACATCTTTCTCAATTCTCGACTATCCTTCCCAATGCTACTTTCTTTTATAATTTTCAATTTTTCTTTGTGAATCCCATTACATTCGTGAAGCTCAGTCCTTTACAAGCCATCTTCATGATTAAAGAGATTTAATAATTTTTTAATGTCTCTATACTCTTTCCATGGGGGTATTGTCCAAATTATAGGCATTTTACGCTGACTCTAGACTGTTCTTGCCATGCTGTTGCAACATCAGTACCATTTTTCATAGCTTTTATTTTTCCACCACTATACTTCCTTTTTCGCAAAGCTCCACTGAAATTTTCTATTTCTCAATTCCAGTTATAATTGAAGATCATTACATAAACACCACTACTCTTCCATGATAATAATTCTCTCTTAATTATAGATCTTCCAATAAAACATTTATTCCATCGCAATGAACTTCACCTCTACCATTAACGAAGCTAATCGTAATCGCAAATATCACTGTATGATTTCATTGATCATTCATGAAACACCATTGACGAAGACCATCATAACAAAACTCACGCCCTTATATATTTTGATGATATATTCAAGGAAATCCATTACATTTACCTAGTTCATTATTAAAAAAGGTTGTCAATAATATCATTGGAACATGACAATTCATAATGAAAACACACTTATACAAAAAACTCAAACAACCCAAAAATACTACTATGTTACCATGAGGGATTTTTTCCAAACAATATCCCCTTTGGGTTTGTTGACTACTCTAGAAAAATTTAATTCCTAATTGAAAATAATTCCATACTCTACCTCTATTTGTCTATTTCAATTAAGATAGAGATCAAAGAATTACTCAACACATTCTCTATGATCACATGATCAATGCGTGTTGTGAGAAAAAAGAGTAGTATTGGAAGTTGATCATTGAATCACTTCATTCGAGACAACAGTTAATGGAAACCAAACACTTGCTTTCATAAAGAACCTTATATGTCATGATATATATCCCGCGACTGATTACTTATAGCATCACCCAAACCAATTATTCTACACCACCTATTTGTTTCTCATGTATGTTGATTTTTCTCTTCTCAGCTATTCCCCATTTCTTAACTTAGTCATTTTCTACAATTTAAAACCACACTTTATCTACCTTTTTAAATGAACCCAAAGGTTACTCCCACCTATTCTACATCATAGGAAAGAATAAAAATAATTTTTTTTTAAAAGACAACATTCATTGGAGAGATGGGGACACACATCCACATTTTTCATGTGCATTGAATTGTCTAAATTCCCAGATCCAGTTGTTGAATTTCAAATTCTTTATTGGGTAAGCCCATTTTCAGGATTTCTATAACCTATATTTCTGTACTCATATACTCAAACTTTACAATAATTTTTCCACATTCTCCTTGATAGAACAATATTTTATTTCTATTTGTTTTGGCCTTGAATGATGGAATGGATATTATTATAATATTTATAGCACATTAATTATCGAAATGGATTCTTATCAAATGATTCATATCTAATCCCATGTGATCAAGATTCTTTTTCATCCTTAATAGTTGTTTCCATGCTTGATTGGCTACAATATACTCTGCTTCTGTGATGCTGAACGAAATGCAATAAATTTTCATGCACAAACCATAAATACAAAATCTACCAAATAAAAATTTTCCAACTTACATTGAATTTTTTTCCTTCTCTAATATGGCCTAATTTACATCTGTATATCCCAATAACACATGATATTTTTCTTTTTATAACAAAATAAAATATTTTATTCCTTTGATATATTCAAGTATTCATTTCATTATATTCTTCTGAATTACATTGAGATTAAATTGATACCATGTTTCCTGGAAAGTGGAAAAGACAATATCCGGTCTTGTGGCAGTCAAATACAACTGGGTTGTAGTTATTTCCCTATACTCTATGATATTAACCACTTTTCCACCATCACCCAGTTCTAGTTTCATACGGGTATCCACCAAATACTTCATCTTCATGGAATCTTCTATTACAAAATGGCTCAAATACTAATTGGAAAATTTAGATAGTGAACCCAATGTGCCATTATTTCATTGTGTTACCTATAAACCATGGGAAATGTAATCGCACCATGCATTTACATTTCAAAATTAGTTTTCATGAATTTCGAAAGTTATGTGCATTTTGCTTCATCTAATCCACTAAATATTCTGTCATCGACATAAACTAACACCATTATTCTTTAATTACTATCATTATTAACATATATATTGTAATAAACCAAACCAAGATGAAAACGAAATTTCATAAAATACTGATCTAGTCTATAATACTATCCACTATGTGCATGCTTCAACCAATATAGATCCTTTATCACACATGAATTTTTTCACATGTTATTGAATTAGAAAACCATATGGATACTCTGTATAAACTTCTCCTTCTATAACCCCATTCAAAATCAAGGAATTGAAATCAATCTATAAAAAAATGAATTTCCGTTGCACTATAATTTCTATGAATAACTAGATTGACTCTAGCCTTACAATAAGTGAAAATGTCACATCAACATCAATACCCTCTATCTGGGACTATCCTTTGCACACTAATTGTGTATTTTAATCAATGCTCAATCCACATTCATCTTGTTCCGAATGACCTACTAGGAATCAATGTAATTCTTTTTTATTTCCCTTGAAACAATATCCCATATTTTATTATCCTCAATTTGGAATAACTCATCAATCATTTCATGACTCTTGTTTTCATCTATAGTTGCATCTAAAAAACATTGACGCTCTACCTAAGATAGGAAGGATTCCTAATATAATGACTTTATTCTTCTTGGTTTAAAAGTTGATGTATGACCATCAATGATATTTTTCATTTCAATTTTGGATTTATTTTTTGGATTTTGCATTGAAAAAAACATGAATTCTTCTTTTTCATCATCGATGTCTTCTTTTAAGTCAACATATACAACTTCTGATCCCCCTGTGTCACATTCCCCCTCATCACTTTAATTATTACACTATTCTCTATGTTTTTAAATATTATTTTCATTTTCCACACCATTGAAATCATTTCTATCAACTACGTTTACTAGCCTTTTATTAATGAATTTTTATGATTTGATCCTGAGTAGCCATGTAATATCCCCATGTCTCCATGTGACCCAAATTTCATATGTTTTTCTTTGTTGATAATAAGGGACTTACATCCAAAGATTCAAAAATATTTCAACATTTGATTTTTATGTTCCATATATCATGACAAGGGTTTCCTTCCATCATACAAAACAGAGTCCTATAAGATATGTAAACTAATATTAATACTTACTCGTTCCAAAATTTCTCTGGTAGTTCTTTTTCAATATGCATCATTCTATCCATATTGCTGATAATTCGATTTTTTCTCTCAACCAATTTATTCCACTAATGAGTACTCTCCGAAGAAACATGATGCCTTATCTTGTGTTTCTTGAGAAGGTCTTTCACTTGAATGTTTGTGAATTCCCTACCATTATCTGTTAGAAACTTCATAATTTTATATCTAATAATTCATTAAGATTTCCTCTCAAACTTTTTTTTTCAACAGAACACATCATACATGTGGGAAATTAAAGATACTCTTTCCATTAACCTATAATCATCAATAAAATTAACGTAACATCTCATCTTGTCAGTGGATCTTGGTGAGATAGGTCCTAAAAAAATCAGAATGAACCAATTCAAGTACTCTTATTGTCTTCTTTTCCTTTTCATTGTATGAATTTCTGGTTATCATCACATATTGACATGCATCACACATATGAGTACAATCACGTGATAGTTTATGGAGGTATCTACCTGCATAACACTTAACCAGATCTTCAAGGGATTGTTGGCATAGATAATTAAGTTGGTTATTCCACAACTTGTTTTATTCTACTATGGACAACAATCACATAACTTCTTTCCCGCGTACAAGGTGTAGATTTATTAATATTCATTTCCCCTATAGAAAAACTACACCACATATTCTATTGAGGATTCACATATTCTTAGTAAATCTTATAGAATTCATTGAGTGACTTTGTTGACTGAGAGTGAGGATGTTGTGACTGAGAGCTTCTACTACCATGACAGTAGCATGTCTCCTTTCATTTCACCAAACCTGGACTTTCTTAAGAGAATTATCTTCAAGCCTTCATCATTTACAATATTGAAAAGTCGTTCTTTGTCATATTTTAGGCCTATAACATGATTTTTATTAACTGTCATATGGGATGTGACACCACTATCACGGATCTATACAATAGAATAGTCTGATTATTTAATGGAAATTTCTAAATAAACAACTTTCTATGATCCCTTAATTTCTTATCCATGTTTTTGTCTTCATACATGGTATAGATTGAAAATATTGATCTTCCAATGATTATGATGGAGAAGATTCATCCGGTGGAGCTAAAAATCAATTGTCTGCTTTTAGTTTACCTATTGATTCATTTATTTCTTGTTTGAGAACACTTTGGTTCATGTTTAGCACATTCCTCTATAGGGTCAACTTATAGTATCAATTAATGTTTCCAAATCAACCTCACCGAAAATATTTTACATCAAATGATGTTCTATATTAAAATTCACTATTTTACTACAAGTACTATTCTAATGCCTTCAATATCTCTTATCAATGGAACACACATTTTTGAGTGTATTGTCTTTCAATAGTACTAACACGTGATGTAGGGTACATTCTAGAATGTAACTTCTACCCCACTGGCTGTCCTGTGGGGTCTCTAAATATTCAGTTTTCACTTCATACCCACATTAAAATTCAATCATGGAATGAGTGATTGTGGCCTGACTTCAACTTTGAATGTTTTTTATTTCAATCAATCCCCCCATTAATCAAAACATATTAAAATGGTTGTTTATTCTTTTAAACTAGACCACTATGCTCAACGTTCATGTTCTTAGTCTAATGAATGAAATTCTATTTTTCTGGTATCATATTAAGAGTCATGAATTTTTCTTGATCCTTTACTTTTCATTGTAGACCGAAAAAATCTTCTTCAATTACTTTAATATGTTTGATTTGATCCCTTTCTCTATTTAATAAGATTTATATTTCACTCTTCCATTGCTTGATATTGAGCTTATTCTCAGATTCCTCTTATAGGATCTATGGTGGTGAAGACCTATGGTTTTTAATTTAATCTATCTTCTCATAAATCTCTTATTCATGATGTGGTATATTGAGTTTGGTATATCAAACCACAATGTTGTATTTATTCATTTTAGCTCTCTAAGAATCTATCTATTTAAGGGTAGCTTCTAATTCATCTTGCAAATCAACTCTTCCTTCAACTTATTCTTGTACATCATTGTTAATGTATGTTTCTATCTTTTTTGGGGAACTACTGAAAACTGCCACCATATCATTTTCCTAATGATCTTTACTGTTCTCTATCTCTTTAACCGCTTCAACCTCAAATTCATCTGAACTATCACATTATTTAGAAAGAATATTATTTTTATTAAGGAAACTTCTCTTAAAAATTTTCTTCCCCTTCACAAAGGCGGAAGACAACATCATAGGGATTTCAACTTCATTGACATCATAATCATGGAAATTCTCAGGGAATCACTTAGCCAGATGACCAACATTTCCACATCTATAGTAAGAATGTGGATGTCTCCTTTTATCCTTTCCCTTTCCAATTTTCATATTTAAATGTATGAATTAAATCACCTCATTTGTCTCTTATTTTTCCTAAAAGTCATTAATGGAGAGCTTCTTCATGGCCTGGAATTCTAACTCCATATATTTAACGTTTTCCAAAGAATCATTATGATCATTTATCATTTCATATGCAACAAGGATTCTATGCATGTTATCATGTGTGAGAGATTTCAGATCAGTATCATCCAATACTGAAACCTTTGGATTGAATCATTGTGAATAGTTCCTAAAGATAAGTTTCACAATATTTATGTCTTCAATTAAATCCCTAAGACCATGAATGTCTTACACTACAAAATTTACAATGTCCCATAATGGATCAACACACTCATTTGATTTTTTTCTCATGTCTTTATACAAAATCCACAAAACCTATATCTTGGACTCAGTGACCATTGAATAACCTTCATATATATTCAACAACATTTCCCCCATGGAATGTGATTTTTTATATGACATGACCTTCATATGTATTGTATTGGATATGTATCCCCCTAAATCATTGATTCCATTGGAATTATAATCGAACTCACTTATTTCATATTATGAAAAAGCACTCCTATTGATATTGGTTGAATACCATGCATCGCTAATGTGAATAAATCCTTTAAAAAGGATCATAATTAGTGTTCCATATGATTCATCCATAAGAAAAAACTATTCACATTAAATAATAGAATATTATTGTGATATATGACCTCCACTGACAGAGAAACACTGATATTAAACTTTCGATGTGATGCAAATTGTTAGGACCCCAAGTTAAAATATCATAATAGTGGGGGGGGGTGGATTAGGGTATGCCAGATTAAAAAAATTTACACTTTTTGATCTTTTTTCGCTATTAAAAACGCTCATTTCTCTCTCTTTCCTTCATCATAGTGTGAAATTATGTTAAATAATGAAGATGACACTACAATTTTAATCGATTAACCCAAAAAATGATAAAACATAGTTTCATACCTTAACAATGTGCTGATGTACTATATCCACTATAACTTCATTACACTTTACAATGTTCAAAGTGGACTCACTATCCCTCTGTATTTACAACCAATAATATTTTTAAATCCCACTTTTCTCTAAACTTATGTGTTCTCATTGCTTATTCAGAAGATCCACTCACAATTTATAGACCTATAGGTCTCTTTTTTATCACTAATGAATACATCCTCCACTATATGTTTATTATCTATTGATGTCCCACTTTCATCCACTGATTAATATTACTTTACCATAGAAAATTGGGAAAATACTTTTGAACAACCATCACAAAGTTCACTGCTTCAAAAAGCAATTGATTTTGCAATTCTTAAACAAGCCTCCATGAAGATCCTACCTTTTCGTGAAGCTCACTATTTCCTAGAGTTCAAACTAGCCTTCTCAAAGCTCTTTTATTTTTTAAAATATAACATAGCCTTCATGAAACACAGCTATTATGAAAATATCAACTAGCCTTCACGACACTCATTTCTTTTGAATATCCCAGCAAGCCTTTGTGAATTCCCTTACTATCGTGTATCTCACAACCTTTACAAACCTTATTCATGATTATAGGGGCTTAATATATTCCATTAGTAGCTCTACTCTTCATGATGGGGTAGATTCCTATTTATAGGTGTTTCCCACTAACTCTAGAACCATCGAGCCACGTTAGTATCACTTTAGCACCATTTCAATTACATATTTTTTTTCATCCACAAAGATCCCTTTTTCGCAAATCATTACTAAAAATTTCCATTTCCAATGATATTTTTAATTGTTGAGCCATCTATCAAAACCTTTATACCATAGTGAGGTTCCTTCTCTCAAAATTGATGTGCTTATATCAAAACATTTTCATTGTCGCAATTCTCTCCACCTCTTAGATTCAGTTTTCATGGTTCATTATCATCATAGGTTGTCAAAAATATCTCTAGAACTAGATAATTTAACATGAAAGAACATATTGTCAACAAACACAACCAACTAAAAAAATTCACAATGTTACCTTGAGGGTTTTTTTCAATCATTTATTGTTGCTGTGGTGGGAGAGTAGCCAGACCACCCAAACTAAACTGACCTCCCAAAGAATTTAGGCACAAAACATGAGAGTGAAAAGGATCTACTTTGGCATAGTATGTTAATGGAAAGCATCTGGTAGATGATAATGTTACACTAGCCCAAGATAAATGTGACAAAATTACATTCATTGAATCCTTACTGATCCAAACCTCAATACGATTAACATACATGATCCCTTACCTAAATACCTTCTCTTAGAAATGATTTACTAACCTCCCTCTTAAGACACTCATTCCTCTTCATTAATTTTCATGATAAAATTTTCCTTATTATATACCATAGGAAACATATAAGGGGTGTTTTCATAAAAAATATCTAAATACAAAACCTCTTTAAGAATTTGTTCTCTAAACTGCTCAACAAAACATTATTATGGTGTGTAAGGAAGGATCCCTCTAACCTGATCATTATTTCTAAAATTATAAGGGTTGTGTGCTAAAGTGATTTTCTCATGCCTCATTCATACCATCATCATTGAAGATATTTATTATATAATGAAATCCTTATGAATTCATTCACATGAATCTTCTTCCACCTTCATCTTTATATGGAACAATCTCCACCACTAGACAACATATCCATGTATCTAAATAACTTCCAATGGAGCATAGTATTAAAATCAATTCTCAATCATATTAAAGGAAAGATCACGATACTTTAACCAATGTTATGTCTCGGTATTGGATACACTTCACAGATACATCACAATACTTGGATGAAAAAATCATGTAACACCCTCCCCTTTGACTCATCCTCTTCTATTGGATCAATCATACAATGAAATATCAGATCAACCTATTGAACCTATACCACCAAAAGTTTACTCCAATGATAAGTAAGAGATAAATCTATAATAAAACATTAGAATAAAGCTAATTCCTAGTAGTATGTAATTTTTTTAGAAAAAATTATTTATTTTTAATTCCAGATATACCTCGTTCAATCAAAAATATAAAAATTAATCAGGCACATTATACCCATATGATTATACCCTATAATAAAACTTATCTCATATATTGTTTTCAATAAACATATGGATCATTCGATAGATCACATGGGGCTGAAAATGGCTATGTCCATTAATGTATTCTTTAATACAATGAAACTAAACTAGAATTACATTATTTTATTAAGAATCCCATGTAATAATTACCAGTTATTTACTCCAAAACACATTCATTATCTTAAACTAAACATTTAATACTACTCTATCACACCCCTTGAGTGATGCCTCGTGTGGCCCTAGGTGTCCACTAGCACCAAGGGCATGAAAGTATCAAATGGGAAACATTTCCCTCAATATATTAAAAACAACGATTTAAAATATATAAACAACAAAATAAGTATTTCATTTAACATTAAAAAACATATTTATTTCATATATGAATGTTAGGAACTACTTATGAAATTTTACAAAAAAAAGAAAACTAATAAAAAAATCCACAACATCTCTGATCTCATGGAAAATAATGCAATGATTGGTCCTCTTATACCTCTGTTAAACATGAAAATACTATATATATATATATTTTTTTTGTGCATAACATTTATACAAAATAGGATAATTCCCAATTTCTATCATGAATATTTGAAAAACTAATAATAATATAACCATGAAGAAAATGTTCAACCAACAAGCACCATGAAATTTCAACTATCTATCTCATTTTCAACATGAATCAATCATTGAGAAGTTCAATCATGTAGAAAGATAATAATAATAACTGAGTGTTGATAATGGATCCCATATCCAGTTCCCCATTAATATTCTTCTCTCACAACCCAATTCCAATAATCATGTTCCTTCATTCCTTATATTACATAACTCCACAACATATGCAACAATATTTGATGGGGGTTATTTCATAACCATAGCTATGCTAATATCTTACATGACCTAATATCTCTTACTACCATCAATTTAATCAGGCAAATTTCTTGTTCCACTAGCACAACATCACACAACCATCCCAAAGATAAAAACATTGGATCTAGGGTATCATGAACATGAAGTGCATTGATCTCATTCCCTCCTAATACCACACATGAACCCTTATGAAAATCACATCCTCTCATTAGAAAGAATCACCAATATTTGTGTCATAACCAAGGGCTAGGATTGAACACCAAATTCACCATTTATCGATACTATTGCCTATGTATGAGAATTGAATATAGGGTAATTAGAAATCCTTTGCTCTGTATATGGATATTGGAAAAAACACCCTTTTCTCAAATAAAATATTAGTTTCTTTTCATGGTAATCAATACAGATGGGTCATGTGTAAATGGATAATGAAAATAAATCAAATTTACTTATATTTATTTTATGATTACATATATATTCACATAGACATCACAGAATCCTGGCCTAACGGTTTCACGTCAATAATTCATCTCCTTTACCTTCTCATCGAAACCATATTAATGATACCACACATTGCCACCAACTACATATAATACATCCAATATAGCTTTAAAACAAATACATAGTTCATTTATTCAAATTATATATTCTCCCACCTTTATAAGTTAAGGAATTAATTCCTAAAACACTTTAATTAAGGACATTAACATCATATTTGGTTAAAATCACTATATCCAGCACCCAAATTAAATTTCTATTACATTCTAGACTTTTAATAATTATTCATTTGTTAAACCTATTAGAAAATATAAAATACTAAACACATTAGTTAAATTAAATCTCATGGAATTACCCTTTAATTATTACCAATTTCAAACTCCACTGATATCATGCTTGTATAAAAATTTATGACATAACAATAAACACATTTCTACTACCTGAAACACATCTTACATTTAAACATTTCACCACAAACATTATACAAACCCCAATAACATCACACACTTCCAAGGCCAATAATAACATGCTATTAAATACAGATCATCATATTTAAAAACATCATATTTTACCAATGTTCATTTAAGTTGGTGTAAACATTAAATATTATTCTTATTAGTAGGGGTTTTCACAAATATTTATATTTACATAGGAAACCATTTAAACGTAAAAGATATATATAATGATTTTTATGATAAGTGGGTTTTTGAAAAAAAATACCAAATGATTTATTGAATTAAAAATGGTTTTAAAAATCAGAATAGTCAAAACATGCATATCACAACATGTAATATGTTTCAATAGAAAACAATAACAAATAATATGAAAATTTATAATAAAAAGTGATTACATCAATTAACTTTCAATTCAATTCTTGAGTGTTCATTATTTTTATTAGTTAATACCAACTAAAATCCTAATGGAAACCATAATAATGGTAATTTCATATATTAACAAAAGAATATTGAATAAAGTTCATCTATATGGATGTGAATTCTAAAACTCACTATACATAATACATAGGAAATGTAGGTGATGAACCTAGGTCTAGACATCCATAGGATGATATAAAATGGTTTCTAAATGACTCACAATTGTATATCATAATGTCTTGTGACATACAACATTGAGTGGAAGAAATAAAAAAGAACAATGAATAATACATATATCTTTTTATAAATACTGTGATCTCCCAAAGATATGCAATATTTTTCTCTAATTAATTATCCTCTAATTGATTCCATTTAATTAAATTGGATGGACTCGTTCAGAAATATTCTAAAACCAATATATTTATGAAATGATATTATTTATTTAAATCCCATTATAATAGATTTAAATAAATTTAATTAGTCCATAAATTCCACAAATCCATATTTTATTCAAAAAAATTAATATTATTCAAGAAATTTCGTGGTGTTTAGAAGAAAAAAAAGAAAATTTTTGATCAATTTGATTGACCATGAGATGGGATCAACCATGAGACGTGACTAACTTTTATAAGTGATCATTCATTATAATATATCAAAAATAATAATGGATAGACCATGATACTGGATCAATCATGAGAAAAAATCTACAAAAACAAAGGAACAAGAACCAAACACCCTCTTGAAACCTCTGATCCATGGGAAATTGTAATGGAATTGGTTTTTGTAACCCATGATATTATAAATGATTTTCATGAATAGTTAAATTAGGGTCATGAAATCATTGAAATGTCATAAATGACTTATAAAAAGGATTCACCTTCTACTAATTATTGATTTTTTATTAGAATCTTGTTAATGATTCCCACATAACATATTTTGAGGTATTTTTAAGATAATATGTTCAGGGATTATTTATAATATATAAATTCTAAGAGAATTTCACTCTTTACAAAGATGTGTTACATTACGTTATGATCATATCTTCATTGGAATTATTGACCTTCCAATATTGGAAATACAATTATAGAGTATATTATAGTTCTAGAGGATGAATCAATTTCTATTGTCGAGGAATCCGACATTAGTTGGAAAATTAAAAAAATAAAATGGAAAAAATCGATTCCCTAATCACGAAGAACCAAATTTATATGATGTAGAGAAAAATAGGTAACCTACCCCAAAATTTTATTAATATTGGGATATGATTATTTAACAATAATTAATTACATGTTTCAATATTAAAAATACTAGTTTCATGTGAATAAATCGGGATCTAACAGTATACACCTTTTAATGCTTGGATCACTGAGAAGAATCTATGGTATGAGACACTCAATTATTGAAACAAAAAATGATAAAGAGTTATTATTTTTACCCTGTAAATACAATCAAACCATAAATATTAAATAATAAGATACCCACATAAAAAGAATTAAATATCACATATTAAAAGTATGAATAATTTCAGGACAAATAGAAAAGGAATCAATAAATGGTTATGTATATTGAGGAGATGAGAAGATTAAGGACTTCTTGGAATTCATAGGAAACATGTATATGGTTTTGATTTGAGCATTCATAGCATACATTGGTGGATTTATAATGCATGGCAAACTAGGTCATAATGTAACTCCATTCAATATAGAAATACAATCTCTTATGAATTATCCTCCCTTTTTGAATGATTAAGGGAGATTCTAATATATAGATGTTCTGAATATTTTTATTAATGGATGAAATAAATAGTATCCTCAATTAGTGTTAATTTATAGAAATTCAGTATTTCTTTGACTATCATTTTGTGATTATCTGTGGATATGATGAATATTAAAACCACTTAAACATTGAATAGGTATGAATTAGGTCAATCATAACATTTAAATTAATTATATAATAAAAAATAATGAAAAATACTCTATATCCTAGATAGCATGAATCGTATTGTTAAATGGGGGATGAATATGGAAGCATATATACCATCAAAATAATATAGGGTGAGTTTGAGAGGTAAGGGATAATGTAATTGGGTTTCTTCTTGATAATGTGCACTGATACTAATATAGGTGTTCTAGATATACCAGTACATATATCATTAAAAAATTCCATGGATAGATCACATGTATTTTGGGAATGGTTTCCTCTTAGATGTCTTTTATTATATGGGTATTGGATAGCAAGATATTGATGTATTTATACCATTAATGAAATATAATGTTTCTCTTTTTGGATAAGAGGTAAATGAATGACACAAAATGAGGAAAATCAAGAAGGGGGATTTATTAATTATGGTTAAAACATTTGAAATAGCTCATGTTATTTCAAATTACACATTAATATATTTTGAGATGATCTCATGAACAAATATTGGAATAATAATGCGTTATTATTAACTTCTCATATGTGAAGGAACCAAATGAGCATGGATCTACATTTGTTTGGGATATATAATGTACCCAAAAAAATTATATATTAATTTCTATAACCCAAATTTTTACTTAATACAGTCATGGGGGAGGGTTTGTGGTTGAGAAATTGGCCTTTTATTTGGTAATCATTTTCTTATTTTTAACAAGTTTTATATTTTTTCCAAATTTCAAATGAAATTTTTTTTCAAATGTCATATGATGTGGATTTCTAGAAAAATTTATTCTCCATGTATCTAGTATCCCAATTTCATGTTTTACATGTTGTGAGTGATATGTATATTTATTTATGTAGTTTAAGGTTTTGTAAGAAAATGCACAGTAGTTAGTATTTATGGTCAAATATATTTGACCCAAAGGATAGAGTGTCAGTATAGTAACATGGCAAACCAAAAAGTCATCCTAAGTAAAATACAAATTATATTAAATATTACCTCATGATTATGTACATATAGTATAATTTCACGTGACACAGAGTATGGTTTTATTTTGTTTTAATATCACACAATGATTATTATTGTGTAATGAAATTGATTGTGATATATTGAGGACAATTATATTATACCGTTTAGGGTCATGTGACTAGGACCATTGTGTTTTCAGGTTTATGTTCACTTGATATGTAACATTTAGTGTACATAGATTATATGCCATAATATTATTCTAAAAATGAGTATGATGTACAAATTTTTAAAATATATGGTATTTAAATCCACTTTTATAGTTTTATTATAGAATTCCAATGTCGTAAAGCAATAATTTTTAATTGGGAAATGATGGCATGGAAAAAGTATACAGAGTTTCAATTTTGAAAATATTTGAATGATGGGCTATACTAGGATGTTTTTTGTGTATGAGATGTATTATTACCTTCCCCACATGATGGAATATGACTCTGGTTGGTAGTGAAAAATATTTCATCACAAATATCATTCACCATAAGTGGTGTCCCTTAGATATAAACATGCTTATTATTGATATCCATAATGTTTTTTTGATGATTGAAACACCATATTAATGAAGTAGGTTTATTGATATATTGATATTTAGGAATTTATGAAGGTCCTTAAATTTCATGAAACTATATATTAAAAAAATCCATGGCATAGATGGACATGATAAGAAATGTCTTAAACATTCATAAAGTAGATTTCAAAAAAGGTATTCTCTAAATGTTTCCTAGACCAATAGATCCAACAAATATATATTTTTAAAGTATAATATATTTATTCATAATTTATAAGAGGGGTGTAAATAATGGATTCATATCTTATTCAAAACTTTTTAAACCATTCTTATTATTTAGAAGTATTATCACCAAATAAAGAGTTTGTAATACATAAGTATAACAGAATATGTGTGTTGACAATGATCACCCCCCTAAATATTACAGCATACCTAATGAATGGTGTGTTTTATCCCAAACACAAATTTTTTATTCATTTATTATGAATATAGTTATAGGATTGGGGTGACCATTTACAACTACAAAATGTTATCACAAACTGAAATATACTCACCAAATGTATTGAATATAATATCCATTATTGATGACACATAAGTTAACCTGAATTCAAGGATTCTATACCCAGCCTCATCAGTTATATAAAATATTAAAAGTGGTCATAGACCATTATTTTTTTACTTATCATACATTTCAATTTTCAATTCTTCACAAGGACATGCTAAAATCTACTATGATCGTGGATTCTCATGTTTCATCCCATATTAATCCCCAACTACCACTTGTATAAATTATATAATGAATAATAACAATAAAATGATACCATATTATATAAAATCATAACAAATATTGAATTGAGGTGACCTGAGCCTAACATACATACTAATTACATCATTTTAGATGAATATTTAATACTTTTCATAATAATACACACTAGAGAAACAATTTTTTTTTTAATTTTAATAATACATACATAATCAACATATTTCATAAATTATTTACCACACATCCTAAAAATTTCTTCTCAAATATTACCATACTTAGAAATATCCAACTTAAAAACTTTTTCAAAAAAACGGGGAAATGGAAATATAATGAAGGATGAGATAATATTCATAGTAAGTGAAAAATTGGATGTTATGACTCAAAGAACATAAGTGGTCATTTGAATTGTACAATGGTATTTCAATATAACCATGTTCACAAAATAATGTAACCATATCCAAAAAAATAATGTTTACAACATTAGGGTCCCAGAATAAAAAACTATATAATAAATGGGTATCGAAGAAAAAACATTATCATGAGATATTAAAACGATAACATAACTTTTTTGAAAAATATAAGAATGTTAAATAAATAGTAGTATGGAAAACATAAAATTTTTTATCAGTAATCACTATAATAATCCCACATAATAATGGATCAGGAATCATCACATGAAAAACATTTCTTAATAGACTATGTAGAATCACCAGAATCTTTTCATTTGAGGGATCTGACATTATTACAGACATCCATTAGTATATTGGATATGGAATAATTACAAAAATTCATGAATATATTGAATTATTAATTTTTATAATCATATATTAGTTTTGAAATTATATATAACACTTTTACCAAATGAATTTGATAGATATAATAATCATACACATCAAGGAATAGGACACTACACATATATCTTCTACAAGAAAAAAAATCACAGATTCCAAAATCACTTTACAAATTTTAGGAATGAAAATGATTTTATGAGAAAATTCATAATTAATATTTATTATTTTAAAAAACAAATAAAATGGATTTTATCATTTTATCATATCTCTATTAAAGCATAATAATCCTTAGAGTTTGTTCACAAAAATACAAAAATAATAGTATAAAATCATTTGAAATACCATACTAATATAAATGAAGAATATGTATTTAATTTTTGTAACAATTGATATCTATAAATTCATATAATAATGGGAATATTTTATCACTTCAATCTTTCATGGTATGTTTCATTTGAAATAAATTCAGTAGATTGAACTACACGCAACACAGAGTTCGAGTGCACCATGACCTATCAAATTAGCTGTTTAAAAAATGTGAAGATGAATTTTACTAAAAAAATTATGAAACGTTTAAATTTTATTTTTCAATATATAATTCAATTTTTTAATTCGTAATGTCAAAATTAACTTTGGGTAAAATTTTGGTAATTTTTTAAAATGATGGAATTTTTTATCAATGGTAAAAATTACCGAATTAATGATAAAAACCAATTATTTCATTGAAATAATCACTTTATAAAAAAATTAATTTAATGTAAAAATAGATATATAATATACATATAAATTCAATATAGCTCATTGGAATCATTTTATAATTGAATTTGATATAAAACATTATTTAACTTTTGAATGTTACTTTTACCAACTTTCTAACCACAATTGTGGATTAGAATTAAACAAATTTTTACCGATTCTATGAATTTAATTAGGAATATTGGACATAAATTATTGTAATAATTATTGAAAATGTGATCAAATATGATCAAAATAGTTTTCTCTGAACAGTAGCATTTGAATTTTATTTACCATTATTAATGGTAAATAGGGTAATTAAATGTAAAAATAAAATTATAATAATAAAAAATTACCATAACACTTATACTAATCTCATTGTATAAGTTTATTTAAAAAAATAATAATATTAGGTCTAATATATGATCCTTTTTATGCCAGTTGGGTTGGATGAAGACATTTATTATATTTAATTTAATGAATAGTTATAAATGTCAATTTCAAATTTTAATTACAATATTATTTTTAATATTATGTTATATAATTGATATGGTAAACAATAAATATTATTTAAAAATATAAAATGATCATCTACATAATACTAATTTATTTATAATTTTATGTAATAAATAATTAAATTAAATAGTGATATAATAATGATGTAGTAATTGTTTAATTAATGGTGATATCAAATAGTTGATGTCAAAAAAAAATATAATTTTTCATAATCAAATAAATCCATGCAATATTTAGATAACATAGACATGTTAGTGTCAAATTGGAAGTATTTTTTCTAAGTTATCGTGTTGGTTTGATATTTTTTTAAATGAAACTATTGAAAAATATCAAATTTGACATAAATGTTAAGATAAAATAAATACTATTTATTATATGTTATGATATTCATAACAGTATAAGGATCAAGAAAATAACTATGATAATCTTAAATATTTCATATATAATCTAATTGGAGTTTTTTTGGAACATTATTGTGAATATATAAACCCAATGATATAAAAAGACAAGTAGAGATAGTAAGAGTAAAACTGTTTAACAAAGGGTTAATCCCAAGAGATAAGGTAGTTTGGGGGGCTTTTGAACCATCCTAATTTAATTCAATATGTAACAAACTTTGGATCTATTTTTAACCTAAAATCAATATGAAATAAAATAATTGTTTTGGAGTTTCCAAAAGTTCCCCTCCCCTCTATTACAAAAGGCACCTCTCATTCCCATTAATTCACACCACTAACCTTTGTATTGGCCAAAACCTAACCACTTCTCCTCTCAACTTCCCTCACTTCCCCCCAAATGTAATTCCTTGAGATGGAATCCATCCTGTGGAGTCCTTTTGTTAAAATCAAATTGATATACAGGAGAAAAAGTAATTCTTTTATCAACTATTTCAATGTTCTTTTCTTCTACTATTTCACCCCAATGTTGTTTAAATAATATAGTAATAAATATAGTATCATGTGCTTGATGAGATGTTATTATGATTATGTAACTACGATATTCTTCCTTTTTTTCCTTTCAATGAATAACAATATCACCAGGTGTGTATACGTGTGGCTTATCATCTCCAGATCGTGGTGTACATTGCACTACATTGCTTGGATGGGTATAATGATAGGTATAATGGATATAAATTATGAATATAATATGAAAATTATTCTTTATATTAAATAAACAATCCAGTTCCATACCATTTATCAATCAAGGTAATGATATCGTCGCACGTGCTACGTGGGGCTACTATGTCCACGATGTAGTGTGATTATTTATCCATGTTACCAATTAAAGAATATATATAAAATTTATAATATGATTAAAAGTAATGATTATTAACTTTATATAATTTATTATATGAATAAAATATATCTTATTCACACCAAACAAGACTTATACAACCAAACCATAATAGAGAAATGATGCAGTTAACACCCAAAACAATTGAAATATTCAAATATCATTAAAAACTATATAAAAAGATCATATATGTTATCATAAATATGGTTATGGTTATGGTGTAATTTTATAAAAATATTTATCCAAAATACATGATGTAAATTCACCCTCGACTAAAGTAAAATACAAGGTAAGGGTTAATTTCGATATCTCATTATTATCCAAGGTTGTTTATACGTAAGTATTTACTGGTAAATATATATCATCCATGTACAAGTTTAAAAAAATGCAGTTAAAAATATTATTACTATTCATATATTTTTTTTAAAGTCATTTATACTCATATAATTCATTTTATAATACATTTTTACAAATTAAGGAATGAATGTTTTTTTAACTTATACGACACTTGAAGTTATTTTCATCCGTTATGAAGCCTTACCATTTTAAAGCTACCATTACAATCGTATAAGGTTATTTTCATAATAAACGTTAACTTTTAAAATTTTGAGGCATTTAAATAATTTCAATGTAAAAGTTATCTTTTTACCAAAGAGTTTAAATGAATTTATTAGATTATTTTCAACTATATCAACATCCTTTGATGGATCTTATGATTGATTGTGGTTGATTTATTATGTTACAATCTTCCATATTGTATTAACATTTTTATGACTTGTTTGACAATGGATGTTCTATTTTTATACTATTCATGGTTTATGGTTAATGTATTATGATTTTTTACACTAGTTTTAATACGAATTTTAATTTTATGTTTCACCATTTTCACATGTTCTTATTAAGTGGTGGGCGGGGCCCACTATTGCCCCATGATTCATTGGTAGGTCTCATGAGACAAAATATTGTCTTGTCACAAGGCCTTGATGGTATGATTATTTGTAGTCTTAGCCCAAGGACATAATGGTATGGCTTGATGTATGACATTATGAATTTCCTCATTTTGAGATTAGTTATTAGCATTTCATGAAATTATTTGACTAATAGAATTTACCTATTACATTTTAAACGGAATTATTTGATTTATTCTTGACAAATTTGGATGATTAACTTTTTGAAAGTCTTGTATTTCAATTTTATACCCTACCTTAATAGATTATTCTTATTTATGATAGATTTTGATGTATTATTTAAACTTACTGAGCATCTAAGGTAACCTATTCTTTTTTTTACTTTTCCTTAGGATTTGAAGAAGTATGTTATAATGGACATGTAGGGATATTCTAAGGTATATTGGTGTTTTTGAAGAACACAATATGTTGTTTTTCATTTCATGTTGTAATAAAAAACATATGTTTGTATCTACATTTTCCAAAGCTAATAAACATATCAGTCCATTTGGATTTGATTTCATGGGATTAGGCCAGTGTAATAAAATAATTCTCTAATACTAGGAAATTGGGGTTAGGGTGTTACATTGGGTATTCGAGGATGTTCAGTAAAATCTATGGAAACTTGATTTAGAAAATACATAAATTAGGTGACACTGCCCTAATATAGGAATTGAGGATAATTTTTTAAGATCATCCAAAACATTTTGTAATGTTGATATTATGTCGTTATCCAAAGGAAATGCATCCATATCAAGATACTATAAGTGGTTGTGATTATGAAATTAATCTACCTAGGATTAACAACTCTGAATACGAGATATAGTTTTGAATTAGGGTAAATTGGATCACAACAATGATCCTTACTGCATAGTTGGTTTGATACTCCCAAGGGATATAATTAAAATAGTTTACATTTTCATGAAAAACCCTTATGAATGATTTATTAGTAAATATTTCCCCAATGAGATCATTTTTTTCTGATGCATTATATATATATATTTTTTAATTTATATTATGTATTTTACTATATTGGAATTATGCATTATGATTCATAACTTAATCATGTCTATTCCATTGTAAATAAATGGAGCATTGTGGAAGGAAACGAAACCATATCAATACATGTAATCCATGTAAGGATTTCTCTCTAATGAAAGATAACGATAACAGAGATGGTGATTCAATTGGTGTTGAAATACTTATAACAATACTCAAACAACTGACTTTGGTTATGAATAATAACCTTACCCATATGGATAAGCCAGATCCAAAATGAATAGGATCAATGTTATACCACTCAATGTGACAAAATCGTCTAGCATTCAATGGGACATTATAACCATTTGATGCTAGTAAATTGATATGTTACTTATATAAGTTATTTCTTTATTTTGGGTGTAACGAATGTGAAACTTTCGTTATGGTAGTTTGTCTTCAATTAGAAGATAAATATCAATGGTGTACATTAACTCATAACATCAAGGAGGATGAAGAGGAATAAAATGTGGAATAGAGGGAATATAATAATCCCTACCTTGAAAACGTTTTTCCTTCTGATCTAAGAGCGGATACAGAGAATCAACTTTTGAGTCTGAGGTATAACTAGGATGAAAATGTTGCGAAGTATGAATCTAACATCACAGGGATATAAATTTATGTTTTAGACTACATACATAACCCAATAATTAAAATTGATAGAATATTTTATGGGTTAACACCATTCCACCTATAGGCATCAGTATCATAGTATTACTCATCGTATAATGATATTGTATCATTTTCTATTAAGATAGAAGATGAATTCTAGAAGCCTTATGACATTAATGTAATTAAAGAGAATAAGATACCACTAAACACCCTAGAAAATTTAATAAGGGGAATAATGGAATCTTTAATCTCCACACTGAAGTAAATGTGGGAAGAAACACTATGTTACTTTCTTAAAGGGGATGTGAGTTTGTTACAAGTATAAAGAAAAAGGACACAAGGATCTAATTTCCAAGGGAATAAATATTATAAAAAATTTTAATGATAAAATTTTAATGATATGGTACATTATGTAAATTATTTCTGTAAGCATCAATGACTCTTTCCCCAAAAATTTACAAGGGAGAAAATCTATGCTTTTGTAGTCACAACATCTAAGGCTGATGTTCCTAATGATCTGGAGTCATGTACTTTAATCATTTAATCAAATTTAACCAAAAATCAATAATAGTTTCGAACCACAAATTATATTATATCATTCATGTTCTCTTAAAAAATTAAATATTTCCAATTCACATTGATAAGGGAGTTGTGAATGAAACCCCTAAGGGAAGTCTCATTACAACAAAGATGTTTTAGGTAGTTCCCATTTAGGAATAAAAACGTGCTTTATCCATTGAATTTAATATCATACCTATGGTAAATTTTTATATAATACTAAGTATGGAATAGCTATAAAAATATTAGGTGACAACATCTTATAAAAATAAGGATGTTGAGATATATGAGGAAAATGCAGAATATATTATCTTTAGAGTAGAAACATCATCATCTGATTCTTATCGAGATCCACCTATTGTTGCTCTTATAAATGAAATCCTTGGTGAAGAAGAGAAGATAAAACCTAATAATCTTAAAATTGAGGATTTACATTTTGTAAAAGAATTCATTGATGTATTTCAAGAGGGATTAAATGGTTATCCTCTAGAGAGGGATATTGAGTTTTTTATTGATTTAATCCTTGATTTAAGGACTATATCAAAAAAATCTTTATATAATGGCCAATGTTGAATTAGTACAGCAGAATAAACAACTTGTGGAGTTGAGTAATAATGAATTTATTCATTATATTGTTTCTCTATGGGGATCTGTATTTCATTTTTGATGAAGAATGATGGATAGATGAGATAGAGCATTGGCTATATAGAAATAAATGCTATTAAAATAATGAATTAGTATTCTCTTCCTCTAATTGGTGAATTTTTTTATCAACATCATAGAGATCAATGTTTTAAGAAGATTGAAATTTGTTTTGGATATCATCAATTTTTTGTATATAGGGAATACATTCTAAAGACAAGACTATGAACCAGGTATGGGCATTGTGAGTTTAAAATAAAACAATTCAGAATAACTAATGGACTCTGAGTTATTGTGGATATAATGAAGAGAGTGTTGAAGGAATATCATGATGATTGTTTCATTGTATTTATTAGTGATATATTGGTATACTCTAATATCTTTTAAGACCATGAGAACAACTTGTGGATTTTCCTAAATACTGATAGAATAAATGATCTATATGGGATGTTTAGAAAGATTTAATTCTTGGTTCATTAAATTTATATTCTTGCTATATTTTCTCCATTGATGAAATCTCTATCTATCCTACAATGAAAATTAAAATCCCGTAATTCCCAACACCGATGATTATAACATAGGTACATTGTTTTATCATGTTACTATCGACATTTCCTCTAGAGATTTGACTAATTGGAAATCTCATTAACTAGGATAAAATGTATATGGATTAAATTCATTTAGAAAAAAGATTGTGAAGAATGTTTTGAAGAATTGATGAGAAGAATAGTGAATGATCCTATATTGACATTATAATCTAAGAATTATATGTTTTTTATTTAAAGTAATGTATTAAGGAAATTAGTTTCTTTTTTTCTTATAAAAATGATTTCATTATTTCATATGCATGAAGGAAATTAACAATTACTGTAACAAACTATCCAAATCAAGATCTTCAGTTAGCAATGGTACTATTTACACTAAAGATATTTATACTATAGATCTACTATGAAAGATATGATATATATACTAATAAAAAGAGCTTGAAATATGTTTTCATACATACGTAACTAAACATGAGACAAAAGAGATGGATTGAGATACTAAAATATTGCGATTTCACAATACACTACTAACAGGGAAGGAAAATAATGCTGCATATTCTTTATAGAGGATGGACCATAGTGTTATGAATAGAATGAGAGTTGAAAATGATACTATGTTCATAGATCTTGTAAAGATAAATATGATAATTACAATAGAAGGTGAAACATTAGTACTTTTTCAAATGGATGCCAAACCATATTTACCCTAAAGGATAATTTTTTTCAAACTGATGATGTGGAGTTTCAATATTAAATTAAGGAAGTGAATTATGGGAGATTGATTGACTTCATATTGGAAGATGGTATATTAAAATTTGGGAAGAGGAAATGCATTCCCTCTATACCAGCGCCAAAAAAGGAATTATTGGATGATGATCATAGCTCCATGTAATCAATACACCCTAGTAGCACTAAGTTTTATTGAGATTTGAAATAAAATATTTGATCGGATAACAAAAAGAGGGAGATTATTGATTATGTGTCAAGATGTTTGGTTTCACAAGAGGTGAAGGCTAAAAGAAAACTTCATATAGGGGGCATGAAACCTATTCATTTTCCTGTGTGTAAATGATATGATATCATGACGGAATTTGTTATGGGGATACCATAGACACATAGAAGAAATGATGTAATATAGGTTATTGTGGATCCTCTATCCAAATATGCACATTTTATTGGTATAAGATAATACTTACCACATGAATGTTTTAGAGAGATTTTACATTAATGAAATAATAAGAATTCATAGTGTGCCCTATATTGATTTACTTTTTAAAATGACCCTCATTTTACATCATGATTTGTGAAATATCTTTAGAAGACCCAAAATACTGGGCTTCATTTTAGTACTAGCAACAACTCCAAATTGATTGAAAATTAGAAAAGACTAATCAAATATTTTAAGACTTGTTGATATCATCTTTAATTGACATTCAAGGTATGTAGGATCAATATTTACCTCTAATAGAGTTTTCCAATAATAATAGCTTCAAATAATGTATACTAGTTGCACCATATAAAGAGTTATATGGAAAGAGATGCCGTACACCCACTCTTCTGGATGATGTTTGGGAAAGAAAACATGTAGGCCCAGACTTTTGGCTCAGCCAAACCCTACCCAAATATCTTCTAAAACTCACTAAAATCATTTAAGGTTCCATACTTCGGGAGGAAATCAAGCCTACGGAATCCTTATGTTCAAATCGAAAGAAGATACATCAAAAAGAGGTTATTATTTTACACTTTCAATGTTATTTTCTTCTTATACTTCCTCATCCTTTTTTGTTCCCATAATAAATTAATAACTAAACTATAATTTACACATTGAGATGTTATTATGATTATATAATTTCCATATTCTTCCTAATATACATCTTGTGAATAACAATATCACCATGCATATGTATGTACGAATTAATATCTCCATATCGTGGTGTAATTTGTTATTCAAAATTACATTATTGGAATCAGTATAATGATGAGTATAATTGATACAAATAATAATTATAACATGAAAATTATTCTTTATAATAAATTTAATATCTAATTTCTTACCATTTAACCCTCCGAGAAATGACATTAATGCTTGTGTGTATGTATGAGTTACCGTCTCCATGATGTAGTGAAATTAATTCTCAACAATAACCATTCAATAATGACAATAAAACTAATATAATGTGTAAAAATAATGATTATGAACATTATATAATTCTATATATGAATAACATACATCATATTCATAACAAACATGACTTACACAACAAACCAAGAATATGAAAATAAAGTAGTTAACTCGCAAAAAATGGAAAAAATAAAATATTATTTACAAGATTGTATAATCAGATCATATATAATTTAACACATATGAATATGGTTATGGGATATTTCAATAACATCCATTAAATATTATATAGGAGTTTATCACACCATTTACTAAAGGAAGGTACAAGGTAAGGGTTAATTTCACGATCTCATTATTATCCGAGGATGTTTATACAAAAGTATCTACTAGGAAGTCATTATCATCAATGTCCATGTTTTTTTAAAATGAATTTCCAAATATTACTAATAGTACTAGAATATTTATTAAATGAATTTATACGTATAATTGAATTTTTATAAAACATTTTGAAATGAATCTTTCTGTCGTAATCCCAAGGAGGTACTTTATGTCCTTTTCATCAAATTAAGGAATGAAGGTTTTTCTAACTTTTATAGCATGAGAAACTAATTTATTCTATTATTAAGACTTACCATTTATTATATTCTATTACCTTAGAACATGACTGTTTTGATAATAAATGTTTTCATTAATAATTGGTTACCTTTTTAATAAATTCAATCTAAAATGTGGCATTTCTCTCAAGGTGTTTTAATGCATTTATTATATTATTTTTATCTATCTCAACATCCATTATTGGATTTTATTCTTGTTTAAGGTTGATTTATTATGGTACAATATTCTATATTATATATATGGTTTTATTATATGTTTAAATATGTATTTTTTATTTTTATACCATTCATTTTTGATGGTTAATGTATTAAAATTTCATGTGTTTGTTTTAATACTATTTTTTTTGTTATTTTTACTTTTTTTACATGAGAAATGCATTAAACATATTATGTGAAGGGTATGTCCTACTATAGCACCTTGATGCATCGATAGGTCTCGTAAAAGGAACTAGTGTCTTGGAACAAGGCCTTGATGGTATGGATATTTATGTTCCTAGCATGAGGGCTTGACGGTTTGGTTATTATTTGTGAATTATTATTTCTCTCATTATGAGATTACTTGTTGATGTTACAAGTGATTATTCAACTTCTATAAAATCAATGTGAAATTTTATGTTGAATTATTTGATTTATTCATAGGATATTATGCTGAATATTATGCCTAAAATAATTTAATTTCAATTATATACAATTTAAACAATATTCTTATTTATGATTGTTTCTACAATATTGTTTATCCATACTAGGCATCTGAACTCATCGCATTCTTAGGATTAATTATTTTATAGGATGTAAATATGTATATTATGACTAATCCATAAACATAATATAAGGGATAAGGTTGTTTTTGAAAAATACATTATGTTTCTTTTTCATTTCAAGTTTTAATTTAAAACGTATGTTTGTATCTTGGTTTTCCAAGACTACTAAACCATAAATCCATTGGGATTTGGTTTCTTGGGACCATGCCAATATAATAAAATGACACACCGTCTCTATGAAACTATGATTGGGGAAATAGAAATGTGATTTTATATGAAAAAATGAATAAATTAACAAAATATTTATGGTGAATAAAAGAAAAAGATATAAGGAGAATCTTTCCATGTTATATATGTTAAAAATAAATCATTCCTTTTACATATTTGATAAAATTCAACAGTTAATCATACAGAAGACATTTGAAAATATTCCTTTCAATAATTTGTAAACAATTTCAAAGATAGAAATAAATACCTTTATCAAACATCAAATAATATTAAAAAAGTTTCATAAAAATAATTAATAATGTGGACATAGAGGAGAATAATTATCAACTAAAAGAAGTCAAATTGTGTCATATTTTCATAAAAAAACATTTTTATATTATTGAGTGACCAAATGGAGTAAAATGGTACTAAGAGTTGAAAAAATGAAAAATAACCATAGATGAATCATATATATGTCTTTAACTACATTACTATGTACAATTCAACAAATATTAATTAAAACATAAATAATGTTGATAAAAAGTGATATTATAACAAAATCTCTTTCCACAAGTCCAAAAATTCCTCATAAATCCTCTAACATCCTATATAATAGAATTATATTTATTATAAATCTATATCATAACCATATTAATTCTTATATTGTCATATATTATTCATTCATAATTTCTATTCACTAATTTATTATTTATTCAACACTAATAATGATCTTATTGGTGTTAATTGTTTAATTTTTCATGCATGTTCTAGATTGGATATTTCATTCCTTTATCATTGATTATGGTTTTATCAAATCCATAATATTTATAATTTCTTATATATATTATTAATTCATTATACATACAATTATAAAAAAATTATAAGGGATTGATGCTAAATAAATTGAATCAATTCATGGAGATGATAGTCCATACGTAGATAGAGTTGATTTTTTCATTTTTAAATGAATTTGATAAAAGGAATGTAAATAATAATATATATTTACATAATTAGAATTATAAATTAAATGTCATATATATACATTATATTTACCAAAATTACAATTAATTTTAGGTGATGATGGAAAATGAGAGATTCCTTTTCAAGGAGATGATAACTCATACGTACACATGATAAACTATTTCATTTTCCATTGGATATAAATGGGATAGAAAATTTATGTACCATTTACAAAAACATTTAATTTTATAAAATATATTCATTTTAATATATAATTATGGTTATATAATATTTTTTGAAGATAATAATGAAAAACATGAAATATATTGGAATAGATAGTGACTTCTCTATTGAGTATTTTCCTTTTTATCACAACTTATTACTTCATAGAATAGTATTTTACTTAGACCAAGACCTCTACCTAGTGGGGAAGAATTTATTAAATTTATTTTCACATTTATTTTATGATATATATTTATCATACTGTATAAATATATGTGGAAATGATGTGTCAGTTTATAAGTGATTGGGTTCACACAATTGTAAATATTGAGATTATTTAAATATAATAAATTCCATTCCAATGGTAATTTGGCACAAAATATAATAATATAAATTATAATAAGAGTCGAGGGCATAATCCACTTAAACAGCTAGATAAAGATTAGGTTTTCATGATATTGTAATCCTTAACCCTTAGTTATGCCCATTTTATCCATTACCATGACTATTTAATTTTCCCCAATGTTATTATATATGATAAATAAAAATCAAATTGAAATTTTAAGAAAATTATGATTATAAATAAAAATATTGAATCCATTTATTTTATTCAATTTAGAAAGGTCTCAAAAAATAATTCTAATATCCATGGAAAAAAATCATAATTCGAATTTTTATAATAATACATAATTTTTGTATAAAAATTACTTTACTCCCATTATATTAATAATAATAAAAAATTATATTAATACTAAATTATTTAAATTAATATATTATATATTCCTTTAATTAGAATCATTCATTAATATTTATCAATTCAATTTATTATGATAAGGTACAATACACACAATAAAACTCATTTTTTATCTCACTTTTACCTACAATTTATTTTTTCTCTATTTGTAAAAGTTTAATAATCAATATATAAATGATAATTTATTTTTTATATACATTATTAGTATATTTAATCCATTATATGTATTCATTGTTGTATAATCTCCAAAAAAGGAAATTATTGACCAAAAAATGTGGATACTCATCCTTATTACATTATCACGGTCCAATTTTGTTTCCTCAAACTAATGGTGTAACCACAAAACATTGGCCAGGTGAGTGCTCGTGTCCAACAACACCTTATATTATCGATAAAGAATATACACTATTAATTCCAAATATTAAAGATCATTCTATAGATATATTACATTGGAGGTTAGTAAATTTACTATTTCAAGGATATACTTCTTCAAAACTGACACATCAGAATCATCAATCACCTTATAATTATATGGTAGATCACCCAAGAGATAAGATATTGTCCCTATAAAATAAAGAATCTCAAAGTGACAAATTTATATGAGTCTGAACATAACCATACATCTAAATAATATTACCTTATTCCAAGGAGTTATCTTTAAGGACAATTTTTCTCTGAATTCAATCTCTATACTTCATCAATGGTAATTGATATCACAATTATTTCTACTCATAGCTTTCCTATTTTGATTTTAAATGGATCTCAATTTTTTATCTATTTAACTAGCATTATTAGGCCCAAGTATCATTCATTCTCTATATTCATTTGATCATGTGGGAGTTATGTAGTTATTTCCATTAAAGGATTCATAAGGACTCATATGAATTCATGAGTAAGAGCTATTGTTGAATGAAAAATAAACTAGATGATTTTTTTAATCCCTAAAACTATTGAAATTCATATATCAGGATCTCAATATATCCTCCATGATTTTAATTGTTTTCTCACACTAATCATTTGTATAAAGATGATATGTAGTTATAAATATAAAATTAGTATTCAATGCATCATAAAGTCTACTGCAGAACATTGAGGTAATCCATGAATCCTAATTAGATGCAACTTAAATTGGTACTTCGATATTAATTTAAAAATTATTAATATATATCATGGAATTTAGGTCAAGGAGAAATATTATCTAATAGTAAGGTCGTTGGAGGATTTTCTAAGGAAATATACTATTAACCAAATATAATTGCAGCCTTTAGATGTCTTGAGAGTTTGACATTGAAATAAATGGCGAGTTTTTCTAATTTCCATTCAATAATGAAAAACAATTGTATCATCCCTTAAGGATTCTATAAAATTAATTTATCCCTTTAATATACCAATAAATGAGATAAATACTATAAAATAAACCTCATCATGTCATTCTATCAGAAATTTATTTTTAGATAAATGTACATCTTCTTACACTCAGGACGAATAGATAATGATGAGCAATGTGAATCATCTAATATTCCTTTCATCAATTATGGTATTGATGGGACATATTTTTTGTTATTGAATCTGATCTTTCCATCCCTCTAAATGTTAAACTATAGAACATTCTTTTCCTTCTATTACAATTTAAAATACTCATTCTATACTATTTAATTTCTATATAAATGGATGGTTTAAGACTAATCTATGAATGATAATATTAGTCAAAATCCATTATTATTTATAAATCCATACACTATAAATGAATAATTATTAGAAAAATTTAAATCATCATCAAATAAAATCAAGATTGGTCCTTTTAACTAAAACCATCGTCCACCTTTTCCACATTCCAAGAGTGATAATGAATTGAAAATTAACAATATTAGATGAAGTCAAACTAGCCCCTTTGTCAGATATTCACATTGTTATACGTGAAAATAAGTTTAATGAATTTATTATCAGTATATATTTATCTATAACATATATCAATATATAGATAATGTATCATTATTTTCCATGAATATAATTATTTCTTCTTTCTCCAAATTAAGTTTTGGATAAGTTTTCTCATGAGTCACCAATTGGTGTTCGACATGAACTAACACAATTTCATTCTTCAAGAGAAAACATCATAGTACCTTATTTTATGTATCACTAAAAAACATCTACACTATAGGGCAGTTTGTAAACATATGTAATAACTAACCATCTCTTAAGATCCTTTATTTTTTTACATTCATATATCTAAGGGAACCATAATTAATTTGGAGTTAATAGTTTAAAAAGATTTTATATTTTGGAATACTTTTCAAAATGATTTTGTTATATACATTTATTCCATGAAAAAATAGATATTAGTCATAGTAGTTGGTTAGAACTACTTCACAATAAAATTATTCTTTAAAGGATCCACCGACATTCACTTTCTTGTAATTAAAAGTCCCAATAATGATATTTTTTGTTTCCAAAATTGAAATTATCTAAATTTGGCATACATTTTCTCCACCCTTAAGGTCTCAAAAATTATCAAAAAATGATCTTCATGATCTTGAATTCTCTTGAAATGTAAAAAAATATCAACTATAAAAACTAACTTATATTGATGAAGGTAATCTCTAAAAAAATATATTCATTAAATCAATGAAGATATTTTTGAACTTGGTATGTATAAATGGAATCACTAAAAATTTATATTATCTATACCATATGATGAAGGATGTATTGTTTATTTATTCCCATTTAACCCTCAAATTATGATATCCATAATTTATTTAAATCTTTTAAATGTCTTGATCCCAACACACATGATTAAAAAATTATTAATAAGATGTACATGATTCTTATCATGGATCGTAATCATGTAAGCTTATTGACAATATTTAAAGATGCAAATTGACACATACTTTCCTTGAAAAAAATATGGGTATACCCCATGGGTATTAACTATGACATCATAACTACTTATTAATATTGTATTGATGTTTCTAATCCAATTCATATAAAGCATTTAGGTCCATTCTACAAGGAGTCATCGAAATTAGTGTAGCACCAAGTATGAGAACTTTTGAAAATAGAACATCAGAATTAAAGGAATGACTAATATGTTATTTAGAAAATAAAAGATTAATATTGAATAATAGGAATATACTTACTTTTTTCACCGATACTATTTATGAACAAAATTCATCATGCATATGTAGTAAGACACAATTAATAGTAGTTATTTCAATTGGATATTCATGATCATCCTAAAATCGACAGATGGTCATAGTTTTATTCAAAATATTTAATATGAATTATATCCACAAAAATTGATATTTTGTATATATATGAAAATGAAATCCATTTAAAAAATCACTTAAAATTTTAATATAGGTAGAATAAAAACAGTTATAAGATGAAAACTTCCATAGACTTGTATTAGAGGGGGAGTTTTGGATTGAAATGAAATCATCATATCATCATAGTTTTCCAAAAATAAATTAATATCTAACTCTTTAGGTGGGGATGTTATACCCTAGGATAATTTTCAATTATAAAATTTATGTAGAACTACAATAAAACAACTCATTTGAATTTCCGGAGTAAATTATAATTGTATCTTTCACCATGCCATTTTCTCGACCCACATCAACTAATGTGACTTTATAAGATTTACATTTTAACATTGTCTTAAGGGGTGGTTGAGGCCGATTATCCTTTTAATCCCCTATAATAATGTTATTATTCACATAATTGACGAACTATATAAATAAAAAATATTAAATTTCATTAGTTGGAATTGTTTTCTCCTTAGTTGTTTTGTTTTTAGAATTCATAATTCATCGGTAATCACATGATCAGTGGTCATATATCAAAGAAATTTACCAATTTTATTATTTCCCAAAAATTACACGCAGGTATTGGTGTTTTATTTACATCATGTTTTCTATAGATTAGGATCACTTATAACTAAATAATCTAGTTTTATCACCAATTTAATGAGAAAATTAAAATTCTATAGCTTCCATTTATTCCTTAAGAGAACTTTTAATGATTTTTAAATAGCTACTAATTTATCTTCAGAATAATATATTTTGGAGACTTGATATTTAGACATTAAATAACATATATATATTTCATGTAGGGGGGATTAAAAAATATAATTTATACAACATAAATCTAGTAATAATTTCATCATAGTTGTCACGACCCGTCCTCGGGGCCCATGCCGTGACATCACCAAGCCCGGCTTCCCTAGGCCTGGGGCTGGCGACTAGCACCAAATGCATAAATCCCAAAAATAGGGGAAGGCATTTCTTTATAAAGTAAACAAACACCACAGAGTATGCCAACAAAAGTAACCATTAAGAAAACTGAGTACAAGAGTAAGTGCTGAAAAGAAAGTGGGCCAGAATACAAACCCAAACTGAAAGTAAAGTACAACTGGAAAAGGAAGTACATCAACTGAAAGGTAAAGCAGCAATGTCGAGCCGTCCACTAGAAATCCCACCTGAAGGGTGGGTACAAATAGCCTCCTAAGCTCCTTAGGTCCTGCCGTCCGCCCCGTGTACGTCCCGCCCAGTGGTCCACCTCCATGTACCGACTCGTCGTAAATCCACCTCCGGGCACTGAATCATCGTGCATTCCTCCTCTGCGAACCATACAGCTTTACAAGCCTCAAACTCGATTAGTGATGTCTGTCGTCTGTAACCAACACAACGTAGTGCGGGCGAAGCCTGTGCAAGGTTGAGTATACGATACTCAGTAGGGACCCTGAGACCCCCGAAGGTCTCCCAGAATCCACAAAGGATAATCCACAAAGGAATTATACAATCACGAAGTAACATAAAAAACTACTTAGGTATATGCCCATACATATACCTAAGTCATCAATTCTAGTTCGACTCCAACAACCGAGCCCATGTTTGATCACGTCCACATAAGATAGTACAACCCAATCCACACAGGAAAGCACAACCCAATCCACCTAGGAAAACACAACCCAATACACATAGAAAAGCACATCCCAATCCACATAGGAAAACAAGTCAATAATATCAAAGATAATGATTGAAAGTCAATACTCAACTCACACAGGTATACTTCTTTGTATAGTGATAGAGATGATCAGATGTAGCCACTGATTCATCTAACCTGGGACCCACGTAGGATACTAGACTAGCTAAGCTGTCGGACCCACGTAGGATACTATAATAGAGGTAAATACTGTCGAACCCACATAGGATAAAAGTATTTTAGTCATCACCGCCAATCCCACGGAGGATTCCAGTACAGTTTTTGTCATCGTCGAACCCACAGAGGATTCTAGTACGAAAGTTTTCACTGTGGAACCCACGAAGGATTCCAGTATGGATGTCATCATCATCGAACCCATGAAGGATTCCAGTACGAATGTCTTCACAATCGAACCCACGAAGGATTCTAGTATGATAGTCTTCACCGTCGAACCCACAGATGATTCTGGTACGATAGTCTTCACCATCGAACCCACAGAGGATTCCAGTATGGTTGTCATCATTGTCGAACCCACAGAGGATTCCAGTACAAAAGTCATCACTGTCGAACCCAAATAGGATTCCAATACGATATTCTTCACCGTCGAACCCACGGAGGATTCCAGTTCGTTTGCCATCATCGTCGAACCCACAGTGGATTCAAGTATGATAGTCTTTACCTTCGAACCCATAGCTGCTGGGGAACTCCTCCTCTATCGAGTACAGTGGGCCTGCCGCTACAAACATGCTTTTCCCACTATCCTTGGACTACTGTAGTACTCCACCTGTAGAGTACTGTGGGCCTGCTGGTACAACCAAGAGCATCCCACCATGGGTATGCCACTACAACCAAGCGCTTCCCCTCATAGCCTACAGAGGTACTTCTTCTGTTGAGTACTGAAGTTCTGCCGCTACAACCAAGCGCTCCTACGCCGTGGGTCTACCGCTACAACCAAGTGCTCCCCACTGGGCTATCGAAACACTCAGAGTCGATCGATCAGTAGTCGTCAAGTCTCAGCCAGCTCTAGGGTTTCCGCACATAGCACACTCATTCCAGGAGGGTCCGCTCCACGAGCCAAGTGGTTGATACATCAACTATCACATAGACCATAGTTGATGTATCGCAAAGTTCCGTCATGTCAATAGGAACACAACGCGACAGACAGCGCGTCAATCGGATGCCCAATCTGAGAGTTATTAGCGTTTTCGTTCCAGGGCCCGGTTGGTTTTTAGGATAAAACCAACCCGACCATACGGCAGCTGCGTCCAAACCTCGAGCAGAGTAAGCCAAAAGGTCCTTCTCACTAAGAGAAATCCAACAAAGTCGACGACACATCAATCGGACATCTGGAGCTCAAGTTATAGGCATTTCTGCTCCGAGGGCCTGGTTGGTCTCGCGTTCGAACCAACCCGGTTGTACCCAACGTTCTCCGAAACCTTGAGTGTAATATACCGAAATGACCGAATCGATCCAATGATCCCATCGCAATTGATAGTGCATCGATCGGAGGTCTGTAGCCCATGTTATGGGCATTTGAACGAAACTACCCGAAAATAGGGGGTTCGGGCCCGGTCCGACCCAGCCCGATACCCCCTGGGTCAGCCCAAACCGGTTCAACCAGGCCTAAGTCCGGGTCCGGACCATTGGGGCACGGCCCAGCCCGACCGGCGTGGCTCGGCCCGGCCATCCCGACCCTGCCCGGCCGACGCTGGCCGTCCGGTCCGCTCAGCCCGCCCCGCTTCTGCTAGGGGAGGGAGTTGGCGGCCAGCTGGCGCGGCACAGAAGCCACGCCCCTCAGATTCTGGAATGGCTAAGTCTTTCCGGTTTGGTCCACTTCCGCGGCAGTTCTGTTCTGGCGGCGCACTACCGGCACCGGTCGCCGGCTCTGCTTTCCGCGGACAACTGGACACGCGCCGGTGGTCCGTTCCTCCTGCCGTCTGCGCCTACGATCACTACATGACCCGTATATTACTGCAGAGGGTTCAAAACGCCTTTGTTGCCCGCCTCGTCGTCGCCCGTCGATTCTCACATCAATAAACAAGCTGCGGAGGGTGGTCGAGCTGTGTTTGTTCGGCTCACACCCTCCGTGTTAGGTGTTATCAACTGGAAATCATTTAAACATGTGTTTTTAATCATTGACGAGGGTATAATTTATTCAAAATAAATTATGCAAACACTATACAATTAAATACCCATGCACGAAGGTTTAATTCACATAAACACTAAAAATTAAAACTCCCTACCTCGAAGAAGTTGTCAAACGAGGATCATCGCGAGAAAAGACATCATGGAAGACGGAGTCGCGGAGAAGAGGATCGTCGGCATCGCGGTACACGGCGTCGCGTTGTCGATCTCTGAGTAACATGCGTTCTTCCCCGTCTTTCGTCGAAGGCCGGTTTTCATTGCCATTCTTCGAGTTCATCAACGAGGAAGAATGTTCTTCAAGACTAGAGTAATTTCTCCCCAAATCTCCTCACACAACACATCAACCATAATAAAATAAGGATTTGCCTTATTTTATTACTCATGACATCCCTTTTTGAAATTCAAAATTAAATAACAATTTAATTAACGTGCGTTGACCAATTAATGAGGTGTTTAATAATCCAATTAAATGCGACAGTTGACTTAGCATTTAATAAGAGGGTGCGGGTGTGTTACATAAAATTAAAGGGGGTTTTACAACTTAATGGTATGTTTGAGGAAGTTGAATAGGTGGGGCTCATGTGGGGCCCACCTAAGTAATACCCTATCAAGAGGGGTTTTGATTTAGTGGGTCTTACCTCAACATCCATATGTAGGTTTAAACTACATAGAATAATATTTGTTGCACAACTTTTATTTTATTCATTAGTTAACCCATTTTTTTAATAACAACACCCGAGTAAAGACAACTCCACAAATGTTATTCCTAAGAAAAAACCGACGCTAAGGTTTCATCAGTGCCCTCAGATTTCGGTTCCGAGCACCGGTTCAAAAGTTAGAAAAAAACACGCACATTCGTTCACTGAATGTACACTAGCTAAACTTCAAAAATTGATTCCGGGCACACTGGGTCTCAGAATCAGGTAGTGTCAGAAACTGCGTACTCGTAAAATCCCAATAAAAATTAAGAAAAAATTTCCCTTGAAATTTATGGGTCTTTAAATTAATCCCATATCAGGGATTTACGTCCCCGTAAAGACACATCACAAACTAGGGGAACAAGGTGTTACTGAGCACGCATCTGAGCCTTCCGCTCCCATGTTCTCTCCTGGAGGTTCTCGTCCTACCAGTGGAAGCGCACCTGAGGAATTGACCGTCCTCTTAGGACCTTCTCCTTTCGATCCTCAATCTCCATTGGAACCTCCTCAAATGTAGCCCTGTCATCAATGTCCAGCTCCCTATGGTCGATGATGTGTGAAGGGTCATGCACATATCTCTTTAGCTGAGACACACAGATGACATCGTGCACCCGGTAGAACTGAGGCAGAAAAGGTCAAGCTGTAAACCACCTCACCTACCCTGATGAGAACCTAGAAAGGTCTATATAACCTCGGAGATAAAATTCCGTCTTGGCCACATCTCCATAAACCTCGTCGAGGTGGAACCCGTATAAGGACGTGGTCACCATCCTCGAACTCCAGAGGCCACCATTTCTTGATTAGAACTGAAACTCAAAACTCCTGCTTCCCCAAGGGTAAGGATGACCGACTCAAGAGTGATCGACCGCACCCTCCTTTGCATGATTTTTTCCTATGCTGCCCGAGGTATCCTTTTCGCCGACCAAGGAAAACCCATCACAACATTGTAGATAAACCACAACCCTTTTTCCTAACACAGTCAATCTGAGTATGAAATATGAATCCAATCCATACCCAGACCAACGTCGTAAGGACTCAATGCTGCCACCAAGAGGTTCCAACTGAAACTCTCACCTCAAGGGTCAGATCACACCGTCGACGTAAGTGTGATTATCGAGTCTCTTCCCAAATGTATCTCCAAACGTGAGGGTCAAGTCAACGGTTTAACCGGAAACTATAGGTATGGGAAAAGATTCATGGATGGTAGGAATGATTGGTACTTATGTCTATTGATACAGAAGCTAGTATTAGACACAGACAATACCTAAAATCATTCTTAGAGCCCTTGGGTCACACTCCTTGACCCCATAAAGCGATTCTCTTCTCCTGCCCTCCAGCTCCCTGAGCCTGGTGGGGACTTATAAGGCGGGTGATTGTAACATGTCGAAAAGTACACCACCTCATGCTACTCTCCTTGCTCTGCTTCCATGTCTGATGCTCTGAAGATTTATCTGTCCTTAACATTTCCTCTTCTTAAAACATCAGCACGACCAAGTCTCTGAGACTGGCACCAGTTTGTATCTTCCCACTGCTAACATTCACTGGCTATAACCGATCAGCCAAAGAACATTCAACCACAATGGTTCACTCAAGCACCCAAACATAAGTAGTAATGAATCGAGAAAAGAGTTCTTACTTGGATATCCTTAAACACCCCTCTCTCAGAGTTCCAAGATCTATAGAACTGATCAAATCATATTCATCGAGTACCCGGAATGATCAGTATGCCTTGATGAATACTCAGCTACCGACATTTCATTCTTCTGTAGCTGAATAAACTCTAAAAAACTCTCTACCACCACCTCAAGATAGTCCTCAGCCACTTGTGAGTTGGGCTTGTCTTGGAACATGAGGGATATCTGGTGCTAAAACATAGTTAAGGCACTAAGCCTAGAAGTATCCTCTACCGTTACCGCCGGTATTATCTGCTGACCAACATGTAGTGATATAGCTGCCCGATGGTTCTATCTCAAGCAAAGGACCACGTACTGAATCCCCATCAATATACGGACCAACCTCATGGTCACTCACCGGGAAACACCAGTAGTTAAGATCACCATATTCTCTACTAGCTCTAAACTTGGTGTAGAACTCTAGCAATCTCCTCCATCCATTCCACTACTGTCTTGAAATCTGTCTCTCCTCGTAACCTCGAAGGCCTCTGCTACTGGAACTCATGAAACACGCTCTTCCAGTGTGCACTGTCCACTATTACGGCTGGTGGAATCTGCTGCCTATCGGGTGGTGGTGCTGCTAGTACACCACCTGAAGGTACCAACATAGAAAGAGGGCCTTGCACCGAAGTCTCGTCGCTCGGTGGGCTGTCATCGAGTACCCTCTCAAAACTCCAACTGACTGTCTATGTGGTGACATCCTAAACAGATGTGACATGGTCAACGATTTATACCTGGTGAGATGATACAAAGTAATCACAAAGAAAACCTTTGAAACACACATGCAAAAAATGTTTTTGTGCACTGAGTCAGAAACTAGAAGTCTGGGTCCTGGTGTACGGATACGTCGGTCACCGCACCAACACTGGACTCCCTGGACTGATAACCACACTCAATACCCTTAACACTATTGCTTCATATAGAAGAAGGATCAGAGTCCTAAGTTCTATAGTAGAACTGAACTTCTCTGATAACAATTTGTCACGACCCATCCTTGGGGCCCGTTCCATGACTACCCCAAGCACCCCTTCCATAGGCCAGGTGATAGCGACTAGGACCAATGGAGTAAATCCCTACAAAAAGGGGAAGGAATTTCCTATATAAAGTAAACAAACACCACAAAATATGCCAGCAGAAGTAACCACTAAGTAAACAGAGTACAATAGTAACTGCGGAAAAGTAAGTGGGACAGAATACAAACCCAAACTGAAAGTAAAGTACAACTACAAAGGAAGTAAATCAACTGAATGGTAAATCAGCAATGTCGATCCGTCAACTAGAAATCCCACCTGGAGGGTGGGTACAGATAGCATCCTCAGCTCCTCGAGTCCAACCATCTGCCCCGTGTACGTCCCGCCCAGTGGTCCACCTCCAGGTACCGACTCTTCGTAAATTCACCTTTGGGCACTGACTCGTTGTGTGTTCCTCCTCTGGGAACCATCTAGCTCTACAAGCCTCAACCTCGATCAGTGATGTCTATCTTCTGCAACCAACACAACGTAGTGCAGGTGAAGCACGTGTAAGGGTGAGTATACGATACTAAGTTGGGACCCCGAGACCCCTGAAGGTCTCCCAGAATCCAAAAAGGATAATCCACAAAGTAATGATACAATCATGAAGTAACATCAAACACTACTTAGGTATATGCCCATACATATACCTAAGTCATCAATTCCAGTTCGGCTCCAACATCCGAGCCCATGTTCGATCACGTCCACACAGGATAGTACAACCCAATCCACACAAGAAAGCACAACCCAATCCACCTAGGAAAACACAACCCAATCCACATAGAAAACCACAACCCAATCCACATAGGAAAACAAGTCAATCATAGCACAGATAATGATTGAAAGTCAATACTCAACTCACACAGGTATTCTTCTTCGTATGGTGATAGAGATGATCAAATGTAGACACTAATTCATCTAAGCTGGGACACACGTAGGATACTAGACCAGCTAAGCTGTCGGACCCACCTAGGATACTACAACAGAGGTCAATACTGTCGAATCCACGTAGGATACAAGTACTATAGTCATCACTACCGATCCCATGGAGGATTCCAGTACGGTTGTCATCGTCGCCAAACCCACAGAGGATTCCAATACAAAAGTCATCACCGTCGAACCCATGTAGGATTCAAGTACGGTTGTCATCGTCATTGAACCCACGGAGGATTCCAGTACGAAAGTCTTCACCGTCAAACCCACGGAGGATTCTAGTACAATAGTCTTCACCGTCGAATCCACGGTGGATTCCAGTACGACAGTCTTCACTATCGAACCCATAGTGGATTCTAGTACGGTTGTCATCGTCATCGAACCCATGGAGTATTCCAGTACGAAACTCTCCACCGTCGAACCCACAGAGGATTCTAGTATGATAGTTTTCACCGTCGAACCCACGGAGGATTCCAGTATGGTTGTCATCGTCGTCGAACCCACAGAGGATTCCAGTACGAAAGTATTCACCGTCGAACCGATAGATACTGGGGAACTCCTCCTCTATCGATTATAGTGGGCCTGCCGCTACAACCAAGCGCTTCCTACTAACCTAGGACTGCGGTATTACTCCACCTATCGAGTATTGTGGGCCTGCTGCTACAACCAAGCGCTTACCACCATGGGTCTGCCTCTACCACCCAGCGCTCCCCCTCATAGCCTACAGAGGTACTCCTTCTATTGAGTACCACAGGTCTGCCGCTACAACCAAACGCTCCTCCACCGTGGGTCTGCCGCTACAACCAAGCGCTCCCCACTGGGCTATCGAAACACTCTGAGTAGATCGATCAGCAGTCGTCAAGTCTCAGCCAGCTCCAGTGTTTCCCCACACAGCACGCCTGTTCTTGGAGGGTCCGCTCCACGAGCCAAGAGGTTGATACAACAACTGTCACATAGACCAGAGTTGATGTATCCCAAAGTTCTGTCATGTCAATAGTAACACAACGCGATAGACAGCGCGTCAATCAGACGACCGGTCTGAGAGTTATTGGAATTTTCGTCCGAGGGGCCCGGTTGGTTTTTAAGCTAAAACCAACCGGACCATACTCCAGCTGCGTCCAAACCCCGAGCGGAGTAAGCCGAAAGGTCCATCTCACTATGGGAAATCCATCAAAGTTGATGGCACGTCAATCAAATGTCTAGAGCTCAAGTTATAGGCGTTTCCGCTCCGAGGGCTCGGTTGGTCTCGTGTTCGAACCAACCCGACCATTCCCAAAGTTCTCTTAAACTTTGAGTGTAATATACCGAAACGACTGTCTCGATCCAACGATCCCATTGCAACTGACAGTGCATCGATCAGAGGTCTGTAGCCCATGTTATGGGCATTTGAATGAAACTGCCCGAAAATAGGGGTTTCGCGCCTGGTCCGACCCGGCCCGATACCCCCTGGGTCGGCCCGAACCAGGTCGACCCGAAATGAGTCCGGGTCCGGACCACTAGGGAGTGGCCCAGACCGGTCGGCGCCGGTACTCCGGTTCGCTCAGCCCGCCCCGGTCAGGCCAGGGGAGGGCGTTGGCGGCCAGCTGGCGTGGCACTTATGCCGCGCCCCTCAGATTCCTGAACAGCTAAGCCGTTCCAGTTTGGTCCACCGCCGCGGCTTAGCCGCCGCGGTTCTGTTCCAGCGGCACGCTGCCGCCGCTTTCCGCGAACCACAGGATGTGCAACGGTGGTCCGTTCCTCCCACCGTTTGCGCCTACGATCACTATGGGACCCATAGATTACTGCGAAGTGTTCAAAACGCCTTTGCGGCCCACCTCGTTGTCGCCCGTCGATTCGCACAACAATAAACAAGTTACGGAGGGTTGTCGGGCCGTGTTTTTTCAGGCCACGCCCTCCGCGTTTGGTGTTATCAATTGGAAATCATTTAAACACATGTTTTTAATCATTGATGAGGTTATAATTTATTCAAAATAAATTATGCAAACACCCCGCAATTAAATACCCACACACGTGGGTTTAATTCAAATAAACACTAAAAACGAAAACCCCCAACCTCAATGAAGTTGTCGAATGAGGATCGTCGTGGGAAAAGACATCGTGGAAGACATCATCATGGAGAAGAGTATTGTTGGCGTCTCGGTACACGACATCACATTGTCAATCTCCGAGGAACTTGAATTCTTCGTCATCATTCGTCGGAGGCTGGCGTTCTCCGTCATTCTTCGCGTTCTTCAATGAGGAAGAACATTCTTCAAGACTAGAGTAATTTCTCCCCAAATCTCCTTGCACAACACATCAACCATAATAAAATAAGGCTTTGCCTTAATTTATTACTCATGCCATCCCATTTTGAAATTCAAAATTAAATCATGATTTAATTAATGTGCGTTGACCCATTAATGAGTCATTTAATAATCCAATTAAACGTGAGAGTTGACATGGAATTTAATAAGGGGGTGCGGGTGTGTTACACAAAATTAAACGGGGTTTTCGAAATTGATGGGAGTTTTGAAGAAGTTAAATAGGTGGGGCTCGTGTGGGGCCACCTCACTAATAACCTATCAAGATGGGTTAGGGTTTAGTGGGTCCCACCTCAACTTCCGTACATAGTTTTAAACTATATAGAATAAAATTTGTTGCAAAAAATTTATTTTATTCATTAGTTAATCCATTTTTTAATAACAACACCCATGAAAACGCAACTCCAGAAAAAGATTTCATAAGAAAAACCCGATGCTGCGGTTTCATCGGTGCCCTCAGATTTCGGTTCTGGGCACCGGTTCAAAAGTTAGAAAAAAACCCGCTCGTTCGTTCAGTGAATGTACCCGAGCTAAACTTCAGAAATTAATTCCGGGCACACCAGGCCTCGGAATCAGGTGCCGTCAGAAACAGCGTAAAAATAAAATCCCAAAGAAAATTAAGAATAAATTTCCCTTATAATTTAGGAATCTTTAAAATAGCTAATGATATATTCATTACAATTGTTTTTCAGCTTTTGAAAGCCAATTAACAGATTTGTAGAAAGACTTTTCATAACATAGTTTTTGGCAAATTCCTTTATATGATTCTCCCATTAAATAGACATTATATCATCCTATTGTCTTTTTTCCTTGATTAAAATCCATAATTGATCAAAATCACCTTCTATAGAATTGTTGATTCAATCAACCATCATATGGGTAATTCGCTATTTAATAGAAAATGTATTTTCTATTTCATTGATCCAGTCATTCCAATCTATGTGATTGGGTGACCCATAATATTATAGTGGAGGGTTTCACATAATGAATTAATGGAATGTTTCTCTTTCACTTGTTCATTCACAAGATCATCATTGTCCATGTTATTATTCATTACATGAGAGTGTTGGGAAATCGTTTCCATTTGGGGTTTCATTCTAGTTAGCATTCCATTTTTTAATCATTTGAGTAGTCATTGAATTTATATTAATAGTAATTACTAAAATAATTCCCCCATGTTCTATGAATTGAATAAAACATGAATTGTTAATATAAATACATGATAAATAATAATCAGAATGACAAGTCATAATAAAAATACATGAGATGTACGTAGTTATAATACATTCACATCAACCTCTTTCACTTTCACTTCACCCTATGTGAATTTTTCTTTTATATAGGTTATTGTATATTCTATTATAATATTATTTAAAACCTATTCTATAATAATAATTAGACTCTACACTGATAGAAACTATGGTGACCTGATAATAACATATATTCTTAATACATTATTTTGAATTTCTATTCAGTAATTTTTACTATGATACATAATATAGAAATAAAATGTATTAGTTTGTATGTAGAATAGATACATAATCAAATAATTATACAAAATGTATTCAATATATCCCAAAACTATTAAATAATACCCTTCATAGATATATCCTACTTAAAAAATTCCTTCATAACCGAGGAAAGTGGAAACAAAATAATTGGCCAGTTCAGATGATCATTAAGGGAAAATATGGAAGATATCACTAAAATATCATAATTTATCATAATATGAGAATAAACCTATAATAATATAATCATGTGAGAAATATAAAATAATAATATATATTAAAATATATATCAGAACATAAGGTTCATGGTATATACTTTTTCTTATCATGAAGCATGTGTATCGAAACAAAACCATTATCTGAATACATGAAAAATATAAGAGAAGTTTATGAAATAATATAATAATGTTCCACAAAAATAAGAAAAGGAAATAATAATTTTTTATTTTAGGAATAAAAACTAGAATCCATAACATATTTGATCATTTATAATCACATTCATCCAATATCATAATAGATTTGGCATCATTAACATAGTTTATTAGTATAATGAATAGGACATTATTACCATAATTTAGGTTTATTGGATTAATAAATATTAGTATAATATCTTAGTATATATGATCTATAATTATTACTAGTATCCCTCTAAGATCATGGTTTTCCATAGAGGTATAGATCCTCATTTTTCATTCTAGGCCTTTATATTTACTTAAAATAGAAGTGTTGAAATATTTTATGGAGATTTTGGGATTGATCATGATTAGTTTGGGGAAAAAATACCCTTTTATTAGATTAATATGTTGAGGAACATGGTTAACATACAATTAGTAAAAAATATTCAACTCAAATATTCATCAAAAAATGGGAGGACCACAATTTTTCAAACATTAAAATAAAAGCCACATGGCCATGAATGAGATATAATAAACTTAAGAGTTATGTTTCATAGTGAGTTCATTGATTTTTTACCATGTTTTTATACCGTGAGTGGTGTGGGGCATGAGAATGTCTTGATTGCACAATTGGGTCATGGTTTGTTTAACAATTTTCTTGGATCATCCATGGTTGTGTCTCATGGACAATAAAAGGTGAATGGATGGTTCATGGTTTTTCTAAAATTGTCACCAAACTATGTTTCATTTCAAAAATGGTTAGTTTACATTTTTTATTCTCTATTTTATTTATGTCAAAATATTATTTTTCTCTTCCATCACAATCATATAAGACTACCGAATATGTTATCTCTTAAAATATCTTCATAAAGTGTTTTGAAAATATCGTTCACTTGTAATATGAATCAAACATTGTCATATTGGATCACCCAAGGTATACATAAGATTCCTCTTTGCTCTATTATCAGTTTTCTTCACCAATTTTTCATGATCTTCATGAGATCTAATATAGCCTATTTGTAGGGTGTTTGTTTAGATTCTAAATACCCTCTTATTCCAAAACAAATTAGATGTAGTTACTGTATGATGGATATAGAAACATACCAAGTAAGTTGGACTATTGATTTAGTGTAAATGTATTGTTTTTAAAATCATGCTCCATTGGGCCACATGATGGACCCCCTATGTGTTTCCTCAAAAATTTACAACCCCTAAATTTTTTTACTTGAAATCATCTTATAAATAGAATGAAACATTTTTTAATTGGTCTGGAGAAAGTACCTTAATCCAAAACACCCCTATTGTGTGAGTTTGAGTAACTGCAATTCGACTAAAATTATATCCATTTAATTAAAAAAATTGTGGTGATTTGGTATGAATACTACTAACATAATTAGTAAATAGAATTATTTTAAATGTAATTTAAATGAAAATACCTTTTTAAATTGACCATCAATTTATTAATCCTTTTTGTTTAGTATATATCATTATAATTAATGGAATCACTGGATTTGAATGAATTATAATTTTATTGATGACTCACCTGGCCTTTATCATTTATTATTATTATTCTAAATAGAGAGATACCAGGATTTCAAAATCTAATTATTTGGATGTGATCAGAGGAAATTTTGAATTATGTTGTTCCTTCAGTGATACATGGATTATGAAATAGAATTTCATGGATGGGATCACATCACAAATTGAATTATATAGTGCTTCATGTGATACATGGATTCCAATATGAAATTCTTTGGATATACTCATTGGAAAAATGAAATTATACTATGTTATTGGAGATACATGGATCATTAAATGGAATGTCTTGGGTGGGCACATAGAATAACAGAATTATATCATTCCATGGGAGATACTGGGATTCTAAAATAAAATCCCTTATATGAGATAATAGGATAAATGGAATTATGTTTTTATTAATCGTCTTTATTAATGGATTCCACGATCAATTATATCAGTTTAAATTTTTATTTATATATGTATAATTGTATAATATATTAATGATTATTATAAAGAATGTATATTTTATGGGGAATCCCATAAGAAGCCTATTTTCGACTTGGTTTTTGATTACACTGAAAACTTCAATTTAGTAAACCTACAAACTATCCAGTTTATATTCACATTCTTGAAATTTGTAGAAACCATTTGTGGAGGAGAACAATGATTTAATCATGTCATATTTGGTCCACTGATTGGAATGAAGAACTAATTCATGGATATAGGTATGAAAAATGGGAAGTTCCTTGTTGTAGAAGCATAATTATGGTACCATGTTGGAGTATTGATGAAAAGAATCAATCTAGTGATTTGGATTCTAATAGAGTTATATATTGTTGGAATTTTGTAACCTTTTATATATCATGTATTATTACATTTTTACTCCCCATTAATGAATAGATAAAGAATTATCATTTTTAAAATTGATACATTTTATTGTTATTTATTTATTATTTAAATGATTTGTTTCTATTTTTTTCATAATTATGTTTTTTTCTCCTATATATTATTCAACAAAATTACCCACTCTAAAAGGGGGTATAGTCTCCCCACCATAATCTAATATACCCACAGTGCTAGTTGGTATCATCTCAAGTGTGAGGAAATATGCTTGAGGCCCTTGGGAAATCTTAGTTCTATTACTTATGAGTGAACCGGGTCTTGTATATTAAAATGTGGTATGAAATGATTCTTTTACTTATCATAAAATAATGGGATGACAAATAAGAGACAATGAAATCTCAAAATATGCTAATGATCATGTTACCAAGAGTATATATCCCACACCTAGTGGGAAATCTATATTAATATAGATAAGACTGGTTATAATATATTTCACTTATTATAGTTGGACTATTTTAATTGTACAGTGAAACACATGATTTATGATGTGTTTATGGTTTTTTATTTTTACCTAGGGCTTGGTATGGTTGATTGGTATTATTCAAATATCATTATAAGAACATGAGGATATTTTTTCTTGTATATTCTCGACAATTTTTTATTCTCTTCCAATATTTCCTATTGCTTATTGTGTGTGAATTCATTGTTATATTAGTAAATTTTACTAATATTTATTATAGGAAAGTGATGAAAATAATTAGTTACGTAATGTATTTGAATAAAATTTAATCAAAAATTCTTAAAAACCATGATTGTGGGACCTTAAAAAACTAATTACCTTTTGTTTGAGATAATTAATCATTGTTACATGAGTGAAATAATTATTTCATTGTGATTATATGGATTCCTAGTTATATTTATAATGTTTTTATTCAAAAAAATTGAAATTTTGATCCATATAATAGAATCATCGTATATTGACTTATTACATCATAAGACCAGGTGTAAGGTTATGGATACTGTAAAATAGATTCCCATTGTAACATATAAATTTTATGACTTTATTAATTCATAATAGTAATTAATATAACTATTCCATAGTATAAAAATATGTTTTATTAAATTTTGATTCAGGGATAAATTTTTTTTTCTGTTGAATGGAGTCTCCAATTTCAAATTAAAGGGTATTTTCCAATATAAATATTAATTGAAACTCTAAATAATGGAAACTCTATGACTAAAACATGGAACTCTATTGATACCCTGAACATAGAGTTGGGTTAGTATATCATGGTCAGTGATCCCTTATTCCCATCTTGATATCTTTTTTAATAATTTTTTCTAGTTACCATAATCTCAGGTGACTAGTTTAAATTATATAGATGTGACACCATGAGGGAATAAATTCATATTCTAAGAATATTGTAGTCTATGGAATGATATCCATATTCTAAACCCACTATGTCAAAGTTTATTCAAGATTTACTGAAGAAATGTCCACAAATATTATAGGATACTAAGTCGTGAATATATTCAATTCTAGTAATCATTTCGTATTTATAAAGTCCTCCATAGAGAAGGGTCAATATTAAAGATTACATGTTTCATGGATCCTCCAAGTATTAGTTGTATATTCCAAATTGGGTGGTATTTAATTGGATTTTATCGATATAGATTTATAGTATAGTTTCTATAAATACTAATTCATAAAAATGTTGATAGATGATCAATGTAAGGGGTTTATGTACATTTTTATGGTACTATGTCTCTTATAGACTATTCAGATCTCATCAATATTAATTAGTGTTTCTCACTGAATTTTTCTAGTTAAAATAATTTTTGATAACAATATGGTTTTAGGATGGTATTGTTTATTCCTTGAAAACAATGGTAAAAATTGTATGGATGACTGGTATTTTCAGGATAGTGAACCTGTACCTGATTTATGAATTTAAAATAGTGGAGGTTTTTGGAACGGTGGATTAGTACCATGGTAGGGAATAAATTCATCTTGAAGTAAAATGAATCTCCTTTAGTCTATATATTATAGAAGTGTTTGTTTGTCCCTACATGTATATATTTTTCCATTAGGTAATTTGTGTGGTAGACTATATCATTTGAATCCCCGTTATAGATAAATTTTAGTTGAGTTCCGACCCAGTGGAAAAATGGACACCTCTAGATTTTGTATGACTTTTCATCTCTTTCTTAGTGAAGGAGGATATTCATTAACCCCTTGTTATATTGTGTAATTGATACCTCTATTCTTGGATAGAAGATATAGTAGTATAGACCATTCATCCTGAGGAGGTGGATGAGGTCGATGTAGATAGATGTATAATTTGTAGTGCCAATAGACAGGACATGATCAATGTAGATAGGTATTATCATGGGGATATAGTTAATTATAGTTATATGTAGTACAACATACAGCTTTAGAGTAATTTAATGGTATGTCTACTATGGGAGGTATGCTATTAGTAGCCATTACATTAGTATATGTATTGTTTTACATAGAGACTTAAAAATCATTAATATATGTGTGTATTGGGGAATGTTATGGGGATTATGTTAGGAACCTTTTTTGTAGGATGGGTATCAATACTTCATTGGGAGAGTGATCAGAATGGGAATTCCAATGCAGGGGGTGACCCTTCGTGTTTTGAAGCTTACATTTTGATATGCCTTTTCATTATCAAAATTATAGGATTTGAAATATTTCATGAGATGGAATTTTTAGTACCTTTTTGAGACCATATTTATTTTTATCACCAGAGGGTATTTTTATATTTCTGTAAGGTAATAACTATATTAGTTTGGGTGAATGAAAAATCTAGTCTACTTAAGTTAGACTTTAGAATCATGGGATGCGAAGTGTTTTAGCATATATTCTATAGATTTTCTTAATGAATAGAGAGTATAAAAACTATCTTTACACAATTAGATGTGGGATTTATAGATATATTTCCTAGGGAAATTTCTGGGATACCACCTAAGAGAGATATAGTGTTCATTTTATATATTTTCCAAGGAGTAGAACCAATATAAATCCCCTCATATAGGTTTCATCCAACTTAGTGTTAGGAACTCAAGAGGTATATTGAGGACATATAATCCAAAGCGATGATACAAAGTAGTAATTATAGTTAGAGATCAACCATATTTTTCACAATAAAGGTGGATATGACCCTCATCATGGGTTTGTATTAGTAGAACCAGAATTAGCATAATGTTAATAATATGTACACACATGTCCATATAAATTTTATTCCAGACCGAATAAATGGAGCTAATTGTTTTCTAAATAATTTATTTTAGATCAGGATATCATTATGTATGGTTTTGAAACATTGATGTACTAGGTTTATATTTCAATGATATATATATTCTATATGAAAATATTGTAATGTCATTCGGTATCCTTAATGTATTAAATACCACTATATCTTTAAAGAATTTCGTTTTCTACCTATACAAAGAATCCTCATTGGATGATTTCATAGCCGAAATCTTATTGAATTATCAAACACGATATGATAATGAAAAACATATTGTCAGCATACTATGTACACTAATACAACCTAGTATATACGATAAGATAAGAAAATTCCACTTCAAGATTGATAATGTATACAGCGTAGGTCAAACCCTTACGTAAGTAGGGGAACATTCAGATCCAAAGAAGGTGATAACCATAGTTCACTATGAGAAACATAAGTATATTTTTGATATATAGTGTTTATTAGTCATAGTTTATTATTAATTTAATATTATATAGTATTTATCATTACTTGTACCACAACATATAAAATTCACTAAAATGGTGTTAAATTATTATGTTCTAATGTGGTGGGAAAACATTTCTGATGTTTAAAGGATGGATAATATTATCATCGATCTTGATAATACATAATTATAGAATATGATACGTGGTTTAGTTTTTATGGATCATGAATCAATATAAGAGTTATCTTGATTCAAGTGTAGAAATTCACAGTCTATTTGTCATGTTATTTAAGGCCATATTAGTGAAGTTTCCACAAAAATGATCTTATGTTTTCTGTTAGGGTGCATTCATTATCATATTTGAGAAATAGTTTTTTTTCAATATTTCATTATATGGGAATAACATTAAAGAATAAAAACATACTCACTCAAAATGATTTGATCCTCTTACAATGAATATGGTTTAAATAACATCTATGAAAACACTTCAATTTATTACATGTCAATACATGATTATCTATATAAAAATTTACTTAATACAACCGAAATGTTTGAGAAGTCTGTTGTATTTGAGAAATAGGCACATTAAATAACATATTATAACATGGGAATGAAAAAATTATTGAACAATTCCTTGAGAAAATCATAATATTCCAATGAATATAAAACTTCATAGGATTTCTAGGTAAAAAACATAAGTAAGGGGTGATCTATAAATCCCAGTAAGGTAATAAATAGGGAATAACAAGAATAAGGTAATAAATTTTATACAATAAGAATATCAATGAATAATAAAAATAACATTAATAATATTTCATCATATATAATGATAATCATAACATGGGAAATGTAGAGAAAACATAAAACAATGAATCATAAAAATAGGTAAAGGATAAACCCCCAAGACTTCATGGTTGAAAATGTCCAACAAAATAATTTGGTACACCCATTTTACAACAAGGCACATCATGATTCTAATATTTAACTAATTCCTTTGAGTTCTATCTTGGAAAGCCCTTCATATTCACTTCATTATCATGATGAAGTTTCCCCATAGCTCACACAACATGGATTTATTCATCATCATTTTTTATTTCATGACGATGTAATATAGAATTAATATATTTAAATCCTGAATAAAAAAAATATTTGAATAATGGTGAATACAGTTGATAGAATAATGGTTATGGTATCCACTACCCAATTGTTTTGGCATTGAAAATCACAGTGAAATTTCTGAAAAAAAACGGTGCTAAATAAAAATGATTGATGAGTGATAAATGTGACTATAATTTTTTGGATATAAAATGGGAATTATTAGTTCCATGAAAATAATATCCAAAAACAAAAAAAATTCTAAAATAGAAGGCATAAGGTAATGAATAAACATTAATAGAGAAAAGAGACCATATAAAATTTGAGCATGGTAACAAGTGTACATAATGGATAATGGGATTCATAATGAAAATGAGATGAATATCTCATAATTTATACCTCAAATGGATAGTAATAGAAATATTAAATATCATATACTATGACAAGAAAATGTGTGATAAAAGATATAAAATAAAAGAAGTTTTTGATAAAATAGGAATGTGGAAGATCTCTTACATGTGTGTGTGACTCCAAAGGGTTGGTAGGGGCCTCTTCAAAGACTAGGGTGCCTTTGTAGGAATATAGGGAGTGAAGGGAACAGTTTGGATGTGCTCTAAGGTGTTTTAGTGATGATAAATCAGAGAATCAATGGGGTTGTATAAGAATTGAAAGGGGTTTCTTTATTATGTTGGTTTAAGATTCAACATAATAAAATAATCAAAACGACAAACAATATCATGGTTTTTTATAATGTTTTCTTCAAAAAGAGAGTGGTTTTTATTATATTAGCACTCCAATGTATAGAATTATTAAAATATTACAATTTTTGTTGTGGAGGTGATTCATGATATTAAATAAATGAATTTAAAATCATAAAATATATAATAATTTTAGCAGGATTCATAATGGTTTTACATAATAAATCAAAGAAACATAAAATCACATTATTTTTAAGAGAAAAAATATCTTTGGGCCTGGAAACTATTTATATTACTTATTATATAAATTTTGAGTAATTTATAAGTCATAATACAAAAAGTATATTTATATGCTATACATTTTTTACCCAAACATTTATATGCCTATTCGAATAATGATAAATTCAACATTAGAAAATTTTGACATTGTGATTTCAAAAATAACATTCATATCATCTAAAAAGTTTTTTAAATATGTCAATTTTTTTAATTTTAAAAATAATAGCCATCATTTATTATAAGATCACGAATTTTGACCATAAAATTTTTTATAACGTTAAAAACTTAAATTTTAATTTATTAAAATTAAATTATCATCTATTTTTAATAATACTAATGTAATAATAATATTTTACTAATATATTATTTGTTTTAAAAACCCACTAATTTATAAAAATAGATATCTATATTGAATTAGAATATTAAACAAAACATTATTATTGTGTTATTGAATCTAAATAAAAATCATTTGTAAATTAAAAATAATAGGGTGGAATATATATATTATTCAATAGAAAATATTATATATAGTCTTCTTGATTGGTTTTTTAGCATATCCCATTGAAACACCAATAAATTCTCTAAGTGTAAGGTGCATGATGGTGTGACATTTAGGGTGTAGATCAGAAAACATGGTTTGGGTTGTGATCTAGATGAGATAGAACATCTCATGTAAACAGTTTCACTCATGTTAATACAGTTGGGTCTAATCATGGGATTTTTCTAGCTAAAATCCTAGAAATTATAAATAACTCACAATCTATGATAAATGGGATTCAAATGGTATGATCATACTGGTTTTGGACATCACTTCCTTTGTCATTGGAAATTAGATTTGTTAAAAACCCTATATTAATAATATTCATGTGACCATAGTTCAACTACTATATTAATAATGGTAATAAAATATTATTGTCATTTAAATACAAATGGATACAATAAAAAAGTACATGTTCATGTTTTTTCTTTAACCATAATTTATAATATATAATTTAGTTAAATAAAATAGCTAAATTATATTGATAATAGTTTGGATCATTAAAATATTTCCCCTATATATATTTCTACAAAAAAATTCATTTTCCCACAATAAAATAGATGACTTTAATTATTCTTCTTCACCTCCTTTGGTTGCCTTGTTTTTTCTTCTAATGTATGGTTTCTCCACAAATCATTGACAAGTGTAATTGTCTTATTTCATAGAATAATTTCTCTATGATCAAGGATCATCTATAGTGATCTTCATAGAAAATATTATACTCCAATGGTGCCTCATACAGATTGAGCACATGTGAGGGGTGTGGTATTTAATTTCTCTATAGAGACACATGTAATACATCATGTACATGAGATTTGTTCAGTGGGAGTTATAGTCAATAGGCCACTACTCCAATGCGATCAAGGATATATAAAGGGGAAATTATCATTTTTATATGATTTCATTTCTTCCCAAATATCATCACTATATTCTATGGGAAATTTAAGAGGATTTATATTTCTCCACCATCAAACCATATGTCTTGTATACAATTATATGAATAAATCTTCTATCAACTCTGAAAATTCATGATGTGCTTCTAAATGGTATTAACATTCTGCACCATTTAAAAAACCATTTAAGGACATAAAGGTTTTTGTTCCCAAAATTCATTCCCACATGCTGGTGTTCTACACCAATTCCCTTGAAGGGATTCACAGGGATCCATTTGGATGATTAAGTTAAAATAGTTAATGTAAAATAGCACATTCAATTGGAGATGTTGGTAGCATTCAACTCTGACATCCAAATAAAATTTTTGCAAAATGTCTTCCAGTGTTTGAATAACCCGGTTAGATTGTCCATCGGTTTCAAGATGATAGGCCACACTGATGTTCAACACAGTATTTATATCATTCTAGGGAAATTTCCAAAACTAGGAGTTGTATCTTAGACCAAGATCAAATAAAATCAGCAATAGTAATACGTGAATCTGTACCAATTATATAAGTTATATACACTCTAGTTGATCTAGTTTTAAATCCTCTCAAATAACAATGATGTGTGTAATACTTGTAAAATGATCCACAACAACACAAATATCATTTTTTTCATTGGATTTATTTTCATGCCTGATGAAAAATTCTATGGTGATGTTTTTTCATTTCCTTGGTGGTATGGTTAATGGTTTCATCATCTCATTATACTTTTTCCTTTTTTACTTCACATGCTGACATACTAGGAACTTCAATGTATATTCAATGATATCCTTCTTCAGGGTGTCCCAAAAATAGTGATCTCAGAGATCTCGATATGTCATGGTGTTTCTAGGGAGAATTCTTAATTTCAAACTATGTAAATCATCAAATAGTTCATTGTTTAACTTACTATTTTAAAGAAAAAATAGTATTGAACAAAATCTCACAATAACATCATTATTAATATTGAATAATCAGGATTTCCTTTTCTATATAATTTCCAACATCTTATAGATTCCCACATCATTTATTCTATCATCCATTATCCTCTCCAAAAGAGATGGTTGAGAAATAAATCGTTAAAGGATTGATGATGTTTTTTTATCTGTGACCCCAAGTCTATCCTCTTAAAATCAATAAAGATAATATAATTTCAAATTCTCTTTAGTGATAAAAGATGTATGTACTTTCTACTTACAACATATGAATCATTAATTTCTTTACCAGGATGGTTGTGGATTGAGATTTTGTAATACATGATGTGCAATAACCATATTTGTAGGTGAATATTAATCTCTTTGGGTGTGAATATATATTTTATGCCCTTGTGATAAATATATATCTAAAAATTATCCCAATAGAGATAATTCCGACTTATTTTTTACATAATAATCACAACTACCAACTCTAGAAATTCATGGGATAGTTTTTCTCATGAATGATCAACTTCCTTGAGGAATATGCAATGAATTTTTCATTTTTTTATCAATACACAACCCAATCCCTGAATTGAAGAATCTCTGAAAATTATAAATTGTTCCCCACATATGGGTAGTTTTATCCCCGAGGCATTAATATGAAACTTTTTCAACTCCAAGAAGATTTATTCAAAATCATCACTGCATTAAAACGTGTCTCCCTTCAATGTTAACATCATAAGAGGTTTTAAAAAACATGATATATTTATCACAAATCCTCGATAATATTTAGATTTCCCAAGGAAGCTATATATATATATCATGGATGTTGTCCCCATTCATCCTTTAAATTTTTTTTTTCTCTAAAGGATCCATAGATATCCCATTTCTTATGATGATATTCCCTATGAATAAAACTTCTTTCAATGAGAACCCACCCATTCAGTACACTGATTAGAGCTTCTCCTTTTGCAAGGTCGTTTGAAAAATGCTTAGATACCCCTCATGTTACTCCTTGTTTTTTGAGTATATTAGAATATCATCTATTAAGAATACTACTTTATTTAATGTTAATCTCTAAAGACTCTATTCATATTTTTCTTAAATATTTATTGATAATTAATGTGTTCAGATGGAAATACTATGAACATGTTTTGACCATACAATGTATGAAATACAATCATGGTGATACCCAACTTCACTCTCTCATGGTAATATCCCAACCACATATCCACCTTATTGAATGATTTTGGTCCACATTGCTGATTGAACAAGACATTAGTCCATGGAAAATAGATCATGTTCTTTATCATGATCTTGGTGATCTCAATACAATCAATGCCAAGGTGAATTGACCCATCCATCTTCTTGAATAAGAGGACTATTCCACCCCATGGTGAAGCACATGGGGGTATAAACCATTTATCCATATTCTTATTTCTTAATTTCTCTATCTCCCCAAGTTCCACAATAGTCAGATTATACAATTTTTGGGATATAGGCATCACCCAAGTTATTAGCTCAATTGACAATTTTACATATATGCTATAAGGTAGGCCATAAAATTACTTCGTAGACACATCAGTGTTTTCCATCACAATAGTAATGTCTTAGATGATCTTTTTATTAATAGATTTAGTCATTTTAGAAAGACACATTTTCTAATAGGTTAGTAATATCCAATCTTGTGATGATAATGATAAATAATATTCATCATTTTATGTGAAATATTATAGAATCAGGGGTGGATTCACAATTGGTTGAGTAATTTTATTCTCACCAAAATTTATGTTGGATCTATATAGGGAACGACAACCCATTCCTATAATTACATGAAATTATTCTAAATAAAGTATGAAAAGATTATTAGGGATGTTCATCCCACAAATTATTACAAGGGAGGAGCTATATTCATCAGATGCAATAATTTTACCATTTTCCAATTTTACTGACATCACTACTTACATAATTTTAGATGGGATTTGAATAGCTCTAATAATCATTCATGATATGACAGAATGTATATAAATAGAATTAAAAAAGCAAATTCTCTATTCTTTAATTAATTACTAGTGTACCTATCACGACATCATTATTGGGATTCACTTAAGTGTAAGTGATGGAAAAATCTCTTCCTTGGGGCCTTTTAGGTTGTCGGTTTCCTCTGAGAACCTAGGTTTAAGAAATTGGTTCATGAAGTGATTTAGATCCTTTTATTTTTAAGAAACAACAATGTTTTGGGGGTTGACTAGATAATTCCATTATTCCATAGAATTATTGGGTTTCTATGGTCAAGATTTATTAACTATGTGACCATTCATTCTGCAACTAAATCATTTCATTGTACCTCTTAGGCGATTTTTAGGGTGATACATTCCACACCATTGACTTGTGGGATTCTGAAATTTCATAGAATCCATAGATCTCTCTATCAGACTGCGAGAATTAAACTACTATTTCACCTTCTTATCCCCTTTTATACACTTGATTTTAAACCATCTCCATTTTAAATTTAAGTACATATTAGAAAATTTCCTAATAGTTATCAAAGTCACTGATGGCCAGGGATTTTCATAGTCTAGGTGTTTTCCCACCAAATAACTGGTCAACATAGCTTTCGAGTGTAATGAAAAAGGTTGAGGCATATCATGAAAGTATTGGTTAGTTTGGTTTGTATACCCCAATATATTCACCATCTTTTTTATTGATGAAAATTAAATCACTTTTTTATGTTTAGTCAGAAAGTGCAAGAATAATTTTTATCAGAAAAGATTATCAGGAATTCCTTCAACTCCATCGCTTTTTTATCTTCCTTAGTCTTCATATTTTTTTTATCAATTTACACTATTGGTCATATAATCCCTACATACAATAAAAAACATGTATAACCTTCCCTTATTTGGAAAAATTAATGATTCATAAGATATTTTAAATGGAGTTGATCCATTGTTCCATGATTAAGGGATCTGGTGATCCTCTGAAAGATGGAGGCCTCATCCACATAAATCTATTGATTTTGTCTTGCTCTCTCATAGAAGGTTTTGGAAACTCATGTTGATCAATTTTTATGTTAATAACATGACTTATCTGAGAGAGTATCATGAAATATTTTATGATTTCCTCTCCCAGTGGGATTGGCATTTCCTTAGGGTAATCACTGTAGTTCCCTTCGCATCAGTTTTTATCATGATTCTTGAAGTTTACACCTATTTTATAGTATAAGGAAACTATTAGGTATGATAATATTAATAAATTAAACAAATAATTGTTAATACCATTTCATTAAAGGGATAACATATAAATTTCATTTATCTCCATAACATATGAGCGAATAGGGTTTAATATATGTTATCAATTATGTATTTCCTAACATATATTCTTATCGGAATTTATTATTCACATATTAATGGTTAATAATGAAATTATTAATTTTACAAAGAATATCTAGTGGTATTTTTAATCATGGTGCATAGTAAGGCCCATTTTCATGTACAAGAGTATCCTGAGTAAGGCACAATTTTTTTTGGAGCTATTACTCCTTGGTACATTGGTGTCAAAACCATATCAAAATTATGTATCTTGAATGATATTTATTTTTTGGATAAAAAAATATATCTAGTAAATATAAATATGTATAGTGTATTTTAGAATTTGGAACATTAAATAAAATCTTATTAGATGGGATATAAAAAATAATTGAACACTCTTTGACAAGATCATAATATCCCGATGAACATAAAACTGCATGGGTTGTCCTGTGGAGAAACATAAATACTTGTTTACATATAAAGAATATAAAGAGATTAAAAAAGGGGAAAAATAAGGAGGAAATAAATTTTATACAATAGGCATATCAATGATGTATAAATGGAACATGATTAATAAGGCCGATATAGAATTGAAATCATTACCTGGGAAATTTGGAAACAACGTAAAACACTAAATCATAAACATAGGTCAAAGACAAACCTCCAACACTAAGAGGTGAAAGATTTACTTAAATGTAATCAGTTACACCCATATCCCAACATGATGTATCATGATATTAATAATTACCCAATTAATTGATGCTCTATCTGGGTACACCCATGTTAATCATTTCGTTATCATGATTATGTGATCCGCACAGATCATAAGACTTGGATTAATTCATAAACATAAATTTTTCCATAATAATGGAATGTGGAATTCATACTTATAATTCCATAATCAATTAGTATATTTCAAGAAATTTTAAAACCCCTGGTATAATAATGGATATGTTATCCACTACACAATTGTCTTCTCATTGAAAACCATGGTGAAACATTGGTAGCCTAACAACATTACATAAAAATGGTTGATGAGGGAAAAAGGTGTATCTCATTATTTTGAAATAAAATGGGATGTATTAGGTACATGGAAAATAATATCCCAAAATTATAAATTATGACTTTTTTGGCATAAGTTAATGATGAAAAATTAATATTAAGAAGAATCCTTATTAAATTTCTACATGGTAATAGGTGTACCTAACAGATCATGGGAGGATTAATGAGAGTTAATGGAATCTCTCATAATTTATAAATCTAATGTACAGTAAGGTTAATATATATTTACATATCCCATCACATGTAAATTAATAGAAAAAGACATAAAATAAACAGGTCTTTTGAAAAAAAAGAGTAAATTTGAAGATTCCTTACTCGAGTGTCTAATTCCAATTGATTGAGAGGGACTTATTTAATTCTTGGGGAACTAGTGGAGGAATTTAAGAGGCGTAGGGAAGAGTTTGGATGTGATCCAAAGATTTTGAGTGAAGATACAATGGTTATTGGATTTTTTCAAATAATAAATGAATGTTATTTATTTATTATATTGTTTTTGTACGTTGCATATAAAATTAACAAAAAAACCATTCCTTGATTTTTGAAATTGGTTTCCCCTAGAAGTTAGTGGATTTTATTATTTTAGGAGTCTAATGGGAGAAATTATTAAAATATTACCCAGGGTCATGTGGAGGTGAGTGACACTCTTAAAGAAATGATTTTAAAATAAAGTAATATTTAATAAGTTTTGGAGGATTTATAATGTATTTAAAAAACAAATATAATAAACATAAAATCACATTATATTAAATTGAAAACATATATATTTTCTTGTATCATATTTATATTACATATTACATCACTTTTGGGTCCTTTTGATGTCATAAAACCCAATGTATATTTATATGGTATATTATTTTTCAACCAAAATATGATTCCCTCCTAAAACTATGAAAAATGCACCATTGGATATTTTTGATGACTTGATTTCAAAAATAATATTATTATTACCTGAATAGACTTTTAAATATGTTAATTTTTAATTCTAAAAAACAGATATTTATTAATGATGTCAGGTTTTTGACAAAAACATGTTTTGAATGCATATAAAAATTGCATTTGACATCATAAACATTATTTTAACATTTATATTTAATAAAATTAATTAAAGAATAAAATTTTATTTCAATATTATTTATTTCAAAAATCTATTAACTCATCAATATAGTTATCTTAATTGATTATGAATATTAAAAAAACTATTTTTCTTTTATTGAATAAAATAAAAATCATTGATAAAGTGAGAATAATAGGATGGAAGTATATTAATATGTCTATAAAAAATAATATACAAACTTATATTTATAGTGTCTTTTTACATATACCTTTAATACTTCATAATATTCCCTAAGAGTGAGGTGCACAATGGTGGGACTTTCATGGTATAGTTTGGAGAACATGGTTTGGGGGCATTACTTCATTTGTATATGGCAATTGGATTTGTTAAAACATGATATATATATATATACTAGCCATGAAATCACTCTTAAAAGGATATATTAACAATGATGATAATTCATAAGGATCATTTAAATCCATCTTTATATAAAAAAAATAAGTTCATGGGTTTTCTATAAAAATATCTTATAAAAGACAATTAAATAAATAAAAAAGGGGATTTTTATTAATAATTGTCCGAGTCATTGCACATTCAGACCTTCAACATTGAAATTTATTATACTTCAAGGAATGGAAATGCAATTTTCTATTCTTGAAGCGAAAAAATCAGACAAAAGATATTTGAGAAGACAATAGTGAGTGAAAAATGATATATATTCATTCTAAGTTATCTCTCGATGTTTAGGGTTATCATGGCTAGCATGTACTCGTATCTCTATTGGTGATTTCTTCATGTATGGATCATTTGAAGATCAAGTTAATTTTTTTATCCCAATGCATGGGTTTCAAGGGAATGTGTTTTAGGTGGGAACCCATAATCTAGTCGGGTCATCAACAAGGATGTGATCTTTTGTATTCATGGGTATGTATGGGATGACTAGGAACTGTTAGAGGAGTTTCTTTGAGAATCTAATACATTTAAATGGTAGTTAAATCATGTACATGCAAAGATGTTTTAAGGTACGTGTCTTCAGTACATGTTTCCCTATAATAGAAAGGAAATAATAGTCTTTTTATAGTATTTTCACATGCTAGTAGGTGAAGTTGGAGCACCAATGGCCAAAAATCTATTAAAAGAAGTACCCATATTGGAGATGGCATTGGATGAAATAACTATTGATTTTGTGATGGGCATACCAAATTCACTTGGAGGAACTTATTCTATGTGGGTCACCATGGATAAATTGATGAAGGTCACCCATTTATTTTCTATTCCATAGACCATCTCGATGAGTGAACATGAATATTTTATATCTAAGATATTTTACACCTTTATAGGGTTAGAAATACCATCCTATTAGATAGGGATTCTTGGTTAAAATTATTGTTTTTGAAGTGGGTTTTAAAGACTTTCAATTCACTGATACTTCTATGTAAAACATACCACCCTTAAACTAATGGTCCATCCTATAATATTGTCTAAGAAATGAAGGGAATCCATTGAGTTTGTTTCCATGATTCTAGAGGCTCTTGGGTGAAATGGTTACCTTTTGTTAATTTTACATACAATATGAGTATCTATGAAACTATACAGATGGATCCATATGTGGTGGTATAGAGTAGGTTTTTTCATTCATCAATGATCTTGGTAGAGGCATGTGAGGATGTTCAACTAGGAAGTCATATAATTTTGGAGACATAGTAATAGATATATTTGATCCAATATAATATGATTATATACCAATCTTTATGGATATATTATATTGATCCTCGTCACATTCTTATGGTGTGTTAGGCAGGTTCTTCATGTTTCTCCTAGATTGGGTCATTAAAGGATTCAATAGAATTGGATTTTGTTGCCCAGAATTGTTGATTATTTCTAGATCATTGAGGGAGTTACGCCTTTCTCCTATCGAATATTTGTTCCTTAGATATATTTATACATGAATGATATGTTTCATGATTCTCAAATTCGCTATTATCATTATTACCCATCTTGTTATTTTGATTATGAGGAAGTTGATTTAGAGGAAAAGATTCTTTTGAGGAGTATCCAATTCATATTTTTTATTATATAAAAAGGCTCTTAATGGTTTGAAATTTGCTATAGTATGGGTACTATAGATGGATGAACAAGTAAAGGATTTTACCTAGAAGTAAGAGTTTGATATACCCTCATAGTGGATGGATATATTCTTGTATACAGATTAACCATCCTTAGGGAAACTAGATGATTAGTTATTTTAAGTATGGGAGGTGTTCATACCTCAAATTTTCATAGAAATATAGATCCTTTTTCCAATAAAAAGTTTCTTATACATAAATTGATTTTTTTGAAAGAGGTAACATTTAGGTTTTTTTCAAGGTAGGAGTGCCAATTTTGGGAGAAATATGTTGAGGCACATGATTGGTACATTTATAGTACTAACTTGGATGCTCAACCAAGAATCCCAAAAAAAGGATTTGAATATATTTTCAAACCATCTAAAAGAGTAATCATGTTCTAGAAAAACTGAAAATAAATTATATAGGAAATTCACTCAATGTTTTCATATTTGTTTGACCATACTTCTTGATATTTTGGGGTTTGGGTGTGAGATATCACCAAATGCACGGTTGGTACATAGTTCTCCAAACTATTCACCTGGAAAATATAATTGTGTGGATTAAGGATAATTTGAGTTACATGAATGCTACACATATTTTCCAACTAGTTAGGAAAACCAAGCCACACTTTAAAGAGATTGAATTTAGAATTCACTTTATTTTCATTAACCCTAAAGCAGTTGATTCTCCTCCCTCAAAATCACGCCATTCTCCCCCACATGAAATATATATTCCTCTCATTCACTAGGAATTACTTATCTCTTTAATATGTCCTCTAATTTAAACATATTTTATCATGTTGGATCACAATAGGTATGTCTAATATTTCTCTTCCACCATTTCATTGATTTTCCCACCGTCTTTAGAGTTATCTTCATGTGAGATAATATGAAATATCATAAGGGTGTTAGAACAATTTCTTTAATTTCTCATATTAAAAATAAACGAAGAGACCAATACTAGATGAGGAGTCTAAATTAATTCTAATGTAGGCATTGTATTACATTAACATTAATATTTAGTTATTTATATCATGCACCATTGTGACACATTCCTATACTTCTATGTGTTTCCTCTAAAATAAATGTCCCCTAAATTTGATAACATGGAATATATATAGAAAATATATGAGGGATGTTTTCATGGTTAGAGACTACTAAAGAAAACATGAACCACCCCATTCTCATGTGTTTGATTAAATTCTATTCATCTACTATCATTAACTTGTAATTAAACAACCATTGTGGTATGTTGATTTAAATCTTACTAACATAATGTTTAAGTGAAATAATTTGAAATTTAATTATTATGGTAAGACTATTTCACTTGTCTTGATGATTAATTATATCCATCTGTTTGTTACATAACATTGTAAATAAATGAAAAAGTTGACAATAAAGAATTATATGTGACTTAGAGAACTAACTTCGCCTTTTTCATTTATTATTATTAAGTGATAAACTACTACTCAATCTCTTAGATTGTATTTGAACTTATACAAAACTCACGTTGAGCATCTAAGAAGGATCTTCTTGTCTCTAGGGTCCAAACACCGCAAGTGTCTTGTCAAACAGACACACGGTTTGAACCTAAGATACGTTATTATAAAAAAGTATTTGACCAGGGTCTTGTCTGATCTTGACAAGACTCGATGAACCCAACCTGATCCTTGAATCATCCCAACCCAGTCTACCATCCTTCCCTGGTCTATCGCTAACCTGAAAAACCAACTTGTTCAAACCGTTTGTCCACTGTAGTGATCCTGCTCCCTTGTTCCAACCATCTGTTGGGGATGGTTCGCTACACCACACGTGGTTTTCCCTAAATGCATGCATCTATTGATGATGTGGTGTCATTCCGCGTTTCACACAACCATCCCACAACACCACCTACCTCATCACCGCCACATCCCTCAGTTGATTCCATGATTACCTTCCATGGATTACTCCACCACCAAAATTCCATCATGGCCCCCCTTCATTGTTCCATCTTCATCATCCATCCCACTGGTGGCCTTGACCTTCCAGATCGTCATCTACTCGGAATGACCCCATGGACCTACAACGTAGCATGCCAGGACCATCTCGATCGTCATCCGCCCGGAATGACGGTTCGCATGCTGATTGTTTATCTACGATCCATTTATCACTCTCCAAGTGAAAATCCCTTATTATATACATATAGATTCTCTATCATTCCCAGTGTTATGTTTCTAACCCTAGTATTTCTACATTATAATTAATTTAATGGAAATTCTATACTCATAAACAAATATAATTGATCATTCAATTATTTAATGATGATAATGTCCATTTAGGATTTTTCCATAGAAGACCCACATCCACTAATGTTTTGACACACCTATGGAAAAAAACACATTACGAATCCAAAAGTGGTCTCATATTTCTTTTATGAGTCCCCGTTCATGATTAATTAGGAATTTAAAATAAAATAAATATTATTTAAGTATTTTATATACAGTTACATCCAAAAAAATATCATTCACAGCCTACCCATGTCTGCTGATGTTAGACTTCTCCAAAAGTATAGACACCGATCTGTACAAAATCGTTCCCACATAACTCTGATCAGATCACCTATTTGAGAGTTAGTAGACTAATTCAGGAAAACCATGAGGTTATTCTTTTAAAAACATAACATTTTTCAACAAACTATTCAGTAACACCGGTCATCGTAACTGCACGCTGTCTCGGTACCTAATATCAAAATATTTCTAATTGATTTCAAAAAATAAAATCATGAAAATATATCTCATTAAACTCTACCCACCTTAGGGATTTAAATATTCAAAAGAAAAATGAAGGGATACCCAAATATAATAGGGTAATAAAAATGAACTTGAGACTCCTATTCTTATGTGCTCTATTGAAGATGCTAGTACCACTGCCAAACGTTCAATCAATGAATTGATTTCCCAAGATGAATTAATGAAACTATAGAAAAAATTTAATATGAAATCCCAGAGTATTCCCTCTAAAACCTAAATGGCCCACTCAGTCTGGCCACTTGTCTGTAGTTGAATTTTTTTCTCTGGTGAAGTAGAGTCCAAAAAATTTCCTACAATCCCTTGCACAAATGGGTTGTTGAGTGATCATTAGGATATGAAACTACTAGCAATGGGACACCATGGAGTCAAAATATACATGATATATAGATATGCTCTATTCACTCAATTGACCTATAGACTTGAAATTAATGGATGTGGGACTAAATTGTGAATTAGTTAATGATAAATCTTATGGAATTATATCCCCTTGATAGGAATGGTAATACTCTAATAAAGTTCATTGATATCCCATCCCACTTCCATTTCAGAACCTCAAGTTGTTGAGTCAAACCTGCTGGAGCCTGATGCTTGACCTTCAACTTCTAAAATGTGAGGAATTGAGAGACAAACTACGAAACTCCCATTTTCATCCTTGGCCACCAAATGTTTTGTTGGAGGTCATGGTAAATCTTCACAACACCATGTTGTACCGCCAAATGGGTAAAATGGAAATTACTCAAAACCACCTCCCACAACACCACTATTACTACTGGGAACCCCTTGAAAGAAATGATGTACTCCAATCCTTTAGAATATTAAGCAGGGTCATTCTCTATGGAAATATGATAACATAAAGTCTCATAGTTAGAATCTTTGAGATGCACCTCATTGACTCGCTGTAATAGTGGAGGGGTAATAACCATCGAATCAAGGTATGTTGTTCTATGTTTATCCACAAAATATAAGTGCAACGATTCCAACTACATCAATTGCATCATTCGTAGAATGTAAACTAAATCTCTTGTAGAGACCATCTGTCAGCACATCCCACTTCATAGGAGTATATAGAATGATTGTGTCATTATCCTATAGTAACTCTAGCCAATTCCTTTGTATCAACCTTTACTGGATCCCCTAAAATGCTGCCACCACTGTATGAAACTGAGGACACATAATGAGCAATAAATTAAGGGTTACTCTATCCAATTGATGCGCAACTGGGTTAACTACTTTTGTGTGAGTCCATTGTGAATATTATGGGTTTTCTTTTCACCAACATGGAAAAATTCTATAATTGTAGACATGCTGCATTCTTCAACTAAACTAGTAAATCTGAGCATGAACTGTGGGTTACTTGTACATAACATGAATGTGGTAATAAGGCCTTGAATCCAATAATAGGATATCCTAATAAAAATTATCCCCTATAAGAGTCTTGTTACAATATCTGTACTAGTGAATGAACATTGGGCCTCCTAGAGTATGAGTCTCCAAACATGAGAGTCGACTTAATGGTTAAACCAAAATATAAAAGTCTTTAACAAGATTCATTGCATGAAAATAATGAATAGAAATTATTTCTATCAATATAGAAGCCAAGGTAGAATAAAAAAGAACCATACCTTGAATAATTAATAGATCTCATGGGTTATAAGGCTTGATTGGATGGAGCTATCCCCTTCCTAATCCTCCAGCTCTCGAAGTCTAGTTAGGATCCCCCGGGGGTGGTGGTGTTAACATGTAAAAATGTATACCACCTCCTGCTACTCTTCCATCTCTTATTCCATGACTTCCACCCTTTATATCTGTTTATTATTATCATAGTCTCTGCCTCAGTGGTCCATCCACCAGTTCTTTTTCAGCAATATGACAAGATGGACAATCTCTAGTGAGTTGTCCCATACCATCACATGACATACATTGCCTATATATAGGCTTACTAGACTCACTCTATGATCCTTGAGCTCTTGACCCCTGCCCAAGACATCATATTGGAACATTTAACATGTCCAAGACTCTAAGACTAATGTCGACATCCTTGTTCTGATGTCTCTACCCTTTCATGCCCACTACAGACTACCATCAGCTATATCTGCCAAACCAATGAACTCTAACAAGAATGGTTATCCCAATAACCATAGAATAATAAGTAATGAATACAGAATAATGTGGTCTCACATAACCCTACATAGACCATGCCCAATGGTCTGAGCCCTGGGGCACTGGTCATGTATCATAACAACTGGATACCTGGAAAGGTTTTTATGCCTCAATGAATACTAAGATAATTACATGTCATCCTATTTGAGTTGTAGAATCTACTAAAATCTATATCTTATTAGGTAAGAACTCCACTATGAAAATAATACTATTTATCCAACACAATATTATAGACTCGTGGTCCTTTTGGTGTAAACGACCTCCATTGATACCTCTCTATGATGAACTGTCCTAGTAGGGCCCATTCAGTGACTACCAGAATCTTGCCTCTAATAGGATAGGGGAAAGTGACTATCACCGAGAAGGAATATCCAAAAAATGTAAGGATTTTTTCAATGTACATTTACAGAAACACACAAGTGCATGACCAAAATGAAGAAATGTAAAAACATTATGTAAATATGCATGCATACCACTACAATACCAACAACAGAGTATGAAAGTAGAAAACTAGAATGTAAATAGGGAATGAATACAATACCACAAAAATTAAGAGTTTGTTAATGTGAGGACACAAGTTCTTGAAACTCGTCCACATAAAACCCTACATGAAGGGTAGGTATAGGGACATGTATTTGGTGTTGCATGAGCACACCTCAACTACCTGATCTCTCTATGAACCACCTGGTCCTCATCCACTAAAGGCATTGTCAGAGCATTAAACATCTACTCATGAAATAACACATGAAGGAAAATCCCTGGAATCAACGAGTAATACAATACTCATTATGACTCCACAAATCCACAAAAAAAATACTATAAATAAATACATGATGTATACCACAATTAAATAAAAAATTACAGCACAATGAAATACCTGGGGTAGACCACAATGAAATATATACGGTATAGTCTTTCCCACATAGATATATGTCTAAAACAGTTATATCATGAACACCCAGATACACTCATCTTAGATAGTAAGTTTCATAAAGTTCCAACATCATAGTTATAAATAATATTTTCATTTGAGGATCTTATAATAACATAAAAATTAGGTGGAAATAATCCATGAGTTCAAGTATCATAAATATGACTAGACCAAGATACACACTCTATCATGAATATTTAACTAGGTGAAGCCCCATTTCCCACCACTAGGGGTCCAATAATTACATCCTTTCACCAGGTGAAAGCCATGAAACCCAACAGAAGTGGACTGCCCTTCACCACTACACACAGTTGAGGAAGAACTGCTCCAAAATATAAACTATGTTCATTCACTCTAGAAAGTGATAGTGGAAGGACTCACACCATACCAATACCCCATAGTCTAGGGTTTAATTCACCTAACTAACGCACAAAACATTACTCACTCTTAAATGGAGTATACTACTCCTTAGTCCGTTAAAGGAGATCTAATACTTATCAAGGTGTTGTGCACAAAAATAAATGGGTCGGGTCCTCATAAATGTATCCATAATATGAGGGACCTGCATCTTTAATGGAGGTCCCGCTCTCATATGATGAGACCCACAATCCTAGTTAGACACCCAGTCTTGATAAGAAAGCGAGTCTTAGTAAGACACTCAATCTAGAGGAAATTCACCCTAACTATGTATGAAAGTACCAATCAGTGAATAGATGACATGGACCCTAGTAGGATGGAGTAGTACAATCTCAGTCAAGATAAGACACACAATCTCTATAATACACACAGTCTCTATAAGCTACATAGTCTAATGGTCACAGGATTCCGCTCATAGTGCACTCAATCCAGTATAAAATATTTTTCAACCCATTACTTCATTTCATAGATTCCACAAAAAACTCTATTAGTTTGTCTTAAAAGGGAATATCTCATCACAGGGTTACCAATGCCAGAAATGGGTCATCAATCAGACACACAGTTTGAATGTTATAGCAGTTTTTGTAAAAATGAGTCTGACCGACCTTTCAGACCTAGCCCGATGTGTCGTCTGGCCCAACCCAGATCGACCCATCGACTAACCCGACCATATCTAGCAAACTTGACCTAGTCTGGTCTGGTTCGTTCCAGCTTGGGCTACTAGGCTCAACCCAATGGTCCATTGGGGCTCTGTAGGAGCCTAAACCATCCTAGTCGTGCCCGTGCTGTGGGCCCATTTTCTACACCCATATATCCCACCATTACTGCATGCCTCTTGTTATAAAATGTTTTCATGATGTGTTTTACAAGGCCAGCCTGCCATACGCCCCACCACAAGACATCACCACTGTATTCTCCTCTAACACGGCATTAAGGAGCATTCCATCTCCATTATGGCCTGCTGCCTCGTATGCAGCCTCCTCATCACTACATACCCTGGTAACTTTTACAAACCCCCATAAAATTATTTCCCTAGTAGATACCCCAATACAGCCTCTCCCTACCAACTCATCATCCACCTGGACCCACTCCACCGCTTGTCTGGATAGGATAGAGCCACAATCGTGTGCCAATTTCCCTTCCAAATCAGGCATCTCCTCCATCTTCTCACCTCAACAGTGACATTAAGGGGTCATATCATCAATCTCATATCATTTTTCCCTGAATTAGGGGTGAAATGATTGTTTATTCCCATAGGGGTTTCAATCAGTGTGAATAAAAGGTAATACACATGAATAACATGAGAGACTAAGGGGAGAGTGTAAATCCAAATGAACTCCCAGATAATTTATCTTGGGAATTGTTCATGTTAGCCTCCATTAATTGTTGCCAGAAGGAGGAACCTAAAATAAAACAATCACATAGAGATATATCCCATCAGTCGCCCATAATTTAACAATCACTCAAGAGTGATCAATATATGGATCAAACAGTTTATTGGTTAGTCAGTGTCCATCATTGAATCCAAAAAGTGGAATGGAAATAAAAAAGGGTTCAAATACCCTAGCATATTGGGTTAATGCACTTATGAAGAATGGAGTTGCACCATGATCATTGGTTTGATCCATTTATTTCATCATACACTGATCATCAATCCATGATTTCATTGAAATTATTAATGGAAATATCCTCCAAGATCTCCCAATATATTATATTGGATTCACAGAGTTATGAATCTATGTTTAGTATTTTTAATAATTATTATATTAAAATAAATCAACATAACTAGAAGAAAATAATTTATGTTTAAATTATTTAATGATGATTAAGTCCTTATCAGTTTATTCCACTATTGACCCACACTGACTAAGGTTTTATCACACCGAGGTAAAATACTACAATACAAACCCAATGGTGTTAATAGACTTCCAATACATGTCTTTATTCATGAGTTATTATAATTTTAAAATAAAATAACTTTTAATTAATTTATTTTACAGTTTTTTCCAAAAACTACCTTTCACAGCCAGCCCACACCAGCTGATGTTAAGCCTCGCCTAAGGTAAATCAACTTCATTGAACACTAATGTTCCCTATGATTTCTGATCAGGGAAAAAATTTAATGTTTATTAGAAATGTAAAAGAAGACCTCATGGTCGTGATATAAATAAACATAGCATTTTACTACAAACTATTTTGTTAACAATGGGCCTCAGAACTGCACACCATCTCCACACCTGATCTCAGAATATTCCAAAATAACTTCTACAAATAAATTCAGGTCTATATAAGTCATTAAAGTGGTGTAAATATATGAATTTAGACCCAAAAATATGATATTGGATAGAAATAATAAGTATTTTAGTGACATATATTCTTTAGGAGATGATCATAGGATTGGGCTTATGAATTTTTGTGATCATAGGATGGTTCTAGTCTGACATGGGAGACAATTTTTCCCATGTGACAGTCAGGAACATCTCACTCAAGAAACTCCAACATTTTGAATATTTTATTGAGAGACATATAATAGACCCCCATATAGAGATATTGGGATGATAAATAAGTTCCAAAGGGTAGATAATGTGGTAGAGGAGTGGGTAGAGATGTGGGATGTTGCATGTAGTTTGAAGTAGTTCCACCACTACCCTTAGGTAGTCCACGATAGGCTCAGGTAGCTGGTGGTTAGAGACGATGAAAAATTATGGAAGTAGAGGTTAATGAGCTACATGCTCCATGGGTGATTAGAAGTATGATATATACATTCTCTAATTTAGATATAGTACTGATACACATGGTATCAAACCACTCGTTTCATTCTGTGGATATACATTGAGAAATAAAATTTTTGGTTGATTCATTAGGATGACCCATACACATGGTGACTCTTCAAAGAGGTGACCAAGTGATCACATACTTCTATCGATATTGTGGCCTACCTCCTGAACGTGATGGAATTATATGTGATCTATTTTTATTAGTGATAAGGCCTTATGATTTCATCTTAATAATGGTCTAAAATTAATAGATTATTCCAAGATTGAATATTTTAGGAAGAGAATGTGATATATCAATGGTGATTGGATGAGGGTTTCATTCATAGGTGAGAAGGAATGTCCGGATGAGGACGATGTGCTCATACATATGATGATACATCTGATTAATCACATTTTGGTTAGTATTACCCTTTGATAAGTGTATGTGATGGGTTTTCATTTTCATATAGTGGTGGGGAAATACGATGGCGTTTTTCTTAAGGATGTGATGGTCTTACCTCCCTACCAAGTGATATACTTCTATATTGACTTAACCAAAGTACTACCCTGAAATCTATTACAGTATAAAGGATAACTCCCACGGTGCTTCATGAGATAAAGGTGTAGTTGTAGGGAATGTAATTTAAGGTATTTTTCAATCAGAGTGTTTCCCTTAGGTTTCCACAACACATTTATCCAAAAATATGGATTATGGGTCTATTGTTATGTGGATTATTTGTTCTTAAACATGGCTTTCATGAAGAATAAGTAACCACCACAATGGATCATAGAAATATTCAATCATTTGAGAGGTTTAAGATAGTTCTCAAAGACAGAACTTTGGTCAATTTATTACCTTCATCAAGAACAAGACATGGATATACATATGATTTGGTTGTTTTGTTTCTAGGTTCATTATGAGTACATGGTGATTCCATTAAGTATAATGAACTTCCATTTGATATTCCTCAACTCTTATGCCATATTATTCATCCATTCATAGAAAAAAATTTACTGGTGTTCACTGATGAAATTATCGTGTACTCGGCATTTATGTATGACCCAGAAAGATACTTGAGGATGGTCCTGGCCATAAAATTCTAGAAAAATATTTTTGGGAAGTACAGAAAACGTATGTTCAGCATTCAGGAGGTCCACTCTCTAGAAAAATTTATCTTATTAGTGGGTGTACTAGTGGACCCAATGGATGTTGAGGGACTATTATCTTGGGATCTACCCAAGATCATGATATAGGTGAAGTGATTACTAGGTTTGGGAAGCTACTATAGGATATTAATTCATGGTTTAACAAGGATATCATCACTATTGACCAACATAAACCAAAATGGGAATCCGTTCATGTAGAATGAAAAGTGGTATCATGATTTTATCGAGTTCTAGTATAGGATAATGAGTACTATCTTATTTAGATTTCAGGAGTAGAGTTTTGAGTTCATAGTGTTCTAGAATTCGTCAAGCACTAGACATGATTTTTATTTAATATAGTAGATGGAAGTTATTTGTTATTAGTTTTGGTAGTGGAGACCACATAAATAATACTACGTGGCTCATGATATTGATAGAAAAGTACTTGATGTTTTCCTAATGATGTGGGGAAATTACCTTATGGGTGATAAATTTATCATGTATTATATCTAAAAGAGTATCAAGATTTTATTATCATAGAGGGATCATAATTTGAGACTAAGTAGATGACTATAGTTCCCTTGTGATTATAAAATCATAAAATATTATATTCCTAGGAAGGGAAAACGATTGTAGATTCCCTCATCAGACGATCATGTTCATAATTTTCTCTAAATTAGATTATAAATTACCGTATTTGTGTTTTTTCGTAGTGGATGAATATGGAAATGCATAAATATTGAGGATAGTTGTTACCACACCACTTCAATAAAAATTTAAGCAGGCTAATCATGGACATACTGACTATGAGAACATAGATTCTTAGATATCCCCAGGATGTTCTCTTTATCGATTCTATGATGGTGATAATCACTTCCTTATTTTCATATAATTGAAAATGGAACTAGTTATGTTTAATGTGGGGAATGATTCATATATCCACCTTGGTGGTATTTAGAAGTTTGTAAAGATGTATCAGGACCTTAGATGTTTGTTTTGGTAAATAGTGATGAATATGTCTTTTACTATGTCCGTCTCTCAATGCCTCAATTGATTGTAGGTAAATGCCGAGTAGCATGTTCCAATGGGTTTAGTTCAAACCATTAAGGTGGAAGAGTGGAAGTGGGGTGGTATATATATGGAATTTCATAAGGGATGACCATATACGTCTATAGAAAACAATGTCTTCTGGGTGATCATAGATTTACATTCCATGAAAACCAACATCCTAGTTATTTGAGATTAATGTTAATATAGATATTGGGATACCATTAAATCTATGACAAACTCTATCTCATTGGAGTTACCTAGATGATTTTGTAGACTGTAATTATTTCTTATTGTGGAAATTTATGAGAGGATAGAGGAAGAACTTTGGTAATATGTAACATTTTAGAACAGAATTTCCCCACCAGACTAACAACAAAATTGAGAAGAATATTCCATTTTATGGAGGATATATTTGTAGTTTCCAAGATAGAATTAGGTCAATGATGGGATGATCACATGCCCTAATTGAAATTTTCAAGAAAAATATCATTTCACAATTTTTATTGAACCATTCAAGGCCACATACTAAAGACACCTAGGTTACCAATATGTTAGACTGTAATATGGGAATATATAATTATAATGTTAGAGTTTGTGCGTGATACAACAGAGAAAAGGTCAAATCATATAGGAGTGGATGAGGACTACAAAGAACCAGCATAAATACTATACAGACCTGTGATGAATTCCTTTAAAATTACAGGAGGGAGACCATGTGTTATTTATTGACTCATGTTAATTTGGATTGTAGAGATTTGGTCATGTGGGGAAGTTATTTTTTTAGATTCATCATCCCCTTTACGATAACGTTTGTGGTTTTTGGGGTAGAATATCAAAAGACTCTACCACTTCTGTTTTAATTGGTACATGACAATGTGACACACGCTGGTCGTGGGGAAGGTAAAAAATATTTTAAATACCTATGTATAGTATAGCAGTTGATCCTAGGTAGTCTCCTGAAAAAATGTTCACACACAAAACATGGTTGTCACATTTTAATGGTTTTATGAAAAAAATTAGTTCTAATTAATTTTAATGAAGTGTGACATATAAAAATAATGATTTTATCGGTTTTAAATAAATGAGAAAGATTGTGGTCAGAGTGGGTTTGGAAAGACCTGGTGCATTTCCATCATGGTATCGAAATTTGACCCCATTTTATATATTTTTCTTATTAGAGAGATATTTTTCTACTGATTTATCTCCCCCCCATGGCCAAATGGTTGTGATGACCATATTCCTTATACAAAAACATGGGTTAGACTATACTTCTTCCAATGTGTGTAGGATTGTAGATTGTTTTCTTAATTAATTAGTCAAATATCTAACTTGGAATTGTTGTTTTGTAACAAACCAATATTCCACATGCAATCACACCCACGTGCGGAAAACCATTGAGCACTCACCGCCTGACCATAATCTGTTCCACTGTATACAGATTAGAATTGTGTAGAAGGAGATGTGATCATTGACCAAAGAGAAAACAATTTACTGAATTAAAATCTAACACAACTGCATTCATGCTTTAAAACTAATTTTATAATTTAAGAAATATTATGAAAGAAAAATGTGATCTTATTAAATTAAAGCATAAGAACTGAAGAAAGAACATTAGTCTAACATTCCCCTTCCTGGTCACTGAATGGTACTACCCCTCCATTGAAGGGGATGTTGAGATGATGCGGGAGATGGGAGAAATTACAATAAAAGTACAAAAATAAATAAATCTACACAAGGTCATTGTCCAATTCTTCCCTCACTGGTCGATTGTAGGAATTGTGGATGGAATGGAATGCTTTGACAGGGAGGATCTCTCCTCTTTTTAATACCAGAATTAGTCCCCCGAATTTTGGAATGTTGTATCCCATTTAAATGAAATCTTCACATGTTGAAACCTTCTTGTATAATGATCATAATTATCTAGGGATATTCCCCTAAAACTATCATTGAATTTGGGAAAGTATTGAGAGAGTTATTCCTATTTTACTCTGACAATTTATTCTGTCCAGTCAGACTCTCCAAATCGCAAACCTCCAGATTATGATTCTTTATTGTCTAATTAAATGGCCAATTAATGCATCATCTAAATAATTAATGTTGTATGAAAATGTCCTTTGCGTCCACCCACTTATATTCAGAGCATGTGGGCCCAACATGAACGACTTATGGACCCCACACCAAAACTAGGCAGATTTGTAAACAATTTTCTTGATCTAACTTGTGAGCTTACTTTGAGAATCTATATGGTCGATTATGATTTTTTTCTAGAAGGATAAAATAATGCTTTGGATGTGTAGAATATGGAAAAGAAATAATTTTTCCATTTGGATTAGTTTAGAAAATTTTATGGAAAAAATACAAAAAATAATTTAAAGTACTTAAAAATCTGAAATGGGCCATTTTTTCTATTTGGCTCAAAATAACACAAATATCACAAAAATTCAACAATTCATCTTAAAGTAACACTTTTTTGTGTTTAAAAAAATTAAATTCAATGTAAATTTGATTGAAATTTTTTTCTCTATCATAATTTCCATGAGTCATAACTATGGGGTTATGTGTATAAACCATTATCCATTATCGACTAGGGAAAGCTGGAAAACTAGGATGAAGATACCCATATAGAGAACCTAGTAGAGACTGAGGTTATAAAATAGAATAGAATGTACTTCTGGGAGACTTCCTTGGTGTATTTATAGTGGTACAATGGGAATGATCATGAGATCACTTGGGAGTGGGAGACATAGATATGAGCCATGTAATATCATATTTTTTGGTAGTATGTTTTCTTTATGTGATGAGTATACCTATGTTTGAGAGAATTTGTCTCCTCCATTTAATAAATGTAATGATTTTGAATATATTTAACAATATTCATAGTGTTAGGAACTAAGATGATGCAAGATATTGTGGCCAAGATATGATTGATATTGATATTATATAATTATTAAATATAATAAGTTCACATGCAAAAAATATTCCTTAAATAGTGTATTAAATATTGAAGGGGGTAAGATGAGAAATCTGAGATAACAGTTGAGTTTAGAACTTGAGTTTTATCCTGGATGCAACATAAAATTTTTCGACGTCATGATCATTTATAAATTACTAATCCAAGAACATATAATATATTAAATAAATTAATATATTTTTTATGATATGTGTAATCATAATTACCTAATATCCTATATAAATATATGGTTATGTCAAATCCATATGACTATCGACACAACACTGTGATTTTGAGAGTATCCATGGGAGGAAATCATGCTGAATGATGATAGATTGGAAATTGTCTTCACTAATGGAATTAATGGATCTCACCAATGATGAAAAAGTGGATTTTTTTGGGTGATTGATCCAAACCTATGATATGTTATTTCTTCCATTGTATATTTTCCTATTTGATTATCCCATAAAAAACTAGAATCAAATAAACTAATAGATTGATTCAGGGGATGATCATGTTTTTGGTGGGGGCTTATTTCACTCATATGTTGGGAAATTATTATTGTTGTTTCTTTTTTTAATTTTTTCATCATTCCAATGAAATAAAATGGATAATAACTAAAAATGACCAAGTTTCATTACACTTATAAATTTCATTTATTATCCCCCATTCTTTATATGACACAACATCATTATTCCCATGGATGGGGGTTGAACCAACACCATGTATTAAATCATTGTGAAACATCATTTAATATAAATGATCGATGACATTGATGTGGGTTCATGATCGAGGGAGTGATCGAGGTGTGATGATGATAGTGGAAGAGGAGAGGTGGATCCGGATCAGACCAGTTTTTTCAATTTTCTTTCATTGATAACGGATTATGGCATGGTGTTATGGTCATTGTAATTTATGAATAATCAATTAGTATATTGGATCATGAATTATTTCTATCATAACATAGGATACTAGATCATGAATAATTATTACTACCCCTTCCAATATTGGATGTCTAATTATTTCCAACATCCATTAGCAATATCACGAGATATACCATTGTAACTCAATGCATTGGAGGATTATAATAGATCCACTATCAAAAGAATAATTAACTAAACATATGTTTGCTATATGAACAATATATTCATGATATAATCAGCATTTAATAAAAATTTAAAAATAATCATGATTCCTGAGAACATTCATAATGTATTTTCATAATATATAAAGGGAAAAAATTCGAATGATATAATTAGATAATATTCCCATTGAATAGAAACAATACATATTCGATGCTAAAATAAATGAAAAATAATTCTTTCTAACCTTTTTAAATACACTTTGAAAAAAAATGAAAAATAAATTTTTATTTTAGTAACTTTTAAAAAATAAAATTTCATATGAAAATGATAGTATGATTTTATTTTAAAACCCACTTAATCATGTAATAGAATATTTATCTTGAATAAATGGTATAATATTCATAAAATCAGTTCATGTTTTGTATGTTAACGAGAAAAAAATCTTCTAAAACATTATTAAAAAATATAAACCAATTCATATAGAGTGAAATTGAAAAGATTATTTTTAATAATTTTTATATAATTGAAAAGGTACTATAAATTGAATTTATCAATAATTACGATCAGATAAAAACCTTCAAAAAACATTTTGATGAATATTGACATGATGGAGACATATTTTTGACCAAAAGAAGAGATACTTCCCCAAATTTCAATAAAACAGTTGTTAAGTCTTTTAGAGTGCCCAATAGAGGAATAATGGTACTAATACTCCAAATACTAAAAAATAACTAGTTTAGATGAAACTATCTCAGTTTTAAATGTTAAATAACATAAAATTTACCGTATTTTAAATTGAAACATAATCAATCCTGACATAATTGAGTTTGTAACGTAATCCCTAACGTCATTTAAAACCTTTATTTATACATGATATATTATTTTATAAAAAAATTTGAATTAATTATAAATATATATATTAACAATATTAGTCTTTATCTCATCATATATACGATTCATTAATAATTTTTAATCATTAATTGATTAATATTTTGGCACTAAAAAATTTTATAATTGTTAGATGTTTCATTTTTCATACATATTTTACCTTAGAGATTTATTATCTTTCATTGTGTTCATTTTTTCTTCATATTTATAATATTAATCATGTCGTAAATATAATATTTATTTATTAAATAATATTTAATAAACAAATTTCTACAGAGATGACAAAAAATTAATTACATCACATTGTGGATATGGTATTTTGTACATATTCACATGCGATGTCTTCATTTTTCAATGAATTGGAAGAAATGAAGGTAAATACTAATTTAAAATTACATAATAATAAATATATATTATATATAATAATAATTAATAAAAAATTTCAACATAACAATATATCTGATGTGGTGATGGAAAATGAAATACATTTCATCAGGGAAATAGTAGATCGTACATACGCATATGCAATGATTCAATTTTCTCAGTTGATGGAAATGAGATATAAAATTGTTGTACTATTAACATAAAACATTTTATTATATTAAATATTCTTACTATATAAAAAAATTATATAATAATTTTTGAATGGTTAAGAAGGAAAGAAACTTGAAAAAATCGATATAGAATATATCCTCTCATTTGAATATCTTCCCTTATTTTACACGTTAATCCCTTATAGGATTGTAATTTAGCTATAACATGACCTTTAGAACATGTGGAGGGAATATGGGAAGATATTTCATTATTTTTTTGAGTGTATAATGTTTTAAATGTGTGTGAATATATGAGGATAAAAGTTTCTCTTTATAAGTTAAGGGAGTGACAACCATGTAAATATGAATAACATTTAAATATAATAAATGTAATTAACAAGGTAAATTGTAATGAAAGGAAAAACATTAAATACAAGGTGAGGGTAAGTTTAAATCCACTCAATAAACTAGATAATGATAAAGATTTTATGGTATTCGAATCATTATCACCTAGATTAACTCATTTTATAAAATTTTAACCTTTACTATAATAACATAATTTTTACAATGGTAACTACTTATTTGAAATAGATATAAAAATAACCTTATAAAAAATAAAATATTTTTATTCAATATATATAATAAAATTTAACATATTATATTTCTATTATTGATAATAATTAATACTAATATCTGCACAAAATACACATAAAACTCGTTTTTAGGATTTTATTTTTTCATAATATTGATTTTATTCCCATTTATTTCCTAGTAAAAACCATCAAATCAATGATAATATATTTTATTGAATATATTATCAAAACCAGACAATAAAATCATTCATCAATAATTTCAAATTCATTTTATTTTTATAAAATATATTTTACACAATATTTTTTAAAATATTTTTTACCATTAAATTATTTTATCATCATTTCTATCAAAAAAATAATCAATGTATAAATGATTATTTATTTATTTATAATCATTTATAATATAAATAATAATTGATAAATAGTTATAGAAATATAATATGTAAAAAATATAACTATTGAAAAATCAATTCATATATTATTTTTTCATATCATTAAAATAAATGTATATATTTTTAATGAATTGATAAATAAATTGATAGTAAGAAAAAGAATTATACATATATTTTTATTTTAGTTAATCATATTTATACATACCTGTTTAATGGAAAGGCTATGATAGTCTTTGATAAAAATAAAATATACCATAATTTTTATAATATTTATTTTTTATTTAAAGGATGTTCTCAAATACACAAAAAAAATTTACTGGGAAATATATTACAAATTCAGGGGTTGTTAAACCACATATATGTTTTTTATAGTAGGGATCTAATAAGTACCTAGGTAGTGGGAATTTTTGTGACAAATGGATTTTATTGGGTATACTACAGGATGGAAACCCACTAGCCTGGTGGTGGAACTAGAATAAGTGGCTAGTAGGGGACAAGGTAACTAATACAACTAGACCAATTAGTTTGTAGGGATGGGTCTAGATTTTTTTAATATGATAGAATAATGTTCATTCTTCCCTAATACTAATTACTCTCCCTTTCGAGCCCTTTTCCATCAGTTAGTTGAAAAACGAGGAAGATCTCTTTTTTCCCTCCCCTTCCTATTCTTATTTTCTTTGATGATCAAAGGGATCATAGATTTTTTAACTATTCCAAATCAAATTAATAATTTTATTTAGTTTTACATTGTGATTCTCCACTAACTTACTCTGATTTTTCATTGTATGAGAAAAGGTTATATTTCATATTTCATAAATTATTATTGAAATATATTCCAAATTATGGGGATCCACGTTTTAGTTTCTCAAGGATTCCAAAGAAAGATGGAATCAACTCATTTCATACTACTTAGAAAAATGTATGTTTCCATCAAAGTTTTCTAGTGTTTTTAACACATTTGTTGTTTATTGGAGATCATATGTGGGAAATTTCATAATAATTTTACTACCAAAATTTCCAAAGGTAGAGATATTACCTTTCATACATTATTTGAAATGGTTTTGATGTCATGAAAATGTTTATTGAGATCTAAATGGTATAATGTTTTTGATTAATGGGTGAAAATAATGAAAACTGATGTAATTAATTTATTATTTAATATATTGTGAGATATTCTCCTTGAATATTGATAGTGATTTTTAAAGTCTTAAATATGGATGGTGTTCATGCTAAATAGTGGGATAACTCATATAAAATTGTGTTAAGTGGTTCCTTAAATATTTTTGTATATATAGTGTGTGTGTGTGTGTGTGTTTATTGTATTACATGGGACCTAAATTATATAATTATAATAAGGGGGATATGTGATTACAAATTTGAGTAGTCTACTATATCAAGAACTGTCTAATTGATTAATGTATGCCATAAATAGGTTGGGATTTTGGATATTCATGAATAACATTTTTTATGGGACATAATATACAGTTATATCGGTGGACCTTGCATGGTTATTTACTTACGAATTAAATTTTTGATTAACCTAGGTTGTTTCAAGTGTGTTTTTTTATAAAACATGAAGTGGTCAAGACATCAGGAAGAGGTTCTATTTACTGTTAATACTTTTAAATTATGAGGAGAAGGATTTAAGGATAGTCCTTGAATCTTTAACTCCAAGGGCATGGAGTATAGTGATAATATAGACACTGATATTCAATGTGAATTAATTTATATTAATGTCCCTTAATGATTTTGTTTTTAATAGAATCTATGAGTGTGATTACTCAGTCATGATAATTCCATGTTGTTCTTGGATATTGTTAAGTTATGGAATTATCTCTCTTGGTAAATGAGACTCCATGTATGTTATGATATATCACATGGTGACTATGGATTTATAACATGTATTAGAAGGGTCTTGTATAGTTTTTGAAGTTTAAATACTATGGGTCTAATGGTTTTTGAGTTACCTTGGGTTTTCTTAGGATTTTTTTGAAATATATTGATCTTATATAGGCTAATATAATCCGTAATGGGTGAAAAAAATTGTTAAAAAATGTGGGGTTCTCATAGTTTTGGTGAGATCATGATGAATTTATGGTATTTTTATTGAACATGGAATGATATAGAAATCCTAAAGGTGTATTTGGAACTATTTTTTTATTATTAATGAGAATATATAGTGGAATTTGTTACTATGAGGCCCTACAAGATAGATTATGACCAGAGAGGGATGAGTGTTTTAGTGTGTCTTTGTGTGACCAAATGGTTAGACATATGTTTTATGAATATAAAATGGAATTGAGTTCATCATGTGCTTTTGGTATATGGTTTTATGCTTGGATGGTTATATATAGTGAGGTTTCAATGGGCAGAATATTTTTTTTATCATCTATATGGGTGATAGTTATTGATAAATTACTTGTTGTGGAATATTTTATAGTTTATTTATGTGATTAATTAATTTTGTGTACACCATGACGATGATTATGTGTTCATAGTTGCTAAGATATTATGATATGTTGTTTCTTATGGTGCTCTAGGATCCTGACCTAAAAATTATACCACCTAATTGATTTTTATATTATTTAATTTTGGATGAATCACAATGAGAGGGTACCAAGTTACTCTGCATGAGATATGATCAATATGAAAGGTTCTCTTGTCATTCATTGTGACTAGGTATTAATATAAGTGGATCCCTAGTTACATTATATACCAAAGGATCACCAGGATAGGATAATAGCTACATAATGTGTAAGAGTTTAGTGGTGTTTTTAATATCCATTGATGTGATTCTTATTTTATATTACATTGATAGATCACTTCCAGTATTAGATAATGTATTTTGGATTTTGTGTCATCGTTTCATATTTATCACATGATAACATGATGTGAATGGTTATATATTTTAGGATTTATTGTCCTATACATATATACATTATATATTATGATATAGTGATAACCTACTGATTGTTTTCATTACACCATATACAGACACCTTACTAAGAATCCAAAGATCTCAATTTTTCATTCATGTATTAGAATAGACAGGTTATTGGATCATCATTACTCTACGAGATCAAGAATAGATATTGGGTTGAGGGTAGGGTTTGTAGTGAGCCTCATTGTGTATTTTTTTTATTTTTCTTATTTTCATACAATGTATTATTCAAATGGGTGATCAATTGATGATATGTGTGAAATGTATAAAATTGTTTTATTATAATTTATATCATTGGTTCATGTTGATATTTTTGGTTATCAATTCAGTATAATTCATCTTATTCATACTCTAATATGTAATTATAAATGTATCCAATCTATTTATTTATTTTTTGATCATTCCAGTAGTATAATATCCAAAATATTTATTGTAAACTATTTTCATTAGTTAGAAGCATATATTATCTGAGGGGTCATATTTACGGTTATTTGGTGCACCCAACACAAGCGAGTAGGTAGTTAACAAAGCATGGGAACTTAAATGATAACATAGTAATTTTGGGATTGAGATGAAAATTGTGTGCAGTGAATGGAGGTAAAATATTATTGAATCATAGGATAGAACTTAAGTATGGGAGTATCAAACCCATATATTGGTAAATTATATGTCCACAAGGAAAAGACAACAATTATTGTTTTTTACTATTATGATTTATTTTTCTAATTTTTTCTAAGTAATATTTATTAATTTGTTGGTTTGTCGTTTGATTATTGTATTGAGGTAGAAATAGGCCTGAATTTTTACATCATTCATAAGAAAATTGGTGTTCAATATATTTTCATGGATGCTTTTGGAAGATAAATAGTTTTTAAAAATAGTAAAATGGAGTTAAAAATTATTTTTTTCAAATGAATGTTTTGATAAACTATTTTTTCGAGGATTTTTATTTAAATTAAAACATTAAAAATATGTTAATTTATATTTTAAAAAATATCCAATTCATGTACCATTAGTTAATTTAACATTTATGGATATTTTCAAATATTTTTTTGATATTACGTTTTTGTAGTTATGATCATTGTAGACTAAAACCCTCTAGTGAGTAGTCTAAAATCTGAGATACGTTACATTGGGAACTAAGATTGAGTGTCTAGGTGTGAAGTAGTTCTAGAGTGAGGGTTTTAGGTTTTTTTGATACCCATGTGGGTATCAGGATACATATAGACTTTTATTGAGATGATGAGATAAAAATAAAAATAATTTTGTTTGGTTAATATGATAGGTGTTTTTCATATCTATATTGTTACACAATTAGTTATACGCTTTTGGTAAGTGGGATTGATATGACTCGCATGCTCGAGGAAAAAGTGAGTTGATTTTTTATTTATCTTTTAATGAAGAATATACTTACTATATTTCTTGTAAATTGTATATGATAATGAATCCTAGGTAATAATGTGATTAGTATGATTATTCTAATGATATGACATCACTCAAGGGATATGTAATTGAGTGTTTAATACAAATATTAATTTTCCTTATTTATCAATGAAATGAAAGAACCATTATTTCCTTGTCGGGGTTATGCTGAGATTGAAACTTTGGGTAAAGTATAGAGTTTATTGTATATTTCTAGATCATGTGATTGATTTTTGACTTAAAATAGGCTTAAGCCTATAGTTATGTATGAGAATTTACAAAATCAATTTGGATAATGGTGGGTGTTCTAGTGGGATTGTGTAACATGATTGAAAAATAATTTTTGGAAATTTTAATGGGTTAGGGTGTGAATGTTTTTAGGATTCATGGGTTTTTATGGTTGATATCTTGAGGAAAATTGGGAGAGTCTGAGAATGATGGTAATCATGTGAGTAACTTTGAATCAATGAGTAATTTCATAAATATAATAGCACGTATAAGGTCCAATGTATTTGGGTATGATATCAAGTGGATAGTGAACTAGTAACTATACCTATATATGTGGGATTCTATTAAATCCTATCACGTTATTTGATGGATTTTAGGTTATCCAAAATAGAATGAATACACTTTTTATAGACGAAGGAATTATCATGTTGAATGAGTTTGAACAATTGAAGAGCTTTCTAGGATATTAATAGGACAAGGTAGTATATAACTAGTTTTGAATTCAAATAAAAGATACAAAGTGTTAATGTTAGAGTGATATAGTTTGATTAGTATCATGGATGGATTTTTTGTTTCCATAAGGGATGGAAAATGTGATTGACTACTAGTGGAGATTGGGGGTTGGCTGGATCATGTTACACTGGTTTAGATTTTTTGGCATCATAAGAGATAGTGGTAGTGATCGTGGGTTGAGGACGGTCAGTTTTGATAATAATTTATTGTGACAAGTAAATCATAATATAATTATAGTACTATTTAATGATATTATATATTCAAATATGGTATGGATAATAAAATATAGGTGAGTATCCCATTGATTCATAGAATTGAAACCTATTTTCAAATGGGGGGATTTTGATATTGTGCTTTGTGTTGGTATTCAGCATAGTAATAAGGGCGATTGTTTTAGTATTTATTATAGATAGTTGATATTGTAATATAATATATTTTCTAGACAAACTGTATATGGAAATTTAACCACAATAGTGGAAACTATTTTTTTTGTCAATAGATAGAAATGATTATGTTTTTAGTGAAGATGTCAAGTAGAGCTTATGTATTTCCATGATAGTATTTTGGATGAGACATCATGTTTTGGATATGGAGTTAATATCGCAGTTATTTGATGCTAATATTAAAGAATTAAATGTAAATAAGAGATTTTCATAATTGGATTTGGTGGATAAATCAGTATCTGGAAATATTTATTGACACTTCTCAATGATAATAATAAATATGTTGGATATTTTACAACAACATTTTTCATTACACCTTGTTTAATTATAAGGTATTGTAAATTTTTTAAACCGAAAGTTTGAATTTCTTATATAATTGATTACAATTTTAAATGTTGATACACCTCAATGAGATGTTTTATTAAAATTTTCGGATGTTGGGTGTTGTTATACATGATGAATAGAGTCATAGTGGACCAGTTGTTGGGTTTTTAATTGATGGGAGATACCGAGTACTTTGTATGGAGACATTATGTAACCAGAAATCTATCCCGGGGGATCATACCCTTTAAACAGCCACTGAATATATCTATAGTGGGTGGTTAGTAGGGGATTGTGTACATTATATATCCAATTTAGGTACCTTTTTGGGCCAATTCCTTGTTTTTTTAAGATGAGTGAATAATGAAAATTCATAACTCTTTTTTATAAACCAACATTCTGTCCCTTCACTCTTAATCATCTAGAACCGTTTTAGGTGCTCTAATTTTCCCCTTCTTCCATTTTATGAGTTCATTATTATCAAGGATTGTCTCTTCACGACGAATCAATGAAATTATTCTCTTAAATTATCCATTTTCATCCCCTCTCACTACATATAATTTTCAATTTTTCTTGTAAATGGTTATATAGAGTATTTCAGTGAGGCATAGAGAAATCCAACTCGTTTGATTGGTTTTAATGGTGTTGTATACTGAGGATGTCAAAGGATGGTTAATTATACACATTACAAGTTTCTTCATTAAAGGTATGTGAAATGGAGTGGTTTCCTAGTTTTTTTTTATTATATATACATTATAGATTTTATGGGCTACAATTCATATATATTTTTATAGTATGATGGTTAGAATGGTTTGTCTGACCATCATCATGTTTTTAGTTGTGACTTTGATGTTGTAGTGACATTTAATGAGTTTTAAATGATATTTATTTTTTGATTGAAATAATAATTTAGTATTACAATTGACATATAATTTATCTAGAATAACGGTGTATGATAGAGAAACAAAATCATTGATAGTATTTTTCTGAGCTAGGATTCTCTATGTGAGTTTGATACCAATATTTATATAGTTATGACCATTTATAGAGAGTTTTATTAGTAATAAAAATTATAAGTATGTGGATAAGGATTTAAGAAATTCCTCAAATCCTGAACTCCATGATAGGATTCTAGAATCTAAAAAACATAATGCATTTCGGATAAATTGATTTTGAGTTATGATGGGTTTCCTCGTGGAATGAGGTGAACAGAGAGGACGAGTCATATCTAATATATTTGTTATCAAGTTATACAAATGGGTGGGACAAAGTGGTCATCCCTTAGTCTTTGGGAGGTATTAGAATAATAATGTCTTTTCTATGGAAAATATGACTCTTTTAACATACCTCTAGAGATAATTGAGAACATGTTGTGTTCTAATAATGAAAAAAGAAGGGTGATGTTTGCGATCATGAGGACCTATAGGTTAAAATTTGTCTATATAGGGATTGAGTTATTTAGTGTTCCCTATTGTAACCAAATGGCCATATTTATGTTGTATGTATTCCCAAGGGGATCAATTATATCATGTATTTAATATACCTATATCTATGATTGATATGGTTTTTTATAATGGGGTTTGTTTAGGAAGGATATGTCAAGCTATTATTTTTTATACTATAGATGATTTCAACGTATAGATTGATGGATATTTGGGGTCCATGTTACATGATAGATCTTCTATATATTTCTTTTGTGGGAACCCTATCTATATTTAAGAATGAAAAGATAATGAGGTATTTATAGATTTCATTATTCATTGATATTTTATTATCGAGGTTTTGAATATTATACCACCTGAGTGATCCCAATCCAGAGTGATATATGGATCACTATGAGAGGTTTATTATTTACTCGATATTCCTTCAGATCACATTTATAGGTCCCATAGTTACTTTTTTACTCTCAAGGATCACAATGAGAGGAACCAAAGATATTTTTTTCATGGGGATAACTATTAGATGATCCATAGACACTCCATGCTCCAAAATGATTTTTTTTATTCACCTTAATAGGATTCCTATGTGATACGACTATGACATTTTATTTTTGGAATTGGAAGAAGGTGATGGGATTAAGTGGTATGGTGTCCTGGTTAAGACATAATGACCATAAGTAATTTCTTATATACTGTTTGATATATTATATTATATATAATAACACTGTATATTTTGAATTATATGAGGATCCTTCTTAGTAATCCCCTAAAAGTCTTATGCATACATAGTTAATCCTATTTTTAGAATGTATAGATCTTCTTATTTTCCTTTTAGGTAGTAGGTTTTTAGCGGATTTTTCTAGGATCTATTGGTAGGATAAGGAGTTATCATTAAGGAGAGGTCTGAGGGTATATTGAGTTTCATTGTATATTTTTCTTCTAAAATTATTTTCTATTAGATCATCCCACTAGGTGTTCCGTTGTTGATGTGTGTGTTGTGTAGGAACTTCATAGTAGATTTAATATAGCTTATGAATATGATTTTATTTATGAATATATTTTCACTTTAATTTCACTTAGGAATACCCTAATATTTAGTTATTCATGTTATAATACTATTTATTTTCTACATTCAAGATGATAAAATTGGCATATCATTGGATCTATTATATATTCAGAAGCCTATAGTGTATGGAGATATAAACATGGGGTTATGTGGAATACCTAACATAGGTTAGAGGTTGGTTATCAAAGATGGGGAGTTAAAATATCACTTTTATAATGTTATAAAATATAGATTATTTTGGATCCCCTATCCTAAACTAAAAATCTATATTGCGTTTTTTAATCCAAATAGTTTTTAACAAGAATTTCAGAATCTACACCAAACTAATCTTCAAAGAAAGACTCAAAACACAATTATTTATATATTCTCCATGAAATGTTTTGTATAGCCATGTTATGGGTTACTATGTATTTTTTTCCAATAAAAAAATTAGTTTTCTTCTTTTTGAAGCCAAAATTGTTGTATCTCACGCTTTATCATAGAATGCGATATTATCCCCACAATATGGTTTCAATGAAATATGTATTTGTATTAGAAACATAATTTACATCTTCTTACTGTTTCCATAACTCCCTTTAAATTCATATTGTAAATAAACACATTTTAATACTTTACAACTACAATTATATAATTAGAACATCCTCTTGAGATAATAGTACATCATAAGTTTGATTGTAATTCACATTTAAAGAAATAAATATTTAAATTGACAATGGTATTGTCAAACCATGAAATCAATGGTAACCATATTCCTCTAGAAAAAAATGTTAATCATCCAATTTTTTGAATTAAACTTTCACAATCACTACTTTATTCAATTATTATTTTAAATTATCATATGCTTAAAGAAATAAAGGATTAAAATATGAATGATAAATAGAAATTAGTATATTAATTAAAATAACATTTTATAAAATTTTATATATACATTCCAATTTATCAAGAATGAATATATTCAATCATAACAATAATTAACTAACTTGAAATTTCAAAAAAATTTAAAGGATAATTTATTCTCCACAACTCATTTAGTTATGTTTTTTCTCTCATCATCATCTTATTTGAATATTATATATACATCCCATTCATCTAATTACCCAATTAGAATATTTGATCATGATTGGTCCCCTATATCCTCTTCCACTTATGTTTCAATCCTTTTATACACCAATATAATATTGTATCAGCCACTATTTTGCAGTTCGATGTGATCAAAATACCATGTATACATTTTGATCTCTCTATGTGGAAAAGTCAGTTTCATTTTTTTATCATAAGTGACCATAGAACATGTCAACTTATTAACAAAATAAAAACCCCACAATAAACTCATTATCTATGAAATATATAGGTTAGAGGAACATGTTCTATTAGTTTCCTTATATACGTGTTATTTACTAACTCATAATGGAGATATATGATTTATAATTATGTAAATTTCCAATTCTTGTATAGATTAATGCATTGAAATACTTTGAAAATTTTATAGCTAAGTAAATCTCTGTGAAATTACCAAGTAACCTTAAACATTCTTCCTTCATAGAAATATCACAATAACATTTATTGTCCTCAATATATAAATAGTTACCACAGTTTTGGTCTATATTCTTAGTTTAGGATACCATGAACATGATGTGTGATAGGAAGTTAATGCTTTCATGATGGAATAATCCAATACACAAAATCAATTATATATCCTATAATGATAGATTTAAAGACATCTATAAATGACTTTTGAATCCTTATATTAGACTATGAACCTTCCTTAAGGTCGATGTGCGTTTATATTTTCCTCAATCCCTTTAATATTTAATTTTTTTAATAAAAATGATACATTATATCAACCAATTACATTCAAATTAATTCTAATATCTTTGATGAGGAATAAAACAATCATTTCAATGAGTGTCAAAATAAACTATTTCATAAATTTTAAAAACATTTTTGGAATACTATATTATCCATAAATACATAAATAATTTTATATGAAATAAATAAATGTAATTTTCCATTGATTTTAGAGTAAATGTCTCATAAATCAGTTTAAAATCCATCATTTTAATTGATAAAATATAGAAAATTTTTACACTAATCATTATTCATGGAACCGTATAATGTTTCTGGTATTGATAATTATTGGATGATGTATTTTAGAGTTTTTTAGGATATGATAGATAGTTAGGTTTGGTAATGGTATTGTAGAGAATGAATATCATATATATATATGATCTAAGTATTGAAAATTAGATGGATGATTAATATAGAATATAGTATGTAATGATATAGAAAAACCATAATTTGTATTTCAAACAATGATGGAATTATTGTAATCAAAAGGCAGTATGAATATGAAATGTTTTACTCTATAGAAGGTTAGGATTGACCTAAAAACTATATAGTCTTAGGTTAAGGTGTTGAATTTTATAGGATTTGAAATTTCAAAATCAATATATAAAAATAGAGTATATAAATAAAAATATGAAAAATGATACGTGAAAAAATAGATTTACTTGTAGATTGTAATTATAAATATTTCTAGGTTTATGTTATGAGAATTTAACTATTTTTTACTCATCTTGATAATTTAATGATATTTCTCTCTATGTAAATGTATGTGTACACCATTTAACATATTATTCTATGACTGAATGGAAAATGGTACAAATATTCCTAGTTTTAAGAGAATTTATCGTTATATTATTTATATTATTGATGAGATTGTGATATTTATTTCACATAGTCACCATAAAACCACTACCTATATTGGTTTCAGGTAAAATAGGAAATATATATTTTATTAAATAAGTATTCATTATATGCCTCCCACTATTCCTTAAGATGTACTATAATACCAAATAATGATGTCGTAAAGAGATATATTTTATTCTATATTGATGATTTGATATATAAAGATGTTGAATTCCTTGATGTTTGTTTATATATTTTTTGGGACATTGGTTGGAGTGATAAAGGGACAATATCCCCAAGAAATATATCATCTGGAAATGTGGTGATGAATTTAGTGGGAATCGGTTTTCATGTAATTATTTTTATTTATGATGGGTTTTTTTTGTAATATAATAAATAATCTAGTATTATGGGGAAGCATGTTTTAATTGAGTCGATGATATTGAAGAATATGCCTTTGGGATTGAATGTATTTTCTTAAATTCAATATTCAATTCACATATATATTATTATTCTCTCTTTATGATGATATATGAGTGTCCCAAGGGAAAAACCTACTTTGTGAATTTATATGTTCACCGTTAATTCAAATATTTTATTCTTTATTAATATGATAAAGTTATATGTTGTGATAGAATACTTTATGTCACACTCAAGGAGGCCCTCAATGTGTGACCCATGGATTTTATATTCTTTTGGTATTATGTATGTTTGTAGCCACAGTTATTTTATTTAATTTCAAATTATATTTGTTATACTATATGACATAATAGACATTAGTTACATATTTTCTAATCAGTTTTTATTATTTATACCTTTAGTGATTTGGAGTATTAAATAATGTAATTTTATTCAATATTTTATATTATACCTTTGATGATTTTAATCACCCCATAAATTATTGAAGAAGGAATTGGGGGAGGTGTTTAATTCAATATTTTTTAGTCATAAAAGTATCAAAATGGGGTTTCATCATGATATTACTTATTAATAATCTCTTATAAAAAAACCTTGAAAAATATTCCTAGTGATTTCCATATATTATTTTTATAAAATCTGAATTGTCACACACATTGATGTATGTGAAAAAAATCATATGATAGTTTATATTTATTAATAAAATTAATCTTTAATTCCTTCCCTTTGTGGTATAATTTTTTTTCATTTCTAAACATCAAATGTCACCTTTTATAGTTATTATATGAGATTTTGTGTTTAGCCGACTAGGGATAAATATCCCAAGGAACCCCACCTAAAATGATAATATTTGGTACTTCATGGAGATCTTGAGCTGGTATTCTTTTTATTATGATAATAATTTATATTTTGAAACTAGCAGTATTCTCTTCTCTATTCATGCCTTCCCTCACATCCACTAGGATAATTATAACCTTTGTCTTACCCTATCAGATGATTTTTTTCACAAATGGTAGTGTTTATTTTAGTAAGGTTAATTAATGAATCAGTTGGATGAAACTACTGTTTTTAATCAAAATATTATAATTATTTTCTACCAATAGTTGTAACACCCCATTATTTCATAGTATGTTATCTCTTTAATGTATTTCAATAACTTGTGCTACACGTAACACAGAGTTTGAGTGCTCCATGACTTACCAAACTAGCCATTCAAAAAATAGGGTATGAATAGTATTAACCACATTTTAAAATATATATATATATATATATCCTATATAATATTAGCATTCATATTTTGTGTTTTCAGATATAATATAATAAAAATCCAATTTTTAAGAAAAAAGAGGTATTTTTCAAAAAATATTGTTTTATTTCATTAAAAAATGAGATGCCTTTTTAATTATATGGTTGAAACTTTTATAAATACAATTTAATGAAGTTAAATTATTCTTTATAATATGGATATAATAATTACGTTTGGATAAATTTTTGGTACTTTTCTGATAACTTTAATATTTTGATGAATATTGAAAAATACTATGTTTTAATTGAAAACATCATTTTTAATCGAAATAATTTATAGTGTTAAATTATGAATTTGGATGGTTTTTAAGTATAATTATATTATATTTTTATCATATAATACAATTTAGGTCATTATATATAATTTTACAATTAAATTTAACATAAACAATGTCAATCGTTTGATAGTTTTTACTTTTTAAAAAACCCCCTTTTTGGTTTTGACAGCGGGAATTAATTTAATATTAATAAATTCAAATTATATGTTTTGAATTTTTTATAAGGGACACAATTTTCTATTTTGGTATATCAAAATTAGCTCATGGTAAATTTTTGGTATTTTTATGAAAACTGTCAATTTTTTATGAATAGTGGAAAACACTTTGTTATTATTTAAAACAGACTTTTTATTTAAATAATTATTTATTTTATTTAAATTTATTTTATGACCAAACAGATATATAATACCAATATAAGTTCAATGTAGTTTTTTTGAGTCATTTTATAATTAAATTAGATGTATAAAATTTAATTAAACATGTTAACGTTTCTACCCACCTTCTAAGAGAGTTTGTAAATTTTCATAAAACATAATTTTACAACTTTTGCGAGTTGAATTTAAAAAATATAAGAGACATGATTAATATTATTAAGTAAAATGTGGTTTAATAAGATAAAATTAATTTTTGGTGAATAGTAACTTTTGACTTTTATTTAGTACGGTTAAAAGTAAATAGGGAAATTAAGGGTAAAAATGATATCATAATTACCATAACACATGTCATAATTCTATTGGATAAGTATAATTCGAAAAAACACAACATTATGAACAAAATATGACCCCCTTTAGTCCACTTAGATAAGATTATGACATTTATTATTATTTTATTTAAAGAAGAGTTAAAAGGGTAAAATTCAATGTTTAATAACTCAACCATTTTTAATATAGGGTTATACATAAAATATAATATACAGTAAATATTCATTATAAATCTACCAAAAGTACATAAATAATGGTATTTTATTTATAATTTGATACATTAAATAAGATAATTTATTTATGAAAAAATGATGATGCAGTAATTACATTATGAATGAATGATTAAAATAATTGATAATATAAATATCCAAATAAATTTAAATTGAGACTTCTGGGGATTTCAACTAATTTTCTAGGTTAATATGACATGATAGGGTAGGTTAAATAAATTTCATTCAATGTGATAAAGTTTTTATGGATTTTTAAAAAAACAAATACAATGTCAAAATTAAAATAAATGAGTTTTTAAAACAAATAGTATATTATAAATTGATATAATATTTTTAAAAATCTAGGAATCATCCAAAAGACATATCTAAGGTTATATATTTTAATAATGAACCAAATGGGGTTCTTTTTACATGTAATAGTATATTTATTAAACATATAATATAAAAATACAAAGAGTCATTGTAAATGTCAAACTATTTAACTAAGAGTTAAATCTAAAAGATAAGGTTAATATGATGACCTAAACCAGTCTAAAACCTATTGGTTGAGAGGATTAAGACCCATCCCCAAATTTTTCTATAAATATTTTTTTTGGATCCATTATAAACTGAATGTCATTTTATTATAAAATAATATTTCATGATTTTTCGAAAGTGACCTCACCTCTCTTATAAAAGGTAACTTCACCTTCTCTTAATTTGACAACTAAAAATCCATTTGGATCATCCAAACCATGACCAAATGATCTCCCAACATCCCTCACATCATCCTGAAGGCCTTACTTTTATCAGAAATCCATCATATGGAGCTCTTTTCATCAAATCAAAAAGAAGAACCCGAAGAAGAGGTAAATATTTCATAACCTCTTTCAATTTTTTTCTCCTTCCACTTCCTCATTCATTATTATTTACATTATAAAATAGTATCTCTAGTATCTTCTATATACTATGATTTTATTATAAAAATGGTACAACCATTATCATTACTCTATAAATAATATAAATGATAAAGTCACCATACGTGCCTAGGTAAGGAATAATGTCTCCAGGTCGTAGTGTAGTTTGTTATTCAAACAATTGAATATTTAGATGGGTATAATAATGAGTATAACTGATGTAAATAATAAATATAACATTTTATTTAATCTTTATATATGATATATCATCCAATTACATATGATTTCAACATCAATATAATGATATTGTCGTTCGTGCGTACGTACGGATTACCATCTCCACGACGCGATGAGTTTCACATCCCCATTCACCATTCAATGATTATTATAAAAATATATATCATAAATAGGTATGTAATATATGACATAATAATGCTACTACTATATATGTATATATTTATTTGCATACATATATATTATTTACTTTGTTCTGTTCAATATGATAAGAAAACATAAACAACGTTTATACGTACATATGACCTACCATATCCATAAATGGTGTTTTAAATTTCATATATATATATGTCTAGTATTAATATTTATATTATAAATATATATGATATATAAATAATGTGTTATATTATAGAATTATGTAAATTAGGATCTAAATGTTATGATAATGAATAATAAGTTAAAATGCGTATGATAAAGAAAGAAATTATTTAATTTAACATGGAAATCATTATTAAATGGGTTTTATAAAGTAATAAATAATCTTGTATGATATAATAAATATTAATGTGGTTTTTATATAGTTTAATAAAATAATATGGTCATTATATAGGAGTTTAAATGTACCCTAGACCGAAGGAATGTTCTAGGTAAGGGTTAGTTCATCAATCTCAGTATTATCCGAGATTTTTTATATGTAAGTTTTTACTGGGACATATTTATTATCAATGTCCATGATTCATTAAATAGTTTTCAAAGGGATTATTTTAATGTAATATTTCACTAAAACATCCTTTTAATTGTTTTAATTATTTGTTCTTCTAAACCATTCTCATTAACGTCTCTGTTATTATAATGATTTTAAAGATTTATTTATATGGACATGAATGTTTTAAAAGGTTAATTCAATTAAAAAAATTCAAAGTGGTATGGGACACTTTGACTCAAAAATATATTTTAAAGGACATCCATTATAAATTTTGTGACTTTTAAAATGATTTCATGAAAAATGAATATTTCTCCTAAAGTGTTTTACTGATCATTTTCAGCTATGTCAACATCTTATACTGGATATTATTCATGATAGGGGTTGACTTATTATGATAAAATCATGCATATTTTATTGATGTTTTTGTGATATGTTTGACGTTTGATGTATTATTTTGTTATAATTAATTTTTTATGGATACTGTTTTGATATTTCGTAAGCATGTTTTAATATGATTTTTTATGTAATGTTAAATAATTTTCATACGAGGAATTAATTGGACTTCATATGTAACAGGTGGAGACCGCTATAGCTCATCGATGCATCAGTAGGTATCATTAGAAAAACTGGTGTCTTGGCACTAGGCCTTGAAAAAATCTTATTTGTAGTTTTCACACAAGACCTTGACTATGTGGTTATGATGTCTGGCATTATGCATTCAATCATTATAAAAGTGGCTATTGATATTCCATGTGATTATTCTACTAGTAGAATATCCATGTGAATATTTAATTTTATTATTTTATTTTATCTTTTCCATATTGTGCTGATGTTTATTTTTAAAAAGCTATTTTTTTATTCTTATACATTTCCTTAAATGTTTATACTTATTTATGAAAGATTCTGCTATATTGTTATCCTTAATGAGTATCTGAGCTCACCCATTTCAATGTTTAATTTTTCCCTAGATTCCATGAAGTTTGTTGTGATGATATGCAGGGTTAAGCTATGGGAATAACTACATTCCTAAATAATTATTTATGTTGTGTTGTATGTTATGAAGTTTAATGTAACATTCATGTATGTAATCTATTTTTCAAGACTCCAAAACTGATCGGTCCTTCAGGACATGATTCCTTGTAATCATGCCAATGAATTAAAACAATGAACCAAATCTAGGTAACTGGGGTAGAGGAATTATGATTAGTATCTGAGGAAGTTTGGAAATAACCTTGGAGAGTAGATTTAGAAAAACTAAATTAGAGAATACTACTATAATATATACTCCGAGGATTATCATAGAAGAACTTCCTAGAATTTTTGTACTGTAGATATTTTTTGAGTTTTCCGAGAAATATATCCCTGTTTGGATACGAGCAGATAGAGGTAGCATCAGCACAGATGTACCTAGGGGTAAAACCAGAAAACACCACTTTGAGCAAGACTCGAATATAAACTGGTGCACAAAATCTGGCCTTATTGCACTCTAGGTTTTGACAATCCCAGGGGATATGCTTAGGATAATTCATATTTTCATTACAAACCATTTTGAAGGATTTAAGAGTAAATATTTCCTCAAAGAAAACATTTTTATGATTATGGATTATATCCATAAACCATTCAATTAATGTTATGTATTTGACATGTTTGTAATTATGAATTGTGATTCATAAACTGACCTAGTGCATGACATTTTTTATAAATGCCACTCAATAGAAGGAATGAGATCTCTAGAAATACTTATGATCCAAAAAGTAAAAAGGATCATTTATTTCATGGTATTAAGCCAACATTTAGAAGGGAAATAATCTCCCACGAATTCTCAACATATGAAGAAATAATATCATGTGTTAATAAGATAAATAATGAATTATCTGAGTCATGTGGCTTTTAAGGGAAGAAAGAGAATAAAATGATGGTAGAGAGAAATATGGATAAAGGGAAGAGGGGAAAGAACGATTTTCCCACATGTGAAAACTGTGGAAGGAATTGACTTGGTAAATTCGTGAAGGGAATGTGAGTTTGTTATAATTGTTGAGAAAAAGGAAACCATGTACGTGACTGAAAGGGTAAGAAAAAGGTTTCAAATGTAAAATACTTCATCTGCAAGGTGATGGGACACAACGTGAATCATGATCCAAATCATCAATGTATACCCCAAATGTGGCTATTGGATAATAATCAAGTTATGATTCTATAGAAGATGAAGAGTAATTATTAATATTTCTTATGTTGTTATTAATGTATTTTTTCATTTGGGTATTGTATTAATGATTTACATGTTATAAAAATTATAGAGTATGTAAGGATTGTACTGTAGTACTATTTCATTAAGGACTTGATATTATGTGGAACCATGAAATGTGACGCAATGGAAAGATAAATTTTTGGAAAATATATGGTTGAGAGAAAGATAAACCTTAATATTATTCTAATACCAAGGTAGTGATTTTGGAATTATATATGATTGATTTTGATAAATTATAAAGGATATTCTTGACTACAAGAAACTGATTAATGATTTGTATATTCCATCATTTTTTGTGTTTACAAAAATTTTTGGATATAAAGAGTATATAGAGTATTCTATAAGGAATAAGGGAGCATGAATGTAATCAAAAATGTTTTATGCTAATTTAGGGTGTTACAATGTTTTAAAATAATACATAATGAGGGTATTCACATGCTATTACGTGGAAAAAATGATCTTCATTGTGTTTACCTTCCATATAAATTTTGGATTGTTTAGTTGGAAAAAAGTATATTTGATATGCCTAAAGGTTGGAATGTATTATGTTAAACATTAAATATTATGGTTTATGGTTTAAAAAACATCTTTATATTAATTTATTTCAGATTGTTTTGAAAGGAAAACTCGATGGTTGGGTGATAACACATCGTGTCCGGCAAGGTCCTAAGACTTGAACCCGCATCCTAAGGGTGAAAAGGGTGGATTACCTACCACTAACATACATGACATCCTAGTTTGTATAATTTATATTTTTTATATTCTTAAAAATAAATTATAAAATCATTTTTTTAACCATATACGATTAGTAAAAATAGAATATTTTTGAATTCTGTTATCTTTTGAGGTGAAAAATGAGTTTGTGGTAGGAATTAGTTGACGGATGAAAGTCTTATAGTCACGTATATAATTTTTTCCCTCTTACTATATAAATTATTTAATTATTAAACATTAAGGATGGTATCTTAAAACCAAAAATGTGTTATCCCAACTAAGGTTTTTTTTGAACCAATGATATTTTAAATCATTATAGATTAATGGATTTGAGGCTCTCAGTTGAACACTTTTTTGTTATTGATGGCCTGAATACTCCCAATAAATCCTTACATTTTACTCTAATTATTTGTCTCTAATTCCCACTAATTTTTTCTTAATCGAGATCATAATTTGGTGGTGACTTTTTCATTTCCCCTTCTCTCTTATTAAGACTAAATTTTATTAACCCAATTTTAGATGTGGGTTTTCCACAAAGGAATTTTTCTATTTTAACCTTAAAAAAAACAATTTCAAATTGAGAGGATGTAATTTATTAATGTAGGGGAGAATGTAACACCCCAAGATTTCATAGTATGTTATCTGTTCAAAGTATTTCAATAATTTTCGCTACACACAACATCGAGTTCGAGCGCACTATGACTTACCACACTAGCCATTTAAAAAAGATGTTATGAATAGGTTTAACCACATTTTAAATTATATATATATATCCTATATTATTTTAACATTCATATTTTTTGTTTCTTAGACATAATATGGGAAAAATACTATTTTTATAATATAAGATGTATTTTTAAAAAAAATGCAGTTTATGCCTTTTAATGGAGATCCCTTTTTAAATCAAATATTTGATACTTTTATATATTCAATTTAATGAAATTAAATTATTCTTTAGAATCGGGACATATAAATTTAGTTTGGATAAATTTTTCGTACTTTTCTGACAACTTTCATATTTTGATTAATAGTGAGAAATACAATGTTTTAATTAAAAACAACATTTGTAATCGAAATAATTTATAGTGTTAAATTATGAATTTGAATGGTTTTGAAGTATAATTATATTATATTTTTATAATTTAATACAATTTAGGTAATAATAAGTAATTTCACATTTAAATTTGACATAAACCCATGTCAATCTTTTAATAGTTATTTTTTTAAAAACCCGCTATTTGGTTTTGACAACGGGAATTAATTTTAAATTAATAAATTAACCATACATTTTTTTATTTTTATAAAATTGCCTTCATTTTTGAATTCAGAATATCAAAATTAGCTTATGGTAATGAATTAGTATTTTAAAAAAAAATTCAATTTTTGATGAATAGTGAAAAACACTACGTTATTATTTAAAACGAACTTTTTATTCAAATAATTAGTTATTTTATATTAATTTATTTTAAGTCAAAATAGATATATAATACCTATATATGTTCAATTTAATTCATTGGATGAGTTTATAATAGAATTAGATGTATGAACTTTTATTGATCTTTTCAACGTTTTTTACCCACATTCTGGGAGCATTTTCAAATATTCATAAAACATAATTTTACCACTTATGTGAGTTGAATTTAAACATTTTGAGAGACACGGTTAATATCAATAAGTAATATGTGGTTCAATAAGATTAAAATAATTTTTACTGAATAGTAACTATTGACTTTTGTTTACCACACTTAAAAGTAAATAGGGTAATTAAGGGTAGAAATGATATCATATTTACCCTAAAAAGGGTTATAATTTTATTGGATAAGTATAATTAGAAAAAAACAACCTTAGTAAAAAAAATATGACCCCCTTCTATCCAATTCGATAAGATTAGGACATTTATTATTATTTTATTTAAAAAAGAGTTAAAAGAGTGAAATTCAATATTGAATAACTAAACCATTTTTAATATATGGTCGTAGAAGAGGTATATTCGAATATAAATATTAATTAGAAATATACCAAAATTTAATAAATAATGGTATTTTATTTATAATTTTTAGACATTAGAAAATATAATTTAATAATGACACAATGATGATGTAGTAATTATATGATTAATGAAGGATTAAATTAATTAATATTATAAATATCCAAATAAATATAAATTGAGGCTTCTAGTAAATTAAAATATTTTTATATGATAATATGACATGTTAGAGTTGGGTCAATAAATTACATTTAAAGTGATAATGTTTTTATGGCTTTCAAAAAAATCAAATACTAAATCGTGTCCAAATTGATAAAATTGAGTTTCTAAAACAAATATCGTATTATTAATTGATATAATATTACTAAAAATACAAGGATCATCCAAATGGCATAGATAAGGTTTTATATATTAATAATTAATAACATTGTGTTCCCTTGTCTTATTATAGTGATATTATTAACCATATAATATAAAAATAAAAAGAGATATTCTAAATGTCAAACTATTTAACTAGAAGTTAAATTTAAACGATAAGGTTAATATGATTACCTAAACATGTCTAAAACATTTTTGATGAGATTTTTTCGAACCATTCATAAATTATACACTAAATAATTTCATTTTGAGCCATTCGAAACTGAAAATTATTTTATTATAAAATAATATTTCAATCTTTTCCTAAAGTGACCATAACCTATCTTTTAAAAGTGTACTTCCTCTTATCTTAATTTTATACCTCCAAATCCATTTGGCTCGGCCAATACCTACCCAAATATCTTATAAACATCCCTAAAATAATCCTATAGGCCTTAATTTGGTCATAAATCTAACTTGTGGGGAAATTTTGATTAAATCATAAGGAAGAACCCGAAGAGGAGGTAAATAATTCATCACCACTTTTAAGTTATTTTCTTCTTCCACATCCTCTATATTTGTTGTTTAAATTCTAAAATAATATATATAGTATCCTATATATACTGTTATTTTATTATAAAAATGGTACAACAATTTTCATTAATCTATCCACCCTATAAATGAAAAAGTCGCCATATGTGCGTGCGTACAGATTACCGACTCCACGTCGTGGTGTAGTTTTTTATTCAAAAACTCCGTTGTTTGGATGGGTATAATAATGAATATAATGGATTTAAATAATCAATATAACATTTTAATGATTCTTTATATATGATAAACCATCAAATTACATAATATTTCACTATAAATATAATGATATTATTGCTCGTTCTTACGTACGGATTACCGTTTCCACAAAGCGATAAGATTCATTTCCACATTCACCATTCAACGATGATTATAAAAATATATAAAATTATTAATTATGTAATAAATGACATACTTATACTACTTAAGATATATATTTATATTTTTTTGTGTGTGTGTCCTTATATGTATCTTATTCACATAGTTCTGTTAAATACGACATGAAAATGGAAATAGTTATAATTCATACGTACGACCTACCGTCTCTATAAATTGTGTTTTCCATTTCATATATATGTATATTAAACATATTTTTATTCTAAATATATATGATATATATATCATGTGTTATATTTTTTATATATTTAAATCATTATCTAAATGATATGATCAGGGGTAACAAGTTTAGACACGTACGATAAAGAAAGCAATTATTACACAAAATGTTATTTTAAGATGGAAATCGTTATTAAATGAGTAGTGTAAAGTCATAAATGAATCATGTATAATATAATAAATATGTATATGGTTCTATCATAATTTAATAACATATTATGTTTATTATACATGAGGTTAAATGTACCCTCGAACAAAGTAATGTACATGGTAAGGATTAATTCCTCAATCGCATTATTATACGTGTGTGTTTATGTGTATGTTTTAATGGGACGTATTCATTATTCATGTCCATGTTTCATAATATAGTTTTAAAAGGGATTATTTTAATGGATTATTTTACTAAAAAATCATTTTAAATGCTTTATAGATTTTTTCTTCTAAACCTTTCTCATTAATGTACATGTTTTCAAAATGATTTTAATGATTTATTTATATGGACATGAATGTTTTAAAATGTTATTTCCTTTAAAAAAATTCAAAGTGGTATGTGAAAATTTTATTTAAAAATATCTTTTAATTGATGTTGTGTTAGTTAATTTTACATGTATTACTCTTTATTAAAATTAGCTGACTTCCTATCTCAATTCATTAGGTGTTTGGGACCTCAAGTGTTAGGATGAGTAATTTATCGACTTGAGCCATTATGCGATAAATAAATATGTGTCATTTCATGTGATATGTGTATGGGAAATGTTTAATCAGAAATGTGAATCCATTATAAAGATAATAATGAAATCTAAAATTAATTGGATACACATTCTTATCCGGCCATGTCATGTTTATGAAAGGAAAATGAGTAAACGTTGAAATTAAATGAAATATGAAATGAAACATATAATTAAGAACTTATAGCTACCTCAGTGTCTAAGATGGAATTTGGAGTAGTATACCTTCGTTAGTGAATATTATTATGTTTATCTACCACTAGTGATGATATCATTCTTTTTATGATTTTTCTAATGATTGTGATTTGAAATTTTTGACCAATCCTGCCACGATGTCCTCGTGTCATATGCTAGGAATACAGGGACGAACATGCTCTGAATGTGGTGGCTCTTGAGCTTCTAGTAGTACCTGTAAGAGTTCCACAGGAGGAACTACCTTGTATACTTTATCTGGTCATTGATTCCAAAACTCTTCATAGAATCCTATGTCTAATGCAGTCCATTAAAAGTGATCCATTACATGAAATTGGGATAGCTGATCTGACTCATGAGTTCAAGAAGCAACATCCTCCTACTTTTTTAGGGGATTGCATTCTATAAGATACTGATACTAGGATAGAGTACATGCTATTAATCATTCAGCATCTAGAAATGAATATAGATAATAGAGAGAATATTTCAACTTACATTCTTCAAGATTCAGACAATGATTGGGGGATGTGATTACCATGATGGTAGCCATTAGGGACTTTTTTGGGTTGATTATATAATAGCTTATATCATTTTTTTTCTACATACACTGAGTGTTGATAGAGAAAGAAAGTTCCAGTAACACCACAGGTAAATAAAGAATATGAAATTTTCATATTTATCCATATTTGTGAATAAAATATTAATATGACTTTAAAGGGGACTCTTTGCTCGATGGCGTACCAAACACACAACAACGAGTTTCTTGGGAATCTTACATTACACCCTAATAATAAAATAATATTATTTTAAATGGTAGTTAACATGTAGTCGTTGTATTGGCGGGAATGTATAGACATAACTAATATATGATTATATATGTTTTTAAATATTTTTACATTTGTCCAATAAAAGATAAAGGCATAAAATATGGAATGAATTCAATTTTATGCGTATATGCCCTAGTTTTCACTAAAGGTGCACTTATCACCTTTTGGTGGAGAACCGACATTAAATATAGTTTTGTTCACTCTTATACATTCTTTTGGACCAAATATAACTCTTCTTAAGAATTAGGACATCAAAATTTACTTTTTGTAAATTTTTGGTATCTTTCTGATAAAGTTCATTTTTTAATGAATAGTGTAAAATGTTGTATTTTATTTCAAAACCACTTTTTAATCTAATTTATTTATATGATTAGATTATCTGTTGAAATGGTTTTAAAGTGAAATTAGAATATATTTTTACCATTAAATCCAATAGTGGTCTTTGGAATTAATTTCACTTTGAAATCAGACTTAAACTAGTGTCAATCTTTTGATACATATTGTTTCATAAAAACACGCTATTTGCTCTGACAGCGGGAATTAATTATTAAATTAATTAATGTGACTTATATGATTTGAATTTTGTAAAATAGACTTCATTTTTGAATTTTGAATATAAAATATAGCTTAGGGTGAATTTTTGGGATTTTTTCTGAAAAACATCAATTTTTGATGAATAGTGAAACCACTAAGTGGTACTTATAAAAACTGATTTTTCCGTTTAAATGAAATTTTGCCATTTTTGTGTTTTGAATTTCAAAAATCCAACATACATGGTTTTCATTAAGATGTAAAATGTGGTTCAATGGGATAAAAATAATTTTTTGGTGAATAGTAACTTATTAAGTTTTTAATCGTGATTAGAGGTAATTAGTGTAGTTTAAGGTAAAAATAATGTTTTAATAATATGAAATGAACTTGACACATGTCCTAACCTCATTGGATGTGTCACTGCCAACCAAGAAAACCCATGGGTTAACTTGGGGACCCCATGAAGCCACTTTGGTTGGAAAATGACATTAATATCTTTTTATTTAAAGTTAAAGTAAAAATGAGACAAAGATGAAATGTTTTACTAAAACAATTTTTACATAGGGTGATAAAAATCATAATTTTGACTATAAATATTAATTGGAAAGATAAAAAGATTTCCTACATCATATTATATTTTTTATAATTTTTAGACATTAAATAAATTAAATTATATATGACATCATGATGATGCAGCAATGACCTCATTATTTAACGATTTAAATAAAATAGAAAGATAATGTAATATATAAGACCTAAACATGTCCAAAACCTATTTAATGAGTGGATTTAGAACCCTTATCAACTTATCCTCGAAACACATCAATGTGGGACCTCTTAAATCCGAATACCATTTTAAAATAAAGTGACTTTTCTTTACCTTCCAAGAGTGCCCCTCCTCTCCTCTTATAAAAGGACCCCACCTCTACCTCCTTACCCACACTCCCAAAGCCTTTGTCTCGGCCAAAAAAACCCATTTTGTCTCTCCACTTCCCTCTTTTACTCCTTGAAGCCTCACTTTGGACATAAGTCTTCCCATGGAATCCTTTGAGCTCAAACCAAAGGGAGTTACCCGATTTTAAGGTTACGTCTTCACTTGAGTCCTTTTGTTTTATTTTGCTTCTCCAACCCCCTAAACTCTTTTTATTCATTTATTTTGTAACAAATCCAGAATCATCAATATACTAGGATGTTTTTATAAGAAATATTCGAGCTACACTCTCACACACTTACATATAATGGTTAAATAACATATTGTTTCCGTGGATGGCGAATTTCAGCCTCCCAAAATGATGATTGTTCAACATTCTTTTAACACCTTCAAAGGTGGCCATTAATATGACACTATATTTATATATAATATATAAAATGTTTATGTTTTCCTTAAGATTCTGTATTTTTCATTTGGGCATACCTTTATGGTTTCCATTATGGGTAAACGCGATATCTTCATTTAAGGAAGTGCGGACTACCGCCCCCTCAAAGTGATGTGATTCGTTAATGCCATATGTGGGACGTATAATGGATGGATTTAAAGTTATTAAATATGATTTTATACTGGAATTATAATATACCTCTATATAATTATTATTCCATTCAAAAAAATATGAAATAGAAATGAATGTAGCGTTCATGCGTACGTATGACTTACCGTCTCCATGAACGGTGAATTTCATTTCTTATCCCCAAATGTAATGTACTATTATAAGTAAATGTATATAATGGATATATATGATGAATGATACATATAAATTATAAATATAATTCTGGAATTAAAATATACATACCTCTCATTTAGTTTTAATTCCATTAATATGACATAGAAATGAAAGTTGCGTTCATGCGTACGTACGGCTTACCGTCTCCATGAACGGTGCATTTCATTTCTTACCTCTAAATGATTATGTAATGTTATAAATACATGTATATTCTGGATATATATGATATATATGATATCCAAATCATGACTATAATTCTGGATATAATGAACATTTGACCACACGAACAACATGTAATTGTAAGAAGGCCACTTTCGACTTAAGAACCAAATATCGACAAAACCAACATTATTAACATAAATGAGTACATAATGTTTATAACATGGAAATAAGTGATCTAAAAGGAATAATGAACTAGAAAAAGGTTCTTAATAAATTGTAAATTAACTCAAGTTTATTATTCAGGACGTTAAAGAACGGTCAAGTCAAGTCGGACCCGAGGTAAGGGATCCTACTCCACTCTTTCTTTTTAAGTACACTATTTTATGTCATTCCTTTTAAAGCTCATCTTTCTGGTGATTGGGATTTTCTTTTATATTACTCTTACTGTAATTTTTATGTTCATATTATGAGAGTCCCTATTCTCTCTCATCAATCCATTTTGGGAAGTTTTGAGTGGCGCCGTTAGGCTGCCGAATTTTCGTAAGAGATCAAACCACTCTCTTTCTTTTTAAGTACTCTCCTTTATAGCACTTCTTTTAAGCCCCTCTTTGTTATGTTGGGGGATGTTATTTTGTATTCCCCTTTCTTTAAACTTTATGTTGATATTATGAGAGATCGTATTTCCTCTCATCAATCCATTTTGGATGTTTTAAGTGGTGCCGTTAGGCTGCCGAGTTTTCGTAAGGGATTTTTCATCTCACTTTTATTCCCGTGATATTTATGCTACATTTACCACAATTTCATTTGAGTGGTGTATGTTCATACCATTATTTTACTCATTGTGTAATATAATTTCATTTATATGTATTTACATCAATGTTTTATTGTCCTTCTTTCACGGGGCATATGTTTCGATAGATACCCATGTCGGTAAGGGAACCTTTCACCCTCCTCTTTTTAAAAGACTTATTTTGTTGGGTCTTTTAATTTACATATTGTTATGTTAGGATATGTTATCATATGTCCTTATTGATGTAAATTTTATGTCCAAGTGATGGGATACCCTTTTTATCTCTCATCAACTCATTTTGATGTGATGCCTTTAGGCTGTCAAGGGAACTTCATAACCCAATTTCGATTTCTTTTGGTTCAACATGTAGTTATTGAATATGTCATCCTTTGAATATGTGTGAATGACCTTTGATTTTTTACACTTAATATCCACTTATATTTGGTGTGTTCGTTTGTCACACATAATTATGTAATTGATTTATCCTTAAACCAAGGATACCGTCTTTGTAAGGGACTTCGTCTCAATCTCCATCCATTGAGGCATATTTTTTTTTATACACAACCTTATTTTATACGGTGTATAAACCCCTTTGACATTTATGTTTATCCAAAAAGGAATCCTTTTTATACGAAGTGTTTTACAAAACAAAAAAAGGGGAATGTTTTTTTCATACGTATGCGGTGACAACGACTTCTCCGCCGCCATGACCATTATTTGAGTTTCGGCTTCCTCTACAAGCCATACCTTTTTTTAAAAGAAAAATAAATACCATGTTTTACTTTGGTATTTAAAATGGTTTTGATAATGATTTTATTATATCACTGTGTTATTGATATCTTGTGATTGAAAATGGGACAATGTTATGTTTCCTTTATATACGTTTTATGTGATACGATTATGTTAAGGTTCTTGGGAATTATTATGAAGACGGGTTGTTACATGATAAACTAAGGGTGGGTGAGCCTAATATAGCTCTCCAATGCATTGGGTAATGCGAAGGAGTGAAACGTTAAGGTTTATCCAAAGAGATTTAGGGAATATACTGTGATGGGTATTCCAAACGTAACCAAGAGGGTTACTCCCTACGTAATAATGTTATGAATGCCTCAAGTTACCTTTATGTCTTATGATTTCTATTATTTATTCATGGTTTTATGAGGTATGTTAAAGTGCCTATGTTTTATGGGTAAAGTATGATTTCATTCTTATGTATATATGAACTCATGTTTCCTTCCAATATTTTTATAACCCTTACTAATCTTTTTATGCTCATCCCATGTTTTTGAAATGTTTTTCACAGGTCAAGGGAAAGGTACATGATGTGATGATAGTTTCAAGGATGTGTCAAGAAAGAATCTGTATTTTATTGTAAATATGTTTCCGTTGATGGGAAGAATGAATATTGTCTTTTATGTAACCACTTTGTTTAAATGTGGAATTTAATGCAAGTTTCATGATCTAATTCTCTAAAACTCTAAACCTAAAAAGATCCTCAATGTGCAATCTTGTAATAACTCAAGATTAAGTAAGGTTTAAGGCTGGGGCCTTATAGTTGGTATCAAAGGTCGGTTTAGATAACTTTAGAGGTTAGGGTATTCTTTAAGCATAAGTGATATTACCCTAATGGTTAGGATTTCAGAAAGAGTCCTAGTTTTAGATAAAGTGAATGAGTAAGTATATCTTATTGTTTACAATCCTCATTAGTAAATGATGGTTTTTTTGATATACTCACACTGACATTTCGGTTTTTAGTGAATGGATGGATCTAGTAGGCACCAAAGAGACAATAGGTTTGAAGGAAACTCTGGTGGTTCTCTAATTAAGATACTAGATTAAATGGAGGATTCAATGAGGAAACCTGTGGTTGTTCTAAACCAAATATCAAGGAGTCATGATCAACCACTTGAACCTTGGTACGTTATGTAATGCATCATGTATGAGATGGCCAATCGATGTGGAAGTTCAGGTAATAATTATAAAGGTAACCATTAGAGTTTATATGATCCTTACTTTTGAGGTAATTATGGGTTATTATATGATATGCTGGAAAATGAAAGGCATGAGATAAACTTGAGGTTAAAATATGTTATGATCATTTTGATGATTTTATCTCTTTTTGAGGAATGATTTAAGAATTATATAGTTTTGGAAAAAGGACAACACGTAGACTGTGTGACAACCCGTCGCGTCAGACAAAGCTGCGGGAATCGAACCCACAACCAAAGTGCGACTGGTATTTATCGCCTACCACTGGACTACGTGAAGTCCCTGGTTAGTTTGAATGATTCTTTTTAGTTATATGATTTTATGAATTAATAGTAAGTTTTTTGGGTTATTTATGAAAATGATTAAACTATCATGGAGGATATGTGATTAGGTTAATTAATTTTCAATACGAGACTTTAGGAGCAACTGATGTTGTTTGGAGATAACTGTTACGATTTAACTTGGAAGAATATGTGACTAAATCCTTCAAATATTTGGTTTTCAATATTATTTTGGTTTACTTTGAACAATTTTATGGAAAAATTGTTTATCGAATGGTCCTCGTTGGGTTTTGTTGGACAAATTTGGGAGATTAAGCATAGATTTTCTTTTTAATGAGTTATCCTTTTCTGGATTATCTGACCTTGTACTAACCTTTTTGGTTTTGGTTTTGGTTAAATCATAAATAAATGGGATGTATATAGTTCTCTTTGTTGGATTAGGTGATTCTCTAGAAGTTGATTATAGTACTCTTAATGCGAACAAGTCTCCCTAAATACTCGCCTTTTGGAAAAAAATATGAGTTTGATTAAGGAATCTAGTAAAAGTTGAAAGTCAACATGATAAGTAATTATGTTTCTTTATGAATAAATTCCTCAATAAAAATTAACTTAAATCAAAAATGTTGTCTATTAACTTTTCCTATCGGGGAATCGAATACCGTTTAACCCATCACAAGTTTGTGATTTTCTTATGGTTAACTTTCTCCTAGACATGTTTACTATCACTCTCCCTCAAGAACATGGCCCTTTTCTTTTTCTTCCATGTCCATGTTTTTCTATATATGGGTTTACTCGGGTGACCTCTGTAATTATCTTCCTTTATTTTAAAGTGATTGTTTTACCGACTCTTGTTCCGATGTGGGACTTTCAAGGATGTTTCCAAGCTCAATTTTAAAAATTACGAGCACACAATTCCCAAAAGGGGGAAGGATGTAACACCCCAGGTAAATAAAGAATATGACATTTTCATATTTATCCATATTTTTTAATAAAATATTAATATGAATTTAAAGGGGACTCTATGCTCGATGGCGTACCCAACACGCAACAATGAGTTTCTTGGGAATCATACGTTGCACTCTAATAATAAAATAATATTATTTTAAATGGTAGTTAACATGTAGTCGTTGTATTGGAATGAATGGATAGAAATAACTGAAATATTATTATATATGTTTTTTAATGTTTTTACATTTATCCAATAAAAGATAAAGGCATAAAATACGGAAAGAATTAAATTTTAGGCCTATATGCCCTAGTTTTCACTAAAGGATCACTTATCGCCTTTTGATAGAGAATTGTCAGTAAATATAGTTTTGTTCACTCTTATACATCGTTTTGGACCAAATAAAACTCTTCTTAAAAATTGGGACATCAAAATTTACTTTGTGTAACTTTTTGGTATCTTTCTGATAAAGTTCATTTTTTAATGAATAGTGTAAAATGTTGTATTTTAAATCAAAACCTCTTTTTAATCTAATTTATTTATATGATTAGATTATCTTTTGAATTGGTTTTAAAGTGAAATTAGAATATATTTTTACCATTAAATCCAATAGTGGTCATTGTAATTAATTTCACTTTGAAATCAAACTTAAACTGGTGTCAATCTTTTGATACATATTGTTTCATAAAAACACGCTATTTGCTCTGACACTGGGAATTAATTATTAAATTAATTAATGTGACTTATATGATTTCAATTTTTTAAAATAGACTTCATTTTTGAATTCAGAATATCAAATATAGCATAGGGTGAAGTTTTGGGATTTTTTCTGTAAAACTTCAATTTTTGATGAATAGTGAAACCAATAAGTGGTACTTATAAACACTGATTTTTCCGTTTAAATGAAATTTCTCCATCTTTGTGTTTTTAATTTCAAAAATCCGACATACATGGTTGTCATTAATATGTAAAATGTGGTTCAATGGGATAAAAATAATTTTTTTGGTCAATAGTAACTTATTAAGTTTTTAATCGCGATTAGAGGTATTTAGTGTAGTTTAAGGTAAAAATAATGTTTTAATAATATGAAATGAACTTTAAACATGTCCTAACCTCATTGGATGTGTCAAGGCCGACCAAGAAAACCCATGGGTCAACTTGGGGACCCCATGAAACAAATCTGGTTGGAAAATGACATTAATATCTTTTTATTTAAAGTTAAAGTAAAAATGAGACAAACATGAAATGTTTTAATAAAAAAATATTTACATGGGGTTATAAAAATCATAATTTTTACTATAAATATTCATTGGAAATATAAGAATATTTCCTACATCATAGTAATTTTTTTATAATTTTTAGACAATAAATAAATTAAATTATTTATGACATCATGATGATGCAGCGATGACCTCATTATTTAACGATTTAAATAAAATTGAAAGATAATGTAATATCTAAGACCTAAACATGTCCAAAACCTATTGGATGAGTGGATTTCTAACCCTAATCACCTTATCCTCGAAAAACATTAATGTGGGACCTCTTAAATCCAAATAACATTTTAAAATAAAGTGACTTTTCTTTACCTTCCAAGAGTGCCCATCCTCTCCTCTTATAAAAGGCCCCCACCTCTACCTCCTTACCCACACTCCCAAAGCCTTTGGCTCGGCCAAACTATACCCAATTTGTCTCTCAAATTCCCTCTTTTACTCCTCGATGCCTAACTTTGGGAAGAAGTCTTCCCAAGGAAGCCTTTGAGCTCAAACCAAAGGGAGTTACCTGATTTTAAGGTAACGTCTTCACTTGAGTCCTTTTGTTTTATTTTTCTTCTCCAACCCCATAAATTCATTTTATTCATTTATTTTGTAACAACTCCAGTATCATCAATATACTAGGATGTTTTTATAATATGTATTAGAGCTACACTTTCACACACCTACATATAATGGTTAAAGAACATACTGTTTCTGTGGAATGGCGAATTTCGGCCTCCCGAAACGATGATTGTTCAACATTCTTTTAACACCTTCAAAGGTGGCCATTAAGATGACACTATATTTATATATGATACATAATATGTTTATGTTTTCCTTAAGATTCTGTATTTTTCATTTTGGGCATACCTTTATGGTTTCCATTATGGGTAAACGCAATATCTTCATTTAAGGAAGTGCGGACTACCGCCCCCTCAAAGTGATGTGATTAGTTAATGCCATATGTGGGATGTATAAAGGATGGATTTAAAGTTATTATATATGATGTTATACTGTAATTATAATATACTTATATATCATTATTATTCCATTGCAAAAAAATATGAAATAGAAATGAAAGTAGCGTTCATGCGTACGTACGGCTTACCGTCTCTATGAACGGTGCATTTCATTTCTTATCCCCAAATGTAATGTACTATTATAAGTACATGTATATGATGGATATATATGATGAATGATACATATAAATGATGAATATAATTCTGGAATTAAAATATACATACCTCTCATTTAGTTTTAATTCCATTAATATGACATAGAAATGAAAGTTGCATTCATGCGTACGTACGGCTTACCGTCTCCATGAACGGTGCATTTCATTTCTTAACTCTAAATGATTATGTAATATTATAAATACATGTATATTCTGGATATGTATGATATATATGATATCCAAATCATGACTATAATTCTGGATATAATGAACATTTGACCACACGAACAACATGTAATTGTAAGAAGTCCACTTTCAACTTAAGAACCAAATATCGACAAAACAAACATTAATAACTTAAACGATTAAATAATGTTTATAACATGGAAATAAGTGATATAAAAGGAATAATGAACTAGAAAAAGGTTAATAATAATGTGTAAATTAACTCAAGTTTATTATTCAGGACGTTAAAGAACGATCGAGTCAAGTCGGACTCGAGGTAAGGGATCCTACTCCACTGTTTCTTTTTAAGTACACTCTTTTATGTCATTCCTTTTAAAGCTCATATTTATGGTGATTGTGATGTTATTTTATATTACTCTTACTTTAATTTTTATGTTCATATTATGAGAGACCCTATTCTCTCTCATCAATCCATTTTGGGAAGTTTTGAGTGGCGCCGTTATGCTGCCGAATTTTCGTAAGAGATCCGACCTCTCTCTTTATTTTTAAGTACTCTCCTTTATGTCACTTATTTTAAGCTCCTCTTTGTTATATTGGGGGATGTTATTTGGTATTACTCTTTCTGTAAACTTTTTGTTGATATTATGGGAGACCCTATTCCCTCTCATCAATCCATTTTGGAAGTTTTAAGTGGCGCCGTTAGGCTGCTGAGTTTTCGTAAGGGATTTTTCATCTCACTTTTATTCCCGTGAGATTTATGCTACATTTGCCACAATTTCAGTTGAGTGGTGTATGTACTGCCCATTATTTTACTCATTGTGTAATATAATTTCATTTATAAGTATTTACATCAATGTTTTATTGTCCTTCTTTCACGGGGCGAATGTTTCGAAAGATACCCATGTCGGTAAGGGAACCTTTCACCCTCCTCCTTTTAAAAGACATATTTTGTTGGGTAATTTAATTTACATATTGTTATGTTAATATATGTTATCATATATCCTTATTGATGAAAATTTTATGTCCAAGTGATGAGATACCCTTTTTATCTCTCATCAACTCATTTTGATCTGATGCTGTTAGGCTGTCAAGGGAACTTCATAACCCAATTTCGATTTCTTTGGGATCAACATGTAGTTATTGAATATGTCATCCTTTGAATATGTGTGAATGACATTTGATTATTTTACAATTAATATCCACTTATATTTGGTGTGTTTTTTTGTCACACATAATTATATAATTGATTTATCCTTAAACCAAGGATACCGTCTTTGTAAGGGACTCCATCTCAATCTCCATCCATTGAGGCATATTTTGTTTTATACACAACCATACTTTATAAATTGTATAAAACCCTTTGAATTTTATGTTTATCCAAAAAGGAATCCATTTTATATGAAGCGTTTTACAAAATGACAAAAGTGGAATGTTTTTGTCATACGTATGTGGTGAAAACGACTTCTCTGCCGCCGTGACCATTATTTGAGTTTCGGCTTCCTCTACAAGCCATACCTTTTTTGAAAGAAACATAAATACCATGTTTTACTTTGGTATTTAAAATGGTTTTGATAATGTTTTTATTATATCACTCTGTTATTGATATCTTGTGATTGAAATGGGGAAATGTTATGTTTCCTTTATGTATGTTTTATGTGATACGATTATGTAAAGGTTCTTGGGCATTATTATGAAGACGGGTGGTTCCGTGATAAACTAAGGGTGGGTGAGCCCGATATAGCTCTCCAATGAATTGGGTAACGCGAAGGGGTGAAACGTTAAGGTTTCTCCGAAGAGATTTAGGGAATATACTGTGATGGGTATTCCAAACGTAACCAAGAGGGTTACTCCCTAGGTAATAATGTTATGAATGCCTCAAGTTACCTTTATATCTTATGATTTCTATGATTTATTCATGGTTTGATGAGGTATGTTAAAGTGCCTATGTTTTATGGGTAAATTATGATTTCATTCTTATGTATATATGAACTCATGTTTCCTTTCCATATTTTTATAACCCTTACTGAGCTTTTTATGCTCATCCCAAGTTTTAGAAATGTTTTACACAGGTCAAGGGAAAGGTACATGATGTGATCATAGTGTCAAGGATGTGTCAAGAAAGAATATTCGTTTTATTGTAAATATGTTTCCGTTGATGGGAAGAATTAATATTGTCTTTTATGTAACCACTATGTTTAAATGTGGAATTTAATGCAATTTTCATGATCTAATTCTCTAAAACTCTAAACCTATAAAGATCCACAATGTGTAATCTTGTAATAACTCTAGATTAAGTAAGGTTTAAGGCTGGGGCCTTATAGTTGGTATAAAAGGTCGGTTTAGATAACTTTAGAGGTTAGGGTATTCTTTAAGAATAAGTGACATTACCATAATGGTTAGGATTTCAGAAAGAGTCCTAGTTTTTGATAAAGTGAATGAGTAATTATATCTTAGTGTTTAACTTCCTCATTAGTACATGATGGTTTTGTTGATATAATCACACTGACATTTCTGTTTTTAGTGAATGGATAGATCTACCAGGCACCAAAGAGACAACAGGTTTGAAGGAAACTGTGGTGGTTCTCTGATTAAGATACTAGATTAAATGGAGGATTAAATGAGGAAACTTGTGGTTGTTCTAAACCAAATATCAAGGATTCATGATCAACCACTTGAACCTGGGTATGTTCTGTAATGCATCATGTACGATATGACCAATCGATGTGGAAGTTCAGGTAATAATTATAAAGGTAACCATTAGAGTTTATATGATCCTTACTTTTGAGGTAATTATGGGTTGTTACATGATGTGCTGGAAAATGAAAGGCATGAGATAAACTTGAGGTTAAAAAATGTTATGATCATTTTGATGATTTTATCTCTTTTTGGGGAAAGATTTAAGAATTATATAGTTTTGGAAAAAGGACATCACGCAGATTGTGTGACAACCCATCGCGTCGGAAAAAGCTGCGGGAATCGAACCCACAACCAAAGTGTGACTGGTATTTATCGCCTACCACTGGACTACATGAAGTCCCTGGTTAGTTTGACTGATTCTTTTTAGTTATATGATTTTATGAATTAAGAGTAAGTTGTTTTTGGGTTATTTATGAAAATGATTAACCTACCATGGTGGATATGTGATTAGGTTAATTTCTTTTCAATACAAGACTTTAGAAGCAACTAATGTAGTTTGGAGATAAATGTTGCGATTTAACATGGAAGACTATGTGACAAAATCTTTCAAATATTTGTGTTTCAATATTATATTGGTTTAATTTGAAGAATTTTATGGACAAATTGTTTATCAGATGGTCATCGTTGAACGTTGGGTTTTGTTGGACAAATTTTGGAGATTAAGAATAGATTTTCTTTTTAATGGGTTATCCTTTTCTGGATTATCTGACCTTGTACTAACCTTTTTGGTTTGGGGTTTGGCTAAATCTTAAAGACATGGGATGTATATAGTTCTCTTTGTTGGATTAGGTGATTCTCTAGAATTTGATTATAGTACTCTTAATGTGAACAAGTCTCCCTAAATAATCATCATTTGGAAAAAAAATATGAGTTTGATTAAGGAATCTAGTAAAAGTTGAAAGTCAACATGATAAGCGATTATGTTTCCTTATGAATAAATTCCTCAATAAAAAGTAACTTAAAACAAAAAATTTGTCTATTATCTTTTCCTACTGGGGAATCGAATACCGTTTAACCCATCACATGTTGGTGATTTTTTTATGGTTAACTTTCTCCTAGACATGTTTACTATCACTCTCCCTCAAGAACATGACCCTTTTCTTTTTCTTCCAGGTCCATGTTTTTCTATATATGGGTTAAATCGGGTGACCTCTTTACTTATCTTCCTTTATTTTAAAGTGATTGTTTTACCGACTCTTGTTCCGATGTGGGACTTTCAAAGATGTTTCCAAGATCAATTTTAAAAATTGCGAGCACACAATTCCCAAAAGGGGGGAAGGATGTAACACCCCAGGTAAATAAAGAATATGAAATTTTCATATTTATCCATATTTGTGAATAAAATATTAATATTACTTTAAAGGGGACGCTATGCTCGATGGCGTACCCAACACGCAACAACGAGTTTCTTGGGAATCTTACGTTGCACTCTAATAATAAAATAATATTATTTTAAATGGTAGTTAACATGTAGCCATTGTATTGGCGGGAATGGATAGAAATAACTAAAATATGATTATATATGTTTTTAAATGTTTTTACATTTATCCAATAAAAGATAAAGGCATAAAATACAGATAGAATTCAATTTTTGGCGTATATGCCCTAGTTTTCACTAAAGGTTCACTTATTGCCTTTTGATGGAGAACCGTCATTAAATATAGTTTTGTTCACTCTTATACATCATTTTGGACCAAATAAAACTATTCTTAAGAATTGGGACATCAAAATTTACTTTGTTTAAATTTTTGGTATCTTTCTGATAAAGTTCATTTTTTAATGAATAATGTAAAATGTTGTATTTTAATTCAAAACCTCTTTCTAATCTAATTTATTTATATGATTAGATTATCTTTTGAATTGGGTTTAAATTGAAATTAGAATATATTTTACCATTAAATCCAATAGTGGTCATTGGAATTAATTTCACTTTGAAATCAGACTTAAACTAGTGTCAATCTTTTGATACATATTGTTTCATAAAAACACGCTATTTTCTCTGACAACGGGAATTAATTATTAAATTAATTAATGTGAAATATATGATTTCAATTTTGTAAAATAGACTTAATTTTTGAATTCGGAATATCAAATATAGCTTAGGGTGAATTTTTGGGATTTTTTCTGAAAAACTTCAATTTTTGATGAATAGTGAAACCACTAACTGGTACTTATAAAAACTGATTTTTCCGTTTAAATTAAATTTTTCCATCTTTGTGTTTTGAATTTCAAAAATACGACATACATGGTTTTCATTATGAAGTAAAATTTGGTTCAATGGGAAAAAAATAATTTTTAGGTGAATAGTAACTTAATAAGTTTTTAATCACGATTAGAGGTAATTAGTGTAGTTTAATGTAAAAATAATGTTTTAATAATAAGAAATTAACTTAACACGTGTCCTAACCTCATTGGATGTGTCAAGGCCGACCAAGAAAACCCATGGGTCAACTTGGGGACCCCATGAAGCCACTTTGGTTGGAAAATGACATTAATATCTTTTTATTTAAAGTTAAAGTAAAAATGAGACAAACATGAAATGTTTTACTAAAACAATTTTTACATGGGGTTATAAAAATCATAATTTTGACTATAAATATTCATTTGAAAGATAAAAATATTTCCTACATCATAGTATTTTTTTTATAATTTATAGACATTAAATAAATTAAATTATTTATGACATCATGATGATGCAGCGATGACCTCATTATTTAACGATTTAAATAAAATGGAATGATAAGGAAATATCTAAGACCTACACATGTCCAAAACCTATTGAATGAGTGGATTTCGAACCCTTATCACCTTATCCTCGAAACCCATCAATTTGGTACCTCTTAAATCCGAATATCATTTTAAAATAAAGTGACTTTTTTTTACCTTCCAAGAGTTACCCTCCTCTCCTCTTATAAAAGGCCCCCACCTCTACCTCCTTACCCACACTCCCAAAGACTTTGGCTCAGCCAACCTCTACCCATTTTGTCTCTCCACTTCCCTCTTTTACTCCTTGAAGCCTAACTTTGGCCAGAAGTCTTCCCAAGGAAGCCTTTGAGCTCAAACCAAAGGGAGTTACCCGATTTTAAGGTAACACCTTCACTTGAGTCCTTTTGTTTTATTTTTCTTCTCCAACCCCATAAACACTTTTTATTCATTTTTTTGTAACAAATAAAGTATCATCAATATACTAGGAAGTTTTTATAATAATTATTCGAGCTACACTTTCACACACCTACATCTAATGGTTAAAGAGCATACTGTTTCCGTAGATAGCGAATTTCGGCCTCCCGAAACGATGATTGTTCAACATTCTTTTAACACATTAAAAGTTGGCCATTAAGATTACACTATATTTATATATGATATATAATATGTTAATGTTTTCATTAAGCTTCTTTATTTTTCATTTTTGGCATACCTTTATGGTTTCCATTATGGGTAAACGTGATATCTTCATTTAAGGAAGTGCGGACTACTGCCCCCTCAAAGTGATGTGATTCGTTAATGCCATATGTGGGACGTATAAAGGATGGATTTAAAGTTATTATATATGATGTTATACTGGAATTATAATATACCTCTATATCATTATTATTACATTCCAAAAAAAATAAGAAATAGAAATGAATGTAGCGTTCATGCGTACATACGGCTTACCGTCTCCATGAACGGTGCATTTCATTTCTTATCCCCAAATGTAATGTACTATTATAAGTACATGTATATAATGGATATATATGATGAATGATACATATAAATGATGAATATAATTCTGGAATTAAAATATACATACCTCTCTTTTAGTTTTAATTCCATTAATATGACATAGAAATGAAAGTTGTGTTCATTCGTACGTACGGCTTACCGTCTCCATAAACGGTGCATTTCATTTCTTACCTCTAAATGATTATGTAATATCATAAATACATGTATATTATGGATATCTATGATATATATGATATCCAAATCATGACTATAATTCTGGATATAATGAACATTTGACCACACGAACAACAAGTAATTGTAAGAAGTCCACTTTCAACATAAGAACCAAATATCGACAAAACAAACATTATTAACTTAAATGATTAAATAATGTTTATAACATGGATATAATTTATCTAAAAGGAATAATGAACTAGAAAAATGTTCTTAATAAAGTGTAAATTAACTCAAGTTTATTATTCAGGACATTAAAGAACGATCGAGTCAAGTCGGACCCGAGGTAAGGGATCCTACTCCACTCTTTCTTTTTAAGTACACTCTTTTATGTAATTTCTTTTAAAGCTCATATTTCTGGTGATTGGGATGTTCTTTTATATTAATCATACTGTAATTTTTATGTTCGTATTATGAGAGACTCTATTCTCTCTCATCAATCCATTTTGGGATGTTTTGAGTGGCGCCGTTAGGCTGCCGAATTTTCGTAAGAGATCCAACCTCTCTCTTTCTTTTTAAGAACTCTCCTTTATGTCACTTCTTTTAATCTCCACTTTGTTATGTTGGGGGATGATATTTTGTATTCCTATTTCTTTAAACATTATGTTGATATGATGAGAGACCCTCCTTCCTCTCATCAATCCATTTTGGAAGTTTTATGTGGCGCCATTAGGCTGCCGAGTTTTCGTAAGGGATTTTTCATCTCACTTTAATTCTTGTGAGATTTATGCTACATTTTCCACAATTTCATTTGAGTGGTGTATGTACTTCCAATTATTTTACTCATTGTGTAATATAATTTCATTTATAAGTATTTACATCAATGATTAATTGTCCTTCTTTCACGGGGCGTATGTTTCGAAAGATACCCTTATCGGTAAGGGAACCATTCACCCTCCTCCTTTTAAAAGACTTATTTTGTTGGGTCTTTTAATTTACATATTGTTATGTTAGGATATGTTATCATATATCCTTATTGATGTAAATTTTATGTCCAAGGGAGGAGATACCCTTTTTATCTCTCATCAACTCATTTTGATGTGATATCGTTAGGCTGTCAAGGGAACTTCATAACCCAATTTCTATTTCTTTGGGTTCAACATGTAGTTATTTAATATGTCATCCTTTGAATATGTATGAATGACCTTTGATTATTTTACACTTAATATCCACTTATATTTGGTCTTTTCGTTTGTCACACATAATTATGTAATTGATTTATCCTTAAACCAAGGATACCGTCTTTGTAAGGGACTTCGTCTCAATCTCCATCCATTGAGGCATATTTTGTTTTATACACAACCTTATTTTATATGGTGTATAAACCCCTTAGACTTTTATGTTTATCCAAAAAGGAATCCTTTTTATACGAAGCGTTTTACAAAACGACAACAGTGGAATTTTTTTGTCCTACGTATGCGGTGACAATGACTTCTCCGCCGCCGTGACCATTATTTGAGTTTCGGCTTCCTCTACAAGCCATAACTTTTTTTGAAAGAAAAATAAATACCATGGTTTACTTTGGTATTTAAAATGGTTTTGATAATGTTTTTATTATATCACTGTGTTATTGATATCTTGTGATTGAAATGGGGAAATGTTAAGTTTCCTTTATGTACGTTTTATGTGATACAATTATGTTAAGGTTCATGGGCATTATTATGAAGACAGGTGGTTCCGTGATAAACTAAGGGCGGGTGAGCCTGATATAGCTCTCTAATGCATTGGGTAACGCAAAGGAGTGAAACGTTAAGGTTTCTCCGAAGAGATTTAGGGAATATACTATTATGGGTATTCCAAACGTAACCAAGAGGGTTACTCCCTACGTAAGAATGTTTTGAATGCCTCAAGTTACCTTTATGTCTTATGATTTCTATGATTTATTCATGGTTTGATGAGGTATGTTAAAGTGCCTATGTTTTATGGGTAATGTATGATTTCATTCTTATGTATATATGAACTCATGTTTCCTTTCCATATTTTTATAACCCTTACTGAGCTTTTTATGCTCATCCCAAGTTTTTGAAATGTTTCTCACAGGTCAAGGGAAAGGTACATGATGTGATTATAGTGACAAGGATGTGTCAAGAAAGAATCTGTGTTTTATTGTAAATATGTTTCCGTTGATGGGAAGAATGAATATTGTCTTTTATGTAACCACTTTGTTTAAATGTTGAATTTAATGCAAGTTTCATTATCTAATTCTCTAAAAATCTAAACCTAAAAAGATCCTCAATGTGTAATCTTTTAATAACTCAAGATTAAGTAAGGTTTAAGGCTGGGGCCTTATAGTTGGTATCAAAGGTCGGTTTAGATAACTTTAGAGGTTAGGGTATTCTTTCAGCATAAGTGACATTACCATAATGGTTAGGATTTCAGAAAGAGTCCTAGTTTTAGATAAAGTTAATGAGTAAGTATATCTTAGTGTTTAACTTCCTCATTAGCACATGATGGTTTTGTTGATATACTCACACTGACATTTCTGTTTTTAGTGAATGGATGGATCTAGGAGGCACCAAAGAGACAACAGGTTTGAAGGAAACTGTGGTGGTTCTCTGATTAATATACTAGATTAAATGGAGGATTCAATGAAGAAACTTGTGGTTGTTCTAAACCAAATATCATGGAGTCATGATCAACCACTTGAAACTTGGTATGTTCTGTAATGCATCATGTATGTGATGACCAATCGATTTGAAAGTTCAGGTAATAATTATAAAGGTAACCATTAGAGTTTATATGATCCTTACTTTTGAGGTAATTATGGGTTATTATATGATATGCTGGAAAATGAAAGGCATGAGATAAACATGAGGTTAAAATATGTTATGATCATTTTGATGATTTTATCTCTCTTTGGGGAATGATTTAAGAATTATATAGTTTTGGAAAAAGGACAACACGTAGACTGTGTGACAACCCGTCACGTCGGACAAAGCTACGAGAATTGAACCCACAACCAAAGTGCGACTGGTATTTATCGCCTACCACTGGACTACGTGAAGTCCCTGGTTAGTTTGACTAATTATTTTTAGTTATATGATTTTATGAATTAAGAGTAAGTTGTTTTTGGGTTATTTATGAAAATGATTAACCTATCATAGAGGATATGTGATTAGGTTAATTACTTTTCAATACGATACTTTAGGAGAAACTGATGTTGTTTGGAGATAAATGTTACGATTTAACGTGGAAGACTATGTGACTAAATCCTTCAAATATTTGGGTTTCAATCTTAGATTGGTTTACTTAGAATAATTTTAGGGACAAATTGTTTATCAGATGGTCCTTGTTGAACTTTGGGTTTTGTTGGACAAATTTTGGAGATTAATCATAGATTTTATTTTTAATGGGTTATCCTTTTCTGGATTATCTGACCTTGTACTAACCTTTTTGGTTTTGGTTTTGGTTAAAGCTTAAATACATGGGATGTATATAGTTCTCTTTGTTGGATTAGGTGATTATCTAGAAGTTGATTATAGTACTCTTAATGTGAACAAGTCTCCCTAAATACTCGTCTTTTGGAAAAAAAATATGAGTTTGATTAAGGAATCTAGTAAAAGTTGAAAGTCAACATGATAAGTGATTATGTTTCCTTATGAATAAATTCCTCAATAAAAAGTAACTTAAAACAAAAATGTTGTCTATTATCTTTTCCTACAGGGGAATCGAATAACGTTTAACCCATCACAAGTTTGTTATTTTCTTATGGTTAACTTTCTCCTAGATATGTTTACTATCACTCTCCCTCAAGAACATGACCCTTTGATTTTTCTTCCATGTCCATGTTTTTCTATATATGGGTTAACTCGGGTGACCTCTGCACTTATCTTCCTTTATTTTAAAGTGATTGTTTTACCGACTCTTGTTCCGATGTGGGACTTTCAAGGATGTTTCCAAGCTCAATTTTAAAAATTACGAGCACACAATTCCCAAAAGGGGGGAAGGATGTAACACCCCAGGTATATAAAGAATATGAAATTTTCATATTTATCCATATTTTTGAATAAAATATTAATATGACTTTAAATGGGACGCTATACTCGATGGCGTACCCAACACGCAACAATGAGTTTTTGGGAATCTTACGTTGCACTCTAATAATAAAATAATATTATTTTAAATGGTAGTTAACATTTAGCCGTTTTATTGGCGGGAATGGATAGAAATAACTAAAATATGATTATATATGTTTTTAAATGTGTTTACATTTATCCAATAAAAGATAAAGGCATAAAATACGGATAAAATTCAATTTTTGGCGTATATGCCCTAGTTTTCACTAAAGGTTTACTTATCACCTTTTGATGGAGAACCGTCATTAAATATAGTTTTGTTTACTCTTATACATCATTTTGCACCAAATAAAACTCTTCTTAAGAATTGGGACATCAAAATTTACTTTGTTTAAATTTTTGGTATCTTTCTGATAAAGTTCATTTTTTAATGAATAGTGTAAAATGTTGTATTTTAATTCAAAACCACTTTTTAATCTAATTTATTTATATGATTAGATTATCTTTTGAATGGGTTATAAAGTTAAATTAGAATATATTTTTACCATTAACTCCAACAGTGTTCATTGGAATTAATTTCACTTTGAAATCAGACTTAAACTAGTGTCAATCTTTGGATACATATTGTTTCATAAAAACACGCTATTTGCTCTGACAGCGGGAATTAATTATTAAATTAATTAATGTGACTTATATGATTTAAATTTTGTAAAATAGACTTCATTTTTGAATTCAGAATATCAAATATAGCTTAGGGTGAATTTTTGGGATTTTTTCTGAAAAACTTCAATTTTTTATGAATAGTGAAACCACTAAGTGGTACTTATAAAAACTAATTTTTCCGTTTAAATGAAAATTTTCCATCCTTGTGTTTTTAATTTAAAAAATCAGACATACATGGTTGTCATTAAGAAGTAAAATGTGGTTCAATGGGATAAAAATAATTTTTTGGTGAATAGTAACTTATTAAGTTTTTAATCACGATTAGAGGTAATTAGTGTGGTTTAAGGTAAAAATAATGTTTTAATAATATGAAATGAACGTGACGCATGTCCTAACCTCATTGGTTGTGTAAAGTCAGACCAAGAAAACACATGGGTCAACTTGGGGACCCCATGAAGCCACTTTGGTTGGAAAATTACATTAATATCTTTTTATTTAAAGTTAAAGTAAAAAATGAGACAAACATGAAATGTTTTAATAAAACAATTTTTACATGGGGTTATAAAAATAATAATTTTGTCTATAAATATTCATTGGAAAGATAAAAATATTTCCTACATCATAGTATTTTTTTATAATTTTTAGACATTAAATAAATTAAATTATTTATGACATCATGATGATGTAGCGATGACCTCATTATTTAACGATTTAAATAAAATGGAAAGATAATGTAATATATAAGACCTACACTAGTCCAAAACCTATTGGATGAGTGGATTTAGAACCATTATCAACTTATCCTAGAAACACATCAATGTGGGACCTCTTAAATTCGAATACAATTTTAAAATAAAGTGACTTTTCTTTACCTTCCAAGAGTGCCTCTCCTCTCCTCTTATAAAAGGCCCCCAACTCTACCTCCTTACCCACACTCCCAAATCCTTTGGCCCGGCCAAACTCTACCCATTATGTCTCTCCACTTCCCTCTCTTACTCCTTGAAGCCTCACTTTGGGCATAAGTCTTCCCAAGGAAGCCTTTGAGCTCAAACCAAAGGGAGTTACCCGATTTTAAGGTAATGTCTTCAGTTGAGTCCTTTTGTTTTATTTTGCTTCTCCAACCCCCTAAACTCTTTTTATTCATTTCTTTTGTAACAAATCCAGTATCATAAATATACTAGGATGTTTTTATAAGAAGTATTAGAGCTACACATTCACACACCTACATTTAATGGTTAAAGAACATACTGTTTCGGTGGATGGAGAATTTCAGCCTCTCGAAACGATGATTGTTCAACATTATTTTAACACCTTCAAAGGTGGCCATTAATATTACACTATATTTATATATGATATATAATATGTTTATGTTTTCCTTAAGCTTATGTATTTTTCATTTTGGGCATACCTTTAGGGTTTCCATTATGGGTAAACGCGATATCTTCATTTAAGGAAGTGCGGACTACCGCCCCCTCAAAGTTATGTGATTCGTTAATGCCATATGTGGGATGTATAAAGGATGGATTTAAAGTTATTATATATGATGTTATACTGGAATTATAATATACCTCTATATCATTATTATTCCATTCCATAAAAAATATGAAATAGAAATGAAAGTAGTGTTCATGCGTACGTACGACATACCGTCTCCATGAACGGTGCATTTCATTTCTTATCCCCAAATGTAATGTACTATTATAAGTACATGTATATAATAGATATATATTATGAATGATACATATAAATGATGAATATAATTCTGGAATTAAAATATACATGCCTATCATTTAGTTTTAATTCCATTAATATGACATAGAAATGAAAGTAGCGTTCAGGCGTACGTACGGCTTACCGTCTCCATGAACGGTGCATTTCATTTCTTACCTCTAAATTATTATGTAATATTATAAATACATGTATATTCTGGATATATATGATATATATGATATCCAAATCATGAATATAATTCTAGATATAATGAACATTTGACCACACGAACAACATGTAATTGTTAGAAGTCCACTTTCGACATAAGAACCAAATATCGACAAAACAAACATTATTAACATAAATGATTAAATAATGTTTATAACATGGAAATAAGTGATCTAAAAAGAATAATGAACTAGAAAAATGTTCTTAATAAAGTGGAAATTAACTCATGTTTATTATTCAGGACGTTAAAGAATTATCGAGTCAAGTCGGACCCGAGGTAAGGGATCCTACTCCACTCTTTCTTTTTAAGTACACTCTTTTATGTCATTCATTTTGAAGCTCATCTTTCTGGTGATTTGGATGTTCTGTTATATTAATATTACTGTAATTTTTATGTTCATATTATGAGAGACCCTATTCTCTCTAATCAATCCATTTTGGGAAGTTTTGAGTGGCGCTGTTAGGCTGCCGAATTTTCGTAAGAGATCCAACCTCTCTCTTTCTTTTTAAGTACTCTCCTTTATGTCACTTCTTTTAAGCTCCTCTTTGTTATGTTGGGGGATGTTATTTTGTATTCCTCTTTCTGTAATCTCTATGTTGATATGATTAGAGACCTTATTTCCTCTCATCAATCCATTTTGGAGGTTTTATGTGGCGCCGTTAGGCTGCTGAGTTTTCGTAAGGGATTTTTCATCTCACTTTTATTCCCGTGATATTTATTCTACATTTGCCACAATTTATTTTTAGTGGTATATGTAATGCCCATTATTTTACTCATTGTGTAATATAATTTCATTTATAATTATTTACATCAATGTTTTATTGTCCTTCTTTCACGGGGCGTATGTTTTGAAAGATACCCATGTCGGTAAGGGAACCTTTCACCCTCCTCTTTTTAAAAGACTTCTTTTGTTGGGTCTTTTAATTTACATATTGTAATGTTAGGATATGTTATCATATATCGTTATTGATTTAAATTTTGTGTCCAAGTCATGAGATACCCTTTTTATATCTCATCAACTCATTTTGATGTGACGCCATTAGGCTGTCAAGGGAACTTCATAACCCAATTTCGATTTCTTTGGGTTCAACATGTAGTTATTGAATATGTCTTCCTTAGAATATGTGTGAATGACCTTTGATTATTTTACACTTAATATAAAACTATATTTTGTGTGTTCGTTTGTCACACATAATTATGTAATTGATTTATCCTTAAACTAAGGATACCGTCTTTGTAAGGGACTCCATCTCAATCTCCATCCATTGAGGCATATTTTGTTTTATACACAACCTTATTTTATACGGTGTATAAACCCCTTTGACTTTTATGTTTATCCAAAAAGGAATCATTTTTATACGAAGCGTTTTACAAAACGACAAAATGGGAATGTTTTTGTCATACGTATGCGGTGACAACGACTTCTCCGCCGCCGTGACCATTATTTGAGTTTCGGCTTCCTCTACAAGCCATACCTTTTTTTGAAAGAAAAATAAATACCATGTTTTAATTTGGTATTTAAAATGGTTTTGATAATGTTTTTATTATATCACTGTGTTATTGATATCTTGTGATTGAAATGGGGAAATGTTATGTTTCCTTTATGTACATTTTATGTGATACGATTATGTTAAGGTTCTTGGGCATTATTATGAAGACGGGTGGTTCCGTGATAAACTAAGGGAGGGTGAGCCCGATATAGATCTTCAATGCATTGGGTAACGCGAAGGAGTGAAACGTTAAGGTTTCTCCGATGAGATTTAGGGAATATACTGTGATGGGTATTCCAAACGTAACCAAGAGGGTTACTCCCTACGTAATAATGTTATGAATGCCTCAAGTTACCTTTATGTCTTATGATTTCTATGATTTATTCATGGTTTGATGAGGTATGTTAAAGTGCATATGTTTTATGGGTAAAGTATGATTTCATTATTATGTATATATGAACTCATGTTTCCTTTCCATATTTTTATAACCCTTACTGAGCTTTTTATGCTCATCCAATGTTTTTGAAATGTTTTTCACAGGTCAAGGGAAAGGTACATGATGTGATGATAGTGTCAAGGATGTGTCAAGAAAGAATCTGTGTTTTATTTTAAATATGTTTCCGTTGATGGGAAGAATGAACATTGTCTTTTATGTAACCACTTTGTTTAAATGTGGAATGTAATGCAAGTTTCATGATCTAATTATCTAAAAATCTAAACCTAAAAATATCCTCAATGTGTAATCTTGTAATAACTCAAGATTTAGTAAGGTTTAAGGCCGGGGACTTATAGTTCCTACATCATAGGAAGGGTTCTTTTGTTATTTATGGAATATTCATAATGTTTCACAGAGTTACATCGCTTTTCATTACTTATAATTGTGGATGATATTTAGTATTCTAGATACATTAAAGATGGGATTCAGTACGCAATCTGTACACTGGTCAAGGTCAATCACTTTCCAATAATTTCTTCTATTGTATATAATGTACTTATCACTAATTATAACCTGTAGAATTACAATAGGACTGTGTATATGGTATTAGTGTGGCATCATTCCAACTGTTCATCCAGTGGTAGGAAGCATTCTAATCAATTTTCTCATAAAATCAGTGACAACAATTTTATCCATTAAGATAAATATAATGTTTTTTATCAAGGCGAATGATGATGGAACATGAAGCCTTGATGTTATAGAGACCCAATGGAGCGTTAGGTTTATGGATGAATGGGTAATATTCATCATTTCAGTAGGACTCTTCCACCACCCTCGAGTTTAAATGCTCTATTCCAACTCCCACATCATGGGTAGATTATTTTACACAATGGAAGGAAAGGAGTTGGAATAACACCGGTAGGTTTAGTTGAGGAGGAGTTTGTGGTCACAGTATCATGACCGCGGATCACCAGCTGCCCCAATTGAGTAGTTTTGATCATTGTAGTCCATCTATTGCACAGGGCCACGGAACATGCCAGTTGAAAACACTGTCACTGATACTTGAGGATCATGCTATAGGACTCTATACAGTATAATGTAATATTATAGTAGCATCTACTTTGTAGTTTCATTATTTGATACATGTGTGTCGAACTAATTTTTCTCTGTTTTTATTATAGAACATCTCATACTGGAGTTACAATATAACTATGGTCGAATACCCCTATATATGACATTAGGGGTATGAAAAAAGGTTATATAATTGTGTAGGGATTGTCCCCATGAGGTTAGTAGTTTCCATTTCTTATGTGAATTTGTCTCCATGAGATGAAAGGGTGAAATGTCATTCTTATCGTGGACTAGTAGGTATACTATAAGGCATTTTGTAGATTTTTATTTCAATTAGGTGTCATTTACATCATTATAGGGAAGAATTTATCTACATAAGGGTGAGTGGGATGCCCATGACAGTAGAGCTAGACCTGAGAATCATCGATTAGGTGGAGTGACCACACAGATCGAAAATATCTTCCTTGAGTATCAGAGTATAAAACAAGTTAATTTCCCTCTAGTAGTGGACAATTTAACGTATGTCATTCCTAAATATTTTTTATGGATTACCTCCTATTAGAGAGGTAGTATTAAAAATCGATCTTGTTCCAAGAGCAGCTTCAGTGTCGATTTCCCAATATAGGATGGCAGCAATAGATCTTCAAGATCTCAAGTGACAATTATAAGATTTAAAGGACAATGGTTTTATATGACTCTTCATATCCTCTTGGGGTTCTCCCTTGGGGTTTTCAAGAAATAATATGGATCCTTACAAAAATGCATATTTTCCGAAGTTTGAATAAGCTTATAGTCAGGAACTAATATCCACTGCCTCAAATAGATGGCCTCTTCGACCATATCCGAGGAGAAATGGTCTTCTACAAGATCGACCTAGAATTGGGATATCATTAGGTTCAATTAAAACCATCAGACATACCTTGTGGATATTTCTTTAGTAGGTATGGTTTGTTTTAGTACCATGTTATATCATTAATTCTTATGAATTCACCCTCAATTTTCATGGATTTTATGAATAGGGATTTCCACCCATATTGAGACTCCTTTTTCATAGTCTTTGTGGATGACATCTTGGTGTATTCTAGAACACATAACAAACATGAAAAACCTCTTGAAAAGATTCTAAGAACACTACGATAGGATCATCTTTTTGACATTCATTATATGTGCTGCTTTTGGATCGATAATGTTCTGTTCATGGGTCATATAATATCAGAATCAGGAGAATCTATTTTCCAAAAAAGGATAGTTCTGTAGTTTCTAGAAAGCATCCCATGAATGTGTTTAATATAAAACATTTCATTAGATTTTTATGGTATTACAATCATTTGATAAAAATAATTTTTCACATTCATTCACCTCTTAATGGTCATTCAAATAAGATCATATTGTTCATAAAGTTAGAAGAATGTGAGAAAGCCTTTCTGGAGATGATGTGAAGGCTAGTCTCAACACTTATTTTAATTTGTATTTAGCTAAGTATTGGTTATACCTTCTTATATGATGATTTAGGAATCAACATATAATAATTGTAGATGTAGGATGATAGATTCAATGCATATAGATATCGGTAGTTATGGCCTCATGATTGAAATTACCGGACACATAACCTTGAGCTAACAACATTAATCCAGACCATAGGTTGTTGGAGACATTATCTGTTTGGTGAGTGATTTATGGTGTACACGAACCAAAATAGCCTCAAATATATATTTTCTCAGTGTGAATTGAACCTAAAAAGGAATATATGGTTTAAATATCAACAAGAATTTGAATTTGATCTTGATTATACGACTGGGAAGAGAAATGTTATTGCTAAGGCACTAAGAGGGAAAACCCAAGAAAAGGCTATACAGGAATCCAGTGATGAAGGAAGTTATGAACCCTATTTTCTGAGATATATTCATTATTTTATGGTAGTCACGAGTAGTCTTATCATACATAATAGATAGTTACCTCTTACCTCTCTCAGAATGTGACGATTAGACAATTTTTAGGACATGAAGGCTAGGTTTTCTGTGAGAGTATTTCAAGAGATAACGTTCCTCCAGATTGGTCTATAGGAAGCCAAAACATCATAGAACTACATGGACATATCTAGGTTCTTGTAGAAATGATAATGTAGATGATTTGTGATCCCCACACTTTGTAGTGTGTTGTTCATATAGGCACTTAAAAGATTGATCGAGAAATATGATGCTTGTATTGGTGTCCTGAAATGAAATGTTAGATTGTCGGACTTACCACTAGGTATTCCACCTGTTAGTATGTGATGGCAACACAACATAGACCTATGGGATTGTTACAGCCACTACTAGTCCCGAAATAAAAATATGAAGAGGTTGTCATGGATTTCATAGTCTCTTTACCTTGGCCATCGAGGAGAAAATATTCTTTATGTGTAGTCAATGGAAGACTAATGAAATCATTCCAATTAATTTATATTTGGGAGACCATATCATAAGATGATCTAGGAAAACCATATGTCCCTAATATCATATGAATCCATGGGGTTAAACATACTATTTTCTTCATATTGGAATTCTTGTTTCACTTCACGGTTCTAGAAGGGTTTGCAAAAGGCTATGAGGAAACAAGTGCTTCTAAGAATATTTTTTCACCCTAACACTAATAGAAAATCAGAACATACAACACAACATCTTGAATATATTCTCTGATACTGTTCTTATGATTTCAGCAGTTCTTGGGAAATTCATATCCCTCCATTCTAGTTTTCCTATGATAAAAAATTTCATGCGACAATTCAGAAGGCCGATTTTGAGGCCATATATGGTAGGTTGTGATGTTCACCCTTGTGCTAGATAGAGTAAGGATAGGAATCCTGACTAGGTCATCATCTCTTACATGTGAATTCAATGTAAGTTTAGCTGATCAGAATGAATAAGACTATTGCTTAGTCTAGAGTGAAATCCTATGTTGATCATTATCAATAAACAATTGAGTTTGAGGATGGGGTTCATGTTTTTCATTAGTTATTTCCCATTCTAGGGTATATATGGTTATGAAACCAAGGAATGTTTCCACCTCATTATGTTTCGTCATTTTAGATTCTTGAGGGAGTCGGGCTGGTATCCTATTAATTACAACTACATCAGAGGTATCATGGAATGCACAACATCTTCGACATCTCATAGGTTCACCAATTTTATGTTGATATGTCTCAAACATTTGATGTTGAAGAAGTTTTTCAAGATAATAATTGTATCATTGAAGAGTAACTAATACACATCATTGCAGAACATCACGAATGCTCTCTTTGGATAGTTTGTCCCCCTAGTACGGGTGCTATCATTGGATGACTGATTATAGGATGAGACAAGGGAGAGGGAATCTGACATATGTTTTCAATGGACAGAGTTGTTCTCATACAGTTTTTCTACACCATTAGAAGGTGAACTCTGGGAGGAGTTCATTTACGGGGTAATATTGTATGATATTGAGTATTCTCAAATGTATGAGTTCTTTAAATTTTGGTCAAATGGATTATCAAGGATATTTCGTTGATTCATTTTAAGTTGGTTAGAGAGCCAAGGGTTTCTAGGGCCATTTTAGAGTCCGGAACACATATTTTCCGGTAAACTATATAGGTTTCATAGTTATAACATGGTTGGCACATGGTTTGGAAAACTGTGCATATTGAAATTTCTCGACAGAACCAGTTCACATAGTTTGTGCACAACCATTAATCCTAGTAATGTAATGTTCCCTTTATACCTAAAAAACCTCACATGGTATTCAAATGGTTATTCAAACCATGAAAAAAACTGTTCACATGCCATTTTTCTTGGTAAATTGACAATTTTACCATTAATGATCTAATTAACCCTCATCTTCTTCCCTAATCCCATTAATTTTATGAATAAACTATTTTCTTATCATTTTGGAGACCATTGATGATATAATGTTTGAATCAAGAGATATCATTCATATAGAATCCATTCATGCTTTTTTCCACGTTTGGCGAGCACCAGTAAGTACTCGAATCCTCTTAAGCCATTCTCCTTCTCCTTTTCTCTCGACCGAGTTATCGTGGTGTTAGGGTTTCTCTCAGTTTTCGTATATCTACTACAATACAAGACAAATAAAGAGTCTATATTGAAGAATAAGGATCAAATAACCCAATGGTGGGTGGTTTATAAATCATCCATATAGTTCATTGATGTTGGATTTCTAATATGGGGCCACCCGATTTCAACAGCTTCCGTTTATATAATTAATATTCCATGATTATACATGTCAGTACCATGTTGAAATTATTTTTTCATATATGTGATTAATTGTTTTTTATTATGAACACAACACTATCCCTTCCTTGTTTTGGGTTATTCCATAGTTGTTGATTAGTGTTTTGACTCATTTTTGACATCGTTCAGGTGTGCTTTGGCATAACCATTCTATGGGTATCCTATTCTGTATTAAAAATAATGATTTATACTATGATTCTGATAATGTAAATAACCATGTCTAGTCACCACTTATCCTGCCGAAGGAATGAGTTTCAAATGATAATTTAATGGAATGTGAATTGGTATCTATACTAAGTATATAACATTGACTTAAATGTTAATGAATAGCAGATTTCATATCTGTAGCACCCCTTACCACATAAATGGATGGTATACTAAAGAATCATGAATATGAAATATTCCATAAATATATAAAATGAAAGGTTCCATTCTGGATGGCATTTTCACACTAATGGAAGTAATGTCTTGAACCAAATGACTTTATTAAAAGGATACATTCTAGTTGACCTTATCACTCTAATGAAATGAATGTATTGAATGAAATGAAATATTACTTGAATTCATAATCATATAGGAATGTCATATCTCAAGATAAATATGGATTATGATCATAGAACTCCATGATAACTCGGTAACCCCATTCCGATTCAAGGATACAACTTGATTATGTTAACACCCACATAGATCCCAATCCTTGTCTTTTCTTTGATTCCGGGTATAACACTAAAGGATCCTTTCATTATCATTATAGGATGCCTTTGCTAAACTCTTTTGATCCAACATTGACTTGTAGGTTCCATGGTTACAACCAATATGGCACTATCTCAACTAATCATCATTTTACCTTAGAAATTAACCTTAGATTCGATCGGCACATTATTATAGAATTTCATGGAACATTCTCCATATATTACATTCTTAACCTTTCTAGGATATGGTTATTAATGATTTGGAAGACCATAGGTCTACATAACCTTGGTTATTACCATGAGACAACACTATTAAATATCCATACAAGATTCCTTTAACATATTAGATCCTTCGTAATTATTAACATGTGATTTATTTTAAAAATAGTAATAATAATATAAAGAACAATTGACATGTCCAGACAACATATGAGAGCTAATGTAGGTGTATGGGTATTTAGTTACTGACTAAAAATTGATTTTTTATTGATTTTGTACAGGATAACATCTTGAATACTTATCATGGAGGACTGAAATGATGTAGGACTAGTGCATCCCCTTGGATCACCGCCATACACTCTGTAGGAAGGGTACCTATGTTTTCATAAATTATGATAGTATCAGCATGATTCTCTAAGATATCAAGTGATTCATCCACACAATTGACTTCCCTCTATATATTATGAAGATTAATTAAATTACTCAACTCTGTGGTGAACCTTTGTAACATATATATCATATTCCATGGAGCTTCCCGATGTTTCTGAATAGAAGACACCAGAATTTTTGATTCAGACTCTATCTCAACCACTTGAATATTGTTCCCCCTAAAAATCTCCATCCCAGTAATATAGGAATTCACATATACCCCTAATGATGTACCCATACCATATAAGCAACTAATCCCAAAAAGAACCACACCCCAATGGTCTTGAAGCTCCCCTCCTCCTCTCATTATACCCGCCATAAAATATCCATCGACATTCAAGGTGAATCACCATATAGGAGGTATCCAACTGACCCATATACCCTTCTTCATATTGAATTTATCTGGGCTGTGAGTAAATCCACATAATAGGACCATAAGATGATTCCCTGGGAAAAGAAATCCAATCTCATGTATCAGTATCCTCAACTGTATCAACACGCGCAAAGACAACCTCTTGGATCCAATTATCACATGATTGTGCACCTCCCAAATGACTCAGTAGAATGAAGTAAGAATGACCACCTGGAACTTATAGCCTCACACCCATCCAAAAAATCTCTGAAACAAAGCATAAATTCTCCATTTCACAGACGACTTTTCAACCTCTAGAGATAGATGAGGATAGATATGTGAAATGAATGATTACACCCAAATACTCTAAAAAATGAGATGAAAAATCATCTCAGCTTGATGGTTCTCATAGCAGAATCACATAGATTCCAAATAATTCCACATCCATTGGATTTTCACATTCATTTGAAGAATTTTTTTTTCTAATCCTCCATATAATAAAATTCGTCTTGGAATGTTTCTACATGCACCATACTTTGATCAATTTCAGATCCTGAGGGCCTTAAAAATTCACCATTCTCCTATAACCCAAGGACAAAAAGCATCCCGAAGTTGACTCTATGAAGAAAAGTTTATCTGATTCCTCATTCATGAGGATACCTTCTTGTATCATCATCTATACAAAACTGATTACATCACACTAAAATTCTAGCGGAGCACAAGATTTTATATAAGAGAAGTATTGATGAGGGTAGCCAGGATACTCCAACTTCTCCCCCTCCCAATTTTCCTTCCGGAAACTATTATCCCCCATGCAAATATTTTCCATAATCGAGTCCAAAAGAAACTCAATAGAAGATATCATGCAGTTATACAGACATGTGATCTGAGACCCGATTGTCATCATCTATCAATGATATCCATATCTTTCTCTGATGAAGCCAACCCACAATGACTCCCCCACAACATTCTCCAGTGAAATAATTCCATGCATGCCTTTTATGGTTCACTTAAGATCAAAAATTCCCACCCCACCTTATTCTAATGTTCTGGCCATACGACCCCAAGATGCTCAATGATAATATCCCATCTGATTGGCCTCACAATGAAAATAATTCAAAAATATTTTCAATCCACTTAATGACCCCTTTGGCTGGCTCAAGCACTGAGAATAAATGAATAGGTATGGGTTACAACACATGGTTAACCAATTCCACCCTCCCACAGAAGGAATGGAATTTACTATTCTAGTCATGAATCCTTCCCAGCAACTGAGAAATGATGTCATCAAAATGATTTTTCTCGACGAGACCATAAGAGAGGGGAATACCCATGTAGAGGAAAATATTTTGTCATTGTTGGAATCCCCGAATGTTAATAATGTTCCTATAACGTCGTTGAGAACACATTTTAGAAAATAATGAAAATAATTTAGAATGTATGATAACATGTCCACTCAACCTACCAAATGTGATCCAAATTACTATTAGATTCATTAAATATTGTCATCAGCCATTAGTAAAAATTAAGATTCCAACATCAAACATTATGTGTGTAATGATTTACATACCACTTCTCCCATGATAAAGAGCCAGTGTTCCCACCTTTATGCCCTTGCATTTGTTGCTAGAAAGAAGATCGTGAGACAAAATGAACAAATTTTTGAAAGATGAACCCCTTGTCATACACCACAAACTGATTTAATGAAACAAAATAATTTCACTATGATTGATATTTATTTCCAAACAAAAGAGTAACAACAGAAGTAGATTTCCTAAAACCATTCTTATATTCCAAACCTTCTCATCCCACGAATGATAAATATCCACTCTTTTTTTCCTTAATATTTATCCATATCCACCTCTAGGATGAAAATTTATCCCACTGACTACATGTTAATATCATTTACCAATAAATTTTCAATACCAACGGCCCCCAATATACAACCCCCTCTAATGAAGCTCTGTTAATCTCTTGACACCAGTTGTGAAAGTACTCTGCTCAGCCTTGTTGAAATCATTGAAGCCAATATCTTATAGGGAACATTTCAATGACAAATGGGTCGGTACTACCAAATACCAGTTGGGTCCTTGAGCTTTGGAATAATGACAATGATAAAAGCACAAACATATCATTTTAATAGACCCCCTTTTGAAGTAATTCTAACTAGCCTACATCACTTAAGGGATAACCACCTACCATACCTCATCAATGAAATCCCCCATGATAATATATGGACCATGGTCATTATCCATGGAAATGATAAATACGATCTCCTTGATCTTCTCATCTGTAGGTAATACAGACATGGTGCTATTATCGAAATAATTCAGTTGAAGAGACAAGATACCCAAAACGTTGTCCTCAAGAGTATCCTCACTTTGTACAGGAGCCTTCTCAATAATAAATCTTTTGAAATGATCCAATTCCAATTGGCCAGAAACCTCCAAATATTTCATGAAAACACTATTTCCAATATTGAGGATTATTTATCTACAACTTATCTTCTTCAAGAAATCATGGAAGAATCCGCTGTTTGGGTCCCCTTCTTAAAACCCTTAACTGAAGACTACTATTTTGGATCCCTCTTAACCATAATCAATTTATCTGTACGCAGCACACATTTATCACAAAGTATGATGAAGTCATTATCGACCCACAAATCCCCAATACCCTCCTAAAATATGCTAATATCTAATTCTAGGCTCTCCAGTCCATCGCTATCCACATTCCTAATTTCCATCCATCCATACATATCATCTTTGAGACACTTCAACTGACATGATAAACCATTCCAAGACCTCCCAGCCCCTTCCATGACCCACAAACTTTCTAACATGTCCCCAAATCTCTCCTCTTGGATCCATTTGTTATTATAGTGGATTGATCTCATGTTAGGATCCTCTCGCATGACATGTGATACCATGGTAGTTTGTTTTTAAGGATCCATAAGGATGTTATTCATTGTCGTCTTGGAGAAAACCTCCAACCCCTGAATATTGGCCCGGAATTGGTCTAGATGACTCTGACCATTGTTGTTGACCCTTATATTATAGCACCGAGTAAATTTAAATCCAGCAAAACTCAGGTTGACTATCCCAAAATTAGTCATGGAACTCCAAAGATAATACATGCCCTCTGAAACAATAGTCGAACCACCCTTATTCTCTGAGATATCTTCTATCTCATTGAAATCACTACCCACGAACCACGATATTCCATTTTTATGAATGGACTTCAATTGTTTCCATGGAAGCATTATCTCATGTGTGATATTACTCCCATACACAAAAGTAATCATCATCACCAAACCATTACTATTTATTTTTAAATTCATGCAATGTGAAGAGAAACCAACCATCTCTATTGAAAGACTATTCTTCCAGCTGACCCATATCTGAGTTTTCTACGGAAACCCATGAAAACACCTATAGTAACCCATTTTGGAGGCCTTCAAAGTTATATTGTCTGGGCTTGTTCTAGGATCAAGAATTTCTATGAGAAAGGTTTTATGTTTTGGGGACTCATTCACCACAAAATAACACTTCCCTTGTGCACGGAGACATTGGGCATCCCAAATGTGAAGGAATACCATAATCAGCAACATCTCTAGTCTTTCTGAATAGACCCATTTGGGAGGGAAATAAAAGTGATCACATGTTATTACTTCAATATTGAATGTGTTATAGTTATGAAGACTCTTCATAAGAGAAACCTTGTATGGAAGTGATGTTAATCTTCTGGAAGAGATCATCTGACACCTTTAAAAGCTACAACCTACAATTTGAATGAGGTGACTAGTAGAGACACTCATACAGATCGTCATGAAAGACAGATTCTAAGAGGATCTGAGGGGTAGAGTCCCAAACCACCTGAATTTTTTCAATGTATCCTTAGCTAGGGACTTATTGATTGAATTAATATTATCTCCCAAGGCCTGATTACTAGAAGGTGATCTCTTCGAAAACATCGAAGAGATCTGTGCCTAAATGTGAAGCGTTGTCTGAGCAGAAAGCATAGATCGTCGAATTTGATGAAACTAGGGGTATATAAGAGCACAAAAATCCTAATTGATAAGAAAATCCCTCCCAGTAGAGACAATTTTCACTGAGGACTGAACAACCCAAGCGAATTCTAGTGACAATATAAGCATAATTTCTGGAAAACTGTTTGTACTCTCCACAAATCCTTCCAAAAATTCAGAGACATACATCAGACTTTCCAAAAAGGAATCCACATGCACCACAGTAGCCACATATGGAACATGGGGCCTACCTAAATATTTTAAATATGAATTATACTTCCCACCATTATCCTTTATCTCCAACCTTTCCCCCAGAGTCACCTCTCTGGAGAATGAAAGATCCCAAACAAGGCTAACATGAGCGTGGCCCCTCAAGGATATCTCCACCACCGTCATGTGCCTACAAATAGCCACCATGGATCCATACAACCCACAAAAACAAAAAAAACCCTCACTGAATCTTTATATATGATTCATTTCCACCAATTGAATCCATAATCCTACCTGAGAAGGATACACGAGGTCCGCACCACTGATATTTCCACCTCCACACATATGTGGGGGTTAGCAGCTGGCTGAAGGCATCTGGTCTCCACATCCGAGCATAGGAAGAAACCCAAGGAATCACTCGCCACTATTATTATTGAATGAATCTAACTAGGTAGTGGAATCCCAAGAAAACTCATCCAAACATCCTATGATGTAGACTCCCTAATGTAGTGATAATCCATGACCCCAAGAATGTGAGAACCACTATAGACCACACCTACGTTCTTTATGGGCCCATGCCATCACAAAATCCTCCCTTGAAAATGTATGGATGAAAAAGTCCAGTCTTGTAATTTCTATGATAGAAGAGGGTTTTAAGATATTCCAAGATACAATACAAATTTTAAACATGGGGATCATCAGCTTTCCCCACCCGAAGCATTCCACCATGGAGAGATAGTGATAAACCACCACTAATGGGCTGGATGTTTTAGACACTGTTTTAGGTGTCCCAATGAGATTTTTCTCACACCCTTTCTGGGTGCTGTATGGTACCCGGAGTTGATTAAATGGTTATTGGTGTTGAAAAAGGGAAGTATACAACTTTAATCACTTGATTTCATGATTTTTAGTATAAATCAGGATAGAAGATGAAAGGGCCATAGTTTGGGATGCTTGGGATATTCTTTGATTTACATTATACATATGTTGAAAATGTTTTTCCAACCAACATGTATCCAGGTTTATCAGTTTCATAGTGACATGAATATTTATCAGCTATTTTATGCTATTTCTGTTATTTAATGTACTTATGTTGCTATCTCTATTTTCTATTGTGTCTTCTGTTTAGTTATGATGATTTTGATATCTTCCTATATAAACATCCATATGTCATGGTAGAATTTGGTAATGAGGGAATATTCTCCCCACAATGACAACTTATGCCCTAACTGGTAGTTTGTATCCAATAAAATTTGGAGTGATATGCTTGAGGAAATGTGACCCACCATGATTGGGAACCTGTCTAGTGACATTCGAGTTCAGGATGTCAATTTGTAACTTTTTTAACTTAATGGAAAACTCAATTTGTATATGTTATATTTATAATATAGAAATTATTATATTTATTTTAAATTTAATGCCTATGAAATTGATTTTATATTTTCATACATACTATTTAACACTATTCTTATTCTTACATTTCAATTTAAAGTTCCAAGTTGAACTTGTCTTATTTCTCTCTTGGAGGAATCATGGATTACTGTTTAGTGGAGAATTATAAGGTTACATTTTTTTATGTAATCATATTTCTTTTTTGGTTATAGTATATATTGTATTGTTCTATTTTTATTTATATATTTACTATTTCATGGGTCAAATCATTCCCAAATTTGTTATTCTAGATTCCTAACACTACTTTACATCCTAGGAAGTTTGAGAATGACTCTTCATCCTTGGTGGGGGCCGGCTCAGGAGCCCAGTTTGGGATTGAAAAAGGATTGTTCATAAAAACATGGTATAAGAGTATGTTAGATCATGTTATTTGTGGTTGTTTGGCAGTTTGGATGATCGATTTTTAGTAATTAAGTGGTCAATCATGGGTAGGTTCTTGATCACAACCTATAAAAAATAATTTTTGAGTTTCAAGGGTTTTCTGATAAGTTTTTTTTCTAAATCCTTAACATGGTTTTGGGTTATTATTATATTTTTGGGTACTTATTTGAGTGTTATGTTTGGTATTGGGTGATGTTGGGTGATTTTGAGAAGTTAAAATCTCTATGTTGGAATATATGAGGGATTTAAAGGGTGAACAATTATTTTTCATGGCCTAGGAAAACATGTGGCCAACATTGTTGAATTTTAGTCAGCTTCACATGGTTGGTAGAAGGCCTTCCTTACTATTAGGATAAATATTTTCAATAATTTTTTACACTCTATTTTTAACGTTTTCACCCTTTTATTTTCAGAATAATTTCATAATTTTTTTTAAAATATTATGTTGTTTAGGAATGTTTTTGATAGGTTCAAAAATGACTTTGTATTTACCCATGATTGATTAACAAAAAAAACCAAGGTTTTTTAAAAACAAAATATGAATAAATGGGGATTTTGAAAAGTGTTTTGTAATTTGGAATGGAAAATGAATTGGATATTTAATTTTACTATTTGAGAAAAAAGGGTTGAAGTAGTTTTTGTTTGAATTGATTAAGGAATTGTTTGATATGAATTTACCTCTTCATTAACCTGTTATAGTCCTTATGGATGATCACATGTATATATATGTTTTTTTATTAAGTGAAACAATTTATGTATAAAAGGATGTGTATAATTTTAAATGGTAATTTATAAAAAATAAATCTATATAGGTTTCCATTATCGAGATCCCAACTTCAAATGTTATATTTGTTTTTTCAATGATGTTTTCAATAAGGGGATATTATTATTTTTGGGTTTTTATGGTTTGGGATTACTTTTTTGAATAATTTGGTTTTTTAGGTTTCTAATGTGGCTAAAATTGTGATTTTGATTCTTAATAATATATTATTTAGTAGTAGAATTTTGGTTCATGGTGGGTTTTGATTCAGTTTCATGTTTCTTGTTTTTAGAGAATGAATCAACTAATCGCTGAGGAATTATAAAGAGGATTTAAAGGAATATCTCCCACCATGAACCTTTGGTTGATCAAGTATTATATTATTATTATGGTTTATATTTTTTAGATATGATTCTTGGGGGTCCTCATCTAATTGATCAATATCAATAATTCATTCAAATGTTCTTTGAAATGAACCCCACTCATTTCGATTATGAAGCTAAAAATGCGGAAATATGATGAATGTATTTGAATCATTGATGATATATTCATTAGAATTGAAATTACTATTCATTTTAATCATATTTTATTAATATTATGTTAAAATGAATATTATGGATGTGGTGTATATATTATATTCAAACAAAACCATAAATAATTCACTCATGAGATGGCACAAAATCTCAGTTCATCCAGAAATATTTATCAAAATCCATGAAAGTACCAAAGGGAATAGTGTTTTATTTTAATGAGAATAGTGATTGAATGGATTTGGAGTAAGATAAGTTTTTTTATGATTCAGTTCTATATCATCCAGAACATTTCAAATATGGATTCCTGAAGGCTAGAGCCTTTGAAAAGTGCCTTCTACGAAAACATCTTTTGGAAGTGTATTTGTACCCTGAAACCTATAATTATGTTTTGAGTAATGTTGTGTGGGTAGAATATTGTTTAGTTGGAGACTCATAGGTGGTTGAAGACTCATTTATTATGGATTGTATTAGTGGTGGTTCAAAAAATGGAATGGGAATAATGTTTCGTCTAGGAAATTTTGAAATGGTATAGAAAGGATGTTGTGTTTTTTTGCTCCTAATTCATCCAAGAGAAAGAATTGGGTGTTCCATCAATATGTGATGTTAGTTAATTTGAAATATTCGTACAAAGAAGTACCAAAATCCTATCATTCATATGGTAATTTAGTAATTAGAAATGTATTTTCAGGGGTTTTTTCATGAAGTGATGTGGAGCCATATTCACTCCGTAGACAAACCATCTAGCTCAACTAGATAATGTGGTACCAGACGGTGACCCTTTGAATGTTTATATTATTGTAATTGTTTTAAATTTCAATATTTTTTGATGTGGTAATTTTTTTTAAATAAAGAATGATTTTTCAAATACTATAGTAGTTATTATTTAATGGAATTTATTTTTTATAAATTCTGATTCTTTTTGTTTGGGTTTTGGGGGGATTTTTATTTTATGGGTTGTATCTAAAAACATTTGTTTTCATCTGTACTTATGAGATTGTTATCATTAAATGAGATAAAATATTACTATGTTATTAAAATAGAAGGGAGACAACCATTGATGGATATTTATGTGAATCTAGTCTCCAAGCATTCTTGATGACATGATTACTTATTCTTAACTTGCCCAACCCCAATCAAAGTTGTTTGGCTTCCCTGAATGGTGGGCACTATGAAAGATGGTGATGGAGATCCCAAATAGACCTAGATATCTTTCATGGGTAGTACATATGTTTTTGGTTAGGATATTACTTGTTTTAGGTCAAATTTTGGGACATGCATCCCTCACTTGTGATTATTTCATTCATCAATTTGAGATAGTTGGTCTTGTTAGTAGGATGATGGAAGTGGGATTAGTTCTATAATGATGATGTCACCATACTCATGTGTATTTTTGTGTTTCTAGTTTCGTATGTTAGGGTGAGTGTTGGTTGAAAAATATTTTGGTTTTGGTTTTCTTTATATGAGGGTTAGTTCATTCACATTTCTTTTAGGATTGATAGAGTCATTTCAACTTCTCGGGGGTAGAATGTGTCACGGTGGAGATAATTACCACACCATGACACAACACTACTATACTATTTTTATTCATTTGTTCTATTATATTTATTTCCCCTTCTTTTTTGTGGGTTTTATATTAATGTTGGGAGATTTTTTCCATAATGAATATATATCATGGTTAAGACACCCAATTTATTAAAACATATAGAAACCATTTGTTTACTACTAAACATTTTTTTAGATCCAACCACATGGGCCAAAAATTATATTCAAAACCATGTAGATATCTATGAAAGGTCCCCCAGAACCCCAATAAAGGAACACATTTTGGTAAATGTTCTTCAATACCATGTGGCTACCTATGTGGAGACTTACAGAAGACTAGTAGGTGGTTAATGTTTTTGTTTATTATTTCACTAACCACGATACCTAATCGCCCATTGTTCCAAGGTCTATTAAAAATTGTTTTTACAATATTATTTTCTCAGTTTTAAACCCAATTCACCTCTCATCCTCCCCATTTGTCCCGTACTGTCCTAGGGGATCCTTTTTTACCAATTCCCATGGATCCTCCCTTCATCACTATGAAATTTTGGATTTTTTAATGTTTTTTCTTTAATCTTCCTGGTAATCCCCTCCTAGCCTCTCCCAATTATTTATACCTCCATTTAATATTGAATTCATCATCTTCTATGTTTTTTATTGGCTAGGGTTCATGTTTCATGGATTATAAATTGGGTGTTTTGGATATATAGTGTTCTTATTGGTTTCTATTTATTCATTATTCTACCTTTATGTATTTTTTAGTTGAAATTGTAGAATGTGACCTGGATTGAGGTAGGATACCATATGTTAATGTTTTAATTTGAAAATTATGATTACAAGGTTATTTTAATGTGTATTTTTATTAATTTATAAATTGAACATGCTCTGTAAAATGTTTTTGGTTCTTAGAAATGGTTTATCTCATTTTTCTATCATTTTATCTTTATAATCCAACATGGTTTTCACTTGATAATGTATAAATTAATCCTTCATTGAAATGTAAATGTAAAAAAATGTTTAATTGGTATTCAAAATTTTTGTAGCATATAGAATGGAAATAAAAAATGTTGTTTTGGTATTTCAGATGATTTATATAAAGTAAAAATTCTAATGATTTTATTTCTAGGAATTCTTTAGGGTATTTCAATTCTCATGAATGATTAATGGTAGTTACATTCTTGTACACACATATGTGCACACACACAAAAAGACATAAATATACATGGATTCCCTTTTTGTGCGCATTCTACCAAGAAATCATACTATGTAAATTTTTTAGAGGGTAATCCCATATAAAGCATGGTTTTTATGTTGTATGTGTTATGTGTACACAAAATATTGGGGGGAAAGTTTTTTTTACAAAATAATAGTCTCTCATTTTTAAAATGCTGAGGCCTAGTTAGATATTTTATATGCTTAACTAAAATTAAAACTCCTCATTTGGGATTCTCCATTATTTGTAATGTAATTTTACTAAAAATATATGATATATAATGAGTTCTTAGTAAAAGGGGATGTATATTTTTATGTTGCATGAAAAGGTAAAAGGACTCATGGTTAAAAGTGAGTTCATAAGTGAGATGTTGGATTTTTTATTTTAGTAAAAATTGAATGATATGTATGAATATTATAGATTAATAAAACTAAATTCCTTTTTAAAATGATAGGAAAAATTGGGTAGTAGGGATGAAGCTCGAAGTAGACATGTTTCACAACTTTAATATTTTAATTTCATTATTGTCCATAAGATACACTCACTCAACAAGTGGGATAGTACGGTCAATTGAACTAGTGAGGGTGATTACAGATGTTATGGTGGGTTTGTTGTGGGTAAATGATTATGAAGGAGATTGGTTATGTGAGTGTTTATGGCTATGTCATAGACCATCTCGAATCTCTTCTAAAATCCCATGATATATATTGTATATGAATTTTATTTTACATTATTCATATTTAACATGTACAAAATCATTTAACTATTATCCCTTTTTATTGGATCTCCTATTTTAGGATGATAAATTCTATTTTAGATGGGAATTTTAAAAAACATTCACTCATTCAAATTTTTTCTTTAGAAAGGGAAAATGTTTTATGGAAAAAAGAACATTTCATATATATTTTTAGAAGTGAATACCCTATTTTTTTGTAATATTTTCAAACTAAAATGAATTATATTTCTCTTTAATGGTACGTCATAGAGAATGTTTCTATTTTGGAATTACTAATGAGAATCCCATTTATCATGTATATATAATAATTTTTCAATTTTTGGGTTTATTATGGTAAGCGTCACACATTGATCGAGTTTGGTTCCAGGATTTTTGGCGACCTATGGGGACACAATTAGATATGTTTAATTTTATTTCATTTACACTACTAGTATTTATTCTATAACATTGTTTTTATTTATTTTTTTATGTTTCATTGAACAATTCATTCCTAATTGAGTTATGATTGATGAATTTAAAAAGTTACAATCATCAAAAAATTGAGATTTCATGTAAGTCCTTATTGTGGGCTGGTTTGGGTGCCCAGTTTAGTGTCTACCTAGGTTGGTTCATGAAATTTCATTTTTGAACAATATCATGTGATCTAATATAACCCTTTGATATGAAATTTAATCTATGTAAATTACCATAAATGTAGTTTATTTATACTTACAGTCATTATTATTATAATTTAAACACACACATATATCAAACTGTACACATTTAATAGTAATCAAAGTTCATAAAGTTGTTGGGTATATGGATCCCATTTAGTGTAATTTTTTTCATTAATGTAAGTATAATTCATTATATATTTAATATATATTTGAATATTATTATATAACTCCATGAAAAATTTCTCAAAATAAAAATAATATTCAATTAACATAACTTATAATGAATCCATGGTCTTTTCAAATCACTTGTATTTACATTTTTTGGTAATTATATTTATCAGTATCAATAGTATTCTAGTGATATATGATCTTAGACACTATCTATTCATATTTATACATTAAAATTTTATCAAATGTCAATATATTCACTTCTCACAAATTTTCTATTATTCAGAATACTAGTATGTTTTATTATAGATGACTTATTTTATTACACATTCCCTCTCTTCACGGGGAAATTTTGTTAACCCATTTTTCGATGTGGAATTTCAAAAAAGTTATATTAATATTTTAAACCCTTTTTTACTAGTATTATGACAAAAGATTTATGGATATAATTAACTAATGTTGTTGGAAATGTAACACTATAATATTTTAAAAAAACACTATGTTCTATAGTGTATTTGACATAAACCATTGAGCTAAAATGAACCATGAAATATTAATATACAAACTTTATTACAATGTTGTTGAATTGGAAGGTATGAATAAGAATACAAAAATAAATATAAATATAAATTTCATACAATGTTTAAATTTATTTGTTAAATTTGTAGTAAATAATTTCAATTTATTTTTAAAGTCAACTTATTCTTCAAAAATGTATTTTAAACAAAATTATTAGTTTTTTGAAAAATATATGAGACATAAATTTTGGAAATTATTGAAATTTTATTTGATAAAAATATTATAATTTATTGAATATTTTTTTTCAATATTATTTTGGAGTGATTTTTTTGTGATCTTTTTAAAAAGAATGATTTTCCACTGAATAGTGATAAATACTGATTTTCATTGGAAAATTTATTTTTGTTTATAGAAGTCACAACGATAAATTTTTTTTTAAAGAATATTTTGTGTCATTATATTATGAATAATCCAATTAAGTTCATTGGTATATGTTTAATGGTATTATATGTCATAAAAACATTTTCATACTTAAAAAATATATTTTTTCTGATAAATGAATTCAGTTGTAATTTACATTTTAAGATTACATTAATTTATAAAAAATAATTAATTTTAATCCTAATTTCTTATTTCTGTTTTTGGAATTAAGAGTACCAAATTTGGTAAATATGCCATTTTTATTTTTTTTTCAGTATGAATAGTAATCATAGTAAATAATTATAGCTACAATTAGGGTAAATCTGGTAATTTAGGTTTAAAATTATTAGATAAGAACTATAATATTACTCTAACACTTGGATTTATACTCTTTTATGAGTTCTATCCAGAAATTTCCAACTATGTTTCGATAATATGGACACATAGTGCCATATTTATTTTAGTTTTACGATTATAATTTCTATGTAAATGGTAATGTAAAAAATATACCCTTCATGATTTTAAAACCTAAAATATTTGGTGACAAATATAGAAAAAAATTATTTTTAGTTATAAATATGAATTAAAAATAAAAATTATTTATTATTCTCATTTTAATTTATTTATATATTTTAGTGATGAAATAATTTCCATAAATGTTAATAAAATACCCAAAATATATCTATTAAATCAATAGAAAAGTCAAATAAATAATTTTAAAAATAATCAAAGAAAAATAATTTAAATGAATTATTATGTTACATGAATTTTTGACACAAAAATAATATATTTTTTAGGTGTTAATGGTTTGTATTTGAATTGATTTTTAATCATTTTTCAGTATCAAATTATATAAATTGTGTAAAAAATGAAATTAATGATATTTTAAATTATGATATATTTTATTATATCATTTTAAAAAAACATTAATATAAAAAATGTATAAATTGGATAATAAATGGTCCAAAATTCCATACCTTATCCATTTTGGATCCAATTTTCTCCTAATAATTAAAATTTTAACCCAATTATTTTTTAAAATTCATTTAGATGATTAGGGTTAAAATTGATTATCCATGGGATTAAACTAAAACATAAGGATTAAAATTACATATAAACCTCTCAATATTTTTTTCTATTATTATATTGAGGACAAATATTAATAATATTTTGATCTATTCTATTTTTAATAGTTTTACATGAGATAAAAAGATATTATATTATTATATTTCATATAGTTTAAAAATTATATTAATGACATTTCATAATAAATGATTTCTTATTAAATTATTTAAAACTATTAAAAATCCTATATTCAGAAAAATAATTTGGATATTTTTTTATATATCATCCATGATCCATTTATCTGAAAAGTATCATTTAAGAGTATCTATCATGACACCTAAATTTTAAAAAACAATCATTATCATAGTAATAGGAAATGGGTTTAATAGGGGACAAAATGAAAATATAATAGTGAGGGCATCACCTAAAAATGAAAACAATTCATGGTATAAGATAAATTAGACACTTCCTTATATTATATTCGAATAAAATAAATTTGATTCCATTTTAACAATAAAATTAATGTATATTAAATAAATACATTATGAAACTCCAAGAATATCCATCCCCTCATTTTTAAATGGTCACATCCTCACTTTATTTCATTAGACTTTATGAAACATATTTTTGGCCATAAAATGCCAAAATATATTTCTAAAACCCCTACCAACATTATATTATTCTTATATTGTAAGATTCCAATACTCTATATAGTTTATCAATTAAATTATGGTAATCCTATTTTTAAATTGGTTAATAAAATATCTCCTAGGTATAGGGATGGTCATGGGGGTTCTTTTAATGAACTAGTGTTTTTAGTGAAATGTTTTTCATAAATAACAGTGTGTTGTATTATAATATATAATATTATACACATAAAAAATATAGATAAAACCACTAAAATATTATTACATTAATAAATATTGTTACATTAATCAGCAATTAAAACAATTAAAATTTCAAAAATTACAACTGGAGAAAATTAAAAATAGAAAAGCTAAAATGGGAAAATATGTATCACCACAATCTACTAGAATAATCACCCCCACTTCCAACACTCCAGAAAATAAACTAAATATTATGAAAATAAAAAACATTATAGAAAAAATAAGTATAAAACCACTAGATGAATTGAGTTGAATATTGGATAAATGAATTATGTGGTATTTATATGATGTAACGTGACCTTAGGATTAGTAACATGTCTATTTTAATATTATTATGACCATTTATAATAGTAACATGAACATTTGGAATTGTAACATGGATGTTGAAATAATAATTTTACCTCTAAACAATAAATTGTGACATAAATAATAATTATCATGATTAATGTATGAAAATAAATACATTATAATGTAGTTCATAAATATCCTGATTTTAAAAATCAGCAAAAAATAAGCATATTTTTAATCAACACTATTTAAAAAAATTAAAAAAAATTATATTAAAATTTTAAATTACATGTTCTCAAAATTTATTTTTATAAAATGAAAATAATTTTTGAAATAATCATATTGAAAATTTCATAGTGTTAATTTTTTAATATTATTAAATAAATCAAATTTCATGTGAATGGTAAAAATAAATTGTTTCACTTAAACAGTGTATATATAATTACATCATTCAAAATTTAATATAGACATTATTTTTTATAAACCATTAGGTTAATAAATTAACAATTTTATTTCATAATTGAGCCTTTAAGAAAGGAGGAACAAAATTTCCAAAAGCAACATGTACTTTCCGTAGCCTAAAAATACAATATATTACGTTATTATTTTTTTCAATTTCAACATTTAATTTTGATTAAACTAATGAAATATTACAATAAAGTAAACCATGTACTTCAAATTATTTTATTTAATTAATATATGGTTAATAATTTCCAAAAAATAACTAATATAACATTTACCTGGGATAAAATATTTTATTCAATATTAAATTAAAAAAATACAGCTCTAGCCATATAAAAGTAACCTCCTTCCATTCCGATGGAAAACTACTCATCCCCCAAATTTCAAAGCCCGTTATCTTCCAATATAATACCTGTGAAACGACATATAATTTTAGGTATGTTCTGGATCAATCAAACTTTAATCACCAAAGTATTTAAAATGTCATACAAGAGAAGCTATATCAATGAGAGAGTATGTTTCTATTAACTCTTTCCTATTTTCATCTTCACATTATTATTTATCTCAATTCATTTCAAAAATATATACTATAAAAATAATTATACATTGTGTTGAAATTATATTAAATATTTTATCCTATACTAATAATCATATTTTTGACAACTATAAATGTCATACTTTGCTTTCATGTTATTTTGACAATGTCCCATTAATGGTTGGATAACAACTATAGATACATTTCCAATATATTTATATAAAAACCTTCATGGATGAATATATTCAAATAAATACAATATATCAATAATAAGTTATATATATTATAATATTTTTGAGATTTTCATTATTTTAAATTAATGACGCAGAATGAAAATAGATAAATAAAATCGAAATAGGTAACTTTTAAGAAAAACATGATATCAAAAGGCTTCAATTTCATCAAGAGAAATTATGATATATAATAGAATTATTATAATTGATAAATAGTTTTCAAAAATACTGTAATTCACTTTTGTATCAACTTTTAAATAAATATGTGTTAGTTATCCTAAAGGATGAAAAATTTAGAAATAAAGTAGGAATTATGTTAATTGAATTCTTGAACCCAACTCTTTTTCATTGGGTTATCATTCATTCCTGAAATTTTCATTATAAATATTAATATATTATTCCATAAATATTATTTCATTATATATACCTTTTATTTTCAGCGATATATTTTCTTCCAGTTTTCTTTTATGACAAATAAAATGATTTTCCAAAAGAACTATTCTTTCCAAAAACATGTCATAACTATTTTGGAGTTGTTTAATCTTCACTCAAGAAAGATGATTCATCTACCTAATATTTTTTCACTTATTTATTTTAGGAACCTTATGTTTATTCATGAAATCATGACTAACTATATCCTTATGAAACTAGTGACTTTCACAATAATAATTCATGATTATAATTATAATATGTTTTATATATAATGCATGATTAAGATATTTTATTAATGTGATAGGTGGGCCTGGTAATATATATCTCTTAAATTCATTAGTAATGTATTGTCTCTCATGATTTTATGGTTATAATGTGTGAATATTATTATAGATTAGTTCACTATAATGGTCTATTTATTATTCACATATTATATGCACAGACAAGATGATAGATTTGATCACAACTAAGTGTGGTATTCTACCACTATGACATGAATTTTCATTTTCATGCACGACCACATTCCATAAAAATATCACATGTTTGCTTCATGATTTTATTATTTACCTATGGTAATGATGTTGAGAACCATGCTTGATGCCCATGAAAATTACATGTATTTTGGGGAATACATAATACAAGACCCAAAAAAATACCCAAATATAGGATTTGTTTAGTGTCTTTGAAACTTAGAACATAATATTCTAACATAGTAAAAGATGTTACACATATCCCATTAAGATCATCCCATTTTTATTTCCTACCTAAAAACATTCATTATATCCTTGGGAAATGAAATAATAAAAAGGGTGAGTTGAAATGCTCAGCGATTGTAAACATGGAGAAAATAAAACCAAAAATATAATTTGGAATGAAAAAACATGAAAATATTGTTTAAAATTCACAATATTGAGTCATAAAATTAATCATGGTAGTATGTAAGGAATCAATCATAAAATAATATTAATCATGATAAAATATAATGCTAATAAAACATGTAATTGGGTAGAAATATTAAGTACATAATATGAATTTTATAGTATCCAAGGCATTATTACCAAGACCATCATAGTGGACAAAGTCCATTACTGAACTGGGATTAAATGTCATTCAATCTATGTATTACTGAGCCGGATTTACCTGCCATTCCAGTCATGGATAACTAATGGTATATAAATTTTTACTCAATACATTGGAAGGATATATAGGTCCCACCCATCTCATTATTAAAACATTTTTAAATTTGACACAAAAACATAAATAATTCAGCATATCATAACCCAAGAAATAAAATGGTATTCTTAAACATCATGCCATCATAACATAATCCAAATAAGACTAATGGACTTCACAAGGAATATTATCATAAAAATAATAAAATGAATGTAATAACAGGGATATAAAGATGACCCTAATTCATCTAATATGGAAAATAATTTTGATTAAACATTTGAACAAAATTCGAAAGGAAATTATCCATTCATCATTAAAAACAATTTTTTTCCCAAAATGACGTTCAATTTTTATTGATTAATTTAGTTCAAAATAAACATGAAATATTATAGAGGAATATTCTTTGAAATAAGGGGTTAAGAAGAAGTTAAAATCTATTAATGCCATATAAATTAAATGAAAACATTCTCTTTTTAGATTTAGAAGAAAAGTCAAAAGCACCTCATATGGTAAACAAAATAATGATTCCTTCCAAACCATGAAGAAAAAGTAAAAATGGCTAAAAATGATTACAAAAATACATATAATAATAGTATACATTTTATGAGAATATTCTTAGAAAACATGGACTTAGAAAATATATATATATATACCCAGTAGATACTTTTTAATAAACAATCTTGGATAAAATTAGATTGGAAAATTTCTCCCTTACATTAGTTATTATTTCATTTGTATGAGTCTGAAACTCATGTATAGAGAGTTTGAACATAATAATAACATGAAATAGAACAATAATAATATTTATTATATCATATATGACTGATTATTTACTTTATATTAATAGTTCAGTTGTCTATTCTATGTTAAATCAATGTTTGGGGTAATAATCGTTTCATTAATCTTACATGATTGGACTTGTTATTCTTCATATGATTTCTTAGGTCCGGATTTACATACATATAAAAAATGTAAAACAAGATTTATATATATCTTATATATTAATTATATATATATATATAATATGTAGATAAATGAAATGGAATACACCGTTCTGGGAGACGGTTGGCCGTATGTACGCATGAACGCTGTTTTAGTTTCCTTATTGAATTGGATGTAAGTAAGTAATTGAAATATATATTTATACATAAATACATTTTAATTATTATTTCATATATTTAATTTCTATTTATTATATATAATTTATAATAATTCCTGAATGGTTAACATGGAGAATGAATCTCATCGCATCTTGTAGACAGTAAGCCATTTATTCGCACGAGTGATGATATCGTTCCCATAATTGATTAATGGTATTGAATTGGATGGTTTATAATATCTCCTAATTAGTAAAATTTTATCATAATCATATATATTTATTATTTCCACCATTATACCCATCCAATTTAGGTGGTGGTGGAAAACATATTACACCACGGCGTGGAGACGGTAAGTCGTACGTACACAGGCATGATGAATTTTTTTCATAGGATGTATAGAATGTGAAATAGGGTTTTTTTAATATTAATAATTACATATCCATATATGAGTTATATAGATGTTATTAATTTATAATGAAACAACTAAATAATAGGATGTAGAAGAAGAATTAAATTTGAAAAACCAATAGAAGGGATTACTTCTTCCTTGAAGTGCCTCCTTTAAATTTCCTCTTATGACACTAGATATTGTCTTTTGAGAAAACAAGAACCTCTTGAATTTAAAAATTTAATTTGATCAGTGAAATGTTTAGGGTTTTCCCTAGATTTATGGCTCAAAATGGAGTGACAAGGAGTGGTAGATGGTACCATTTTATTATAGAGTAGAGGGTCACTTTTGGAAAGTTCCAAAATATTAATTTATTATAAATTCCATTACAATATAAAATAATCCAAAACATATTCAATTCTTAGATACTATGATATTGGTTTGAATAACCATTATCCAATATTATTTTGACATGTTTTGAATTTTTCAATCCACATCATTTTTGTTTTACCCTAATTGTACACTTTTTATTTATACCGTGATATCATGTTATTTAAAAATTATGGCTTAATGAAATTAATATATTAGGTAAAACAACCCAAAAAAAGTTATTTTTATCATATTTGGACTTATATTAAAAATTTTATAAAATCTCATATTTTGATAAATTTAATATTGTTTAATAAACTATTTTGTGTATTATTTTTTGAATTACGTCTATTTTAGACACCATTCATACTTGACTTTTTTTAAAATTCATAAAAACCTTATCAATTTGAAAAAAAAGTCATTAAATCATATCTAATATGTATATTCTATCCATAAAAGTTGTGGATGACAAAAAAAATATTCAAATTAAATTTATTTTAGTATTTATAAATTCATTTATTTGAATCTGTAATTAATGAGGTAATCACTACATCATAATTGTGTAAAAAATAAACATATTTATCTAATGTCTAAAATTTATGAATAAAATACCATGATTTAGTGAATATTTTTATATATCTAATTACAATTTACTGACCTAGAGATCATTATATAACCCTATATTAATATCGATTAAATAAAATATATATGTTTAGGTTATAATTATCATTACATTAAATTAATTATAAAAAAATTGTAATTTTCACATCCATGTGAATCGATGGGGTCTCATAATCGATCCAAGGTTGTCCATGGTCGTACATATCTCATTTAATATGATTATTTAATTTTTTAGTGTAGTTTAATATTATATTGATAATATTTGTTTACCCTTATTTAACAGATTTACCCTTTAACCATGGTAAATAAAATAATTACTGAAGTTACTATTCACAATGTTAAAAAAATTACATATTTACACAATTTGATCATTCTCATAAAAAATATGGAATGCATTTTTCCAATTAAGAACACATAATTTTTCATAATAAATTTAAAATTAATACCGTTGTCGAAAAAACAAGTTTTTGTTTAAAACATTGCAAAAGTTTAAATGTTTTTACATATGAATTCAATATAAATAAATGAAAATTAGATAAGTTGTCTCAAAATATAAATATAAATTCTATTTATACTTTAAAACCCCTTAATAATATATTTTAATCATATAAATTATATCGATGAAAAAACTAGTTTTTAATTTGAATTTAGTGTATTTTTACTATTGTTGAAAAACTGATATTTATTAGAAAAATATCAAAATCTTATCCTAAGAAAATTTTTATATTATTATTCCCGTGAAGAATTTTATTTTGTCAAATTTAAATTTTAAACATGTCAAAAACTAGATTTATTGTGGGTGCACCATTAAAAGGTAAAAAAACTACAATTTTGGAAAAATATTTATTATATTAAAAAAATTAATTTTTTTTCTCTTACCAGGTTTTAAAAAATGTCTATGATGAATGATTATGTTATAAAATTAAAAACGTGGTTAATAATTTTCATAATCGCTGGTTTATATCCCAATAAATAACAATATTTTAATAATATATAATATTTTAGTGAAACTCGGTATCGTGTACAATGCAAGCTATTGAAGAAGATTGCTATTACGTGTAACACAAGCCAAGTCAGTGTTCCATGTACTACAAGCTTCCATTGGTGTTGCATATGAAATACTCAAAACTAAAATCATTTATACATTTAACTAAATCTATACTCTGTGTTGCGTGAAATGAATTCTATAAAAATAACTTGAAATTGTGTGCAACACAATCCATGAATAGATATTTATATACTAAATCCTAACACAGTGTTGCGTATAGTGAAAGATAATGTTTGTGTAGAGTACAACACAAGTCATCAAAAAAAAAACCTATCTCATAAAATCTCAGGGTGTTACACTCAAGCCCCTTAAATTAATTTCAACCTCAAAATTTTCTGAGGTTTTAAATAGTTTACTACATGAACGTTTCTTTCAAGAAAACCACATCATAAAGAAGAATACTAAAACATAATCTTAAAATATGAAAAAAAATATAACATTTACCCAACTTAACACATCATTGGGTTTAAACATAGGATAACATAGGTGGGATGTGAAAACATTTATATAGAAGATAAATCTAACCATCATGTTCTGATGGATAGTGATAGAGAATAAGGTTTTGAGAAAGTTAACTACCATATATCGATAAATCTATGATGATTTAAGACACCATATGATTCATATAATAATAATGTACTAGGAGTAAATTTTTTGTTTTCTGGGTCCTTTTAGTAGTGTTGAATAACTTTGAATGAGATAAATTCTATATTTATTTTGGTAAATCTCACGGTTGTTCGTTCCTTAAACAATTTCCACTTCATATCTTATTTAATGAAATGATGTTGAATTTCTCATTCATTAAGTGTTAGTCAATCATGTTATAGAATGAAAGGTCCTTCCATTTGTCTCAATCAGATAATGTATATACAATTTTATTAAATGTAACACCCCACGATTTCATAGTACATTATCTCATTAAAGTAATTCAAAAGCTTTTGTTACACGCGAAACTGAGTTCAAGCACACCACAACATACCAAACTAGAAATTAAAAAATCTGGTTATGAATAGTATTAACTGCATTTTGAATCTTATATATTCTACATAAGTTTAACTTCCATATTATGTGAAAAAATTCTTATATCAGATAAAAGAAGAATTTTTTTTAAAAAAAATCAATTTTACAGCCTTTTAATGGAGAACCATTTTTAAAACCAATATTTGATACTTATATTTTCAATTTAATGAATGAAAAATTTTCTTTAGAACCAAGACATAAAAATTATTTTGGAAATTGTTTTGTACTTTTCTGATAACATGCATATTTTGATGAATAGTGAAAAATACTGTGTTTTAATTGAAAACAACTTTTTTAATCGAAATAATTTATGGTGTGAAATTATGAATTATAATGGTTTTGAAATATAATTATTTTATTTTTTTATTTTTTAATAAAATATATGTCATTATTGGTAATTTCACATTTATTTTTGACGTAAACACATGTCAATCTTTTTCTGGTGTTTACTATTTAAAACCACACCTTTTTGTTTTGAAAATGGGAATTAATTTTAAATTAATTAATGCAAATTATATTTTTTGAATTTTTTAAAATAGAAATCATTTTTGAATTTGGAATATCAAAATTATCTTAGGTTGACGTTTTTTTATTTTTCTGAAAACATTCAATTTTTGATGAATAGTGAAAAGCATTGCGTTATTGTTTAAAACCAACTTTTTATTTATATAATTAATTATTTTATTTAAATTTATTTTATGTAAATATATATATAATACCTATATATGTTCAATGTAATACATTGAAGTCATTTTATAATAAAATTAGATGTATAAATTTTTATTGAACTTTTTACCGTCTTTTACCTACCTTTAGAATCAATTGAAATTTTGCATAAAAATTATATTTTACTACTTCAGTGAGTTGAATATAAAAAATCTAAGAGACACACTTTATATCAATAAGTAAAATTTTGTTCAATGAGATGAAAATAATTTTTGTGAATAGTACTTCTTGACTTTTATTTACCAATGTTAAAAGTGAATAGGTAATTCTACGTAAAAATGATATTATAATTTCCCTAAAAAGTGTCTTAATTCTATTGGATAACTTTATTTCGTCCAATAAAAAAATTAGGAAAAAAATATGATCCTATAGGTCCACTGAGATTATATTAGGACATTTATTATTATTTTATTTAAAGAAGAATTATAAGGGTTAAATTCGATGTTTAATAACTAAACCATTTTTAATATAGGGATACAGATAGGAAAAATTAGACAATAAATATTAATTATAATGATGAAACAATTTCCTACATAATGGTATTTTATTTATAATTTTTATAAATTTAATATTTTAATTTATTTATACAAAATGATGATGATATAATTACATTATTAATCAAAAAATTAAATAAATATTTTTATAAATATTAAAATAATTAAAATTTCAACTTTTTTATGACATACAAGAATTTTATAGTTGAATATGACATTTTAGGGTGGATTCAATGTAAGTTTTTGGAAGTAATCAAGTTTTCATTACTTTCACAAAAACAAATAATAAATATTGTCAAAATTGACATAAATGTGTTTTTAAAACTAATACTATATTATTAAATTATATATTATTCATAAAAATATAAGGTTTAGCCAAAGGTAATAAATAATATTATATATGTAATTAATTAACCACCTTAGGTTCTCTTGGATGTTTTAAATATGTGTATTAACCATATAGTGTCAGAATACAAGAAGGCACGTTAAAATTTAAACTATTTTCCTAAGAGTTAAATCTAAAATATAAGGTTAATATGTTGTCCTAAAGTAGTATAAAACCTATTGGTTGAGTGGTATTTAATAGATACCCACCTTAAAATATAAATAATTTCTTTTTTATCCATTAGAAACAAAAAATGATTCTATTATAATACAATTTTTCATGCATTTCTTAAAGAGACCCTCACGCCTCTTATAAAAAGGTTCATCCACTTCTCTCAAAATCACAACTCCAAAGAAATTTGGCTCAGCCAACCCCTACCCAAATATCCTCCCAACTACTCTCAATTTAACCTAGAGGCCTTCCCTTGAGAATAAAGTCAACCTAATGATCCCATTTGGTCAAATCAAAACTAAACACCCAAAGAAGAGGTAATTATTTTATCATCTCTTTAAAAAAACAAATGCTTCGTCCAATTTCGATTTCATTGTTATTTTCATAAAAAAATAATAAATACATTAGCTTATATATACTGTTATGTTATTATAATTATGGTACAACCATATTCATTATTCTATCCATCCTATTAATGATAATGTCACAATGTGTGCGAACGTACGACTTACCGTCTCCACATCGTGGTGTAATTTGTGATTCAACACAATATTATTTGAATGGATATAATGATGAATAATATGTATATAAATAATGAAAATAACGTGATAATATCTCTGTAAAATTAATATATAATCCAATTCCTCAACTTTTTATCATTAAGCAAATTACACCGTAGATCCTCTGTCTGTACGGTTTACCGTCTCCACGACATGATGAGATTCATTTCCATATTCAACGATGGCTATAAAAATATATATGTAATATTTTACATAATATTGATACTTTTTAGATATATATATTTTTATTTAATTACATCTATCTTATTCACCGACTTCTATTCAATACAATATGTAAACAAAAACAACGTTTATGCATACGTACAACCTACCATCCACATAAACGATGTTTTCCATTTCATATATATATATATGATACATATTTATATTCTTAAAATATATGATATAAAAATCATGTGTTATGTTATGTATGTAAGTAAATCATGATCTAAATGATATGACCAAGAATAACATGTTAAAACTCGTATGATAAAAAAGTGATTATTATCTGAAATGTTAATTTAACACGAAAATTCAAATTAAATGGGTAGTATAAAATCATAAATGAATTATTTATGATATAATAATTATGAATATGTTTATTTTAAAAATTAATAACATACTATGGTCAATATACAAGATGTTAATCATACCCTCGACTAATGGATTGTTCAAGGTAAGGGTTAATTTCACAATCTCTTTATTATCCGAGGTTTTTTTACGTGAGTATTTAATGGGACCTCATTATTATCTACATCAGTGATTATTAAAAATCTATTGCAAAACATTTTTACTATTTACTATACTATGGGTTAAATTCATTTATACCCCTATTTGACTTTTTATAAAATGCTTTCAATGGAATCATTCCATCGTTTTCCAAACAAGGAACTTTATGACCTTTTCGACAAATTATGGTAAGAATGTTTTTTTAAATATATCACATGTGCATCTATTCTCCGCCGTTATGACAACTTTTATGCTTACCTTACAATCTAATAAGAATATTTCCATAATAAATGTTTTCATTTAAATTGTTTCAAAATAGAAATAGGTATTTCATTCAAATAGTTTTCATTTCATCTATGTCAACATCTTTTGATGGATTTTAGGATTATTTGATGTTGATTTATTATGGGCCAACGAGAATGTACCCAAGTGGTATAGGCTCCTGCTTGGCATCCAAAAGACCCGGGTTCAAATCTGGGCATGGATGAATTTCCAAGGGTATTGTAGCAGGGTACTATAGTAGAGCACTGTAGCAGCGGTGGAACTGTAGCGGTGGCAGCACTGTAGCGGTGGATGAACTATTTCAGGAAACTGTAGTGACGGCGGGTACTGGAGTAGGTACTATAGCTTAACAGGTTACTATAGCAGTACTGTTCACATAGGGTCCTTTGGGCCAAAAAATGGGCTTTCAGGCCTTGTATTCAAGACACTTGGCCTTGGGCCTTCGGGATATGTATTGGGTCTCCCTCTACCCTCTAAAGAGGTCATTGCTTTAAATAATAAATTGAGGCTTTGACCCAAACCTTAAAAAAAAGAAGTTGATTTATTATGATAAAAATATTCCATGTTGTATTTATGGTTTTGTTATATCTTTGATTGTGGATGCTTTATTTTTATACCATTATTGGTTTATGGATAATGTATTAACATTACATATTATTGTTTTAATATGAATTTTTATGTTATTTTTAATCCTTTACATATGAGCTATAAATTGGACTTACTCAGTGACGGGTGTAACCTGCTATAGCTCATTGATGCATTTCTAGGAATCATACGATAAACTGGCGTCTTGTCAAATGGCCTTGATAAAATCTAATTTGTAGTCTTGGAACAAGGCCTTGACTATGTGGTTATGAAGTCTGGAATTATGCATTTCATCATAATGAAATTGTCTATGGATGTTGCATGTGATTATTTGAGAAATAGAATATTCATATATATATGTAAATGGAATTTTTTGATGTATCTTTTCCATTTTATGATCATGCTTATGTTTAAAAGTACTTTTTTAGTCTTATAAATTTCCTTAAATGTTTCTACTTATTTGTGAAAGTTTCTACTATATTGTTTTCCTTACTAAGCGATTGAGCTCACCCCTTTCTTATGTTTTATTTTCACAGGATTCCATGAAGTGTATTATGAATGATAAGAATGGTTAAGCTTGGGGATAAATGGTGTTTTCAAAGGATTATTTATTTTGTGTTTTATTTTCTAATGTATAATGTAACATTCATGTATGTAATCTATTTTATAAGACTACTAAACTGATCGGTCTTTCGGGACATTATTCCATGTAATCATGGCCTTATATTAAAATAATGCACCGACTTTGGGCTTCTGGGGTTAGGGTGTTACATCTGTTATCAGATAATGTTTAGTAACAACCCTGGAAATAGAATTTGATAACCATTGATTAGAGAACATTACCCTAACATATACTTTGATGATTATTATATAAGAACTTACTAGAATTTTGGTAATGTAGTGATTTTGTGTATTTTATAAGCAATACTTCCATGTCTGGATACGAGCAGGTGGAGGATGCTCTCGTAAAGATATACCTAGGAGTGAAAACGCTGGCATGTAGTTTCAGGCAAGGCCCAAGGTATCCTGGTACATGACAATGGGCCTTGTTGCACTCTTGGTTACTAAACTCTTAGGTGATATGCATTAGATAACTAATTTTTTTATTACAAACCCTTATGAAGTATTTAAGAATAAATATTTCCTCAATGAAACTTTTTCATTATTTTGAATTATATTCATAATCTTTTCAATTTACGTTAGGTATTTTAGATGTTTAGAATTATGCATTGTGATTCAAAAACTAACCTAGTGTATTCCATTGTTTAGAAATGGATCCCAGTAGATAGAATGAGAACTCTAGAAAAATGCATGATCCCAAGAGTAAGAATTATCATATCATTCATACTGGTAACCCCAAATTTAGAAAGGAAATATATTCCCACATATTCTCATTGTATGAATAAATAATATCATGTGTTAATGAGAAAAGTAAATAATTCTCTAAGTCATATGGATTTGAAGGGAAGAAAGGGAAGGAAATGATGGTAGAGAGAGTGATGCATAAAGGTGAGAGGGGAAATAAGGATTATCCCATATCTAATAACTGTGGAATGAATCAGCTTGGTAAATTCATGAAAGAAAATGTGAGTTGGTTATAAGTGTGGAGAAAATTGACACCATGTACGTGATTGAAAGGGTAATAAAAAGTTTTCAAATGTATAATGCTTCATCTGTAAGGAGTAAGGACACTACGTGAATCAATATCCAAATCATCATAGTATACCTCAGATGCTGCTATTGGATAATAATCATGTTCTGATACTACCGAAGATAAAGAGGAATTATTAGAGTTCTTATGTTGTTATTAAAGTATTGTGTCATTTGAGTATTGTATCATTGATGTACATGTTACAAGTATTATAGAGTATATAAGGATTGTACTGCAATACTATTTCATTATGTAATTGAGATTATATGGTTTTCATAAAAGTAACTCAATAGAAAGTTAAAATTTTTGGAAAAATAAATGGAGTAAGGAAATATAATATTTAATATGGTTCTGATACCGAGGTTGTGATTTTGGAAACATATATGATTAATTTTGATAAATTATATTTTATATTCATGACTACCTTGAAACTGATTAATGATTTGTATATTATATCATTGTTGGAGTTTGCATCATTTTTTGGATATAAGGAGAATATCAAGTATTCTATATGTAATATGGGAGCATTAATTTAATCAATATGGTTATGAGATAATTTAGGGTGTTACAGTGTTTTAGAAGATTAAAAGATTAGGTATTCACATGTTATTATGTGGAAAAAATGATTTTCATTATGTTTACCTTCCTTATAAATTTTGGACTATGTGTTTGGATAGACGTATTTGGGATAATTATAAAGGTTTTAATCGATTATGATTGACATTGGATACTTCTTTTAAGGTTAAAAATAATTGAGATTATTTTTGTATTTTCATAAAAATGGAAATAAGGTGGTAGGGCGAAAACCCATCTCATTCGGCAAGGTCGTAAGACATGAACCCACAACTGAAGGGAGAAAATGGTTAATCACATGACACTAGTCTACATGATGTATTGGTTTGTATAATGTATTTTTTTTTAAAATGGTCTAACATATAAATTATAAATTCATTTTTAAACCCCTATATGATTAGATCAAATAGTAGATTTCTGAATTTTATTATCTTTTAAGTGAATGATAAGTTTGTGGTAGGATTTAGTTGAAGGATGAAACTATAATTGTCAAATATATATATTTTATCTTATTCTATGAATAAATTAATTCTTAAACATTTGGGAATTGATCTTAAAACCAAAAATGTGTTATCCTAATACTTTATTTTCTCTTGAACCGATGATATTTTAAATCATCATAGATTGATGGCTTTGAGGACCTCAATTTTACACTTGTTTGTGATTAATTACCTAAATTACTCCCTATAAGTATTTTCCTTTTTCTCTAATTATGTGTCTCAAATTTCCACCAATGTTCTCCTAATCGAGATCAAAATTTGGTGGTGAGTTTTTCATTTCTATTTCCTTCTTATTAAGAATTATTTTTATTAACCCAATTCCCAATGTGGGTTTTCTACAAATGTATTTTTTTTATTTCTAACCTTTTATTTTCAAAAAACAATTTCAAATTGTGAGGTAGCAATTTTTTTAAGGAGGGGAGAATGTGACACACCAATATTTCATAGTACGTTATCTCATTAAAATAATTCCATAGCTTACACAACACGCAACACCGAGTTCGAGCGCACTATGATTAACCAAACTAGTCATTAAAAAAATGGTTATGAATAATATTAAATGAATTTTAAATCTTATATACTCTATATAATTTTAACATATATATTGTGTGAACAAATTCCTTTTTTCATATAAATGAAATACTTTTCAAAAAAATGCAATTTTACCGCCTTTTAATGACCAACCATTTTTAAAACCAATATTTGAAACTTTTATAAATTAAATTTAATGAAATTAAATTCTTCATTAGAAGAATGATATAAAAATTTAGTTATGATAAAATTTTGAAACTTTTTAGATAACTTTCATATTTTGATGAATATGGAAAAATACTATGTTTTAATTGAAAACAACATATTTTATAGAAATAATTTGTAGGGTTAAATTATGAATTTTAATGGTTTTGAAGTATAATTAGATTATATTTCTATCATTTAATAAAATTTAGGTCATTATATGTAATTTCACATTTAAATTTGATATAAACACGTTTTAATCTTTTGATAGTTTATACTTTTTGAAACACAACCTTTTTGTTTTGACGATGGGAATTAATATTAAATTAATTAATGAATCATATATTTTTTGAATTTGGTAAAATAGAATTCATTTTGGAATTAATAATTTCAAAATTATCTATGGTTGATGTTTTGGTATTTTTCTGAAAACATTCTATTTTTGATGAATAGTGAAAACACTGCGTTATTGTTTAAAATTGACTTTTTATTTAAATAAATATTTATTTTATTTAAATTTATTTTAAGTCAAAAGAGATATTTAATACCAATATAATTCCAATTTTATTCATTTGAGTCATTTTATAAGAAAATTAGTTGTGAAATTTTTTATTTAACTTTTTACCATCATTTACCTATCTTCTAGGATCATTGGAAAATTTGTATAATAATTAATATTACTATTTCTGTGAGTTAAATTTCCAAGATATAAGAGACACGGATGATATCAGTAAGTAAAATTTTGTTCAGTGAGATGAATATAATTTTTGGTGAATCGTACCTTTTGACATTTATTTACCACAGTTAAAAGTAAATAGGATAATAAAAGGTAAAAATGATTTTATAATTACCCAAGAACATGTCCAAATTATATTGGATAAGCTTATTTCGACCCAAAAAACCCTTATGAATAATATATGATCCTTTATGTACAGTTGGATTAGAATAGGGCATTTATTATTATTTTATTTAAAGACGAGTCAAAAGTGTTAAATTCAATGTTTAATAACTAAACAATTTTTAAAATAGTGTTACTCCTAAGTTAAATTCGACTATAAATTTTCAATAGAAATTTAAAAATATTTCCTACATAATGGTATTTTATTTATTAATTTTAGACATTCCTTAATTTAATTTTTTTTATGACACAGTGATGATGTAGTAATTACTTTATTAATGAAAAAATTAAATAAATTGTTTTATAAATATTAATATAACTATAATTTCAATGTGTTTATGACATCCAAGAATTTTGTAGGTGAATATGAAATTTTAGTGTTGATTCAATTTATCTTTTTTTATGTAATAAAGTTGTGATTAATTTCAAAAAAACGAAATACTAAATAGTGTCAAAATTGACAAATATGAGTTTTTAAAACACATATTATATTACTAAATTATATAATACTTCTAAAATTCTAAGGTTCATCCAAAGGGATTAAATTATGTTATATATGTCATTAATGAACCAATTTAGGTTCTCTTGGATGTTTAGATTAATTTTATTAACCATATAGTGTATGAATACATGAAAACACTTTAAAAGTTAAAATGATTAACTAAGAGTTAAATTTATAAGATAAGGTTAATATGGTGACCTAAACTAGTATTAAAACATAATGGTTGATTGGTTTTCGACCCATACCCACCATAACCTAGAAATAAATTATTTTGAGACATTAAAACCCTAAAATAATTTAAATATAAAATTTCATTTCAAGAATTTCCTAAACTGACCCTCGCCCATCTTATAATAGTGTACTTCCCCTTCTCTCAAAATCACAACTCCGAAGCCATTTCTGTAAGGACCCGACCTTAAACATTACATAATCTTGAATTAAATGGATTATAACCATTGAGGATCTTTTCAAGTTTATAGTTTTAGATAACTAGGTCATAAAATTTACATAACAACATGAATAATACATGTAGACAATTCTACTCAGTATCTATTTTTTATAAAATAAAAAATCTAAAAAAAAATTCATGTCTAGTACAATGTTTTAGACAACATGACTTTTTCTTGATCCTATCCATGACCCTTATTCATCTTTAAGTCATGAGGAAAACATTTCCAAAACGTTTGATGAGCATAAAAAGCTCAGTATGGGATATAAAATAAGGAATGAAAACATTAGCCCATCAATAAATACAAAACAATGAAACCATACTTTTCAATCATAACATACCTCACAAAATCATAAGATTTATGAACAACACATAGAAATCATAAATCATAAAGGTAAATTACATCATAAATAACATACTTACATTGTATCTATCACAACTATAGAGGGAGTCACATTTGGAATACCCATCAAAGTATATTCCCTATGTCTCTTAGCAGAAACATTAACATTGCCTTAGTCACGTTACCCAACACATTGGAGATCTATCACGGGCTCACCCACCCTAGGTTTATCATGGAACCACCTGTATACATAAACAATGCCCCATAGACATAAAATATTCATAACCTATAAAATAGACATAATGGAAATGTAATGTTTCCACATTTCACTCACAATATATCATTTCAAAACATTGACAAAATCAATGCTATTTTCAAACCATTTTCAAAACCATTTAAAATATTAAATAAAGAGGTGTTTGAATAAATTTACCTTTCTATAATACCATTAATATAAATATAATCATGATAATAAATATCAAATGGCAGTACACAATACACCACATTCAATAAATAAGTGGTGAACAATGGAAATCTCACGGAATTAAAAGTGAGATAAGAAATCTCATACCTTGTGTCTAACTTGACTCTTGTGTTCCTTATTCTTCAGGAATAATAAACTTAAGTTAATTTATACTTTATTAATATCCTTTTTAATTTTTATTATTTCATTTATATCACTTATTACCTTTTAATAATATTTTGTAAATTATTTGAGTTTATATAAGACATTTTGTCGATGTTCAGAATTTGAGTTAAAAATGAACATGTTATAATTAATATTTCTCCATGTGTTCAACACTAAATTATCTCCATAATTCTATTAATGATGTATAAATCCTATATATCATATATATACAGTATATACATGTATTTATATTTGTACATAACATTTGGAGATATGAAATGAAATGCACCGTTTATGGAGATGGTAAGTCGTACGTATGCATGACCGCTACTTTCATTTTTATTAAATATTTAATGGGATTAAAATATAATGATACATAGGTAAATTATAATTACATAATAATTTCATATGATATAAATATTTCATAATTTCATTAACTCTATATTTATACGTTCCATGTATGTCAAGAACAAATAATATCACCTTGAGGGGGCGGTAGACTGCACTCCCTCAAATACAATTATCATGTTTATGCATATTATAAGGAATAAAGGTATTTTTTTAAATAAAAATTACAGAATAATATAGAAAAAAATAATATATATCGTATAGAAATATAGTTTCATCATAATGGACACCATGAGAGGTGGTAGGAGATAATTGAACAATCATCGCTTAGTGAGGAGTTAGTTTTCCATCCAAGAAACAGAATGTTCTTCACCCATTAGATGGAGATGTGTGTAATTTTAGTTCTAATACTTATCATAACAATATCCTAGTATATTTAGGGTACAGGTTTTGTTATAAAATAAACGAATAAAAAGAGTTTAGGGGGTTGGAGAAGTAAAACAAAACAAAAGAACTTAAGAGATGACATTACCTTTAAATCAGGTTACTCCCTTTGGTTTGAACCAAAAGGGTGTATTGAAGTGTTTTAATACTAAGGTAAGGCTTCTAGGATGAATAGAGGGATCTTGGTATATTGTTGGAGCAGATATTTCATGAGCCAAAGGCTCGGGAAGTGTGAGGAATGAGTTAAAAGTTAGGGCTTTTTATAAGGGAGAGGAGGGGCTCTATAAGAGTGTTTAAAACAATTATTTTATTATAACAACATATTCGGTTTCAAAAGGTCAATTATTCATTACTATCAAATTTAATATGACTCATGGTATAAATAAAATAATCAAATAAAATTTCTGTAGTTTTTGATATTATTTTAATATTTATAATCTTGTTTATTTATATCATTAGTTAATGAGGTAAATATTTTATCATTATTGTGTCATAAATAATATACTTTATTTGATGTAAAAAAATTATAAAAACATAAAATGATATAGGAAATATTTTTATCTTTCCAAATAATATTTAATGTTGAAAATATAACTTATATAACCCCATGTAAAGATATTTTTACTAAACAATATTTGTTTATGTCATTTTTTCCATTACTTTAAATTAATTAATATAAAATGTCATTATTACTCCCATGTGGCTCCATGGGGTACAAAATTCTGCCCAAGTATACCCATGTTTGGATATATATCATACAATAGGATTAGTATATATGTTAGGGTAATTTAATATTATTATAATATTTTATTTTATCCGTATTTATTATTTTTATCTTTTAATCATGGTTAATAAAATATTTACTTAAGTAAATATTTAAAATGTCAAAAAATAAAAGTTACCTATTCACATAATTTAGAGCTACTAATTCCAAATATGGAATCAATATTTTCAAAATCAAAACACAGAAGTTGCGGAAATTAATTTAAAATTAATTCCCACTGTTAAAACAAATAGCGTGTTTTTATGAAATAATAACAATCAAAAGATTGACACTTGTTTTTGTGAAATTTATAACTGGAATTACATCAATCAACCATCATTAGAATAAAATGTAATAATATATTATAATTGAACTTTAAAACAAATTAAAAATATAAAATAACCATATAAATATGTTATATTAATAGGCACTTTTGAATTAAAATATAGTATTTTTCCTTATTCCTTAAAAAATGAACATTATCAGAAATATACCAACATTTCATACAAAGTAAATTTTGGTTCCATGATTATAAATAAGAATTTTATATTTCAAAATAGAACATATAAAAGTGTCAAAACTATATTTAAAGTGGGTTCTCCATTAAAAGGATGTAAATCGACCTTTTAGTGAATATTAGAGTATTTATGCTGGAAATCGAATTCTTGACATATTTTAATCCTCTAACATTTATTGGAAAAATGTAAAAATATTCAAAAAACGTGTATAATAATATTTTAGTTAGTTATATTTGTTCCCACCAATACAATGTCATGGTTCTAACTACCATTTAAAATAATAATATTATATTATTAGTGTGCAACGTAAGATTACAATGAAACCCATTGTTGGGTATCGTGTAAGCCATCGAACATAGTGTCCCCTTTAAATTTCATTTAATATTTAATTCAAAAATATTATTAAATGTGAAAATTTTCATTTTATTTATTTACCTGGGATGTTACATCCTCCCCCCCTTTTGGGAATTGCATCCTCAAAATTTTAAAACTGGGATTGGAAATTTCATTAAAAGTCCCACATCAGAAAAGAGTCGATAAGACTATCACTTTAATTGAAAGAAAGAGAAGTACAAAGGTCACCCAAGATAACCCATACTAGGATTCCATGTAGGAAAACCTGGATATGGAAGAGGGGAAAAACGATCAAGTTATGATGGATAGTTGTAGAAAACATGATTAAGAGAATGTTAACCACCAGAAAGTCACAAACTTATGATGTGTTAAACGATCATTGATTGACCAGTGTGAAATGTAAACCAACAACATTATTTACGTACCATTTCATAATTTTGAGGAATTAATTTACTTAATGGAATATGAACATAATGAAATATACTTACCTTCAGGTATAGTTTCATAATTTAATAAGTTTCTACCAAAAACGAATCTTTTCTTCAAACAATGAGCTTTCAAAAAAACATGGTCACATAAAATCCACAAGAATCATATTATAGAAAATCACATAATCCACAAAATAAGAACTAAATATTACCTTGTATTTAAACATAAACTAAAACCAAAATGGTTACTACGAGATCATATAATCCCCAAAAAGGATAATCCTTTATAACAAAAGTTACAACACTTAATCTTTAAAATTCAACAAAAGTACCCGATGTTGAAGAATGATCATTAAATACATAATTGTTCATAAAATTATTGAATATAATCCATACTAATATTGAAACCCAAAACACAGAAGGATTTAATCCCATAGTCTTCCACGGTAAATCTTATCATTTATCACCAAATACCATGGACTACTCATAAAGTATCATACTAAAGTGTAATTAACCAAATCACATATTCTCTATGATAGTTTAGTCATTTCCATAAATAACTCAGATATCCATATTTCAAAATTAAATCATAAATTTTTCCAATAATAAAATTTCAACCGTTACCCCAAAATTTAAATCCAATAGTATTCCAATTTTTGTAGGTATATATTGTTTCCCCAAAAGATAGAACGTATTCCAAAATCACTTTTATCACATAATCACCAAATCATTTTATTATACTAACGATATACATTTGATAAAACATAAGATCCAAAATCAAATTATTCATGATCAATAAAATAATTTAACTAAAAATAATAAGTCATACTAACCGGGGACTTCACGTATTCTAGTGGTAGGCGATAAATCCAACACCCACTTTGGTTGTGGGTTCGATTCCCATATCTTTGTCTGACGCAGTGAGTTATCACATGGTCTGTATGTTGTCCTTTTTATAAAACTCAAAAATAACCATAACATGTTTTAACCTCAATGCTTTCCTTATACCTCTCATTTTCATCCTAATTAATTATGATATCAACAAGTGAATTCATGATGTATTATATATATTGTCATTTTTTATGTGACCACCATATGATAAAATTAAAGGATCCCCAAAATAAAGGATATCTTTCCTTGATCATGGTGTCCACATGGTGTCATCGTTTTCTCGTTCACGTAGGAAGAAGGTCCATGAATTTCAACAATGATTTAGAGATCCTTCAAAATATTTTTCTTCCTTCATCCAAATACCCCTTGTAAAACATGTGTCATATGGGTGTTCACAGAAAAATAGTTTTGGAAAATAATCATGCATGACATATACTTTCCAAACATCTGAAAAAACTGGATTTTTATAAAACAGTCGGACAGAGTTTGAGTTCAAAAATTCAATCGGTGGTCCTTTTAAAATACCATAAGTATGTGCTGAGTGAAAATATTTTAAAATAAAATATAAATAGGTTGCGCAATGGTCTCCTTCTTCATCACCATTTTAAAATCATTATATGCTTCAAAATCTTTTGATAATGTAGAATATTTGAAAATTCATTGAATATATTTACCTTTCCTAAAAATATGAGAATATTGTGAATATTGGATTTGATTAAATACAATCCATGATCCACGATGATATCAGTGTATAATGGAGGTGTTTGATATCTCAAACTATTGCTTCCATGTGATTTGTATGTTATAAAATGTTTCACAATCATTTTAACATGACTTTGCAATAATTATTGCATGCAAGTCATCAGGAAGAGATAGGAATGTCGTTTGAGATCTTCCACCTTCCATTTGTAACATACATTCCTTGATCTGAAAAATGTTATAAAATAAGGATTTTTATGAAATAATATACATACGGACTATCCACGTGTTTAAAAAAAACTCATAATCCCTAAAGTTGTCTAAACCGACATCGGATACCAACTGTAAGGATCTGACCTTAAACATTAGATAATATTTAATTAAATGGATAATTCACATTGAGGATGTTTTCTGGTTTAGAGTTTCAGAGAATTAGGTCATAACATTTACAATACAACATGAATATTACATGTAGACAATTCTACTTAGTATACAATTGTTTTTCATAAAATAAAAACACTTAACAAAAATTCATTTCTAGTTCTATGTTTTAGACATCATATCGTTTCCTTGATGACATACTTGAACCTTATTCATCTTTAAGTCATGTGGAAAACATTTCAAAAATATGGGATGTGAAAAAAAACATAGTAAGGGATATAAAATAAGGAATGAGAACATTATCCCATCTGTAAATAAAAAACAATGAAACCATACTTTTCAATAATTACATACTGCATGAAATCATATGATTTATGAAAAACACATAGAAATCATAAATAATAAAGGTAACTTATGACATAAATAACATACTTACATTGTAGCTATCACAACTACAGAGGGAGTTACATTTGGAATACCCTTCACAGTATATTCTCTAATTATATTAGAAAAAACATTTACAATTACCTCTGACACGTTACCCAATGAATTGGAGAGCTATCTCTAGCTCACCCACCCTAGGTTTATCACGGAACCACCCGCATACCTAAATAATTCCCAATAGACATAACATATTCATAACCCATAAATCAAACATAATTTAATGATACCATTTCCCAATTGAAATCACAATATATCATTTCAAAACATTAACAAAATCAAATCTTTTATCAAACCATTTTCAAAACAATTTAAAATATAATATAATGAGGTTTTTGAATCAAAGTGTCACATACCACTTTAAAGCTTTTGAAAGAAATTTCAATTTCAAAATATTCATGTCCAAATGAATAAATCCTAAAATCCATTTTTAATACATGGACATTAATGTGAATGATTTATAAGAATAAACCATTAAACCATTTATAATGATATTTTAGTTAATGAGTTTTTAACAAAATGAGAGGCACTAGAATACAAATAATTGAGGAATACCATTAAATCAGATCATAATAACATCATGGGAATCAAGATATTCATTATATAATATTCCAAAGGATAGTATAAACACCATATAAGAGTGAATTTGTTCATATCATGAATGTATTCTCAATGGAAATGTAAATTGAGACGGAATTCCTTATAAAGACGGTATCCTAAGATTAAGGAAAAATAAATTACCAAATTATGTTTGAAAAATATAAATACACCCAATATAGGTGTATGTTACATGTAAAAATATCACAGGTTGTTCACACATATTCATAGAATGACATAATCTAGAAGTAGATGTTTTACCCAAAAATTGAAATTGGGTTAAGAAGTTTTCTAACAGAAATTTGACAGCTTAAAAACATCACTTTAAAATTCATAAATTAAGTTGATGAGAGTGAAAATGATATCTAATTACTGGGAAATAAAATTTAAATCAATAACGATATATAAAAACATATCCCAACATAATAAGATGTAAATTAAAAGAAATAACAAAAATTACTCTTTTAAAAAGAGGAGGGTGAAAGGTTCCCTGACTGATTTGGTAACTTACGAAACATGCACCCCATGAAAGAAAGAACACACAATGAATATTTAAATACCCGTAAATTATAGTATATTACACAATGAATACAATCATGGTCCATACTTCCACCACACAAAAGAAAATACTGGCTAATGTAGCATGAATTTCACGAGACTAAAAAGTGAGATGAAAAAACCATACCATGTCGTAATCAATCGAGTCGTATGAGAAAAATTTAATAACCACCAAATGAATCATATAATTCCATGAAAATAAATATAATCATGATTATATATATAAAATGGAATTAAAAAATACAACACATGCTATAAATAAGTGGTGAACAATGGAAATCTCTTGGAATTAAAAGTGAGATAAGAAATCACATACCTTGTGTCTGACTTGACTCATATATTCCTTGTTCTTCCAGAATAATAAGTATAAGTTAATTTAAACATTATTAATAACATTTTTAATTTATATTATTACTTATATATCACTTATTACCTGACAATAACAGTTAGTTAATTATTTGAATTCATATTAGACATTTTGTCAATGTTCAGAATTGAAGTTAAAAATGAAATTGATATAATTAAAATATGTCCATGTGGTCAATAATAAATTATCCCCAGAATGATATTAATGATTTATAAATCAGATATAATATATATATCTAGAAAATACATGTATTTATATTAGTACATAACATTTGGAGATAAGAAATGAAATGCCCCGTTCATGGTGACAGTAAGTCGTACGTACGCATGAACGCTATATTCATTTCTATTTAATATCTAATGAAAAGAAAACATAATGATACATAGGTATATTGTAATTCCATTATAATATCATATGATATATATGTTACATAATTTCATTAACTCCATATTTATACCTTCCATGTATGTCATTAATGAATCATATGACCTTGAAGGGGAAGGTAGTCCACACTTCCTCAAATGATATTATCGTGTTTACACATATTGGAAGGAATAAAGGTATGTTATTAAGTAAAAATTACAGAATAATATAGAAAAAAACACATAATATATATAATATATAAATAGAGTTTCATCATAATGGCCACAATGAATGGCGGTAGAATATAATTGAACAATCATCGCTTCGCGAGGCATCTGTTTTCCATCCACAGAAACATTATGTTCTTAACCCATTAGATGGAGGTGTGTGTAAGTGTAGTTATAATGATTCTCATAAAAAAATCATTGTATATTTAGGATACTGGTTTTTTATAAAATTAAATAATAAAAATAGTTTAGGGGGTTGTAGAAGTAAAATAATACAAAAGAACTTAAGATACGATGTTACCTTTAAATCAGGTAACTCCCTTTGGATTGAACCAAAAGAGTTTCTTGTAGTGTTTTCTACCTATTGTAAGGCATCTAGAATAAAGAGAGGGATCTTGGGAGCTTATTGGATCTGATTTTTCATGATCCAAAGGCTTGATAAGTGTGAGGAATGAGTTATAAGTGAGGGAGTTTTTTAAATAGAGGAGGGGCTCTTTAGGAATGTTTGAAACAATTATTTTATTATAACTACATCATCTGTTTGAAAATGTAAAATATTCATTAATACCAACTTTAAGATATATCATGGTCGAAATAAAATAATTCAATAAGAAATGTAGTAGTTTTGGATATTGTTTTAATATTTATAATATTGTTTATTTAAATCATTTTTTAATGAGGAAAATATTGTATCATTATTGAATCATAAATAATATAATTTATTTGAGTTCAAAAAATTATAAAAACATACCATGATATAGGAAATCATTTTATCTTTCCAAATAATATTTATAGTCGAAAATATAACTTATATAACCCCATGTAAAAATTTGTTTATTAAAATATATTTGTTTATGTCATTTTTGCCTTTAAATTAATTTAATTAATATAAAATGTCATTATTACTGTCATGTGGCTCCATGGGGTCCCAAATTCCATCCACATAAACCCATGGTCAGATATGTATCAGCCAATAGGATTAGGGAAAATTTAAGTGTAATTTAATATTATTATGATATTATATTTTATCCTTATTTATTATTTTTCACTTTTAATCATGGTAAATAAAATATTTTCTAAACTAAATATCTAAAATGTCTAAAAATAAAATTTACAATTTACACAATTTGGTCCTACTGATTCTAAATATTTAATCTATTTTTCCATATTCAAAATAATGAAGTGGTAGATATTAATTTAAAATTAATTCCCATTATTAAAACAAATAACATGTTTTTATGAAATAATATATATCAAAAGATTGATATTTATTTATGTCCAATATAAAAATAAAATTACATCAAATGACCATAATTAGTTTAAAATATAAAATTCTATTCTAATTAAACATTAAAACTATTTAAAAATATAACATAACCATATAACTAAATAAGATTAATATGAACTTTTTATTTAAAATACAATATTTTTCCTTATTCCTTATATAAATGAACATCATCTGAAATATACCAAAATTTCATCCAAAGTAAATTTTGGTGTCCCGATTCTAAAGATTTATTTTTATTATGTCAAATAGAACATATAAAAGTGTCAAAACTATATTTATAGAGGGTTGTCCATTAAAATATAGTAAATCGAACTTGTAATGAATATTAGAGTATTTAGGTTTAAAATCGAATTCTATACTTATTTTAAGCCTCTATGTTTTATTGGATTAATATAAAAATATTCAAAAAACATGTATAACAATATTTTAGTTAGTTCGATTCATTCCTGCCAATAAAATGGCTAGGCACTAACTACCATTTAAAATAGTAATATTATATTATTAGTGTGTAACGTAAGATTTCATAGAAACCCATTGTTTCAAATCAGGTACGCCGTCGAGCATAGAGTCCCCTTTAAAGTAGAATTAATATTTAACTCATAGATATTAATAAATATGAAAAATTTGATGTTCTTTATTTACCTGGGATGTTACTATTTGGCACAGCCAAAACCCGCCCAAATATCCTCCCAACTAACCTCACTTCAACCTAGAGGCATTCCCTTGTTCAGAAAGGTATCCTATAGATCCCTTTTGTTCAAATCAAAATGAAACTCCCAAAGAAGAGATAATTATTTTATCACATCTTTAAAAGTTCTTTTCTTCTTCCACATTATCATTCATTGATATTTCCATAAGAAAATAATAAATATAGTAGCTTCTAAATATTGTGATGTTATTAAAAATATTATACTTATATATTCATTATTCTATCCATCCTATTAATGATAATGTCACCATGCGTGTGTACATACCACTTACCATCTCCATGCTGTGGTGTAATTTTTTATTCAATACGATTTTATCTCGATGGATATAATGATGAGTAATATTCATATAAATAATAAAATTAACATGATAATGTAACTTTAAAATTAACATACCATCCAATTCCACACGTTTTAATCATTAAAGAAATGACAATGTCTCTCTTGTGTGCGTACGACTGACTGTCTCCACGACGAGGTGAGATTCATTTCCACATTCAATGATGATTATAAAAATATATATGAACTATTTGACATAATAAGTATACTTTATTGATATATATATATATATATACTTACATATATCTTATTCACTTACCTCCATTCAATATGATATCAAAATGGAAACAATGTTTATGCGCACGTACGACCTACTGTCTCCATAAATGGTTTTTTATATTTCATATATCAATCTGCTACCAATATATATTGTAGCGACCCCAGTACCCAGGGTGCCTCATGAGACATGATATGCTTAGCATTTCATTACAACATTTACAAAAAATATATCATGTCTCATGACTACAGAAGATCGCGAGGCTCAGGATTCTGGGAAACCAGCTGCTCTGATAAACTTCATCAGTACATTCCATGCCTGAAAAATTTTAAACAAAACGTAGGGTGAGCCAAAATGCCCAGTAAGGGGTTTTAAAAACATTTTAAGAAAATACTTTCTCAAATAAGACCTTTTTGAAGAAAATAAAACACTTTGATAAAACTAAAACATTACCTTCTCTTAAAACATGAGATCCATTTTTCTTTGAAAACCACTTTCACAAAGAAGCACGTACTTGAAATGAGCTTAAATATAAACATGATCAGAGTGCGCAATATAAGAAGAATAAATAATGCATAATGTTAAAACAAAGTTACTTTACTTCTAAAAGAATTCTATGACTAAACAGGGAAGACATGCATATCATGGATTATGAGTAAAATGCAGATCATCTAACAGTTTACCATATGAAAACAGTTCTTGTTGCATAAAGTATACTTTCATGATCTTGGGATCTTTCAACTAGGGGTTGTCCTGTTAGTTGAACTAACCCCTGGTTAGCCTTTATCATTACATGCAGAGGGGATGCATAATACCGGACTTTGTCAAGACCTCACGTCATGACCATAATTTTGGTATGGGTCAAGGCCAAATGCCAATCCCGTTTCCCATGGTAGCACGAGCCAAGGCCATTTGCCAAGACCGTTGCACATGATAGCACGATCCATGGCCATTTGCCAAGACCGTTGCACTTGATAGCACTAGCCAAGGCTATTCGCCAAGACCGTTGCACTTGATAGCACGAGCCAAGGATATTCTCCAAGACCGTTGCACTTGATAGCACGAGCCAAGGATATTCTCCAAGACCGTTGCACTTGATAGCACGAGCCAAGGATATTCTCCAAGACCGTTGCACATGATAGCACGAGCCAAGGATATTCTCCAAGACCGTTTCACTTGATAGCACGAGCCAAGGATATTCTCCAAGACCGTTGCACTTGACGTCTCATGAGAATCTTGCTCTACCCAATGCATTGGAGCGCTGTATAATTCCGGGCGCACCCGTCCATAAACATTTAAGTCCTATACATCCCTCTCATATCTTGACTTGGTCATTCATTCATGGGGTTCCATACATTCATAATCAAAACTCATTTTTACATACATATTCATAACTTGAAGGGGATCGTAACGTAGATGAAAAAAGAACTAGGCTATTGGCTTCAGATTAAACATTGATGCAAATAAACTAAATCAACTTACTCTTGCACATGCAAAAATAACTGGAATACTAAACATAGCGGATTTTCATGTAAAATTTCATCATGTTCATTAAATAAAACCATAAATTCATAGTTCATATCTTTAAACATGCAAAACACATTTTTTTACAAGTATAAGTTTCATTGAGGGTACTTAAATTTTCAGGTTAAGCCGGTCCACCGGTGTGATACACATGTTGGCTTAGCATCAATTAAAATTGTTAGAAACTTATGTGTCTACAATTATATATATATATATCACCAAGTCCTGATAATAAAAAAAAGTTTTGGAAACTGAAATTTTGAAAACACATTCACTTGAAAACATATAAATTCTTAAGGGGGGTTCATGCCACACATATTTACAAAAAGTGCACGAATTGACAAAACGCTGATAAATGAATATTTTCAAATAGAGAAGTTATTTTGTCACTAAACCAATCCTTAATCTTCATCATATATATAACCATGTTTAGAAATAGTCTTTGTATCGTTCTTTGGAGTAATAAATTTTAAAGGGTATATACAATTATTAGTAACTCATCACGTTATAGCAAAAAGTATTGAAACATAATAATCATACTCATTCGTCATATATTCTGAAAAAAGGATGTATACATTCAAAGGTGTTTATTTAAGCACGCAAATACATACCAAAAATAATATATACATATATATATATATTTATAAAAACCGTATATACGTACATATAACCATCGAAGTGAAGAGATAAAATCTTTCTCCCTCCCAAAGAAGTTAGTAGACATAGAGAGGCCTAATACATGGATCATGGTGTATGAAATCCCCATACGCATGCATAATTTTATTTATATAAGTATATATATATATATATCCCGTATATGTTTATATACTTGCAAACCGAAGTTTTTAACGAAACTTAAAAAAACGGTCTTCGACCCTTGCCTAAACAGAGGGGAGGAGAGGGAGAAGCAGCAACGAGGTAAGGGAAAACCGAAGGGGTATACACAGGAGATATAGATGTATATAAGTATAACCCGTATATGTTTATATACATGAAAAACAGAGATTAAAACAAACTTTAAGAACCGACTTCATCCCTTACCTGATCGACGAGGAGGAGGAGAGCACGAGGCGGCGATGAGGAGAGAACGAGAGAGCTCGGGTGCAAAGTTTCAGCTTCGGTGCAACTTGGAGTTAAAAAAAGAAGAAGAAGAAGAAGACTCAGCAACAGGTGAGACGTTGAGGGAACCGAGGCTGGTAATTAAGAGGGCGGCGCCGACTTCGTGGAAAAAGAAGAGAGGGGATGACCGTTGACGATTCGGGCGGAGGAAACGAGGGCCGAACCTGACTGGTTCAGCGGCGCGACGAGGAAGAAGAAGACGATGGCGCGAGGGAGATGCGAAAAAAAACGAACGTCCTGGATTAGATGCGGCTGGATCGGACGGCTAAGACGCGACGCAGTGATAAAAAGAACGGACGGCCGCGATTGGAGGGGTGAGATCAGACGACTCTAGATCCGCCTCGACATAAAAAAAACACGGCCCCCGATTCTCTCATTTTTTTTAAGTTATTATCTTATAAAATAAAATCTGTTATTTTATTATTTTATTAAACCTATTATAAAACCGTTAATATAACCTTATAAATAAACTATTATTATCCAAAGTCAAGGGTTATTAATACCCCTATATATTAGACTATTAAACCCTTATTTTAAACATAATTTGTATTTTCATTTTTCTCTATTTCTTTTTATCAAAACATATAAATACACATATATAAGTTTTATACATAAAAAAAGTGAACTCAAGTATAATAACATATATACTTGTGATTTCATAAATAAACTAAAAAATAATAATTACATTCAGATTATTTTGAAACAAAAAGAAAGTGTCTAATATTAATAAGTTTATCTCTAAATAGGTTGAATGTAAAAATTAAAGCAACAAAATTATTAGGTTTTAGTGAGAACATAATTGTATAGTTTTATTTATTTATCATTATTATATAAAGAAATTCATAAATTAATTTTGTAAATGGGTAAATATACATCATTAACAATTTTATGAGAAGTTAACCGTAAATATAATTTATGAAAATAAATTAGTTTTATTGATAATTTTATAATAATTTAAATTTAATCAAATTTTAGGCTAACAAACCAAAACCATATATATATATATATATATATATATATATAAATTACAACTATATATATATAAAAGAAAATACATAACACTTATCAATTATTTCAAAACTATACTTAATAAGTTTTAACACGTCGACAAAAACTGAATTTAAACATTATTTGGGTAACGGTTAAAAAAACAAAACAAGGGATACTTTCGGTAAACAACGGTCGAAGATATAGCCGTTTGAGGTCCAATGGTCAACATAGAGGATAAGGAGACCCAACGGTCAAAAATATAGTCGTTTGGGGTGCAACGGCCGTATTTGGGTGCTTATAAAAAGGATGGTTTGGTCTCGGGTGTCCCTTACCCCAAGTGACCGAAGGAGAAAAAGGAAGATGGTTCGTGTGATCCCCTTGGTGTTGAGCACGGTCGCGGTGGCTTCCGCAATCCTTACGTTTCTTTTGATGGATGCTCGAAATCCCTACCGCATTTTCGGGCTCTTAGTAGTTTTAAGCAGTCTTCCCATTATTGTAATCGGGTTCTTGGTTGGAATATTTGGTTAGTGAGTTTTTCTTGTAACCCGAAAAATGTAAGACCCTTCAGTGTTGAGTTCATAAATAAAAGTTACGTGTTTTTATATTTTACATTCTGATTGTTTTAGAGAGAGAACTTTAAAAGCACAAAATGCCCAATTTTCATTTAAGAGGTTTTGAAAACTTCGGGGTGTTACATATATATTATAAATATATATGATATATAAATCCTGTTTTATATTCTGTAAGTATGTAAATCCTAATCTAAATGATACGATCAAGAATAACATGTTAAAACACATACTATAAAGAAAGACATTAATACATGAAATGTTAATTTAATAAAGAAATCATTATAAAATGGGCAGTACAAAGTCATTAATTAATCATGTATGATAAAATATATATGAATATGGTTTTGGTATATTTAATAACATACTATGGTCATTATACTAGAGGATAAGCTTACTCTCAACCAAAGGAATGTTCAAGGTAAGGGTTAATTTCACAATCTCTTTAATATTGGAGGTTGTTTTTATGTGAGTATCTACTAGGACCTCTTTATCATCCACATATGTGTTTCATAAAAATGTATTTAAAAACATTTTTACTCATTAGTAGAATTTGGATTAATTTCACTATACCCTTGTTTGACTTTTTATAAACTGGTTTCAAATGAATCTTTCTGTTTTTTTCCAAACAATGTACGTTATGACTTTTTTGAAAAATTAAGGTATGAATGGTATTTTAACTTATACGGAAGGTGGAACTATTTTTCACTATTATAACACCTTTTAAGAATAGTTTACAATATAATATGAATAATTAATAAATAAATGGTTTCTATTAAATGGTTTCAAAATAGAAATAGGTATTTATTTGAAATGGGTTTCATTTATTCTTTTTCAACATCCTTTGATGGATTTTAAATTTATTTGATGATTATTTATTATGATACAAATCTTCCATGTTGTATTGAAGGTTTTGTGATATGTTTGACTGTGGGATGTTATTTTTATACCCTCTAGGGTTTATGGATAATGTATTGAAAATTTGTGTTCTTTTTTTAATACGAATGTTTATGTTATGTTTAAACCTTTTCATATGTTGAATGCATTGGACTTAGTAAGTGATGGGTGGATCCCGCTATAACTCCTCGATGGATCGGTAGGTCTCATGAGACAAACAAGTGTATGGGAACAAGACCATGAGAAAATAATAAATGTACTTTTGGAACAAGTCCTTGACTATGTGGTTATGAAGTCTGGAAATATGCATTCCATCATTATGAAATTGGACCTGGATATTCCATGTGATTATTCGACTAGTAGAATATCAATGTGAATAAATAAGTGGGATTATTTGACATATCTTTTCCAGATTATGCTGGTGTTTAGGTTTAAATTTCATTTGTTTTATTTTTATACATTTCTTTAAATGATTATTCTTATTAGTGAATGTTTCTGCTATATTTTTATCCTTAATGAGCATTTAAACTCACTCCTTTATTAAGGTTTATTTTCCAATGATTCCCTGAAGTGTATTATGATTGATAATAAGTGTTAAGATAGATGATTAATGGTGTTCTCAAAGGATCATTTATGTTTTATTTTATTTTCTAATATGTAATGTAACGTTCGTGTATGTAATCTATTTTCCAAGACTGGTAAATTAATCGGTCTTTCGGTACTTGATTCCTTGTAATCAATCCAATGTATTAAAATAATGCACTGACTCCGGGCTTCTGGGGTTGGGGTGTTACATTGAATATACATAAGCCCATCTTTGGTGATATTAATAATATGTGGTTCCAAAAAATGGACTTATATATCATCTATCATACCACTTAATAAAATTAAACTAAATTCTACTAACAAGAGAATTTTTTTAGGCCAGTGGCAGGTGATAAAAGCATGCCGCACTTTGGTTTTGGGTTTAATTCCCGCATCCATGTCCCACACAATGGGTTGTCCCATGTCCTATGGGTAGTCATTTTTATAAATCAATTCTATTATTTCATTCTAGAAATAAAATATATATATATATATATATATATTTTCTACTCTTAAAAAATACTATTGGATGTGAAACATTGTCCATTCTAACCTTTTGGCTTATCCAAAATACTTTTTTACAATATGACTATACAAAGAAAACAATTACAATAATGGTCATATAACAAGCATATGATTATCATCATTTATACCCCATAAGACAAATCTTGTTGGTCACATACCAAATATTTGAATTAAATCATCATGAATTATCCTTAGTCATGCTAAAAACCTAGATTGGCATATATCATTATTGAAAACATGCATGTTTCCATATTCCAAAAAATATTGGATATATTCCATAAGTCCCAAAAATTTTATACATCATCCATGATAGCATAACCCACTTGTCAATAACTCCATAATTAGTTCCCATGAAAGTAGTATCATAAAATTTACTTACTTAAATCCAATATATCATTATCCAAAACATAATTATCTATACATAATTTAGATATTAAGGGTAATATTCCCCCTAATCATGTGTTCTCCAAATATACCACCTTACCCTTAAATTAAATTTTTGATCCTTAGAACTATTAAAAATACCCTATCTAATATTTAATTAAAAACTTATACTAAAACACTTATGTATTTCATCATTCATATAACGTAATTTTGGAATTCTGAAACATATAAAACTAAATATCCCAATTATACTCTTAAACCATTTCTTAGGGTCTATCACATTTATCTTCCATAAAATATGAACAATGTCCTAAGGTTTCTCAACCTCAACATTGATAGGATGTATATAATCAATAATGGAATAACATCACAAACCTTTCACATGTAAGTTACAATCGATTTATCCTCATTAGTATGAACAATACTCACATCATTATCATGATTATCTTCTTGATGTTTCTATATAAGAAATCAATCTTCATAATTCCCATACTATTCACATATGAATCATTCAATGGTAAACTATTTTCTATGTAGTTCTAGATGTTGACTATGACTAGAAAGGAATATGTGATAAATACATATTTGAGATTAGAAACTAATAGGTAATGTCATTTTCATATAATATTTAAATATATTATATCTTCATATTAACCCTAGGTTAGTAATTATATAACAAAAAACCCTAGTATTGTGACATATACTTTAATTATCCTTAATACATCCCTTGGCAGATCCTTAAAAATATCACTTGGGGTCTCACTAATGTTTTTTCATTCTTGTTTCCAATGGTTATCTACACCATCACTCTGATACCAACTATAGAGACCCAAGCTTGATGTACGTGGAAATTATATTTATTTTTCAGAATACATGATACCTGAGACCAAAAGAATCCTAGAGACTGTATTAGTATTGTATCTTTGGAAACATGTAAAATAATATTCTAACATTTTGAATGATCTTCGACATCTCCCATAAATATCTTCCCATTTTTTCCTACCTAAAACCATTCATTTTATCCGGGGGAAACAATAGAAAGGGTTAGCTCAAATGCTCAGTAAAGGTAAACATGGTTATAATAAAACAAACCATATAAATTTGACATAAAAACAAGAAGATAAATTTTAAACCACAAAATATTGCATCATAAAATAAATCTTGGCAGTACATAATGAATAGATTATAAATGAACATTATTCATTATAAAACAGCATAGGAATTAAACATGGAATTATAGATAACCATTACGAACATAAAATGTTTTCCATAATAGCCATCACATTATTTCCAAGACCGGAAGAGTGGAAAAATTCCATTACTGAACAAGGTTTATATGACATTCTAGCCATGTATTACTGAACCAGATTTACATATCGTTCCATTAATGTCTATATTATGAGATATAAATCATTACCCATTGAATTGGTGGGATATATAGGTCCCACTGATATCATAATGAAATCATTATTACATGTTCAACAAAAACATTAATCATTCAGCATAACATAACCCCAGAATTAAAATTGGAATCTTAAACATCATGTCATCATACCATAATCCATATAAGATAAATGGAAATCATAAAAATAATAAATTAATTAACAAAATCAAATAAAAGTATTAATAGGTATAGAAACATGACCTTATGCCATCTTATATGGAAAATAATTTTGATAAAACACGTGTACTTAATTCATGAGGAAAATATAATTTATTATTTAAAAGACTTTCATTTTTTCAAAATACCATGTAATTTTAAACGAAAAGAATTTAGTTCAAAATAAACATGAAATATTTCAGAGTATATTTTATGGAAATTTGGAATTCTGAAGACATAAAATTCCAATAAATCCTTATTGGTTAAAAGAAAAAATTTCCTCATACATTTTTGGAAATGTCAAAAGTACCTTGTATAGTAAACAACAGAAAAATTCCTTCCAAGCAATGTAGTAAAAGTAAAAATAGTTGAAAATTAATTTAAACATACATAGAACAATAGTAAAAATTATATGAAAATATTTTAAAAATAATGTTCATAGATAATAAGTATATACTGAGATGATACTTATGAATAAGAAATCTCGGATAAAATGTGATTGGAAAAGTTATCCCTTACCTTAGGTCTGATTTCTTCATTATTTGTCGAAAACTCTTTTATAGTGGGTTTAAACATATTATTATCATGTAACGGAACCATAATAAAATTTATGATATCATATATGATTCACATACAACATTATTTTACCAGTTCATTTGTCAATTCCATGTTAAAGCCACAATTTGGATAAAAATCATTTCATTTAGTATACTTGTATGGACATGTAGTTTTTTCTATGACGACTTAGATCATGATTTAATTAAATCCTGAATGTAAAACATGATTTTTATATATATTATATATTAATTATATAAATATATATATGATAGATAGATAAATGATATGTAATACACAATTCATAGAGACTATTGGTCATACAAACACTTAAACCATGTTTACGTTTCCTTATTGATTTGGATAGAAGTATGTAATTGACAAATATATATAAATAAATCCAGTAGACATTTTATTTCAAATTTTTCATGAATATTTAGTATATATACTTAATATTCATTATTTAATGGTTAACATGGAAAATGAATCACATCACATCGTGGAGATGGTAAGTCGTACGCACGCACGAGCGATGATATCGTTCCCATAATTGTTTAATGGTACTAAAGTGGTTGGATTATAATATCTAAAAATTTGAATAATTATATAATAATCATATACAGTTACTATTTCCCACTTATATTTATCCAAGTAAGGTGTTGGTGAAAAATAGATTACACCACGGCGTGGAGACTGTAAGCCGTACGTACGCACGTGCAATGATTTAATTTGTCATAGGATGGATTGAAGGTGAAAAATGGTTGTTTCAGATTTATTAAAACATATAATTATAAGGGTGATACTGATTTTATTACGTTATAATTATTGAACAAAATAAGATAATGTATAAGATGAAATAAATTGGAAAGAATCGGTAGAAGATATTACCTTTTCCTCAATGTGCCTCCTTTAAATTTCATATTAGTTCACTAGAGTTTGTCTTTTGAGAAGACCAGAACCTCGTTTCTAGGAAATTAATGTGTGAAATGTTTAGGGGTTTTCTGGACTTGATTTCTCAAAAATGGAGCAAATTGGTGAGGGTGTAGGAGCCTATTTATAAGAGAGTAGAGGGGAACTTTAAGACAATTCCAAAATTTTAATTTATAATAAATTCACTTTCGATTTAAAATGGTCCAAAATTTATTTATTTCTAAGATATGCTGATTTTTGTTCTAATATCCAATGTCTAATAATTTTATAACATGTTTATTATAGATTCTATCCTTACATTTTTTGGTGTTACCATTATTTTACACATTTTAATCTTACTATCATATCATATTAGTTACACATTATGGGTTAATGTAGTTACCATATTCTTTAAAACTACCCAAAAAAAGTTAGTTATGACATATTTGGGCTTATATTAATGGTTTTTCCGAATCTTATATTTTTAGGAATTTTAATATATTTTAATTAACTATTTTATGTTTTAGGTTTTGAATTAGGTCAATTTTCAACACTAATCCTACATGAGTTTTTTAAAAATTAATAAAAACATTTTTAATTAGAACAAAAGTCCTTAAATCATATATGATATATCAATTTCATCCAAAAAATTTGGTATGAAATCAAAATATTTAAATTAAATTTATTTTTATATTTTTAAATTCATTTTTAGAAATCATAAATTAATGAGGTAATCACTACATAATAATTGTGTAATAAATAAATATATTTATATACTGTCTAAAAATTATAAATAAAATATCATTAATTAGGAAATATTTATATACTTATTATAAATATTTAGAGGTATATGGATACGTTATATAACCCCATTTTAACATTCATTTAATAAAAGAAATATGTTGAGGATATAATTATCATTAATTAAAATTAATTATTACAAAATTTCATTTTCACATCCAAGTGAATCCATGGGGTCCCAAAATCGACCCAAGGATGACCGCGGTGGTACATATCTCACCCAATAATATTAGGGTATGTGTTAGCGTATTTTACTATTATTATAATATTATTTTTTTACCTTTATTTACTATATTTACCCTTTAACCATGGTAAATATAATAATTAGTGATGTTACAATTCATTATGTCCAAAACAGTACCTATATTCGTAATTTTATCCTTTTGGCTCCAAATAAAGAATCCATTTTTCCAAATTCAAAACACCTAAGTTGTATTAATTAATTTAATATTAATCTAATTGTCAAAAAAAACTAGTTTTTGTCTGAAACAGTACTAAAGGTTGAAATATTTGTACACAAGAATAAATTTTAAAATTAATGAAAATGAATATAATTTTCATAAAATAAAAAAATATTTTGTATTTATAAATTAAAATAATTGAATAATATATTTTAATCATATAAATTATATCATTGAAAAAAGTTGTTTTTGACTTATATATAGCGTATTTTTACTATTCATCAATATAAGAATATTATCACAAAAATATAGAAAATTGATCCAATGTAAATTTTTATATGTTTATTCCAAAAAAGAGGTTTATTTTGTTAAATTTAACTTATAAAAATTTCTAAAAATAGATTTAAAATGGGTTCCCCAATAAAAAGCAGCAAAACTATATTTTTTTGAGAAAAACCTTTTTATCTGAAACATTTATTTTGTTCTCATACCATGTTCTAAAAAATGTGTAAGATGAATGATAAGGTTATAAAATCAAATTGTGGTTAATAATATACATAACATCCAGTTTGTATCCCATTATATAATAACCTTTAAATAATATATCAGTGTTCAATGAAACAAAATATCACATACAACACATGCTTTTGACGAATATTGATCTTGTGTGTAATAGAAGCCAAGTCAGTGTGGCTTGTAGTGAAAGTTTCTTTCAGTGTTGTGTATAACATGATCAAAACGTAGTCCATTTATACATTGAACCAAATCTATATTTGGTGTTTCATTAAATGAATATTATAAAAAGAAATTGAAATTGTGTGCAACACAAGACAATAATAGTGTTGTGTATACTGCAATATAATACGTTATCACATATAGAGCAAGATAATATTGGTGTACCGTACAACACAAGACATCAAAAAAAATTAAAAAGAATCTACCTCATAAAATTTTAGGGTCTTACATATTCCATTAGTATGGTGATTATACTGGAATATGTTATATTACTTTATGATCCTTATTAATTCTCTTATTGTCCTTTTATCTCACTACTTTCCTAGATGTGTATCCTTAGGTGATAACATGTAATTATGTTAAGGTGTTCTTTTAAAAGTATAAATAAGTATGATTTAAATACATGTTCATGTTTTATTATGTATAATTTAGGTATAAGAATAATTTTCTCATTACACTAAAACTTTTGATCCTTAATTTGTAACGTTATTATATACATTATAATTAAAATGATATAATTGACATGTATGAAAAATTAGGGTCACTATAGTTTATATCAGTTAATTTTTTAGGTTATTTTGGAGTTAGGATTATAATATAAGAGTGAAAACCAAATGTATAATCCTATTTCAAGGTAAAAATTAATATTTGATTTTTTTTAAATTGATGAACATAGAGATCCGATAAAACATACATTTAAAGTTTATATTGAAAAAGAAATAATTATTTATTCATTATTTATTGTATTTTTTTATAAATATTTCTACTTATTAAAATGGATATAATTGGGAGAAACCACTCCAACATCCGGTGTGAGGCACAATGCAACTATTTTCAAAATGACATCCCCAATTACAAGGTAGTGGGACATCAAAAATTCATTAAAAGTTTTACCTAGTTGTCTCAGCCATTGAATAAAAACCTTAGACAAGTGTAATATATGACTTCACAAAATAAAGAGAAACTATCAATTAAGTCCTTCAATCAATAATATACTTCATCATTTATAAGATCTATTAATCTACTTTTTCTGGAATAGTGGGGTTACATAATTGAGAGGATCATTTCTATTCTCCACTATTTTAAGAAGGATAAAGTGACTCCCAACATATATCATTTATATGGACAAGAATATCAATAGTGGGAGTTAATATAAAACACAAATTTAAAGAATAATATAAAAGAGATGGAGTGGGAAGACATTAATAAGTTATTTCATACTATGTATTTTCCTTAATCTCATAATAAAATATTGATAATATATATATATGATGAAAAATGACGATTAATCAATCATTTATTATAAGGAATAAATTATAGGTCCTTCAAGATATGACTTTTACTTTTCAAAAATAATTATGGGAAAGTTGATATATTATTTAGTGGTTTAAAAGAAACCTTCGACACTATCTAGCTATCTGAGACATTTGGGGTAATGTAGATGCAATGTGACATTCTCTAAAAATAGATTTTAAATTCAAATAATGTTTTCTTTTTATGGGTGTAAAAAGAAAAAATTTGAGTTTCAGGTAGGTTGGTCAAATGAAAAAAAAGAGGATCCAATAACCCAAATGTCAAAAATATGGGAAAAACATCATGGTAATTTGCTTAATTTTTTGGGGAAATGCTTCATATATACAAGATAATTCCAAAAATCTCATGAATGATGAAGAGAGATAAAAACATATGTACAAAGTTAAGGATGAGATAAGGGAACCATCAAATAACCCACCTATGGTTCAATTTGTAAACTATAGGGAGAAAGAGAAATATGCAAGTTTTTTTAAAAAACCATTAATCCTTGTGTGTAATTAACATCAGTATCCACCAAAGCCTTTATAGTAATAAAAAGGTTATACCATCAGTACTACTCTAGTGGATCAAGATAATACATTCATACAAGGTTCAATTCATATTCACTTAAGAATAGAAAATGTCTTTGTTGATTATCATCAACTCATTCCTTTATATCCAACAAGATTGATTGAATTGTGGAATCGAATCCCACAATCCATGAAGAAGATGTATACTTTAAAAAACATAGATGTTTCATTATTACATCCCAAGTGTTATAATGTTCTCTTCTGGTCATATATGATATGATTTATCAGGAAAATATCATAATACATCCATTTTTTGATTTTTATACTATATTATGTATGAATTTTATATCATTATATAGAGCGCATATCAAAATTTGGGAAAATGAATTGCCTTTTCATGTTCTATAACATCCCTTACTCCTAAATCAATACATGGATAATAATTAATATCCTTTGAAAAATCAAAAAACGATAACGGTGTTTATACACTCTGAAAAAGAATACATTGTCTAATTGTTTGAGTAAAACGTATGTATGAACCGAGATAAAATTACCTTTTTAGGGTGTACCGTGAAGTATTTTATGATATATTTCCCTAAAATTCTATAATGTCATGATGTATAGTTATCAATATGGATCATACATGGATCCACTACATTCTCAAAAATGACACTACTTGATGGACCTGGTGAAATTGGAAGAGTTAAAGAAGAAAAAGATAGAGAAGATGGAAAAGGGTACATATTACCATGTGCATCGCCTTTGGGTTGTAATGTTCTCTTTTACATGAATACTAGTTGATCAATGCAGGTATGAATTGGTTACCTTTTGTTCAACAATATCACAATAATTAACAAGTATCATCTTCCTAGGAGTGATGGCTTGTTCAACCAACTTCGAGGAGCTCAGGCCTTCTCAAAGATGTATCTTAATTTTGGATACCATCAACTAATTTTGAATACGATATTCATAATACATATCTATTTACAAGGGATGGGAACTATGTGTTCATAGATATTCCCTTGACACTTACTAATTTGCCTAAAATAATCATGGAGTTGATAACGAAATCCTTTAGAGACTTCCTCTTAAATTATTTGTATTACTTATCAATGATAATATCATTTACTATAAGATATAAGAGGAATATGAAGAGTTAAGAAGTATTATTCTAGAGAAATTATGGAATGAAAAAATGTATACTTGGTTAAAAAATAGTGAATTTCGATAAAAAAAGAATCATTTTTACGGAATGTGATCTCAATTAGGGGAATTTTAGTGGACACGTAAAAAAAGGAAATTAAAGAAGGTTCCATACCCAATTCTGTCAGATAAATCCATAGTTTTTATCATATATGATTACTTTATATACGTTTTTATGGAATTTAGCATGATTCTATTACCCTATAATTATGCTAACATGGAATGGGGTAATGTATGGTTGGATAGATGAAGTGAGGGATGTTAAGGTTCTCAAAATTGGGCTCATCACTCTGCCTTTAGTCACCTTTCCAAAATGTTGAGATGGTTTTTTAGATACAATGATTCTTAAAATAATGTATTGGGTTCTGTACTCATGAGAAATGATAATGTGATAACATATGCCTCATTACAGTTTGTTATCCAGAAGAAAAACTACTCAACTCATGATCTGGAGTTTGCAGATTTGATCTTTTTAGTAATTATTTTATATCACAATATCTATGATAATAATTTTTACATATGTACCTATCATAAGGGTCTAATATATACGTTCACAAATAAGGAGATCAGCATTAATCAAAGGATATTATTATAGAAAATCAAGGATAACAATTTAACTATTCTCTAACATATAGGAAAGGCTAATAATGTTTCTGGTGATATTGGTAGAGATGAACCTTCTACTATACCCATGACGTGGATTATTATAGACTATATCTTATTTGTTATAAAATGGATAGATCCTGAAATAATAACACAGAATACATAGTACATTTCCAAAATGATTTTCCATCTATCTATTTAATAAATGACCATATAGGCATTAATGTATAATCTGGATATAGAAAAAAATCTAGAAGAAGTAATGAATTGGCTATTGCATGAGATCCACATTGATGATGATAGTGTTGTTTAGTTTGGGAATGAGTTTTTTTGTGTCACCATCACTCGAGATAGAGAATTTTCTATTGGATAGTTCACATAGCTCACATTCTTGATCCATAATAACAGTACCATGATGTATCATGATATTAAAGATCTCTTCTGGTGGGAAGACATAAAGAAGGATATATTATAGTATATCTCATGGTGACCAGATTTTCCACATGTTAATGTATATTGATAAATATTCCATAGAGATGATGGAACCATTTCTTATTCCCACGTGTAAAATTTAAAATTTCACCATGGACTTTATGATTGGTCTCCCAATGTCATTGTAAAGACATAATGGGATATGGGTTGTAGTGGATTGACTCACCAATACTATACACATTATCTCTATTCTATAATATTTCATAGATAAATAAATTTCCATCTTATATCTAAAGGAAGTGGTGAGGCTGCACGGGGATCCAATTATGATCCTCTTAATCTTAATCCTTGGTTTACCTATATGTTCTAGAGAATTCATCAATATGATTTAAGTAATGAATTTAATTTTATCATGGCCTATCACCCAAAAAATGATGACCGATTATAAATGACTATTGAGATTCTCAAGGAGTTGTTATGATCATGCTGAATGGAATTTTAATGAGGATGAGATAAACATTGTTAATTTCTTGAGTTCTTATTTAAAAATAGCTTCAACATTAGTATTTTAATGGATCCATAAGATGTGATACATGGCATGTGATGTAGAACATGCAAAAGTTATGACGGATATGGGGAGTAAATGCAAATTGGGAAATTTTTGGCAAGAGAATGAATATATGGGTTAATACATCAAGCAACATAAAAAATATTCATAATTTTAGAAAAAGAGATATCTTAACAACTATATAAGGTAATTTGAGTATGATGATGTAGATAATGATTACCATTGAATATCACCATGTAAAAGAGTCATTAGGTTTGGAATTAAATGGATGCCTACCCTAATGTACATCAGCTCCTTTGATATCCTTTATCTCGTAGGAGCAGTTTCATATCAGCTTGTACTCTAACCATGTATTGATCCTATAAATGTAATATTATTTGTACCACTCATGGGTAAGTAAATACCTAAACCCTCACATGTATTGAATCAATATGTGGTTCAACTGGATAATTACCACCCATTTGATTGGAATCTGAAGAATATATTGGTGTATAGAGGCAATGTTCTAAGAAAAAAAATGAAAAATCACCTTTTCAAAGTGTATTTGTGAAACAATAATTATGAAGAGAAACCTAGAGAAAAATTTGAAACAATTAAATAGAGGTACCCTCATATATTATCAACCATGAATATGAGTCGAAATTTTAGGGTAGAAATTTCTAACGATTGAAAATATGGAAAGAACCTATTTTATTAATAATAATTGTTTCTTCATTAAATGTGTGTTGAATTATAATAAATAATACTCTAAATATACAAAATACAGGGATAAAAACAATAAAATTATTCGGTTAAATTAAAATTACATTAATCACTAATATAACCAGTTATAATTCAAAACAATATCACTATCCAACTAAATATAAAATAGAAAAGATAAAATGGAGAATATGGATTTCACAAATTTACTAAAATCATCTTCCACACATCCATAATAATTGAATTCACAAAAAGAAAACTATTAAACCAATCCAAATTATATAAAATTAAAATATTGAACAATGTTAGGAATTGTGTTGAAAATTTTATTGAAAATGAAGAGGAATTTAGAGGATCTAAAGTGATTTTTGGATTAGTAATGTGACCATTATAATAGTTACATGACCTTTGGTAATGGTAAAATGACCATTATAAAATGAAACATGACCATTTAAATATTAATTTTACATCAAAATAATAAATTCTGATATAAATATTATTTATCATGATAAATTTATATAAATTTTTTTATAACCCTAGAAAATAAATACATTGATTAAGAAACTCGCAGAACAAAATGCACATTTAAATGAAACTACATTTTAATTTAATTTTTACTAATAAATTTTTCTATATTAAAAGAATAAATTACAAATTTTTGATTTTTATTTTGATATAATTAATATATTTTCTAATCCCTTATTCAAAATTTTCTTACATTGATATTTTGGTAATTTTACGAAATACATCATGTTTCAAATGAATAGTAAAAATACAGTTTTCACATATCTAGTTTTATCTATGATTTTATAATTAATTATGTATTAATGATATAATTATTTATAGATATGGCGTTTCGGGAATGATATATTTGATTTTGAAAATGATTCATTAAAATATGATATACTTATTTTCCAAAGCTAAAATTACTGTATAAAGCCTATGAATCTAAATTGTTACATTAAATTATTATTTTCTCATTTCTCCAAATTTACTTGTGATTAAAATATTGAAATCTAATTATAATGTCAACAACTGTAATATAATAATTTTATTTAATAAAAATATGGTTTTAATGTCATGAAATAACAATTAAATGGTTTACCTTCTATATAATATTTCACTCAACATTATATTAGAAAAATGCCCCTCTCCCATTAAACATCATTTCAATATTCTTATCACTTTTGGGGATATAAATGTGTCCATCAAAAATTTATGAAAAATAAAAATATCTTCCAAAGGTACACATGTTTCCAAAAAAAAAATTTTGAATCATCGTGAGTTGTTTCATCTTCTCTTCAGAATGATAATTCCTATACAAAATATGTTTTCCACATTTTCATTTGGGAACCCATAGTTTTTTTATGAAATCTTGATTGAACATATCATTATGAAACCAATTTCATTACATGAGTTAATTAATTTCTATTATTGTAATATGTTTTATGTGGAATGGATGATTATTTAAGTGTTATGATTGGACCTGTTGTCCTAGAAATATATATCACTTTAATACATATAGAAATTTTATTTAGCTCAAGAGATGATGTGTGAACAAGAATTTATTTTTTTCACAATGATGATTTTATGATTATGCATGTGTGTTATCCATGAACATTATATTATCTTTATTCACAATAATGTGTAATTTTGACACTAATACATGATGATTCATTTTTATGCATTTCCACATTCCATTCCATTATCACAAATTTCATTTATGATGATGTTGTTTATCATATTATTATGGTATGATGAATATTATTATTCTCACCCACATTATATTAATTCATGTTTTATATTTATTTTTTTTCTAGTCTTTTTTCTCAACCCTTTTATTGATTCATATCATCTGGTGGTTACATGTACTAAGTACCTGGTGAAATTCTAAAATGATAATGATGAATAATTTAAATAAATTTATATGTTTTATTATATTAATTATTTGTATGATCCTAGTTTTCCAATGAAACAAAAAAATTAAATCATGGAAATGTTACTCTATTATGTTGTTTATTATTAAAATTATGTAATATTAAAGTAAGAAAATGTAGGGTCTCTATAATTCCTAACAGGAAAATGGGGAAAATTGGCCACCTATTTCATTGTTCATGGTTGGTTTATGGTTAGTATGAACACTACACCACAAACATGTTGCAAAGAGGAGGCATAATCATTGTAAAAAATTAATGTAATGTGTTATAATACACCATGTGTTTTTATCCCCCTTGGAAAGAGGTAACCACACGAAGAATGAATTGTTTTCAAAATGTCTATGTTTCCTAGATAAACCAGGGGGATCCCTTTCCTCTTTGATAGAGTGAATCACATGGTTAATCACTTGTTAGGAAATCCATGTATCATAACCATGCACATCATTAAAAATGGTGAAATTACCATTTCTATCTAATGATTCATGTTGTATCCCATTGGATTTAACCCCATTACACTTAAGTAGAAAGGAATAAGAATCATGAGAACCCTCCCACTCCTAGGAGAAATCTATATCGAATCTTGAATCAATAAAATGTTTTTTAGTTTAAATCGGAGATGCTGGAATTTATACATGTCCTATTTATGATATTTTCATAAATAAGAATTGTATGGTTCTTATTTATCTTCATAATAAATATGTAAAAAAAATTATATGTAATTTTTATCCTATGGTGTTAGAAATTGTTTTATCTTTAACCAAGGTCCACTGTTGAGTGAGGTTTTGTTGATGAGATTGAGGTTGGTGGTGTTTAAACATTCTCCCAATTCTATGGTGTAGTTCTTGTGAATGCGGTTACTCCATTCTATATCCTCACTATGTTTTTGTGTAGTTGAAAACGAAATGTAATTTGGGCCTTCAATTTTTATGCGAGAACTTTTATATATCCCTTAAGATCCATTGGTGATCATAATAATAAAAATATGTCCACCCATGGGATCATTCACTACCATAATAATTTTTAAATTTGATATAAATTGTGGGGTAAATGTTTTTATTCATTTAAACTAGTTATATATGATGTATAGTATTTATTATGGTTTATGGATCCATTTAAATTTCATTGGGAATTAATTGTCCTATAAAACAATAAAAAAAGAAGGGAAGCTTTTAAATGGGGCGTATTCGTATTGAATTTTTTTACTAAAGAGCATCAATGATTGTGTTATATGAATTAATGGTCAAAATAATTGATTATGTGATTTGTATAAAGGAATTGATGGTAATTAAAAATTTAATAATACTTAATGATATATTTGATTAAGGTATGCCACATTATAATTGAATTGGAAAAACTTTGTTCACCATTATTGTTTGTTGAGTAAAAAATACTCAATTTTTTTACCTCTGGAAATAATTTTTCATTTAATGTTTATGGGTGATTTTTGTGGAATTACACACTATATTAATAATTATTTTCATGGTAGACCACGTAATGTATTAGTTGTTTGACATGGAGTTCCACCCCACTATAAAGATATTAGTTATTGTGATCTACATTGTTTTTTGGGATTATAAGTCATGGTGTTCAAAATCATGCATTTGGATTAATGTATTGACGTTTCTTGTATAACAATATGTGACCCCAATTATATCTAGATAATAAGGCCAACATGAGTCGAAGAAGATAAGATGGGTTCCAGATTCCCTTGGAACCTTAGGGAAGGGTTTATTAAAATGAAATTTCATTAATAGAAAAAACATTATTATTGTAACCTAATCAATTGTTTGATTTACTCCTAAATACATTTTTATCAGACAATATATTACACTATACACCATTAGGATTGTTCTGCTAAGTTACACCCACATCCTATATAGGCCACCATTGGTGCCTGGTAAAATATCATATTTTCAAGTTTGAATAACAGAAAAGGACATATAATAGATGGTTTATTTCGAATGAATCATTGATGATGGTTCCATAAATTATTTTAGGATGTATTTAGGGGTTCTTCATTGGAATCTTGTTTTGATATCTATTTGGTGCTTTAAACAATCATGAAAAGAAATGATTATTCTACTAGGTTTACGGTACATTACCAGTTTTGGAATGTGGTTTGTGATGTATGATTATTAGTTATTATTTTATGGTACAATTATTTATTTTTGTTGTTTCTTCACTTAGGTATTGTGGAAATATTCACTCCATGTGTCTCTGTATAACTTTTTATAAGATGGAAGCACATATTGTATGGAATTTCACACTTACGGTCATGTGGCCATCCATATAGGGATGTAAGTTAAGTTAAATCTAGGTTGGGACATTACAAGGAAACATTAGAGACCATATTTTCAGTTCTATTATAAATAGTGAAAAGTAAAATCGATACTATGATTTGTTGGTCGTTGGTAATGAGCTCAATCATTTGATTAGGTCACACTTATGTTGTTCAAAAAAATGTTCCAAGGGTTGAATTTCTATTTTTTTGTTTCTTATAATTGTTTTATTTTAGTTCATCCTTGGTGAATCACATGATGTATGAGGTGGTTGTATTTTAATATTTCACTCATGGTAATGTGTGGAACATTTTTTTGTGTACCTGTATCATTTATAGAACTTATGGATCTATGTTACATGAATAATGATTAGAAACACAATATAAAGAATATAGTGGTGGGATTTATATTTAATGAAATTTTTGTAGTTGATAATGAAAATGTTTTTTTCCATTTCATTATTTTTTAATGAAAACTGATTACTAAATAATAATTTTTTAATAGGAATATTTTTATTTAAAATGGTTAAAATATTGCATAATGAATAAGTTTCAACTATTTAGAAGTTTAAAAATGGTGAAATGTTTCCAAACATGAATCTGAATTAGGTGGTTTGATTTAACCTTCTTCTTCCATATTCCCCTAATAGTATGGTTGGGTGTAGAAAAGGTAATGTGGTTGGAATCATTATGTAAAATTTTGTGGAAAATATTTTTATATCTAGTTGTGACCCCTTTATTATATACATCTGAAATGAATTTTTATGTTCTTTAAGACATCCATTGGACTTATAGATATTGACACCATGATTAAATTTAAATTAGGAAGACAATATGTAGTTTCTTACAATGCAAATCATGTAGTGTGAAAATCATCTTTGTTGGTTCTATGTTTTAGGGGTAAGAACAATTTCATGAGAACAATTCAAATTCCATATTATTTATAGAGAGAGACCCATGTATGGATGCACCGAGTATGTTTGATTTGCTGATAGAGTTCCAGCTATAATATCTTCTAAAATATTATAGTGCATGTGGACCTAAAGATACTTAGTTATTGACCACTTCTATTAGAAGATCCTAGATAACTTGGAGACTCCTCTAATGAAGAGGTTCATGTAATCAGTGCACATGATGTGAGGAATAGTGAAGTGATGAGGGGATATTCAGGACCATGATGAGTAGTTAGAGAGTATATCCAAAAAGGAATTCCAAGATACGTTCAAGGAAATATTTTACTAATAGTCTGTGTGAGGTATACATATGTATTCTTTTTTATTTTGACATTTGGAACTGTGCCCGGCATGGATTATTCAACACACTAAAATGAAATGAAATGTGTTTCCCAATCCCCAATAAGTGACAATAAGGTATTGTAGAGATGTTTATAAGTTGGGATTATATTTTATATAATTTCCCAAGAGAATATTTTTCTTTGGAATAAATTTTAAGAAGTCATAAATCATGCCCTATTTTTCTAGGTATATCAGAAGTAGTATTCTTGTGGTGGATAGGTATGACTATCTATGAAATCTTTCGGCATGTATTCTGAATGTAAGAAGTAACATTATGAGATATTTAACTTGGGAAGTGGTAGAAAAAGTATTTAGGGGAGTGGATTGGACATTTAGGGAAAAATCTCATCCATAAACTATGATTGTAGAATGACATGTCACATGTGAGGTTGGTGTCCTCCACCACTATTGGAAATCCAACCATAAAAAATGATGAGGAACCTATATAGGTTCTATATGAACCCTATACCTATGGAATATGACTGTGGATCTGGGATTATATATAATATTATCAGGGGATCCTAAAAACTATATCACTCTATAAGTTGGATTTCTACTACCCATATTGGTTGAGGCGGTGGATGGGGTACATTAGGGATAGAGTGTCTGTAATAGAATAAAAATATAGTGTCAGAGACTCATACTATATCCTATAGATCTGTGAATGGTAATATACTTTTATTTTATCCTGCACCTATTTGTAACAAGGCTGGGTGGTCGACTATTGGAATTATGTTTCTTATAAAATATACACGTGGGAGTGACTTATTTGATACATGAGTTTGATATTATTTTATTTCACTATATTAGTAAGATTTTTGGGTTTTATGGTGGAATGTTTTTATGAGTTTATTGTTATAAAAACACCTATAGTGGTGTGATCAAATGGTACTAATATTTTGAGTAGTTCCCAACCAATTTTTTTGGGTACAATCTTCTTGGGTACTTGTTTGTTCTCAAGATTTCTTGTTTTAACCTCATTTATTGAATAGTAAAATTGGATTCATATTGATAATGAATTGAATTATGAAATAAATGAGATATATTTATAGATATCAAGTTTGAAATCTATATTTATTTTGGAGGATGAGATATCTAGACTGGCCGAGTAGGTCCAATTTATAGGTCATTCTGTGATATCATGGCCAAGGTGGTGAGTCTTATTTTTCAATATTGGGGGGGGGGTGGATCATGATGTATTTCCTTTGACAGTGGATCATTTTCAAGATATATATATTTATGGAGATTGTATAGTTTCAACCCAAGAGGGAGGTTGAGTTTATGATAGAGTTGGTTAAAGGAGATGATCCAGATTATATTCCACATTATAAAATAGAACAATCAGATCATTATGAACATAATACTAGGTTAAAGGTGTTGTAGATTAATGATTTTTTCAATATGAGGATATATCATTGGACAATTGTTTTTATATTTTTCCAGATGGTATATGGAACATTTTTATTGGGTGTTGATTATTAGCTGTTGAACTATTGGATGATTAAGAACTGATATCCTATTTAGTGTATCAATGATATTTTTTCCTAGTTGAAGGATTATTGTGTATTCTCCAATGATGATTTGAGATAAGTGTATCATCAGTCGAGGGTGAAGGATTCAAATTTACCTTTAAATAAATTCCTAAGAAGGTATGTTTTGTTTGATTTTATCATGATGTTTTTTGATTGATGAAGGTCTCTGTTCTGTTCATGGATTTGATGAACCAAATCGTTCACCCTTACGTGGATCGGTACATGGTTGTTTTTGTTGATGAAATATTGATGTAATCCTTGAATCATGAAAATCATTCAAAACATCATAAATTCATCTTGATTACACTAAGATATAATTTTCTACACATTAATATTTCAAAGTATCTTTTTTATAATGACAATATACATTTCATGGGTAACTTAATCTCAAAGGATGTTTTTTAATGGACCCTAAGGAAGTACATGATTTTGTATAATTGTATAAACCAAAGAATGTTTTTTATGACCAATTTTCATGGGTTTGTAGGGTTGTTATTGAAGGATCATAAAATATTTTTCATGCATTATAGTGATAATTTTATTAATGAACAATAAGGGTGTAAATATTTAGTTTTAAATTTCATGAGATAATTCTATCCATCATTCAAATATGCATTTTCTTATAAAACAAATTTAGATCATACTCGATCCTAGTTGAGAGAATAATTTATTTCATGCATCATAAATTGGGGCTAGGGTGGTGTTGATATAGGGAGAATGACTCAAGACATATAGATCATGGTAGTTGAGTCCACTTGAATGGAAATATCCTACACAAGAACTCATGTTGGTCACTGTAATTTAATCCATATATTTTATTATGAAATTATATACTGGGTGAGAGGTTTTTTTCAATAATCATATGAGACTGAAATATAACTTTTCATAACATTAAAAAAAATCATTAACATTATATATTTGTAGATTATATGAAATCTATTTATTTTGAGATTGATGATACACATGAAAATGGAAATAGCTTCTCCAATGCAGTGAGACAAAATATGGAAAAAACAAGAAGTTCACGAGTCATGTTCTATGAGTAAGATGTTATCATTTCATTATATGATTCATGTACATTTTTAGGGGGAGAAGAAGAATATTATTTTCATGTCATTATCCCTTGAGTCTTATTTTATATGAAATATCAAGAGGAGACAATATGAATATCCATAGTGTTTGGATTTCATGAATAACATTCATTATGGGGGATACCCCCTTGGTAAACTATTTGTGATGATGAGATCATCCCTTTCAATTGCAATGTAATTTTTTATACATGTATTCTCGAAGATCTGATTCAAGAGTTACATTCCTCGAAGATGGTGGTTCATCCTAGTTTGAGCTAAATGTACAATGATCTTCATCAATAGTTTTGGTGCCTAGGAATGATGAATAAATTCACTAGTTTTATGATATGAGGATACACTTCTAAATAGGTGATGGTCGAAAAATTGTGATCCTCTATTATATTACTTCCATTTCACAAAAATAAATGTAATTTAGATAATTCTATGATGGATTTTTTTGTGGAATTGTTATAGTTTACCTATAATAATGACACAATATGAGTTGTTATAGGTCGTTTAATAAAAAAGTCCCTTTTCAAAAAATAAAGGACAATTTCACTATGAATCGGTTTGGATAATTATACATTATAGCGATAGTACATTTACATGGATTGTGAAAGATAATTGATTTAGGTAGTGACCCCCATTTTTCTTCACACATATAGAAAGAATTATTAAGGGAGATAGATATTGAAGTTTTTTTGTGAATATTTTCACCCGTAGACCGATGGGAAATTGATTTGTTCCATTCTGAACATATCCTTTTACACATATTAATTATTGATTTATATAAAATTTAATCATATAATTATAAGAAAAGGATCACAAATTATAGATTATTTGGATGATTAATTAAATTCAACTAAAAAATTGAAAATTGAATAAAACATATTTATTTTAAACATCTATAAAGAGCTCTTATCTTTCGTTGAACTCCTAAATCTTCATAGGATGACCTGGGAGAAACATGAAAAAAATGGATGAGCTAAAAATTAATATTTTGGTATAATGAATAGAATAAATAAAATAAAATGGGTTATAGGGAATAAAATGATGACCTAAAAAGTAATACATCAAGAATAAACATACATGAGCATAAATTTTATAGGCTGGGGAAATTTAATAAAGGAATAATAGTAAATTGTCAACAACACACAATATGAAATCAGCATGAGTTAAGGCTAACTACTAAGACCCCTGCACAAGAAAAAAAGTCCCATAAAAGAATCTAGTTCACTCCCAAACCCATCATGACATCTCATTATACTAAATATTACCTAATGAATTGGATTGATATTTGGGACCAAACATCAGAACCTATTCATGTATTTGTTTTCCATAAGAATAATCAAGCCTATGGGTTACAAATAGATGGTAAATATTAAACAATGTTTAAAATGAAAATATAATATTTGATTGTATAAAACATGAAATGATCCAATATAGTTTTTGATGAATAAATGAGGGATTTTTGAAAAATAATGTTGGATTAAAAAAATATTATGGAATACACCAAAAAATATGTACGAAATTAGGTATTTTCCTTTAACCATCCTTGATTTTCAGAAATATTTGAGAAAAAAACATTATTAAAACATGTATTTTCTAGTAAAGGAATGATAAAATGATCTGGATACATGATTTTGGAACATATAATGATAATATAGAATAATTATATAAAAATAATGAATAATTAAATTATGATAAAGAGAGATAAAGCATATCATAAAGGGAAAAATGGAGGTTTGGAGAAAATCCCTTACATTATGTCCTAATGTGTTCTGCAATTGATCATAATATCTAAAATTTAAAAAATTAATTTAGAATTTAATAGTACTTTTTATATGTAATTAATTTATTATAAATTTATAAATTTCATTTACATCCTTTTTTATGAGTTATAAGATACACATTCATCATTTGCGAGCCTTCTTTACCTTGATTTTCATGATTCGTTCACTTGTATAAATGTGTGGAAGATCAAGTAATATGAAAATAGATATCCATAATTGAAGTTATATGTTATTAACGAAAATATATAAGATATAAGGGTTATATAATTCATTTTTTTGTTTTGGGTGAGGATTAATCCTTAGATAGGATATTAGTGATAATCATTTAGATTATTTTGTTGGCCTTTGAGCATCACAAACTTGTTTATTTTCATTATTCATTATTGTATATAAAATTTATATTTAGAACATAAAAATGGTTATAAAATAAATTTTACAATATGTAACAATAATTATAATGCTTTTATGTCTATCCATGAATCTGGTAAATGAAAATGAAAATTTGAAATCCTCAATGATGATAAATCTACACCACGGATGTGATATTTTTATTTTTAAAATAAAATGAATATGATAAGATACATGATGTCAGATTTTAAATTATGATAATTAGAATCCATTATTTATATGATAATTGAGTTAAAATTTCACTTCGATAAAGGGAAGATTGAATAAAATAAGAAAAGTAAATAAATGGTAAAAAATTAATGAGAATATAATTTGACATTTACTATTGATTTTCTACTCCTTGAGAACACCCTTATGGAAATTGGATGTGGTATTTTTTTGAGGAAACATAATCATCAGCTTGGGTAAGAGACATGTGAATATATTTAGGTAGATATAAGAAATGATTCATGGATTATAAGGATTTAACAGAAGATGTTGCGACATGTGCTATTTAGAGTGGATGAGTGTAGTGTTTTCTCATTGTTTCATTTTTTTGATAATTTTTTCATCTAAACAAGAAATAGTTTGAGAATTATAACAAAATATTTTAACAGAATTTATTTTATTCTTAGATTATATTTATTTTATCAACAAAGAACCATGGAATACTATATTTAACTTATAATGTATTTATCCTACAAATTATGATATTTTTCCACTCACCAGAAATTCATGTTTTTTAGAATAATAAAAAAAGCAACACGACCATTTTTTGACATGTAGAATTAAAAAAATGAACTCTATTTTATGAAAATAATATTCCAAATATGATAATTTTATTTTCTAATTAAAAAAATTTACATAAAAGACCAATTTTAAAATTATAATAGATTTAATAACACATTAAAAATTTAATAAATGCATCATAAAAAAATATATTAATTTTTCAAATAAAATTTCTTTTTAATTATAATATTAATATAATAAATGAAGGTAAACATTAATGTTTTGTAAAATATATGAAGACATAATTAGTAATTTTTTAAACATTTATTTATGTATAACATGATATAATTATATAATGTTACTATTTTTATGATGAATAATATTATTTACGCATTTATGATTGAAGTTACTATTATATTGGTCATTTTATTATTTATAATGTTCATATTTCTATTCCAAATGTTACACTACAATTAAATTGGTATTTGTTACTTAATTTTTTGAAATAATAATTATTCCATTAAAAAATAATTTATAAATATTATAGACTTTATTTTATTTAATTTTATGGGATTTATAATATATTAAATAATTATAAGAAGGTCATTACCATTTAATTTTTTTTTGGCCAATGCATTATTCCCCTCCTATGAAAATTTTCCCTTGAAATTTCATTTTGCAACCATTGTAAATAACATGTGAGCATATATAAATTTCATCACTCTATCTGACTCCCATGTTTTATATTCATACTTATTGTTTCTCTATTGTACATTGACAAAAAAAATGTAGTCTTGCTACTTAGAAATTTATCTCTATAATGTATGCTAATCATGAGATTATCCTAATAAGAGAAATCACCACCACTTCACTCCGAACATATGTGGGATCTGGTAAGTACTTCCTCAAGAGGGTTTCATGTAATACATTGTGTATTGATGATATGGTAGATAGAAGTTCTAGTTTATAGGCCATAATACTAAAATGATTATGAATCTCGAAGGGGATGATGTACCCAGGAGAGAACTTTTACTTCTTCATAATTATCACAATCCTCTTCCATTGATAAATATATTTGAATATCATTTCTCCAACATAAAAGTAGATGTATATTCATCGATTGTCCGTATAAATTTTCAATGAAATTTTGGCTACCTTGATGTTCTAGTAAATGATTTTCACATTTTCCATTCTTTTTTGGACCATTTAAGGTTTTAAAACCATGCGTTAAAAGACTTTATAATATCATACTGGTGTTATGAATCATTTTTACATAATGGGATTTATATGGAGTCATTTTGTTTCTCAAGTAGATACTATTTTTTAATGAACACTCATCCATATAAAGATGTTGGTCCCATGCTATATTAATGTCCATAGAACATGCTCTCAACATGTTTTCTAGCATACGAATAGTCCACTCAAAATAGACACCAGTTTGACTATGATAAGATGAATTGATGTTATGTTCAGAGTTTAAAGAATGTTTGAGACGGTTACAAAACATAGAGGTGAATCATAGATATCAATTATATTTAATTTAAAGTGGTACTCCATTGGACCATACAACTTCAATAATGTATATATTTTCATGTTGATCTAGTGAGAATACCTATCAAATTGAGATAATGTGATATTCCTTTGTGAGATGATCCATAACTACCCAGATCACATTTTATCCTCGGGATGTCTTCAATGTTATTATGACAAATTCCATGGTGATCATTTCTCAATTATATGTTTATATAGATAATGGTTTCATCATCCAATTATAATTTTATCTTTCAACCATTAATTTTTAACCTAGAGGACACACTGATGTATATTTTGTGATCCCCTTTTTCATAATTTTCCACAAATGCTACACTTAGAGATCTCAATACATATTTGTGATCCATAGGTGAATAGAGACATTTGAGCTATATCAGTAATTCAGAGGTTCCTTCTTTTTCAATGGATTTTATGGTACACGTAATTGTGGCCAAAACCAAAAAACCCCTTCTTTAATCAATTTTAAACTCTTTGGATTTCCTATTTTGGATATCTTCCACCTTGTTTCTAAATTTCCAAATCAATCCTTTGAGAATCCATTATTTTATTCATAAGAGATGTTTAAGAAATAATTTAATAAAGGATAAATTTTTCTTCTTCCCAAGTGATCCCAAAATCCATCATTTTAAAATCATAGAAGATTGGATCTTTTTGAATTGTAACCATTGAAATATTGCAGGATCCTATCTTCTTAGATCACTTTCCACTTTATTCACTTTTCCTGGAATTTAGTTTATTGAGAAGTCATAATCCATGAATAGATCTAACCAACACCACTAGAATATTTGAATCTCTATCTATATGAATTTGTAACTAAGGGTTTTATGATCCGAATATCATTCACACTTATCCCAGTAGAGAAAATGAAGCTTGATTTTCAATGAAAATATAAAATATTATAACTATATATCTTGAATGGTATATTTTTTATAATTCAATTTTAACTGGATTGAGAATTAGGCTATAAAATTATCATTTTTACTCAGTAAAGAGCATAATCCCATATTGGACACGTAATTATACAATACAATTAGTTCAAAACTAGTTAGTTGTGTGAGAATTTCTGTAGTGATAATTCAAATTTTCAAATAATTTGAGTAGTATTCACATCCATAAGATCAATAAAAACATCACTCCATTATAAATAAACATTGTTATTGGGTTTTAGAATCATGATATGTCCTTCAGAACTCTCTGGTCATACTCATCTAGGCAAAAAACCTCTATATCTTCATTATAGATATTGGTATGGGCCAGACCAAAATTTCCATTATATTGTAATGGTAAACAGATATTACTTTTATAGTGATTACATTCCCAATTAATGAAACATATTTCATATAGAACTAAATTTTTATGTAATTTAATACTGTTTCTCCCTTCACAATGTAGTCACCATCTCATTATAAAACAATATTTATTCCTCTTAACTCTCCAATTATATCATAATATCATCAATAAATACTACAAAAAAGTTTTCTTTGTAATCTCTACCGACTCTATTAATTATATCCATGAATATTTCGAGAGAATTAGAAATTCTTAATGAAATAAAAATGAACCCATTATTTTCGTACCTCAGTCGAAATGAAGCCTTAAAAATATCTCTCTTCCTAATAATTAATTGGTGATATCCTGCTCGAAAGTCCACCATAGAGAAATACTTGTCCCAAAATTTTTAATCAAACATTTCATCCATCCATTGAATGGGGTACATAAATAATATCATTCTTTTATTGAGCACATGATAATAATTGTTGAGGTGAACTGATCCATTATTCATTTTGATGAAGAGGACTAGCATAGCAAAGGGTGAAACAGAAGGGTGATTGAAACCCTTATTTAGATTATCCTATAGTTGATTCTTTAGTACTACCAACTCAATGGTGACCATTATATATGTGGATTTTTTTATATATAGATTTCCAGAAATATGTTTTATTGAGATCCAAACCTCTGGGTTAGGAGAAATACTTCAAGGAACACATCGATATAATCCCTCACAATCGAAATGTAATAGAGCATGATTCTATGATTTGAACCAATCATTTTAGATAGATACTCCAGCTGATAATGAAATACTATCCAAAATTATGATGATGATTCTATAGTACATTATACATTGTTCTTGCAATTGTAAAAAAATAGAGGTTACCTCAGGACATGATGAGTGATATTCTTTTTCTGATAGTTGATGTTGTCTTTGTATAATGATATAAAATATATGACCAATATAAAATGAAACCGCACAAAAATAAATAAAACATTAGATTTATGGGAGGTTCAATCAAAAAAAATAAACTAGGTAGGAGTTATATACTTTTGGATTAAAAAATATCCCCATTTGATGTTCTCACAGATAACTGAACCTCTAAATTTTTTGGTGGTGTTTGAATAGTTCTATAATTACTAAATGATAAGATATAATACCTATAACAATAATAAATTAGTATATTGAATAGTATTTAATTTATATCTAGTGTACCTATCACCACATCATTATCAGGTTCCACATAAATATTTGTGATAAAATATGAACTTTTTCATTTACATGGAGGTTGTAATTTTCGATTTCCTCCAACTACTCTTGGTTTGGGTAATGTATTTCATAATTCCAATGTTCTATTCAGTTTAAGTACTACAATATAGGATGGATGTTGACCTGAACCATCCTTTCTTCTTCTGTATAAGTGGGATTATTCATATCCCTTTGGAAGTAAGTAGTCATATGATCATCTCTTCCATATTTTATGAATCTCTTGGTTCCCATTAAATAGTTTCCAGGATGCTTTATCCCAGACATTTGACATGTGGGATATTGGGTCCTCCTTCTATCATGGGATTTCTCTATAGATCCACCCATATTAAATGTAACACCCCGACCCCAGTTACCTAGAGTGGGTGCATTATTACATAACATTGACATGATCAAAAAATATCAAGTCTCGAAAGACTGATTAGTTTAGTTTCCTTGGAAGCACTAGATAAATTCATAAAGATTACATTACATCATAAAATGAAAACTACAATAACATAGTCTCCAAAGGCCACCCTCATATCCCCTCATACAATCCCTGTAGGCCATTTATAAAATACTTATTCACATCCTGGAAAAAATAAAACATAGAAAGGGGTGAGCTCAGATGCCCAGTAAGGAAAACAATATAGAGGAAACATTCATAAATAAGCATAAACATTTAAGGCAATGTATAACGAAAAAAAAATCCTTTTAAACTTGAACCTCATCATAATATGGCAGAAATAAAATGAAATCATTCCATTTACTTATTCACATTGATATTCTACTAATCAAATAATCACATGCAATATCAATAACCACTTTAATAATGATGGAATGAATAATGCCAGACAATCATAACCACATAGCCAAGGCCTCGTTCCAAGACTACAAATAATATTTTTTCAAGGCCTCATTCCAAGACACTAGTTTTCCTCATGAGACCTATCGATGCATTGAGGAGCAATAGCAGGCTCCTCCCGTCACTTACTATGTCCAATGCATTCCTCATATGAATAGGTTTAAACACAACATAAACATTTGTATTAAAACTAGCATAAGAAATGTCAATAATTTCTACATAAACCATGAATTGTATAAAAATAGCACATCCACAGTCAAAAATATCACAAATACATCAATATAATATTGAGGATTTGTATCATAATAAATCAACTTCAAATAAGATTAAAATCAATCAAAGGATGTTGACATAGATGAAATCAAAATTATTTGATAGAAATATCTCTTTTTGAAATCATTTAAAAGTCACACATTTATAAATGAAGTAATTTAAAATATATTTTTAAATAAAAGTTTCCCATATCACTATGAAACTTTTGAAAAGAATTATCATTTCACAACAGTCATGTCCATATAAATAAATCCTTAAAATCATTTTGAAAACATGGACATTAATTAAAAATATTTTGAAAGATAAATCATTAAAACATTTAAAGTCACATAATTTTAAAAGAAAACATTTACTACGAAAATATTCCTATAATCATGTAAGGGAAGCTTCAATGATTTTATAACGGCGGATAATAGCTGCACCCGCCGTATAAGTTAGAAAGTAATTCTTACCTAAATATTGTCGAAAAGGTTAAAAAGGACCTTGTTTGGAAAATGATGGAAAATTTACTTTATGAACATATTATAAAAGTCAAAAAGGGTATAAATGACATTAACCCATAGTATATAAAATAGTTAGAATGTTTTTAAATACATTTTTAAGAAACGTGGATGTGGATGATAAAGAGGTCCCAATAGATAATTGCGTATAAACAACCTTGGATAATAAAAAGATTGTGAAATAAACCTTACCAATTTGGTAACATACGAAAAATAGACCCCATGAAAGAGGTATCATACATTTAATATGTAAATAAACATAAATTAAAGTGTATTATACAAATAATACAATTATGGGTAGTACATACACCACACAAAAGGTAATAGTGGCAATATGGCATGAATCTCGCTGGAATAAGGAGTGAGATGAAAACCCCTTACCTTGTACTTTTACTTGGTTGAGGGTAGGATAAACTCCGTTATAATGGAGAAATAATTGTTATCAAATTATACAAGAATCATATACATTAATATGATATCATATATGATCTTTTAACATTGATTTTTTAATAATATCTTCGTATTATCATCGTCTTGGGTGTTAACTTACTCGTTTTCTTTTATATATTTTTTACATAAGCCGTGTTTGTTATGGATAGGTTGTATATTATTCATATAAAAAATGATATCAAGTCCTTAAAAATTATTTTTAAACATCAAATGTGAATTATAATTGCATGGATACGATATGGAATGAATCTCATCGCGTTCGTGGAGACGGTAGTCCATATGTACGCACGACCGACAATATCCTTCTTTTGATATTAATATAATATATAATTGGATTTTATATCATATATACAGAATAATTATCATTTTATATTTATTATTTAAATTAATTATATATCATTATCATTCCCACCCAAATAATAATGTTTTTGAATAGAAATTACACCACGACGTGGAGACGGTAAGCTGTACATACGCACGTATGGTGACATGTCATTCAATGTATGGATAGAATACTGAATATAGTTTTACCATATTAACATAACAGTATATAGAAGATACTGGAGTTATTATTTTAGAATGGAAATAACAAAGAAAGAAGAAGTTGAAGAATAAAGGAACTTTAAAAAGGGTTGTGAAAACATTACCTCTTCTTTGTGTTCTTCCTTTTGATTTGACCAAAAGGGATCCTTAAATTGGATTTCTGATCAAAATAAGGCCTCTATGTAGAATTGAGGAATGGTGGGAGAGTATTTTTTTAGGGTTTTGTAGAACCAAAAGGCTTTTATGGTGTGAATAATGGGATATAAGTTTTGTCCTTTAATAAGGGTGAGGAGGGGATCTTTAGAAAAAACATAAAGTATTAATTTATAATAAATTCATATTCGGTTTATAATGAATAAAAAGTGGATTATTAAAAGTCTTATGTGGGTATGGGTCGATATTCATTCAAACAATATATTTTATACAGGTTTGGGTTATTATATTAACATTATCTTGTAGTTTTAACACTTAGTTAATTAGAATGACATTTACCATGTCACTTTGTATATTAATATTATATAGTTAGTAAACATACTATATATATCCAAGAGACCCCAAAATAGTCCATTAATGATACAAATATTATGATATAAGTTATTTGTCAAACGCTTAAATTTTTAGGAATAGAATATCAATTAATAATATAATAATTTTTTTAAAACTCATTTAAGTTAATTTTGACACTATTCAATAATTGATTTTTGTTAAAATCATAAGAACATTATTAATTTGATAAAAATTCATTTAATCAATAATAAAATGTCATATTTACTAATATAATTCTTTTATGTCACCACATCTTTCAAATTATATTTATTTTAACATTTATAACACCAATTGTTTGATTTTTTCATTAATAGAGAAAATACTGCATCATTATTGTGTCATAAATAAATTTAATTATTCAATGTATAAAAATTATATATAAAATACCATTATGTATTAAATCTTCTTATCGTTCTAATTAGTATTTATAGTCTAAAAGATAACATATATAACTCTAAGTAAAAATTGTTTTCCTAATAGATATATGCTTATGTCATTTTTGTATTAACTTTAACTTAATGAATATAAAGTGTCCTTATCACAAACAAGTGGCTCAATGTGGTCCCAAAATTGACCGAAAGATTCCAATTTTCAGAAATTTATCAACCAATAGGGTTAGTACACGTCTTAGGGTAAATTAATATTATTATAATATTATTTTTTACCCTTATTCACCGGATTTACCCTTTAATCATGGTAAATAAAATATTTACCGAAATATTCATTCAAAATGTCTAAAAATAAAAGTTACCTATTTACACAATTTGGATCTCCTGATTCCAAATATTGAATCCATATTTCTAAATTCAAAACACATATGTGGTAGAAATTAATTTAAAATTAATTCCCACTATCAAAACAAAAAGCCTGTTTTTAAGACATAATAACTATCAAAAGATTGACACTTGTTTATGTCCGGTTTAAAATTGAAAGTATGTACAATGTCCAAAATTGTATTAAATGGTAAAATAATATTCTAAATATACTTTAAACCCACTCAAATTAATAATTTATCATAATTAATTATTTTGATTAAAAATGATGTTTTTAATTAAAATTTAGTAATTTCCACAATTCATCAAAATATGAATGTTATCAGAAAAGTACCAAAATATCACCCTAGAATAATTTAGATATTTCAAATCCAAAAATTTAGTCCATTTTGAGAGTTAAAATTTATAAAATTTCAAAAGTTGGTATTTCTATTCATAACAGCTACTTTGAATGGTCACAGTGTGTTAGAATCTTGAAGTTGCATACAATGCAAGCTATTACATTATTAATAGGGAAACGTACTATGGAAGATTGGGGTATTACATTATCCTCTACAATAATAAATTTTTTCCATTCAATTTGAAAATTTTCTTCTAAAATAAAAGTTTTAAAATATAGAATATCTTTGTGGAAAACCTATATCGGAAATTGGGTTAACAAAAATATAACTTTAAAACAAATAAAGAAAAGTACAATGGTCACCCAAGATAGCCCATACTAGGATTATATGAAAACACGGATATGGAGGATAAAAAAACCATCAAGGTCTGATAGATAGTTGTAGAAAACAGGATTAAAAAAATTTAACTATAATAAAACCACAAACTTGTGATTGGTTAAACGGTCTTTGATTCCCTAGTAGGAAATGTTAACTAACAACATTTTTATTTTATGTTACCTTTCATAAAGTTGAGGAATTTATTTATGATATTTAATAAGAATGTAAGAAAATATACTTACATGTCATGTAGACTATCATTCTTTAATAAATATTTACCACAAATCCATCTTTCATTCCAAAAGTTAATAGAACTCAAAAATATTCTATTTATCCTAACTGTATCTGTTTCCAAAAATAAATTTATAATTCATCTATAAGAACATTAAAAAAAATAAAACTACATTATACACTCCATGGACTTCACGTAGTCTAGTGTTCGGCGATAAATCACAATTGCACTATGTTTGTGGGTTCTATTCCTGCAGCTTTGTCCGATGCGACAGGTTGTCACACGGTCTGCGTGTTGTCCTTTTTATAAATATCCAAAAATAACTTTAAAATTTGTATCCAATGTAAAATATAATCCATTCCAACCTTTATACTTATCCAAAATACTTCTATAAACCCTCAGTCCAAAATTTATATGAAATGTAAACATAATTTATATCCTTTTTACCCCGTAATAGCATGCGAAAACATTCATCGTGTATTCTATTAAAACACTAAAACATCTTGAATTACCATAAAACCTTATTGATTACATTCATGCTCCCTCATTACATATAGAATACTGGATATACTTCATCCATCCAATAATTTTGTAAACTCCAATGATGATGGAATATAAAATTCTTTAATTAGTTTCAAGGCAGTCAAGAATATCCAATATAATTTACCCAATCAACCATTTCTTTTTCGTAAATCAGTACCTCAACATTAGGACCATATTAATGTTTATCTTTTCTTCACCCATGTAATTTCCAAAAAGTATAACGTGCTATAGAGTCACTTTTCATAGTACCATAAAATCTCAAATCCTCAATGTAATAATACTGTAGTACAATCCTTATTTATTTCCATTACATCATTGATACAACACTTCAATAAATTAATTCCAAAATAACAACATAAGAATACTATTCATTCCTCTTCATCTGAAGTAGTATCATAACTTGATTATTATCCAATAGCATCATTTCTGGCATAGTCTGATGACTAGGACATTGGTTCCCATAGTGTCCAAACTCCTTGAAAATGAAGCATTGTACATTTGAAACCATTTTCTTATCCTTGCAGTCACGTAGATGGTGTCCCTTATCTCCACACATATAACACACTCACATTCCCGTCAAGCATTTTCCAAGGTGATTCTTTCCACAGTTATTACATATGGGAAAATCCTTCTTTACCTTCTTCCCTTTATTTTTCCTTCTCTCTACCATCCTTTCGTTCTCTAGCTTCCCTTCAAAGACATAAGACTCTGAGAATTATTTACTTATCTTATCAGCACATGATACTATTTCATCATATGATGATAGTACACGGAAGACTATTTTCATTCTAAATTCTGGTTTAAGACCATGAAATTTATGATCCTTCTTACTCTTTGGATCATGCGTATTGCATGAGTTATAATTCCATCTTCTGGGCATCATTTCTAAACAATGGAATGCACTAGATTTGTATATGAATAGTAATACCCAATCCCAAACTTGTCAAAAACTTAACATAAATTGAGAAGTTTATGGATATAATCCATTATCATTAAAATGTTTTCGTTGAGGAAGTATATACTCATAAACCCTTCATAATTGTTTGTAATGAAAATGGGAATCATCTAATGCATATCCCCCAGGAGTGCCGTAACCAAGAGTGCAGAAAGTCCCGTTGTCATGCACCAGTTCCAGTTTGAGTCTAGATCAAAGTGATGTTTTCGGGTCTTACCCCTAGGTATATCTATTCTAGAGTCGCCTCAACCTGCTCGTATCCAGAAAAGGGTGTATTGCTCCTAAAACACCCAAAATCTATACAATACCGAAATTCTAGGAATTTCTTCTATACTAATCCTCAATGTCTCTCTTATGGCTATATGCTCTAATCATATTTTATCTAAATATGGTTTCCAAGGATTTTAATAAACTTCCTTTAATACCAACTATAACACCTTGACCCAAGTTACCTAGAGTCGGTTCATTATTACCTAATATTGGCATGATCACAAAAGATGATGTCTCGAAAGACCGATTAGTTTAGTAGCTTTGGAAGAACTAGATAAATTCTTAATGATTACATTACATCATAAAATGAAAACTACAACAACATAGTCTTCATAGTCCACACTCATATACCCTCATACTGTCCATGCAGGTCATTCATAAAATATATCTTCACATCCTGGGAAAAATATAACATAGAAATGGGTGAGCTCAGATGCCCAGTAAGCATAACAATATAGCGGAAACTTTCATAAATAAGAATAAACATTTAAGGCAATGTATAACTAAAACAAAAGACTTTTAAACATGATCTTTAAGATAATACGGCAGAAATAAAATGAAATAATTCCATTTTCTTATTAACATTAATATTTTACTAAACTAAGAATCACATGCAATATAAATAACCACTTTCATAATGATGGAATTCATAATTCCAGACTATCATAACCATGTAGCCAAGGCCTCATTCCAAGACTACATATAAGGTTTTGTCAAGGACTTGTGCCAAGACACTAGTTTTTCTCATGAGACCTACCGATGCATCGAGAAGCTATAGCGATATCCACCCGTCACATAATAAGTCCAATGCATTCCTTATATGAATAGGTTTAAACATAACATAAACATCCGTTTTAAAACTAGCATACAAATTGTCAATACTTTCTCCATAACCCATAAATTGTATAAAAATAACACATCCACAGTCAAACATATCACAAAACCTTCAATACAATATTGATGTTTTTTATCATAATTAATCAACTTCAAATAAGCTTAAAATCTATCAAAGGATGTTTACATAGATGTAATCAAAACTATTTGAGAGAAATATCTCTTTTTGAATTCATTGAAAATTCACACATTTATAGAGGAAGTAATTTAAAAGATATTTTTGAATAAAAGTGTCCCATATCACTTAGAAACTTTTTAAAAGAATTATCATTTCAAAACATTCATGTCCATATAACTAAATCCTTAAAAACATTATGAAAACATGGACATTAATTACAAATATTTAGAAAGATAAATATTTAAAACATTTAAATGTCGAAATTTTTTAAAATAAAACATTTAACATGAAAATATTTTTATAACCTTTTTAAGGGATGATTCGAAGATTTTATAACGGCGGAAAATAGCTGCACCCACCATATAAGATAAAAAAGACATTCTTACCATAATTTTGTCGAAAAGGTTAAAAAGGAACTTGTTTGGAAAATGATGGAAAGATTCATTTATGAACAGATTATAAATGTAAAAAATGGTAGAAATAAATTTAACCAATAGTTTATAATATAGTATTAATGTTTTAAAATATAATTTTAAGAAACATGGATGTTGATGATAAAGAGTTCCCAGTAGATAATTACGTATAAACAACCTCAGATAAGGAAGAGAATGGGAAATAAACCCTTAACAAATTGGTAACATACGAAACATACACCCCATGAAAGAGATATCATACAATGAATATGTAAATACACATAAATTAAACTGTATTACACAAATAATACAATTATGGGAAGTATATACACCACACAAAAGGTAATAGTGGCAATATGGCATGAATCTCAAAGGAATAAAGAGTGAGAAGAAAACCCCTTACCTTGAAATTTTCCTTGGATGAGGGTATGTTAACCTCCTGTATAATGGTGAAATAATTTTTAATAAATTATAAAATAAACATATACATTAATATGATATCATATATGATCTTTTAACATTGATTTGTTAATAATTTCTTTGTATTATCATCATTTCAGATGTTAATTTACTCGTTTTATTTTAAATATTTTGTTACATACGATGTGTTTGTTATGGATAGGTTCTATCTTATTCATATCCATAATGATATAAAGTACTTAAAAATTATTTTTAATCATCAAATTAGAATTATAATTTCAACGATATGATGGGTAATGAATCTAATCGCATTTGTGGAGATGGTAGTCTGTACGTACGTATGAGCGACAATATCGTTATTTTGATATTAAAATAATATATAAATGGATTTTATATCATATATAAATAATCATTATCATTTTATATTTATTATTTACATCAATTACATATCATTATCATAACCATTCAAATAATAATGTTTTTGAATAACAGTTACACCACGACGTGGAGATGGTAAGCTGTACGTACACATGTATAGTGACATGTCATTCAAATGATGGATAGAATACCGAAAGGTTGTACCCTATTTATAAAAACATCACAGTATATAAAAGATTCTGGAGTTATTATTTTAGAAAGGAAATAACAATGAAAGAAGAAGTTGAAGAAGAAAGGAACTTGAAAAAGGATGGTGAAATCATTACCTCTTCTTCGGGTTCTTCTTGTTGATTTGATCAAAAGGGATCCCTAGGTTGGATTTCTGATCAAAATAAGGCCTTTAGGGTGAAGTGAGGGAATTTTAGAGAGTATTTGGTCAGGGGTTAGCCGATCCAAATAGCTTTGATAGTGTGAAGAATTGGATATATATTGTGTCCTTTTATAAGGGGGAGGAGGGGTCTTTAAGAAAAACATAATGTATTAATTTATAATAAATTCATATTCGGTTTATAATGGCTCAAAAGTGGATTATTCAAATTATAATGTTGGTATATGTCTAAATCCATTCACCCAGTAGATTTTAGACAGGTTTGGGTCATTATGTTATCCTTATCTTTTAGTTTTAACTCTTAGTTAATTAGATTGACATTTACGATGTCACGTTGTATTTTTCTATTATATAGTTAATAAACTTACTATATACATCCAAGAGACCCACAATTGGTCCATTAATAATACACCTATCAGGATATATGTTTTATGGAAGAACCCTATATTTTTATGAATATAATAATAATTAATAATATAAAATTTTTAAAAAACTCATTTTTGTCAATTTTTACACTATTCAATAATTGATTTTTGTTAACGTCATAAAAACATTATTAATTTTTAAAAGGTTCATTTAATCAATCCTAACATATCATATTAACTAATAAAATTATTTTAAGTAATAAAAAATTTAATATTATATTTATTGTAACATTTATAATTCCAATTGTTTGATTCTTTCATTAATAAGGAAAATACTCAATCATTATTGTGTCATAAATAAATATACTATTTCAATGTCTAAAAATTACAAATAAAATAGAATTATGTAGTAAATCATTTTATATTTCTAATGAATATTTATAGTTGAAAATATAACATATATTACCCCATGTAAAAATTGTTTTTATAAAAGATATATGCTTTTGTAATTTTTGTATTTACTTTAACTTAATTAATATAATGTGTCCTTATCACCTACATGTGGCTCCATGGGGTCCCAAAATCGACCCAAAGATGAAAATGGTCCGAAATGTATCAACTAGTAGGGTCAGGACACGTTTTATTGAAAATTAATATTATTATAATTTTATTTTTTACCAATATTTACCGGAATTACCCTTTAACCATGGTAAATAAAATATTTACCGAAGTAATTCTTCAAAATATCTAAAAATAAAATTTAACTATTAACACAATTTGGACCTCTGGATTTCAAATATGGAATCCATATTTCTAAATTAAAAAACACAGAAGTTGCAGAAATTAATTTAAAATTTATTCCCACTGTCAAACCAAAAACCTTGTTTTTAAGAAATAATAACTATCAAAAGATTGTCACTTGTTTATGTCTGGTTCAATTGTGAAATTATGTACAATTACCAAAATTGTATTAAATGGTAAAAATTTATTCTAAATATACTTTAAAACCACTAAAATTAATAATTTATCACTATTAAGTATTTTGATAAAAATGTTTTTTTAATTAAAATTTAGTAATTTTCACTATTCATAAAAATATAAAAGTTATCTGAAAAGTACCAAAATCTCACCCTAGGATAATTTTGATATTATGAATCCAAAAGTGAAGTCCATTTTCAGAGATAATATTTATAAAATTTCAAAAAGTTGGTATTACTATTCATAACAGCTACTTTGATTGGTTGCAGTGTGTTAGAATCTCGAAATGCGTACAATGCAAGCTATGGCATTATTCAAAGCGAAACGTACCGTGGAAGCATAGGGTGTTACATTAAAAAAAATTCATTCTTTTTATCTATGGGAAAACCAAATAATTGAGTGTCTCTGATCTCCATTTCATCCTTAAGGGAACAACAAAATGTCTCTTCCTAGATAATAATGTCTCAAATCAGCAATGCGTTTTTTATACTTGGCTTTAGTCCAATAAACAATAGATCTATGTTTTCATAAATTTTCATGAAAAACCCCATAGGAATATATTACAAGAATTATAAAGATTTCCACATTCTCCCCAATATAATAATCATCATTTTCCTTTTATATAATGAAATTCATTTTCTATATTAAAATGGATTATTTGAGGAAAATATTTAATGAAAACTATATTCATGATATATTTATATTACATGGAATCAATTTCATCATTGAAGATTATTTTTATGAACAATTTCACCAATAATCAGCTTCCCCATAAAAAATAGACTCTTATCACCACATTAATTTCTTCTAGGCACTAGAGGATATAGAAAATAATCTTAATGGAGTTAATCCAGTTTTATATGATTAGGGGATCATAAGATACAATATAATGAGAGGCCTATCTCTCATGAAGTATTCGACCAAAAATTGGTATTTATTAATAGAATGAGGTAATTCTATAGGATTCATGTTATTTTTCATTGCATGATTTATTTGAGCAGGTACAGTCATGATGTTTTTAGCACCCTTTCAAAACATATTTGGCATATTAATTTGTAAAACATGAAATTTCTTATCCCATTTATTGTTTCCAAAGGTTATTCTATTTACATCAATTTAATTTAAAATAAAAAGTAACATTATGGGTCTTGAATACATAGATAATATGAGTCTAAAAATAAATAATTGAACATAAGAGGATAAACATTGAAATAAAAAGTATATCTTAACATGTGATACCAAAGATTCAATATAGGATATACATGGATGTATAATTTTCCCTATGATTATTTATAACGTTCTCTAGTCCTAATCTTCATTTATAAAAAGACATACCTTTAATACCATCTATAGTGACCCTATACTTTTACACATATTATATCTATATTTTAAGAATAATTATCTATCAAATTACAAGACACATATAATAAATTTTAGTGTATTTTGATTGTTAGGTACATTCAACTATCAAAATTAAATATAATATAATATAATTATTTTAATAATCTATAGAGATATCATATCTCCCATTTATATCCAATAACTTTATAAGTTACATGGGGAATTCATGAACAAAAGTGATAAAAAACAAAGACCAATAGTTATACAAACATATGAATAAATAAATGTACATAAGTTAAAGGGAATAACAAAATGACATATAATGAAATGGATCATGAATAAAAATAAGAAAAATATCATTTAGATTATGGGTATACGTAATCATGGCTCCATATTAATGTGGAAAGAAGAGAAATAATGACATAAGATTGGGTCATGGAAAACTTCCAAGACCATTGCAGATGGAGGGAAAAGACCCATAATGGAATCAGGTTCACCCTAAATCCCTACATGGCATCTAATGTGACGAAAAATTAACCAATGAATTTGATCTCTAGCTGGGATCACCCATAATAACATGTTCATGTATATTTGTTCCACATGAAAAATCAAGCATAAGGTTTACCCATGGAATAAACTCGATATGATAATAATGTCATAAGGCATAAAAAAAGAATATCATAATAGTTCCCACGAAATAATGAATATATCTAATACATGTACATAAATAAGATAAAATAGTCATATATCATGATAATTGATGTCAAAATAAATTGAAAACAAATTATATTACTTATTTAAGAGACATTAGAAATTAATCATTTTAATTCTATTTAAGGAAAATATTAATGATTGTTTAAATAAAAAAATTGAATATTTGAATTTATCATAGCAGATAATCTCTATGAAATTTTTTCAGGATGAAATTAGTCATTATATAAAAAAAATTAAACTAAAATAGAATATGGAGTACACAAAAAAATCACATGGAATTGGAAAGTTCTCTTTAGTCGGACTTTCTTATCATGATGATTAGAGGAGGGAACCTTTTTAAATCATAAATTTACCTAAAAAAGAAGGATGAAATGATCTTGGTAAATGAGTTTTGATCATATTCAAAAAATTTATAACAATTACATAAAAATAATGAATAATTACATTAGGATTAATGGAGAAAAATGTAACCTAATTGAAAAAATAAAGGTTCATAAAAAATAATTTACCTTCTGTTAGAAATTGTCATGAACATGATCTTAAAGCACTAGATATTATATTTAAATATATTAATTATATAATTATGAAACATTTATACAATTATTTTATTTATAATAATTATTTATGTTCATCTATATCCTTTTTAATGGGTTATGAGATTCAATTTCTATATTCGAGATTTTTTATTTCCATGGGTTTCATTATTGGCTCAATTTTATAAATGCATTAAATGTAATGTAAAATGGGAATAGATATCCAGAATTGAAGTTATATGTTAAAAACGAACAAAATATGATTAAGTGGTTATATTAATTAGTTTTTTAATTTCATTGATGATGAATCATTATATATGACATTAGTGATAATATTTCAAATTAATTTGGATGGATTTTATCATCACAAACTAGTTTTTTTCCATTATTCCTTATTGTGTATAAAAGTTTGTTTTTGAATATAAGAATGGTTAAAAAATAAATTTTAAAACTTATAAAAACCATTATAATGGTTTATTTCCATCCTTGATGTTGTTTAAGGAAAATGAAAACTTTTTATCCTTGAAGGCGATAAATCAACACCTTAAAGATGATGTTTTCATTTTTTGAATAAAAGGAAGTGGAAAAGTGTCTTGATGATGGATTTTAGGATAATATAATGAAAATATATTATATAAAATATATTGGATTTATCATTTCACTTGGATAAGTTGCAGTCAGGAGTGAATAATAATTGAGAATAAAAGAAAAGAAATTAAAAGAGAACATGTGAGCATTTTACACATTGAATTTATCCTCCATGAGAACCTTCTTATGGAAACTGGTTTTGGAATTTTGGTGGGACCATAACCTCATGGACGTGTGGAAGAGACTTTGGAGGGATATTTATTAGAAATTGGAAAATCATCAAGGAAAAATATGTTCGATGCCTAGAGGTGGAGAGGGTTGGTATTTATAGTGAAGGAGAGTTGAGTTTTCTCATTATTTTATTGATTATATTATTATTTTTCTTAGGAGTATGAATATTTTGATAATTATCACTTATTATATTAATATAATGATGAATATTTCTAGAATATTCTAATTAAATTATAAATGACTCAATGAATATTGTTTTTCAGATATTATTTAACTATATAATAAATAAACGTACTTTTCTATTCACCAGAAATTGAATATATTTCAAAAATCCAGAAAATTAACAATAATGAATTTTCTATACGTAGAATTCAATAATGAAGTAAATTTTATGAAAATAATGTTCAATATATGGAAATTTTAATTTTTAATTAAAATCATAATTTACACAGAAAATAATAATTTTCAAATTATTAATGATTTTATAACATTAAAAAAATTAATTAAGGCCTCATAAAATTATCTTATAATAAGAAGACAAAAAATATTAATTTATGAATAAATTTAATTAAAAAAATATTATATTTTTATATAAATTACAAAATAGAAACTAAAAATTTAGGTTTTATAAATAATTTCAACACTTAATATATAATTTATAAAACATTTATTTACTTACACAATGATATAAATATATAATATTACCATTTATAAGTTGCAAATACTTTATTTATTCATTCAAGAGTGAGGTTACTATTCTATTGGTGAGTTTACAATTGATAAGTGTCGTATTAATATTCATATAGTCAAGTAACTAGTATAATATTATAGGCTCTATAATTTCCTAAAATGCTTATTATTCCATTTATTCTTCCTTTATAGTGTTTATATTGTTTCCCCTATGTGAATTATGTTATATATACTTTATGGAATAATTATAAGAAGGTAATTTTAGTTAATTTTTTTTTCTGTGATATAGTTCCTATCTAGGTGTAAGAGGACACACTAAGACTATGCATACTATATTTTAGAGGACCATCAGATAAGTTCCTATAAAGTGTTGCGTTACCCCATAATAATAGTTTTTATGAATCTGGGCAGATAAAATCATATGAGGTACTCTATGGGTGGCCTTTTAGATCATCATTATGATGGATATAAGTGGGATAATTATATTTGTTGGAGTAAAATCTCTTATACGATAGGTTTTAGATTGTCTAATTGATCTAGAAGAATATATATAAATCCCATAGTAGAAAAAACACATACAATGATAGGCACTATAATCACACTGAGCATATTGTGAGTGATCACGGGTTTTTTGGGTGTCTCCATGGTGGGGCAACAATTAGCTTAAAAAACAATGAAAGTTTGTTCCCTAGTATGTGGGGTCATTTGAGATTCTGGATAGGGTTGGTATGATAAAATATCAATTGGATATTCAACAGTAATATAGTGTTATGCATGATATTTTTAATATTCGATAACATTGATAGTATCATCCTAAAACATCACATGTGATTTATGTTGATGATGTTGACCGTGATCTTGATGAGACATTTGATTATAAAAATTATTATTATAGAACCTAGTGAGGTGATTCATCTATGTTACATCATGCCTTCCGTATAAGAGTACTCGAAGCATGGTCATGTTAATGAGGAAACATGAGAGAGGAAAACTCATATGAGTTTCTAGTGGCTGGATATTTTGATGAGAAGTTATATGGTAGGGAGGTTGTAAGGTCCTAATACGATGACAAGTAAATGTCTATTTAAAGTATAGTAAAAATCTTATTAAAATTGGTAATTAAATTTCAACGAAGAATAAGAAAGGTACAAAGAGTGTGCCAGGGGTACTACACAAAGAGAAATGTAAAAATGATATTATCCAATGTGTGGTTCCAAGTATTCACATAGTTAATAATAAATGTGTTCCCTAACTAAGTGGAATAGAGGATTCGGGATAATGGTTAAAATACCCTAAAAGGTGACCTATGAGAACATGAAGCTTGAGACACCTTGGATAGAGTCAAACTCATAGCCACCACACCGTTTTCCAAATTATGTAGGTGGATCAAGAAAACTATTTTTTCCAGTAACCATTGGAAGGAGGGAAGTACATTTTTCCCACAGTTATTAAAACCATATGGCTTAATAATGAAAATCATTGGAAATGGGGAAATTGAAATTTTTTCTTTCATCGGATTAAGGGTTCCTCCAATGATTTTTCATCCAGAAAATTCTTAAATAGAAAGAAATATGAACTATGTGATCCTACCCTCTACAAGGAATAATCTCCTTCATTTATAGGGAATTTTATGTCCCTCTTATTTTGAATCCAACCTCAACATAAATATTTGATTCCTATTTATTTTGGTTTATGGGAAGATATATTCATGGTTGTTTATTTTCATATAAATATCATAAAACAAAATGTTTTTTTGTAATTCATATCCTTGGTGTTTGGAGTTGTTTAATCTTGAACCAAGGGCGGAAAACGTGTGAGTTTTTTTATACAAGATTAAGGTTAGTGGTCTACACACATTCTCTTAAATAAAAAGTGTTATTTTCTTTTTAAATGTCGTTATATTATGTTGCATCATTCCGTACTTGTGTAATTGACTATGAATATTTATTTGGACTTTTAATTATTTGGTTATACTCTTCATTAATTTGGTTAGGTTTGTTGACGATCTAATGATCATGACTATGGCCACCCATGGGGTGTCCCACGACATTGATAATAGTGAAATGGGATATAAGTTATGGGATAAATTGTTTTGTATTTTTATCTATTAAGACATGATTTATTTTTTTTTTCAAAGACTAATTATCCATTTTGACTGATTTGGTAATTAGATTGATTATGAAATAATAATAGGAATAAGGGAGAAATGGTAAAAGGGGAATATTTTTGTTAATATTTGTTATAAAGAGCCTCAATGGTTATCTAATATTGATGAATGGTAAAATTTATTGATTTTGAGTTTTGTATTATATAAATGACTGTAATGAACACCAAAAATAATAATAAATGGAAGTAGATAGAATTTTTTCACACAAAAATTTTGAATATCTAAAAAATTGGCCCACCATTACAGTTTTTGTGTGTTAAAATGATCAAGTTATCAACATTTAGAAATGGTTTATTAATGAAGTTGTCATGTATGTTGTTCCTTGTGTTCGAAACCACATAAATTATATTATTAATTCTAGTCCACATTGAGTAATTGGTGTTGGTCATGGATCTACATACTAGGGAAATGATGTTGGCCATGGAGGTCCACAACATAGATTTGGAATGATTATCATGGTTTTACTCATAAATAAATATTATAATTTGACATATTATCTTTGTATGATCACATATGGATGCTTCTATATACTGATCATGATATTGAGACAATCTGAAGTAAGTTGGAGTTTTTCAGGTGTTACTGGTATCCCAATAATTCAGGTATTTAAAATTAACATCGAATAATAGTAAAAACTATTTTATTGTTTTCTTTTATCTTTTTTCCTATACTCCTACTTACACTGTTATTATACTAGATTTTTATTTTTACACCATTAGTTATGTCTTACTAAGATAAAATAACACCCTACTTAGGCTACCATTGGTATATGAGAATATATCATTTTTACAATTCATGATAAGGTCTAAGGCCCAATGATAGATTATTGATTTAGCATATAGTATGGATGAGTTTAACAGATATGTGTGTTGGAAATTTCATGAGGATCAAACATATCATATTACTTTGGTATCATTTTAACTGAAAATGGTCTTTTTTATTTTCTAAAAACCTACTTTATGGGTAAGCGATAGCCACAACAACACAATACCCAAAAAAAATTACACTAAACACGGGATCTTAATTCAAAGGGTAAAATTCAAAATTCAAAACAGCCACAGGACCCAAGGAGACCTCGAGCCCTGAGAACCCTAAATTGTTGATCACATCGCCTACAATCATCCTGAATTCCAGTACGCCTCATTAGCTGCATCGTCGTACCCATCAATCCGTTCACCATCTTCGCCAAATCTTTAAGAGAGAAACACTGACGTTTTTCCCACCCTATCATTGCCAGAGAGAAATTGGTAACAGGAACGACCATTATTCCAAATTCTCCATTCATAATTCAAAATAATTAAAAACCATTTCAAACATCCTTCTGCTCCACCATTGTCGGAATCACAAAAACCTAAAAGAAATCACAGCCTTCATTGATACCATGCCGCCACCGCCATAGGACAAAATTGAACAATCACAAAACAGAAATCCATAACCAAACCACAAACCTATATCACATCTAAGAAACAAAATCAAAAACCATAAAATGCTGACTAGGTAAATAATAAAACCCGCCGTGAACCCACAGCCTCCTTCAAGCACACACACTATAACCAGATTCATCCAATCTCATCCAAACAGAGCAGAATCGTGGAAGAATCCTCAATTCAAGAACTGAGAACCGTGCAGCCTGAGAGCTCTGTCCAAAGGCCAGTAAATGGTGAAATTGCCGAGATGTTCAAGATGATGTCTCCCCAGTGAACGTCGCATGCCATGAAACCTCCGATCTAAATTGTCTCCAAAAAGCTTAGCCACATCGGATAAGAGGAAGATGACAACGGGTGAGAGAAATTCTTGTGGAGCCCCTTATGGGTGCATACCTTAAAACCACTTTGGTATCATTTTGGATCTCTTAAATTTCTTGATGTGAAATGTTTATTTTTTTATGTTATTGTTACTTTACAATTTTGGGAATATAGTTTAATATGTTAATTTATTAATTATCATCATTTTTCTATAATTTCTTTCACTTTGGTAAAGAGGATTTAGTATCCGCATTTATATATTTTTAACATCACTACTATTTGTACCTTCTGGTGTTTGAGGAGGCCCACCTAAGGTCTTGAGGATATACAATTAGGGGTACCAATATAGTGAAACTTCGTTCATTATTTTACATAGTTTGTCAAGTGTAACAACCACATAATACATAAGGTGAAAAAAATTCGAGTGAATATTTATAACTTTTACCTGGATGTTTTTATATTACATCTTATATTAAAAACCTAAAATATTCTATAACTATTATGAGATAAAAACATAAATAAATTCTGTAAAATGGGATTTTATTATGTTAACATCATAACCTATATCCACATCCTCATTCATAAAATGGTAAATGATGCAGTCATTCATGTGTACAAAGGACTACACCATCTTGAATCGATGTAATTTTTATTACATCATCCCCTCTTATATCTAGTTATAACTACAAATTTTATCTATATACATTATATTCATGGCATTATTTTCATTATATGAATGTAATAATAATTAATTTTCTTTCCTTTCCATTCATTTAAAAGAAATGATGTCGTTCTTGTATATATGTTTATTACCACCTCCATGAAGGTTTGTGATTTTTTTAATCACCTTATCACTTGGTTGGTATATTTAATGACATAATATGGTATTTATCATATTGTTATTATTCTATAAATATAATATAAAACATTATTTCATTCTTTAATGATCATTGAGAAATGAAAATTTTACTCATGCATAGGTATTGCATACTGCCTTACTGATTATAGTATAAATAATTTTCATAACGTTATTTTTTGGTTGGTTGTAAAAGTATAATTTCGGAATAAATATAATAATTATTCCAAGATTTTTTTTGGAGAAGATTTATTAATGATCACATTGAAGGTAATTAACCTACTAATGACATTTTAGAGATATGAGACAAATATCATAAAATGTACAATGAAACACTATGTAATTTTATTTAACAAGGTAATAAGTATAATAAAATAAATAATAAACATGAAAAAAGATCTTATGTAAGTAAATAATTAACATTATTTTATTATTAAGGAAGATAAAAATTATGTGTGGCGAGTAACACTCAAAGTAAGGTAAACTTTACGTAAAACCCTCATATTAAAATGTTTTAAAGATTTATTTTCTAAATTATTTTCATTCTATATTTTTTTTTAAAAATTGTTATTCGTAGTTATATATAAAGATATTAGTAAATTATAATGTAAAATTTGTTTTTATTTTGATATTATTCTATGGGTATTCAAAAGTATTATATGATGTGTTATATACAAAACATTTTTAATTTCATTAGAAAAGTAAAAAACACATGTTTTATTTTAAACTATATAGTGTTAATGGTCCTTTTTCCCACCACCATAACTATTATTAGATTATGGGAATTATTTAAACGGAATTATTTTTCTTCAAATAAATATCCTCATTCCCTTTATAACGTACATAATAATGAACATGTTATGATGGGTGAACCAAGAAAGAGAACAAATGAATTGTGTAATGTTTTTTATCTCATTATACATTGTATATGATATTTTTGAGAAAAACTAATAAAATATGGGACTTTGTAGAATATGTAATGTTTTCTTGAAATCTATACCTTGATTATGCATATTTTTTGTTTTATTTTGGTTACACATTTCCAATTACTTCAAATTTAATATAATAAACTATTCATATGGGAATAACCTTGTTGTTACAACTTTTGTGGCTCTAGTAGGTGGTTATAGGTTCAAGACTACCTAGGAACTTATAGGTGCTATATATATATTTTTTTCTTTGTATCCCATTCACCTAAACGACTATAATATGATACAATGTTCTTTTTTATTATTCTCTCTTTTTTCCTATATAATATTATGTTCTTATTAAAAATATTCCTTGAGTATAATTTTATTTCTAGATGTTTGTTATTGTTCAATTAATTTAAATAATGGAAAAATCTATAGAGTGTAAAAAATTTAATTTTTTAGGAAAAAAATCATGGGTTCACATTTTCTCTATAAAACCCTCATAATAAAGTTATTTTCATTTATATTTATCAAAAAAGTGTTTTATAAAAAACAATAGTTAGTGAATTTTATTTTTGGGTAAAATAAATAATTATTTGAGCTTATTGAATGTTATGCTGAAGGAATGTTCCCATTTTCGATTCAATTTTTTTGTAAATGGGTTAATTAGTATCTTTCTTCATTTTGCAATATTGATATTTTTTGTATTCCTCCCATGTTTGAAAAACTTTTCCCCTATGTTTTAAGTATGAGTAATGACAAGGATGAGGACAAGAGAAATTTTTTGAATATATGTCATGAAATGAATACATTAAATAACAGGAAATTTTATTTTTTTGTAAAAAATGTATAAAAAGTGGAAGTGATCATATTGGGATATAATGGTTAATTTTTTAGGGGTAATGACCAATTTCTCTAAAAATATGCAGAGTAGTATTCCTCAAATGTATGATATTAAATTATTGAATATATCCTCAATATAATGTATTATTCAATGATTGGTCCTTTAAGAGGGAATAAATACTTCAAACCAATAAAACTAAATTTTGGGTAATGGAAGTCACATGACCACATGTAAAAAAACTACTCAATAGTAAAACATTATTTTAAAACAAATTACAAAAATTATTTATTATAAATTTACAATTATACACCTAAGTAAATAAAATAAATAAATAATTTAAAATTTAGTAATATCGAAATTTTAACCATGAAAATTATTATTTATACACAATAATGTATCCAAACCACATTTTATAATCAATGCAAACACATATAAATTGAGAAATGTCAAATCAAATTTGAACATAAAATCATTAAAAAAATCATTTAAAATAGGGAATAAATAAATTAGTAATTTTTATGACATATATTTATGCATAATTTTCATTTAATACCAATTTTTAAGAGATTCTTTACAATTGTAGCCCACGTGAATGGACCAAATGAGGATCCAATTAAGTAAAATTTTGGTTCAAAAAACCCAATACGTGAAATAAAAAAATTGTTATTGATTTTTGTCATTTAAATCCAATAGACATGAAGAAATTCATCAAAAATATTACAATATTAATAATTATCGAAATGAATATATATTAGTGTACACATACAAATAATAGTGGCTAAACTCTTAATCAAGACATGCATAATTACCCAAAACATTAAAACCCAATTTATAAAATGATAATTATAAAAATACAAGATGTGAGAATTAATTTTTTGACTTTAAAATTGCACTTTATATAACATAAATCCACATTCAAACACTTAAAGGACCTCAAAAATGTAATCAAAGGAAAAGGAAACTGTATGAAATGATGAAAAAAACAACGAAAAAAAAATTTCTTTATGAAAACTATATTCTGGTATGGATTTTAATTTATTATAAAATAAACACATGTTCACTATTTATTGATTTAAGAGAAAATGAATGAAGATTAGAGCATATGCCACATAGGGTTTACCCACATTATTCAATTTGATTATAGGAATGGGTCATGATCATCATGGGTTTTACAATGAAATTATAGTTGTAAAATAAATATTATGGAAAATAAAAAGTAAATAACATAGATAAAAACATGAAATTCATGAGAAATAAAAATAGAAAAATTGATAACATGATCATAAAATAAAATATAGTAAAAAACCCAATAATAAACAACTATGAAGTGTCCTTTCTCACCCACTCGAGGGTGTCAATCTTCTAGGATGACGAATTGTAAATTAGTTCCGTTTTTAAAATTTATAATTTTTTAGATTTAGGATTATCATATCATTATCACCATCTATAATAATGAGAAATGAGAGAAAACCCTCATTCTATGATGCAAACTCTAGCCCTATCCATATAACACTAAATGTTGGATGGTTATCCTCTCTTATTCTGGGAGAACATGTGATTAATGTTGATGTCCCTATTCTCATCACTCTCTTATAGTGAATGAGATAATGGTAGGGTAGAGTAATTTTCCCATGTGATGTAAATAGTCACCGTAGTTGAATGGATTCCCTTGAAATTAGTAATCCCACATTGAGTAATGTAGAGAGATTCATGAGGTTAAAACATCCAAGATAATCAATCGCTTACTAGTGGAATGAATCCAAAAAATGTTTGATAGTAATAGAGATAAAATATTAACCATTTAGTGAAAACCCAAGAAAAGTTAATGATGGTAGGGGGATCACAAGTAAAAATGAAATAAATAAAAATAACTCACATTAAAAACAATTTATTTTAAAATAATGTGGATGTTAAAAGGAACATTGTTCATTCCATTCTTGTAGGTTCAACGCAAGAAAAGTCACATTATATCACTATGATCGTTAATTTTCATATTATTGATTTAAAAGTTTTAGGTGGATTTATGATTCTGTTTCTAGGCTTTATTTTCTACATTAATCCTTTTCTTTTTATGAGGATAAATATAATAAACCTGAACATTATAAACCACTACTAATTGGTTAATTCATGTTCTATAGACAACCTAATACTAATATGAATCAATGTAAAATAATTTCTATGTGGTAACAAATAACATGAAAATACAAGGAACATTGTTCTAGCTACAATATGTATTATGAATTTATATAAAAAAGAAATATAAATTTAGTTTAATATTATATAACGGTAATGAGATGTAGAAATGTTCCATTATCTCTAGTCATTATATGTAGTATTAAATGGAAATATAGATAAAAAATTCTATAGAATTGGGACACATATATTTGGATGACTACCTTAATTGAAAATCATATTAGATGACTGGATGGTTTTTTAGTAAAATTGAAATATATATTATGTTTTCATTGAATAATTTTGTAATGTAGTTTGGAGATGAATAGTGGAGTCCAAGAAAGATTTCATTGCTTCCTTATACAAATTTACTGAGGATTAACATGTTAATAATTTATTTTATTCAAAGAGTTCCGACCACCCCTATTTTTCTCTTTTCATTGGTAGTTAACGATCACTAGTAGCTATAGGAGATTCAACAAGTTCAATACACTTTTCTTTTATTTAAAATTTTTATCTTTTTTTTATTCCTTTTACCTTACTAACATAGAACCTATTTACATCTAAATGGTATGGTTTTTTTATTCCCTGTTACATTATTTATTGATTACTATGAATAGGTCAATTTATTCCCCTTCTCAGTGAACCCAATATATGAATTTATTTCAATAACACATGATTCTAATATTCAAATCACACAATATTCTATTATAGATGTTCTTTTAGTAGTGTAGTATTTGTTTCGTTGAATCGATGCTAGATAAAAAACAAATTTTATTGTTACCTATTAATATGTTATAAAAGTTTATAGTCATTTTTATTATTTTGAGATTTTTATTTCATCACAATAAGTAATTTATTAGTTCAATTTTTGTAATATTATTTTCAAAATTTGATGGGTTTTTGGTGGCCAAGTATTACTGAAATCCTAAATTAAATATAATTAATTGAATGGGTTCATGAAATAAACCATAGATGATATGACATTTTTCAACTATTGGGATATCTCTATATATAATGTTGTTCTTCAAATTTTCAATAATGTGTTCCTAGTTATACATGGGTGGGTCAATCAATATTTATTATCTTTTATTGATCTTAATTAAACTCTCAATTCTTTATCAAACACTTTTTATAACCATGCTGTTACATGCCTTGGTCCTCCTGACCCATATATTACATGAACCATTCCACTGAAAAAAGCATTAGATTAAATACCATTAATAGATACATTAACTCAACCTTAAATGTTTTCTAATTTACTTAATTGAGAAGTGTTTATAATTTAAACAATATAATTAGAGATAATTATAGAGATTATAAATTTAATGATTTATTCAATCTCTTTGTGTCTTCTATTTGCAGTGAGATAAACTCCAACAGATTCACTTATGTGTGCCTCTTCAACTCATACAATGAACATGATGAATAAAAAATTGAAAAGTCTATTCATGGGGTAATTACCTATTCTTGGGTTGGAATCCATCTTTGGTTGTGTTCTTCTTGGTGTGCATTCCAGACTTGGCATGATCAATGAAGCAGTTTTGGTGTTCTATGGAATAGAATCACAATATTTTATTGTATACATTTAAATTATTTTAATGTATGGGTCTCTATGAATGTTGTATAAAGTGATAAATTTTTTTTGAAAAGATTTATTTAATGGAATAAAATCTAACTTGTATACTATAGTCGGGATGATCTATAACATAGAGAATTTTTCATTACTTATAATCAGATTTGAAGTTTATGGAGATTTTTTGAACTATAGTTTTGATTCATACAGACAATCATGTAGAGTTATGGTGATAATATTCTCCATTTCTGACTTATTTAGATATCTAGAGAATTATATTGGATGTTTTTTATAACCGAATTCAGTTACATGGCTAGGCTTGTTAACTGGAAAATCTAATTGTTTGAAATTTTTTAAATCCATCTGGTAGTTCATGAAAATGAACTATGAAGGTTAAAAACCACACCCCTTGTTGATAGCGAAGGAACTAGAATATTTTCCTATTTTTGAAGGCATAATATTTTGTTGATAGATACATGGAAATATTATAAGGAATATACATGTGAAAGAATTCAATGATAGATTTTGTTTGATAGGTATGTATATGATATGGAACTTTTTCAACATAGGCATTTAGATTTTCAAATGAATTCATGAGAGGAATATGGTCTCCTAAACATTATACTTTTCAGATATTGTGTTTAATAGATATTTCTTCAAGACATTATATATTTATAAAGAATTCAAGAGATAATACATGGAGCCGATGATGTGAATTTCCCTTCACTCCAATATTCCAATTGTCATGATGGGTTAGTAAAGGATATGTGTGAGTTGTTTAGGATAATGAGTTGTGAATTTGGGGTTCTATAAAAATCATGCTTTATGTCAACATGGAGAGAATTATTCAGATGAATGGGGAACTAGAAGAGGAGTAATGTGTTATTGTGAGGTTACAAAAAAAATAGAATCATTCATAGAAGTATTATTACTTGTAGGATATGTTTTTCAGGGATATTTTGATATAGCAGTTATTTCTCCCAAAATTTATTTTGAAATTAAGCCTGATAATTATACATTTAAGACTTGATTTGAAACAAATATTCTCGTGGTATAATATGTATTTATTAAGAGACTGTGATATGTATTATTTATGTAGAGATAATTTGTAAAAATCATTGAATTATATCATGATTATATATTTTAACCATATATCTCCTTGTTCATATTGGGTAATGCTAAGCATTGATAATGATACTAAACTTTTTACAAAAAAGTTTATATTTCAAAAATAATTTGAATGAATATTCCAGTTCAATATATACATGTAATCATGCTCATTCAATTTCTATTGGTATTTTTTCAATTCTAGGATGGTAAATAAAAAGGTATTGACCATAGTGGGATTATGGTATGTGATTATAAGCATATATATTTTTTTAAACAAATATAATTGGTGAACTACTATTTTTCATTGAATATCTATGTTTTTCATATAAAAATATATATTGAATATTTGTTAGAGAATTTGGAAGGATCAATAATTAAATAGGTATATTTAGTGATTTATTGAAAATTGAACTACATAGTTTTTATCAAATTTTATTAGGTTTTTTGATTAGTCACTTAAAGTGGCTAATATTAGTTGTTAATATCTTTATATTCATTGTTCAATAGTCCATAAACATTTTTTAGTGCATTACATAAATATAACTTCATTTCTCATCTTAAATGCAATTCATGTTTAAAATTAAACTTTGGTCCCAATAAATAATTTGTTTGTGGACAAATTTATTTTCATTTTTTGAATATGAAATTTTGGGATATGATTGATCACTCTTTTTGGAACATTTTTTCTTTTAGGTCCGATGGATGAATCCCAAAGGAAGATGGAGAATTTTGCGCCTGAAGGCAGAAACTTGATGGAAAAAGCATAATGGGCCTAAGGCCCATCAAACAAATGTGGGGCCCAGAAACCAAGCCCAATGAAGCTCAAAATTATACAGTAGAAAGATAAAAATTTTATGTTCATTTTATTCAGATTTGGTCCGAGCTATGTCTGATTTTTTCATGATGATAATGGGATCTGCAGTTGAGATTTAAATGGTGGACCTGACATTAATGCACAGAAATCCGTCCCACCATTTTGACCATAACATCCAAACGGCTGAGACAATTTTCCTGAAATTTATAGATATTCTAGAATACACATTGACTAAGATATTTTCTATTTATGACACCTTCTGATTTGGCCGTATGAAGTGTCAAACGCACACGTCAAAATGGAGGATGTATCTGGCTGGTTTTGTGGTCAACTTTGTAACGTTAATTTCCTTTTGATTCTTCACCCTCCTTTTGACTCTCTTAATTGTTGGGGGTGAATTTATTGTTGGGGGTGGAATTAAGGCTCCTAATATGCCTATATAAGGAGCTGGTGGTGAAGGTAATAATCATCTAACATTTTTCTTTGAATCCATGTTTTTCTTTCATACATTATATTTCTTTCAATTGTAATTTCCTGCATTCAATTTATAATCGCATCATCAAGTTTTCCCATGTATGTTTTTATTTCAAGTTTATTATTTTAATAAAATTTATTCTTCTTCTTCACTTTTTATTTTTCTTTTATTCACACATTTATACCGTTGAATCGAAGTGTGAATTTATTCACACCCGCACTTGTGAATTCATCACACAACGGTGGAGTGTTCATTTTGATTAATTTTATTCTTCTTCAATTCCACCCCCATAAGTCTAAATCCCTCTTCCATTGGTAGAATAGCATAAATGTAGGGCTAACCTATTAAGGGATGATACAAAGGAGTACCAAGGTTAGGGATTGAATGTTATTTCTTGTACTTAATATTTAAATCCATTTGTTATTTTAGGATTTCCATTTGATGAGTTACATTCTTTCTCATCTTTGCCAACATTAACGATGACACATTTTGAGTGATAGTATGATCTGTATCCTTTGAGTGCTCAATAAAGTGATCCTCAAAGTGAATTAGTGATTGGCCTTGGAATTTTGTAGGGATTAAATTGGTGAATGATTTGGAAGAATTATCTCATTGTTTGGATATGTCTTGAATTAATGACATGAAATTTTCTACGAAAAGAAATTCATCCAATCCACCCCAAGAAAAACCCTAAGATCAACCCACCATCAATATATGTTTATTTCATATCATTTTTTATTATATGTTATTTAAATTATATCTTTAGTTCCCCAATTGAAATCGACCTCAAAGTTGGACAATTCATAGCCAATCCATCAACAAATCACAGTGTCTCAAGGTTTCTTCTTTGGTGCATGTGGATTCGATCCCAGATTGTACTTCAATTACCGCTTTTACCAGTAGGGTAAATTTGGGTGCAACCAAATTTTGGCACCGTTACCGGGGACCCAAGTAAGTACCGTAGACCCAAATCTTCTTTTCTCACCCCAAATTCTCTATTCTCACCCTAATTTCTCTTCTCTTTTCCCCTTTCTATTTCTGTGTCAAAAAAAACCCCAATACTAATTTTCAATCAATTCCAATGGATTATCCTCCAAAATACCCCTTCATAAATCAATGTTGTAATCAAGTCGGAAATCAATATTGGGAAACACCTCACATAGGGAATTTCATTGACCAATCCTTAATTGAATACACCACACCAGATGAGATGTACAATCAATGGGATGCTGAATGTTTACAAGATCAATTTCCATACCTATAAAGAATGATTGAAAAGATAAATAATGAGGAAGTCCATGATGTACAAACATATATCTACCCTAATCCTGAAGAAATTCTTGAACAATTGTGTGATCAAATGGATAAAATGAATTCAGAAGTTTCATCTTTCAGATTAGAACTACAAAGATTTAAGACTTTTGAGGAACCTAATCCCACTCAAGATGTTCTTTCCTCATCATTGATAGATGAATCGTTTATCCCAAAAACCTCCTATGAATTGAAAAAAGAACTAACCATTGGATATGGTATAATTGAACAAGATAAAAGAAATGTTGAAGGGTATTTAAATCAGTATGAAATTAATTTCTTGGATTCACAAGGGAAAAATTGGTCTTCACGGATTGAGTGTTTGGAATATTGCTCCAATAACAATTTTTTCGAATTACTGATCATTGAACCATTGGGAGATATAACTAATATTGTGTCTATACCCACTCATGAAATTCAAATGGAAAGTTTTGTGGATAAATCATCTTTTCAAAAGGAACCAATTCTTTCAAATGTTTTTAAAGAAGAAACAATTATTGATTCAAATTATCATTCTTCTTTAGGAAAATTCAATCAAACTGAACTCGATGTTTTAATACATCCTTCCCGACTCAATAATACCTCTATTTATGATAACCAAGACCATTCAATTATCATCAATTTTCATCACGAATCTCACCATGTAGGAATGAACCTTGAAATCATTGGAAATAATCCAGATAAAACACGATCAACCATTTTAGATATTCCTTGGATTTTACCAATCAATTTAGAAAATAGGATTTCATAGGAAAAATATTTCTAATATAAAATCAATCTCAATCTTGTTGAAGTGGAGAAATATGGGTTACTTAAAATTTTTAAAGTTGTAATTGGATAAGTTGGAGGGTAAAAGTCGAGCTAACGACGTTAAACAAAAGCGCTACATGGGAGGCAACCCATGGTTTTCTTTTTTCCAATCATTTTGAATCATTTTATATTTCATATAATAAATTACCATAAGATGTTGAATTGTTCTTCTTTTATGAGTAAGGATGGGTATGAAAGGGGAGCGCCATATTCATCTGTGTCACGTGGTGTGATCTCTGAGTAATACCTTACCTAGAAAATATAATGAAGACAATGTATCATGAGTTTATTATGTTTTGTTTTATTTTTAATTTTTTATAGGTTAAAAAAATAAAAGGACATGTTGTAAGTCATAAGGAAAATCCATTCACCAACATCCAAGCCGCTGAGACTCAAGTCGAGGATTTAAGGGAGACTATGGAATGCACTATCATCATCAACCACCAGGTGACTTAATTCCATGATTATCATTTTAAATTTCTTCTTTGAACTCCTCTCCTACCCCTTCTAACTTTTCTTTTCTTTAAATATTGGGGATAGTGTTATTCTAATTTGGGGGGGATAAAAAATGATATTTTTAATAAGAACATGTATGGAAAGAAAAATTTCCATTAACCTTGAACATGATAAAACACATTGCAAAATATAAAATTGGATATCAAATAAAGTTTTCATGACTAGATTCTGATTTTAATGCATGTTTAAGTTCATGAGCATAGTTTTTGGAAAGTGCTGTTGTCCGATGTGATTTTTCAATGTTTACAATTTCATCCTCTTAATAAAAATACCACAATGCATGTCTACTGGATCGTGGGTGTAAATTTGAGTTCATGGGTCCCTTTCATTATAGCATTGGGTTCTGGGGTCACTTTTAGTTTAATTTGAGTATCAAAAAAATAACAAAAAAATAAAAAAAAATAAAGAAAAGACCACATAGATCAATGTTTTGTCCAAATGCGTGGCGTCCGACACTTGGGGATCGTGACTCCATAGTTTTCTTGCCCAGAGTTAGGCTTTATATCTCTATTGTAGAGCATGAAATTGATAATATGTGTGGCATCCGACACTTGGGGATTGTGACTCCATAGTTGTCTTGCCCAGAGTTAGTCTTTTCATATCTATAGTGGTTAAAAAAAATCAAAAAAATTAAAAAAATGGATACTCATCTTAAGGTTTAATGTGATTCCCACCTAGTGCTTCCATTTTTTCCCCTTGAACAATAAAATGGGCCCCATATCTTTTATGATGCACAACACTTGATTATGATTAATTGGAATTGGATGAAATGTGGCAATGAATTTGAACAAATGAATGGGCTTGGGCTTGGGATATACTTATGGACCTATCTTGTTTTTAATGATTTTGATGGGTTTTCATAATTTTTTTTGATATTAGATATTTGGTTGAGCAATGTGTATTAAAATGTTTATGGAAAAGGGGATTTGAATTTCATATTTGTAATTTATTTTGCTTGGAACTAGAAAAACTCATGTAGAGGGGTGTTATTATCACTGAAAGTGGCTAATATTAATTTTTAATATCTTTATATTCATTGTTCCAAAGTCCATAAACATTTTTTAGTGCATTACATAAATAGAACATCATTTCTCATCTTAAATGCAACTCATGTTTAAAATGCAAATTTGGGACCAATCATTAATTTTTTTGTGGACAACATTATATTCATTTTATGAATTTGAAATTTTGGGATAGGATTTATCACTTTGTTTGGAACATTTTATCTTTTAGGTCTGATTGATGAATCCCAAAGGATGATGGTGAATTTTGCGCCAGAAGGCAGAAACTTGCTAGAAAAAGCATAATAGGCCTAAGGCCCATCAAACAAATGTGGGACCCAGAAACCAATCCCAATGAAGATCAAAATTATACAGTATAAATATAAAAATATGAGGATAATTTTATTCAACTGTGTCCGGAGATAATTCTGATGTTTTCATGATGATAAAGGGATGTGAAGTTGAGATTTAAATGGTGGACCTGACATTAATGCACAGAAATACGTCCCACCATTTCGAACATAACTTCCAAACGGCTGAGCCAATTTTCCAGAAATTTGGAGAGAATCTAGAAGACACATGGACGAAGATATGTTATATTAATTACACCTTCGGATTCAGCTGTATGAAGTGTCAAACGCACACGTCAAAATGGAGGATGAATCTGGATGGTTTTGTGGTCAACTTTGTAACGTTAATTTCCTTTTAATTCATCACCCTCCTTTTGACTCTCTAATTGTTGGGGGGTGAATTTATTGTTGTGGGTGGATATAAGGCTCCTAATATGCCTATATAAGGATCTGGTGGTGAAGGTAATAATCATCTATCATTTTTCTTTGAATCCATGTTTTTCTTTCATCCATTGTATTTCTTTCAATTGTAATATCCTGCTTTCAATTTGTAATCGCATCATCAATTTTTCCCATGTAAGTTTTTGTTTCATGTTTATTATTTTAATAAAATTTCTTCTTCTTATTCACTTTTTATTTTCCATTTATTCACATGTTTATACCGTTGAATCGAAGTGTGAATTTATTCACACCCGCACTGGTGAATTCATCACACAACGGTGGAGTGTTCATTTTGATTAATTTTCTTCTTCTTCAATTCCACCCCCATAAGTCTAGATCCCACTTCCATTGGTAGAATAGCATCAATGGAGGGCTAAACTCTTAAGGGTTGATCCAAGGGAGTAGCAAGGTTAGGTATTGAATGTTATTTCATGTACTTAATAATTAAATCCATTTGTTATTTTAGGATTTCCATTTGATGAGTTACATTATTTCTCATCTTTTCTAACTTTAACGATGACACATTTTTAGTGCTAGTACGATCTATTTCCTTTGAGTTCTCAATAAAGTGATCCAAAAAATGAATTAGTGATTGGCTTTGGAATTGTGTAGGTATAAAATTGGTGAATTATTTGGAATAATTATCTCATTGTTTGGATATGTCTTGAATTAATGACATGAAATGTTCTATGAAAAGAAATTCATCCAATCCACCCAATTCAAAAACCTAAGATCAACCCATCATCAATATTTGATTATTTCACATCATTTTTTATTATATGTTATTTAAATTATATCTTTAGTTCCCCAATTAAAATTGACATCAAAGTTGGCCACTTCATAGCCAATCCATCAACAAATCACAGTGTATCAAGGTTTCTTCTTCGGTCCCTGTGGATTCGATCCCTACTTGTACTTCAACGACTGCTTTTACCAGTAGGGTAAATTTGGGCGCAACCATTTTTTCATAGGTATTTAAAAATATTGAATGATTAATGATGGGGAATAAAACAGTATAATAAAAATGACATATTCTCAATGATATGGAAATGTGGGGGTAGTATAATTTTTTTTTGGAAATGGATAATGCAGGAATTTAGGAGGGAAATATGATTGAACTTTATGTCACCCCCAAAATCCGTTGAGATTATGATTTGGTCCCATTATTTATTATATTGATATTTACCTTTTCATTTTTATTATTGTAAAATATATAATATTAATATAATGTTTTATTAGGATGATTTGGTTATGAAGAATTTAATATTTTATTCAAAATAATTATAACCTCATATTTGTTCGCGAGTAATCGTTTGATGATGAGTTTGGCCTTTCACGAAATTTCATATGTTTTATGTTTATAAAATTTCATTTGAATATAATTTTTAATGTAATTGTATACAAACATTATAAATTATTATTTGTGATTCAATGCATGATTGATAAATTTAAAAGGATGATCCTATTGAGAAACTAACACTCACCCAACAATAATGATTTTATTTTTTCTCATGATGAGGCCTTGATTTTTTGATTAGAGACCATTGTAAGAACATGGATATTCATTTCTAGTATGGGTTTTTGTTTTATGGTGATTCTGAGGGAAATAAAATAATATGGAAATTTATAGAGTACATGTCGTGTACTTTGGAGTACACACCATGTACCTAGTTGTTGCGGGTGACTGTGTGCTGGCCATGTAACGGGTGATTACATGGCTTTGTGTGGTGACCTGGAGATTGCCTAAAGTGGAGGCTGGTTAAGGAAATTACATTCCATATACTTTTGAAGAACATGTTTTGTGCTTTCCTTTTTAATTATTATTTCGGACGGGGGTCACGTCTAATTGACAATAACCTTTTCTTCTAGGTTCGTCTCATCTAGGATGAATGAATACTAATGAATATTCACTATACCTATGACTCGTCATATGTTCTCCGAATCAAACTCTTTCAGCTACATTGGAATCACATAAGGGTCCTCTTCCTTCTTCTAGAGTCTCATCTCTCTATTTCACCTCTCTTGTGAGATATCATTGTTTGAACATTTTTGACGTTTTTGAAGATCAACCACATTCTAGAACGATTCATGGGATGATGCCAATGTATATTGATCATACAATGCCGAGGTAGGTGGTTTGTGCCTTTCCGTAGTTAGTCCATGAATTTTATGTTCAAAATTACCCAATACCCTAGAACGGTGTATTTCATGGTTAGGGATTTTAACCCTTATGATTCTGCTCTTGCCTTTTTTCTTAAGATAGGGATCTTGTTTGTAAATATGGATATATTGCCATGAAATGGAGATGTTTTCCAATTTTTTTTTTTGATATTGACAATTATTATAGCCTTTCTAAATAGGGTTCTCACATTCCATGCCCAATTTTGATAAGATGGAGTGATTTTATCCATTGCTGTGACATGAATTGTAACTGTTTAGAGAAGTAGTTTTGGAGGATTTCCTTGGCTGTTGAACATCATTGTGAACTATTGACTTACACAGGGCAGTGGGAACCTAGTGTATTGGACCATATAGAGAATGGACATTGAGGGCATCTTAAGGGTGTTTTTTACATATATGTTATGAGACCCTGGGGGGAGGTTGGAGGTGAGTTATCCCTCAGAGTGTCTGTAGTTCTTTATTGTGGGACCACATGTGGAATTTAACATTGAGTGGTTTCATAGAGTTTATGTACTTTACATATGGATGAACATAGGGGGTATTGACAATGAGTGATTCCTCGTAGAGACTTTTTTTCCTTCAGATCAAAGGGCTTAGACTATGTAAGCTACCCAGCAGGTTGTTATATACTTGTATAAGTTGAACAAGAGGGGTAAGGCTATGAGAACTTACCCAGAGTGTTACTTTAGATTGATTGGTTGAACCACAGGGGATTGGTTGTGAGTACTCCCCAGTGGGTTACTTGTTGTTATCAATTACATACATGATATTTGATAATGAATGCAATTGAATCTATTAGATTTTTTCCATTTTAGTATATCCTTGTTTACTGATTCATTTTACATATTACTTTCCATATATATTCACTTACTGTTAGGAACACATCATTGGTTGTTTACCTACAAGAATTTATCTCACACCCTATTTAGGTCATGATTTTGGGTCCAAACAGATTATATTGCTACAGGTATAGATAAGTTCAAGCACCCTTCTACTTTAGGTACATAATAGCTATAGAGATAGAGAGGATAAGGCCAAGCTACGTCTTGAAATGCTGATGGAGATTTTCTGTTTTCTTGTACATTGGTTTAGTAGTGTATTCATTCATTGTGACTTTTTTGTTGTTTCCCTAGACATATGTATCATGAAACATTTATATATGTTCTTATGTTGTTTATTACTTTCTATCTTCTGTTGTAAACTTATTTAATGTAGTTTCAACTTTCACTATTGTTATCTGTTTATTTTTACTACATTACTCTACCAATGTAGGAATTTGTTTCCCCAATATCTCACCCAAGGCCATCACTACTAGTGGGCAGCCTCTTTCGTTTGAGGAAATGTTCTTGAGCCCATGATACCAACCAGGTACGGGGCACCTCTTGGAGGTAATCGGAACCAGGATGTTATAAAGTGGAATAAGAGGAAATATTTTCTTCTTGACAAAATTTTTTGAGCCTATAGTAAGGGATATGGAGAAATTGGTAGTTGGTAATATTCTATTCTTTAGAGTAGCTAACCTGTGTACATGTAAAATCTAATTTACCTTGATAATTGGAATTTTTCTGGTTTTGCAATTTTTACAGTTTATTTGATTTCACCTTGGGGTGACTCGGATATTTTGTGATGTTATTATGGATATTATGGAGGTTATATTTTTGTTGAAACCCAATGAGATAAGGGTATGCCATCTCATATATCATATAGGTAATTTCTTGATATCTGTTGTCATGAATTATTTCAATTCCATTTAGGGGGCATTGCTGACTGCCTGTTTTTTTGATAGATGATGTGCCAGATATGCATGTTGTTGTGATATATTCATTGATAGAATACGTCCTATTTGATATGGTATTGTTAATTGTAAGGTTTCATTTGAATGTGCTCCAAAATTTGGTTCATATGTTGTTATGGGACTTTATTGATCTGGATTTGGTGGATCATTGAATTGTTATTCATTGTATATGATATATATAAGATGAAAAGCTTTGATTCGTGGATATTGTGGGACCTCACTGATCGGAAGTTGGTACTTTAATGTCTATTTCTGTGTTTTTCTGGGTTCCAGAGTAGTTTCTGAGGCTAACTGTCTGGAAAACCCCATAATACATGACATCTATTGTTCAATACATGTCATATATCCTTTTGTTCGAGAAAGAATTGTTTTCTTTTGTACACGTCATGTATTCTCTAACCATGTTACTTCCTGTGTGGGATTAGGCATGGGGTGGGGAAATCATGGGTGGAACATTCCCTATACCAAACGTACATGTCGAGTGAATATGTCATGTGTCCATCCATTGTACCAATGACACGGTTGGATTTTGTGTAGTTATTACACACCGTGTCTGTAAAAAACATGCGGTGTAGAGTCAACCATTTAACCGGCTATGTGACTAACGACATAGGTCCATGAAGTTCCTTCATGTACACACAATGTCTTAAAAAAACACGATGTGTAGTCATTCTCTAGCAGAACATTGTGGGTTAAGTCATGTAGAAGAACTCGAGCTAGGGAAGAGAAATCAAGTACATGATGTATGTTAGGAAAACATGATGTTTCTATGGGGTGTTACACGACCATATTATGATGGAGTTCACTCCCATTTGAAGGTTTAAATGAACATTTCATGTATGGGACATACAACACATGTATCCTTTTTTTGAATGAACCTGATCAATTTCATTCTCATCTTAATTTCTTGCACTTCTATGTTTCTGTCCTTGAAAATAAGGAACTATGGTGTGTGCTTGACCTTGTATAATCATGCCACCGATATTTCCTCCAGTTGTACGCTAGTTGTATGGAAGTGACCAGACACCAGACATGGCAGATCAGGAACTTCCATCAGACCCTCCCATCGTGCCTATCTTGGCACCTATCGTCATTCTAGTTGTAGGTTCCAATGCAAATTTTCGAGAAGGATTAATAAGGTTTATACAGAACATCCAGGGAGAACTGTATCCTACCCCATTAATGGAATATTTGACAAAGGTCTTTCAGCAACAACATCCTCCCACTTTCTCAAGGGATGGAGGACCATAGGATACTGAGTCAAGGTTAGAAGCCATGCTATCTATCATCGAGCATCTGCAGATGCCTCTAGAGCAGAGGGTAAATCTCTCTACTTATATGCTTTGAGATTCCATCAAGATATATTGGGATGTGATCTCATAGGCATGATGCCATCAGGCTATGGCTTTGGATGAGTTACAGCATGACTTCTACGATAACTTAACCCAGACACATTGAAGACCAATCGAACCAAAGAGATAATGATTTTAGGACTGGGAACTCTTTCGATCAGGGAGTATTCTACTCTCTTCACAGAGCAACAAAAATTTACACCCATACTAGGAGGTGATGAGTTGTTCATGGAGAATCTTTTTGGGGATGGTCTTAGGAATGACATTTGATCTTAGTTTAACATCTTCATGTTTACTTCCACCATATCTATAGTTAACTAGGAACTGATCATATAGAGAAATATGTTGGATTCTAGAGTTTTGATCCAGGGTATCTTGGAATCTAATGTTGGTATCCCTCCTATTTACAGAAGGAAGCACCATAGGGATTCTATGCACAGTGATCCAAGGAAGTGAGATACCTCTTCTGGTAGCATGGTGGTGTGATAAAAGGGAGATAAGAGTGGGAATATGAGGCCACATTGCCCGAGAGACCCAGTAGAGTTCCGATCATGTGGTAAGATGGGTCATCTTCAGTAGTTCTGTCTGTTTTTCTCACTATCAGTTGGTGATAAATGTTCATCAGTGACTCAACATTCAAGAGAAACACCACCAATTTATCAACAGTCCAAAAACTATAGTTCTTCTAGCCAATTAGACCTAGGTGGAGGTCATGGTCGTGGTAGCTAGTTGGTAGAATTTTAGTGACAGCAGGGTAGATTAGCTCAGTGTGGATAGGATGGATCACAAGGCCATGGTACATGCCACACATTTTCAGTATAGCAGACCGAAAAGCATTAGGATTCCGAACCCTCTAGAGTTCGTGGTACGATCATAGTTGCCCCTTTTCTAGCTCTTGCAATTTTTGAAACAATGGATTCCCATAGTTTTATATTTATAACTGTTTTGGAGAGGCTTGGACTATTTATCTTTTCTTCTACTAATGTCTTGATGTTGGGAAATCCATTTGGGACAATTATGTCTAGTCTATGACAATTCAATGAGTACCCTATTGAGTTTGGTGGGTGTCACTTCTTAGGGAACCATTATGGTATAGAGATGATAGGCTATGATTTAATTCTCATGATCGATTGGTTGGTTCCCTACCAAGATTTTGTCGACTAATATCATCGTAGGGTGATTTTTACTTCACCAGAAGGTAGATTATTACTAAACAAGGTTGAATGGGATGTCCAGGAAAGCATAGAGGGACATGAGAATCATGTGTTTCGAGGAGTTACAACCTCCATTTCTATTCTATATCTAGATGAATAGGGGCTTGATAGTTAGAATTTCCTCTAGTGGTCGATCAATTTAGGGATTTATTTATAGAATACTTTTCATGTTTTTATATGAAGTGAGAGGTAGAATTTTATTTTGATCTTGTTCCAGGAACAACACCGTGGTCCATTCCTCTATATAGAATGGCTAAACCAGAGTTACAGTAGCTCAAAAAGCAGTTGGAGGAGTTGTTGGAAAAGGGTTTCATTCGATCCAATACTTATCCTTGGGGTTTTCATATCCTATTTGCAAAGAAGGCGAACGGTACCCTCCGACATTGTGTGATTTTTGGAAGATGAACCGGTTCACGATCATGTTCTGACATCCCTTATCGAGGATTGATGAGCTATTTGATCAGTTTCATGGAGCGTGGTAGTTCTCGAATATTTACATGAGATCCGGTAACAATCAGTTTCACATTAGATCATCAGATAAACCTCTTACATACTTTCAGAGTATGTATGATCCATATGAGTATGTTGTTATGCTATTAGGTCTCAGGAACGCACCTAGAGTTTTCAGGGAACTAATCAACTAAGTTTTCAATCCATACTAGGGTTCTATCATGGACGATATCTCGGTGTAATCTCACACTCAAAAGGACCATGCCTCCCATCTTGAGATTGTTCTATGTACCCTTAGATGGAATCAGTTTTATGCTATGCTATAAAAATGGGAATTTTGGATAGAAACAGTTTATCTCTTGGGTCATGTCATCTCAGAGATATAAGTGTCAGTAGTCCTAGAGAATGTTAGAGAAGTAGTTTCTTGGGAGAAGCCGAAGAACGTCTTTGAGGTACGATGTTTTCTAGGGCTGGTTGGATACTAAAAATGTTTCATATAGAACTTTTGATGCTTTTTAGCTCCACTGACGGGCTAGAATTAGAAGGATTCGATGTTTTTGAGGATACATTCTTGTGATTCATCCATTCCAGAGATGAAAAGGAGGTTGACTTCAGCACCAATACTAGTGTTTCCAGATCCGGGAAAGAGCTATACTATTTACTATGATGCATCAGGTATCATTCATGGAGATGTGCTTATAATGGGGATAGGAGTCATTGAATACTGGTATCTCCAGTTAATCCCCCATGAAATTAATTACCCGGCACACAATGTAGAGTTGGCTACAGTTGATCACACTTTACACTATGGGAGACATTTTCTATTGGGATATAATTTCCTGGTTTTCATCGATCCAAAAACTATCAGGTATATATTTACTCAGCATGATATGAATCTAATATAGAAATGGTGGGTTGATTATGGTCACTCTTTTGGTTTTGAACTAGCCTATATTCCAGGGAAGGGCAACGCAGTAGCTGATATGTTGAGGAGGTGGACTTAGATATAGGAAGTTTAGAAGGCCAGCAGTGAATGACATATTTTGGCTTTTTTATCTGAGTTTTATTTTGAGATGCATGATAGATAGAGTCATAAATTTCTTTCTTCATTGGATGTAACATATACTCTACATAATCGAGTGTGAATGAGGCAACTATCTGGTTCTAATGGCCCACACCAACAGGGGAGTGTGTCAGAAGAGGACCTTATTTTTGGATGGACTACAGGAAAGGATAAGATCATTCATTTTCATGGACACATATGGGTGTTCACATACATATGAGATGAGATGATGTGGGCCTTTCATTTATTATTTTGGGAATCTCATCCTGGTGTTACCAAGATGTATCGAGAACTGCACTGTCAGTATTGGTGGACAGGTATGAAGAGAGATGTTGCTGGTTTTGTGATTTGATGTTTCACCAGTTAGCATGTGATGTCAGAGCATCAATTATTAGTAGGGCTTTTATAGCAATTAATTATTCACGAGAGGAAGTGCAATGATGTCTCAATGTATTTCATGATAGGGTTGTCAAGGTCACCTCGAGGGAATGACACAGTATGGGTTGTCATTGAAAGACTCGTGAAGGTTTTTCACTTCATGCATACCAAGGAGAAATTCATTGTTGATGAGATGGGAAGGATGTACATTCGAGATACTGAACATTTACATGGAGTTCCATACTCTATTGTTTTAGAGGAGGATGACCATTTTACTTCATGGGTCTGGAAGGGATTAGAGAGGGCTTTGGGTACATAGGTACTTCTGAGTACAACTTACTATCCCTAGTCATATGTCATGTCTGAGCGTACGATTTAGGTGCAGGAGGACGTGCCTCGAGCATGCATCGTAGATTCCGGAAGTCCATGGAAGAAGAACATTCCTCTTGTGATGTATTCTTACAATAATAGTTTTCATGAAAATATTTATATGGAACCTTATAAATATCTATACGGTAGGCCATGTTGATCAACCTTATGGTTTATAGAGGTAGGAGAGGCATCTATGCAAAGAACTATTCTTGACTTGGAGACCACAAAGTAGATGGAGTTAATTAGGAAGAGGATGTCTACAGCATCATCACTACTGCTGTCTAATACTTACCATCAATGATGACCTCTAAAGTTAGACATCGGAGAATAGGTTTTCATATGCGTCACATCGAGTTTGGGATACATAAGGATAAGGAGACATGATAAACTTTCATCGAGATATGTTGGTCCATTTGTGGTTTTGAAGAGAGTCGAGTCTATTTATATCGGTTATAGTAACTTCAAAGGTACCAGGATATGCACAACATCTTCTATTTTTCTCAGCTACGACTTTACTTATCAGACCATCCTCATGTCTTTCAACCCGAGGAGGTTGAGCTAGTTGTGGATGCATCGATCGAGGAGCATCCTATCTGGATTGTTGAATGCAGTTCAAGGGTTCTCAGTGGCCTGTATGTTCCTATGTTATGAGTGCTATGGCAGCACAGGCGAGTATATGATGAGACATGGGAGACGGAGTCCAATGTACGATCACAATGTCCAGATCCATTCAATGATTCATCTTATACACTATTTTCCTTCGGAAATTTAAGGAAGAATTTCATTAAGGGGAATGTTTGTAAGAACCTAGATCTTTGATTTAGGTATGTGGATTTACTTTATATTTTTATGGATGAAAAGAGGAGAATATGTAAATTAATGTAGTATACACCGTGTACCTGGTTTCCATGGGTGACCATGTGCTAGCCATGTAACAAATGACTACATGGCCATGTGGGGTGATGTGAAGACCACCTAAAGTAGAGGGTATTTAACACAAGTACACACCATGTACTTTTAAAGAACACAACATGTAATTTTATTTTTAATTGTTATGTCATATTAGGGTCACTTCTAATCGACAAAAAACACTTCTTCTAGGTCTGCCTCATCTAGGAGTGACATATATTGATGAATCTTATCCAATCACCTGACTCAATGTCTATTCTTCGAATCGAACTCAGTCAGTTGCATTGGAATTGCATCAGTCAGTTATTACTTATTCTAGAATCTCATCCCTTGATTTCTTATCTCTCGTGAGATATCCTTAGTTGAACCATTTTGACATTTTTTGTAGATATACCCCTTTATAGATTGATAAATGGACGACGTTGGTGTATATTGATCGTACAACACCGTGTTAGGTGGTTTACAACTTTCCATAGTTATTCCTTGAATTCATTGTGTAAAAGTGCCCAATAACCTAGAACGAGGTATTGCGTGTTTAGGGATTTTATATCTATTGATGGATGTTATGCTTTTTTTTCATGAGATAGGGATCTTGTTTGTAAATACTGCTATATTTCCATGCTATGGAGGTGTTTTCCTGTTCTAGTTTTGATATTTACTTTTGGTCAATTCATTCCTGATAGGATGCTTGCATTCCAAGACTTGTGTTGTTAGGATGGATTAATTTTATCTTCTATAGAGATATTATTTTTAGATATTTATCCAAGAGGTTATTGAGGTTTACCCTAGTTGTTGAACATCGAGGTGCATGATTACTTACACAGGGCTATGTGAACATGGTGTAGTAGACCATAGGAAGAATGGAGGCTGATGGAATTTCCAGAGTGTCTGTTTACTTTTACGATATGTGACCATATGGGGGATGAATAAGAGTGTTGCTGAAGAGTGTTTATAGTTCCTCATTGTGAGAGCACATGGGGAATTGGACTTTGATTCCTTCCCTAAATAGTTTTTAGTTTACTAATGAAAGACCATGTGGGGAATTGACAATGATTTCTTCATTAGAGAGTATTTATTCACTTGAGACCAAAGAGTATAGATAGTGTGAGCTACCCAGGAGGTCGGTATACCCTTGTATAAGTTGATCCATAGGGGTTACATAATGAGAACATACCTAGAGTGTCAGATAACATTGTTTGGCTGAACCATAGGTGATAGGCCATGAGTACTTTCTAGTGGTTTACATGATTTTATCGGCTGCGTACTTGATATATGATAACGAATGAAAATCAAATTATAGGATTGTTTACTATTGAGTACTTCCTTGTTTATTATTTAATATTTATTATTTCCTGACATATATATTCATTAACTGTTAGGCATAGATCATTGTGTGGTTTCCTACTAGGATTCATCTCACACCCAGTTTTGGTCATTCTTTTGGGTCTGAACTGATTATATTGTTGTAGGTATAGATAAGGGCAGGCGCCCTTCTACATCAGGTGCATGACTATTGTAGAGCTAGAGACCATGTGAAAAAGCTGAGGTTTACGATGCTGATAGAGTAAATTTGTTTTCTTATACATTTCTTTTGTACTATATTCCATCATTGTGACATGTTTGGATACTTTCCTAGACATATGTATCATGCATCAATTATATATGCGTCCCAATTGATTATTTCTTTCAGTCTTCTTTAGTTTATTTAATGAAATTTATTACTAATTCCGCTATTGTTATATGTCTATTTCCGCTGCATTACTCTGCCAATGAGGGCATAGTTTCCGCACAATCACAACCAAATCCATCACTACTAGTCCCCACCCTAGGAAATTTAGGGAAATCTGCTTGAGGCTATGTGACTAACAAAGTACATGGATCTTTTAGACGGCACTCGGAACCAGGACCTTACAAATGTATTCTTAGAGTTTTGTTAGTATTAGATAAGTTTTCATTTATTTGTCATTTATAAGATTTATTTTTGTGTATTTATTGATAGGTAAAATATTTATACTGTGAATCATTTTTTGATTTTATATATTTATATTTAATTAATGTGTTTTTTTAAGGGGAATTGAATCCCTAAATCTAAATATATACCTTTGGTTTTAGTCTCTAACCCATAAAATACTATAGGCATTCATTTTTGTATCGCATTTTGTCATCATTAGTAACCCATTAAGTGATCCAGGGGAGTGGTTTGTGAAAAAGTGTCATCAATGTGAAACAATCCTTGGAAAATAGATTAATAAATAACGAAATGATTTATTCATAATATTAGGCATTTACGATACTTAGATCGACATAAATAATTGTAGATTATGATATTTTTATTTTAGTAGATAAATAGTGGAAAATTATTTATTTGAAGGGAAATATATAAATACACTGATTGTGAATGGAAAAACATCTGCATGTCACTACCTCCTCTAATATTTTCAATAAGAAATCTTTCTCAAAGTATACTATTGATTTCATCACACTGACCCCTCCATTCTTGATATTCCACTTCACCCCTCCTCACATCCCAAATTCCACATCTTCATGCCACCTCATCTATTCCCCAACTTATGGCTGACCACCTCCACCTTTATGGACTCAATCCCCCACACATCCATGATAATTTCCGCCACCTTCCCCTCCTCTTCCCCATCCCCTATTCATCCCCACATCCACTTCCCCATGATCATAATAATTTCTATACTCTAAATCCTAAATAACTGATTCCTACCCGTATGAATCCACTTCCATTTATTATTTTGGATAAATTTTGTACATAGTGTCTCAATCACACAGTTTTTATCATTCCCCCTTAAATATCCTGCATCAGTTCATTATTATTTTTTTACTTTATTCATTTCTAGTAATATTTTATTTCTTATTTTATCTCAATATGTAAAATTAAATATGAGATAAATATTTTGGAAACCATGATTATTTTTAACCATTCAATCATCAATTTACACATAATTTTTAGATTAAATTTTATTAAATCCATATTATGTAGTACACATATAATATATATAAAAAATTTCACTCTCATTTTCATCATAATATTATACTGTTCTCCATATATTTTTCATTAATATGTCCATATAAAAATTTATGTTTCTATTATTACCTCAATGTAGATGGATAGTAAAAATTATGAAAACAAGTTGTCTTATTAAAAAAAACGATTTAAGATGTTTTATGGAAATTTTGTTATGAAACTGAACTTCCTTATATTACACAAAATGAATATAAATGCCCTGTGTAGTTCCATTGTTTTCTATAAAATTCCCTCATACAACAGAATTTTATCTATTTTTTTGTATTAAATTATATTTTATTGTCTAAAAATAAAATTAAATAAGAATATGTATAGTAGAATTCATCTATTAATGTTTTTTATGAATATATGTTTCAATAATTTTTATTTCTTTGTGTAATTGTTTTTACAATGTATCTAAAAACATAATATTTTTTAGCAGTTATGTTTTGTTACTAAGAAAATTTCATGTTAAAAAAAATTTATACATATTAGTTTTTTACTATGTAAATTCTTAGTCATCTAACAATGTTTATTACATTTTGAAATATCATTGACCAAAACACCATATCTCCATGTATGTGACTATATATGAAAATTCAGTTCACTACATATCAAATGTATTTAACATCTTTATTGTATATCAATTCTCTTTTAAAATTTTCCAACTAAAATTTAGAGAAGGGATTTAAATAATTACTACAATATGTACCCATTATAGTGTTAATTTCAAAATTTTCTATAATTATCCCCTTTTTCAACACTGACTACAGCTTCCTAAATCACTTATCCTAGTCTCAATGTGGGTATTACGATTTTGATCATCCACCTCCTCACCCAAAAATACGAAAACATTTAGTGTCCCCACCTAACATAGATTTAATGGCTCATGACCACCCCATCTCTCTGGCTCCATATGATGATAATAATTTCATAGGGACCAAGGTTTCTATGAAATGAATATTACCGGATTTTATATGAATATTCATTATATTACAGAAACACACGTCTGGGGACTATAATAGTTTAGCGAATTTGAAAACATGGAATACAATATTATATTTTAGTTAAAAATATTCAATTTTTATTAGAATTTTTTTCACATTTATTACTTCTCTTAGAGATACCCTACATGAATCCTTTCTTTATAACCTATGGTAATGGAAACCAATGAATGTTTGAGTGTATATTATCAGTAACTGTAAAAATATGATATATCAATCTGTGATCATATGAATGAATATTGAAAAAATAATTTTATATAATCATGAAAATTACATTCATTTTTCATATCGAACCAATAATATATCAAAAACATGAGTCATGGTATTGAACAATATATTTTTACAAAACAAAATACCCTTAATGGTGAGATATCATCATAAATCAATCATGAACCATAAGTTTATTTCATAGAAGTGTTTCACCGTAATTAATATTTAAAACAATTTCATATGTGAATTTTAAATACCAGTACCATAAACACTGTGGAACATGATTAACGTTTTACCGTCATATAATAAGACACAATTGTTTCCCATAATGGATGAGTACACACCTATTTCTGATAGTAGGTCAATCCCATCAACTGGTAATCCATTTTTATCTAATGAGATATAAATATTTACCAAATTAACTAGAGAGGGATAAATTTTCCATTAATATAAAAATAAAATCCTAAATAATGTGTTCCATAATGTTATAAAACATTAAATATATTATCACATCATTTCCCATGAAAATAAAACAGGTTTTAAAAAATTTCATCAATTCAGCATAGAGTAACAACAGTAATATAAATTTGTTTCCTACTAATTTTCTCAATATAAACAATAAAAATATAGGGATAAATAAAGATGGTATCATTCAATGATGTCCCTATAAATGAAAACGTAACATTATAGGATGTTATCCTTGATTTAATGTTTTTTAAAATGACCCTTGGACCATTTTTGAAGAAAATATACTTTCAAGTTCAAAAAACACTTACAAAAAAACATTTTCCAAATACATTATTTTGAAAATAAAAAATAAAACATATAAAGGTATATTTAAAAATAATTTACCAAATTTCATGACAAAAAAATCCTTTATTATTTGAAAAAAATTACAAAAATTTGGAAATCATTTTTAAAAACATGTTTTAAAAATTAAAATGGATATTGACCATAAAAAATGATTTTCAAATATAATTATTTTGAAATATTTAATACATAAAGGGAGGAAAAATAATAGGTAAAATTTATTCTCATAAAAACTCATAAGATAGGAAAATTAAGGATTTTCATGAAAGATATATGATAACAATTTATCATTTGGTGAATAATCATAAAAAATCCCTACAGCTGATGAGATGGAATCATAAAACTATTACCACATTGGAAACATTAATTATTAATACCCAAGAAGTAATATCAATTAATTAACATAAAATATCTTCAAAATAATGGATTTCATGATATAACATGTCAAATATGAATTATATACACCTCTTATAAGATAATATATTCATAACATAACTCATGTCCCACAAAAGGAAAATTGAGGCAATAATCTCTTATCGATTTGTTATCATTTTAAGTGTATTCCATATGAATGATAAAAACTCAAATTGATTTCAAAATACCCATAATTTTATTTAGAATAAATATAAAATATATTCATAGGCACTACACACACAATATAGAATAAATTGTAGTTGAATATGGCATGTGTCTCACAAAAGTAAAAAGTGAGATGGAAATCACTTACATTAAGTGTTGACTTCAATCATACTGAATAAAAATTAATATATAGTAAATATATATTTAATAAAAATATATTACATAAGAACATTCATATATATATATATATATCTTACCATATATGGTTTTCCTATGAACATTTATTGCCCATTTTTAACAGTTTATTGACATTGTCACATATCGGAAAATAAGAAATTTTTTGTATATATTTTGATTTTTTATTTAGCCCTATTCTTTTTATAATTTCTTCATAATGTCCATAATTTAATCCATAATATAAAAATAATATATACTTAGTAAATGTGTATTTATAGTATTGTATTAAATTTAGTGATATGAAATGAAATACACCCTCTATAGAGATAATATGCCATACGTACGCATGAACGTTGTTTCCATTTTCATACAAGATTCAAAAAAATTGAATTAAATGATATATATTATTATTATGGAATAATTTTACTATCTTATTAATCATTTAGTTTTTTAAAAACCATTTTTTATACCTTCCAAAAAATCATCTATCAATTGTATCGCAATGCGATATGGTTGTCTGATGTACAGAGAAGAGATATTATCATATCACTAAAGAATTGATTATATAATTATATGAATGATATAAAAATTCTAAAAATATAATAATACCATAAATATAATATATAAATAATAAATCCATCATAATTTCCGACCTCTAGAGGTGGTAATTGAAAAATTAACATCATCGACATTGTACACAAGAATGATAATTTAGTAACCCATTTGATGGAAGTGGAGATGGTTCTAGATAACACCCATTACATAAAATCATCTAATTATATTTATGAAAATTATTTTATTATAAAGTCATTATACATAATATATTTTAGGACATGGAGGAAAAAAATAAAACTATAACACTCATTAATGAACAATATCTTCTCATCATATATCCTCTACTATTTTTCATTATAATAAGTCTTTCTATTTATTTATCTCTTAAATAAATCTTATAATAGGAGAGGATAGAGGTTGTAACGTTATTTGTAATGTTATTTAGTGAATGAATATGGTTTCATTTTTTGAGAAAAAAATGAGAGTGGTTGCCATTTGTAAATGGGGGAGAGGACATAATGTGTATTTTTAGAAAGAATTCAGTGCGACCATGTTTTCATATTTAACAAGGGACCAAAATTAAATATTATATTATATTATAGGTATAAGGGTCTAATTATTTCACAAAAACAGTTTTTAAACAACTTTATATTTCATTTTTACAGGATTCATTTTAATTTAACTGATGGTAAACCTATTTTTTACCATAACTATAATAATTTATTTTAACAACAATCACTATTAATTTTTTCAAAAATAAACATAAATTATAAGATAATATAAATTATTCCTATTTAAAACATTTAATCAATTTTCCTGTATTCAAATTATATAAGATTCAGATTTAAATTTAAAATAAATTGCACAAACATGATAACAAAGAATGTTTTAAAGAGAAAATATTCAAAAATATTTCAATGATTTTATATCTAAATTATATGTAATATTTATTATAATGATATAAATTATATTAATGGACGTATATGTGAAGTAAATTTTCTATAAAACAAATTTAAAATATCAATTATCTTTTTAAATGTATTTAATGAAAATGTACTTTTTCATTACAATTCAGTACTTTTTTATAATTATTCAAAAAAAGAAATTTTTTAAGAAAATCCACAAATTCATCCTAAGATAATTTTAATTTTAATATTTTAAATATTTAGTTTATTTGTAAAATATTTATTCTAAAATTGGTAAAAAATAATTTTAATATAAGTGCGATAAAAGTGAAAAAACGATTTTTTTTGAAAATTACAGTTTTAAGAGTAAAATTTGATTTATTCTTAACTTTTATTTGAGAAAAATATTATGAATGTTAAAAATTATAATTAAAAAAATAATATATTAATTTGATTAATATAAAACAAAATTTTCATTTTTTATTGTTGTAAAAATCAATTCTATGCATGAGAATAGTTTTTCTTAAATATATTACTATTTATTTTTAAAATGGTTTTAATTTCATTTATAACTAAATTATCATAAAAATTGTTATATTTACAGGTTTTAAACATATATTTTAATAATTTTGTTAAACTTAATCATACCATCCATTGTAATTGAATATATTATAACTATAATCATGTTTTATTATAATTTAATGTTTCTAGGTGTAAGGAAATTCAAACATAATGTTGCGTAAAAAACAATCTAGCATAGTGTTTCATGATTTTAAATAGTAACATAGTTTTTCATGTGACACAAGGAAAAATATATTTAATAAAATCTTTTGATGTAACATTTTACCCCTAAAAATTACTTTTCTAGTCAAAATTAACCTCAGTCATCAAAGGTTTATAATTTGAAAATTACTTTATGGAATCCATCATCATAAAAAGGGTTAATAAAACATCCTCTCAAAAAAGAGAATGTTATTTGAAAAATTCATTTAGAATAATTAATACTAGGTTTTCTAATAGGATAACATAGTTGGGAAGTGAAAACATGGATATATAAGAGGGAAATAAAACCCAAATACTAAAGTAGAGTGATAGAAAACATGGTGATGAGAAATTTAGTGATCACAAATCCATAATCCTATGTGATGTGAAAATTGTAATTTATATCATATAAAATGAGGACAACATGAGATTTTTTATTTAAATTTTCCTTTCCTAATTTTTGGGAATCCATTTTCCTATCTATGATGAGAAAATAGGTAAATATACTAACCTGATAACTTTTTAATTCATAGGAACAATTTCATCCTACGACTGTTTCTCAAAAGAGATATCATGACTTAGTGGTATGCCCTCTATTTTCAGAACATGTAATAGATCAGGTATTTACTTCCTAAGATGTGATACTGGGAAGAGATCATGAATTTTAGAGATGTTCATTGTAAGTAAAAAATGATAACCAAGTATCATTATGTGATCATGTATTGTAATTGGATTGATATATCTAGTGATTTTTTTTATCTTTATTACATGAATAAATTCATATAAATATATTCTCACATTCTTCAGATATAATATCACATTTTTAACTATAAACATACAATTTCTATAAAATTCGTGTAGTCCATACATATTTCTGAATAGATCTATCTATCTCTATCATATCATCATCTAGATCGGGACTCAATTACTTTCTTTTGAAAACATTATTCTATTACACATAATGTGATTTATATAGAGCCATCTAAATGCTTTAGTGAATGATATTATTTTATGAAAACACAACATGAGGAATGTGTTATCCCAACAAACATTGAAATCCACTGAATATGATATTAGAATATCCTATAGGATTTTAACTCTTCTCAATGTGATGAAACTGACCTCTATATATAGATATCGATGAATAATTTTTAAAAATTGAAAGGTAATCTTCAGATCTTGATAAAAAAAATTGAACGTGGTACTTCATTTAACCTTAGCACTTCACTGATATATATTATTGAAAATAGATCAAAAGAGAAATATTCAATAATTTTAATAAGGTTTGATAACTTCATAAGGCATTTTATTATAACCCAAATTTATATCCACATTAATGATATTATAAACCCTTGAGGTTACCAATGACATTAATTATATATCCAAAAATGGTTTCCCACCGTAAAACCAAAGGGTTGTATTTCTATAGATCTATCTTACAATACCCATACTCATGATAATAAATAATCATGTAAAACCCCATATGGGGTGTCTAATACATTGATCTTGTGATCAACCACAAAATTATAAACCCATGGCGGAATCCATTCCTCTTAACTTTATCATACATAAATACATATATTCTTAAAAAGATATCATAATCCTTATAACTGTCATGTTACATACAACTGAAATACCATTGGTAAAATACTTCTACAAAAAAATCCTTGAATCACAACACATAAATAATTCAGTCCTTCCACTATAATAATTTATGTGAAATCGGTCATTCCGTGGTCTTAAAGTTAATTTTTTTTCAGAGCCTTGGGTGTGATAATTTATTTGTTTCCCACATATATGACATTATTCTCATGAATAATTTTTCTACTTTATGATCTTATTCACCACATAGATAAAATTTTATACTTAATTTAAGATATTCTACTAGGATATTATTCACACATTTTTACCATGTAGGAAGAATAATATTATTTCCTCTATTTTTATTACTACATGAACATTCATAAATGGCCATCTTACTCTTATTTAAGGTGAATGGAATCTCAATATTTTTAATGATGGTTGTAATATTTCATGTTAGATAGTTAGACATATTAAAAAAAAATCTCTTGTCAAAATCCAATTTGGTTTCTCATAATCATTGAATTTTCGTTGAAATTTTTTGTTAACATGAATCCTTCTGGTTCAATCCATTGGTTAAAATAAAAAATTATACTTTGAGTAACACTAATAAAATAAGAAAACCAAATAATTATGAGATGTCACTAATTGGAGGTCTAAATCATGAAAAATTATTATTCATCTATGAAACCTTATAATTATCCTAGGTCATTAATAGTGATAAAATATTTATGTCCATTATGTTGTTTGAAAAATAGTTTTTGAATTTCTAAAGAATGACCCATGGAGTTTCAAACTTGGTGTGAATAAATTATCGTTTTTATGAACCATGTGAAGATGGAGTCCCACTCAATTAACCCCTTCATATTTAATACCTAATGGTACCTATGTACATGTTCCACTTGATCATTTTGTATCCATACAAGGGTGTAATTTTATAGAAACCACTTACCATATCTTTTAAAAAACATCCTTAATAGTGTTTTACACTTTGACTCATCAGTAGACTTATGCTTAGATACATCACTAGACACATTATTAGAAATATCCCTATGAATCTCAATGATTTCTTTTGATCCTAGATTCAAAAGGTTAACTAAAAATATCATATGATACAAAAAACAGTTACCCATTATTCTTATACATTGACATAGTATCATTTTGTATGATTATTAATTAAATTACACAAACACCTTGATGCAGACTATAATTGTTTAGTTCCTTTTAATATTTGGATCATAATATTCTAATATGGTGAATGATCATAATTGTTTCCCACCACAACCTTCAAATTTAGTAGTGTTCATAGACAATATCTATATTAATCCATTTTATATAACACACTGAAAGGAAACATAAGAAATGGTGAACTCAGAATTTCCATAAGGGTAAAAAATATTGATCAATGATCATATAAAACAGTTAGATAATTATAATGGTATGTCATCATGAACATTAATTGTGAAGTTCACACCCAAACTATCATAGATCATAAACATGATTCATGTATTAAAGGAATATATTTTCAATAAACATGGACCATAAGGGTGAAAAAACACCAAAAATAAATAATAATCCATATGAACATGTCAAAATAATTTGGACCCATCATAAATATTGAATTAAATTTCATCTTTCTAGGTTAACTATAGTGACAATAAAAATAGTTGATTAGTACACAAAATTTCCCCATAGTGGATTAAAAGACACTTTTTTCCATAATGTATTAAATACCCCAATTTTCTATAGGGGATTTGGACACACTTATTTCCAATATGGGATCATGCCCATGGACATGTTTCCAATTTTTATCTAATGAGAAATAATTTGTTACCCAATGCAATGATGTTAGATATAGGTCCCACACATCTCATAATGAAAATTATAATTATGTGTTCCAAAACATTATAAAACATTCAACGTATTATCAAATCCAGAATTTTGTAAGAAAAATAGTTTTCATAAATATTTCCTCAATTCACAACAGCATAACTCATTAAAAATTAATAGTTTTCATAAACATTTAATCAAAAAAAACATTAACCATACCAAGAATTAATAAATACGGAATAATTTATTCTTTTCCCAATTAAATAATATTTAATTTTAATGGATTTCATCATATATGGAAAATTATTATTAACAGACTCTTACAAATTTTCATGAAGAAAATATCCTTTCAGAATTAGAAAACATTAAAAAATAATTTTTTTGAAAAATAATTTATCATTTAAAATAACCCCTAAAAATTATAATCTAATATCAAAAATAGTTTGAATTTTTTTTTGGATTATATCCTTTATCCTTTTAATGGAACTTTTTTAAAACATTTTTCAATACATTTTTTTGATGAAATTGGTGACTAAGGATGTGATTTTTCATAAAAACATTATTATGAAATTGTGAGTACATAAAGAGAGTAAAATGTAAAGATTATTTGTATTCTGATTATATAACCATAAGATAATAAATTAATACATTTATGGATAGATGAATTATAAAATCATGATAATAATAAATCCTGATAATCAATGAGATTGTAACACAAAACACATACATCTTTAGTAAATGTGAATCACAATCCCCATGAAATAATATCACTAATTGAAATATATAATATCATGAAAATAATGATATTAGCGATATAACATGTCAAAGTGGAATTATATACACATCATAGAAGAAGATTTTTGTATAATTTAACTTGTACCCCAAAGATATAAAATTGACACAAAAAGACCTTATCATTTTTTTAACTTTTGGAACTGTGAACCCCATTAAATATATATCCTAAAATGGAAATGTAAGTAAAAATAATTTTTAAGGAAAATAAGAAAAAAATAAATTCATGGTAATATTATACACCACATTAATGAAATATGTTGTGAATATGGGGTATGTTTCATGGAATAGATACTGTTAAATGGATATCCCTTACAACAGGTCATGACGTCTCTCAAAAACATTAAAAATTTACATATAATAAATATATTTTTATTATATATGTATTAATGAACCATATAAATGTATTTTCCATCCCATATATTATTTTATTATGAATTTTTTACACATTTAAAATTCCATTTTAATGTAACATTTTAAGTAAGAAATGAATAATTTATTGTAAATGTTTATATTTGTTATTTTATTCATATTAATTTGATCATGGTATCATAATCTCAAAAATGTAATTTTCCTATAAATATCATTATATTCATAATACATGTATTTAGATTAGTCTATAGAATTTAGTGATAGGAAATGAAAAACACCACTCCAGATGACAGTATGTTGTACATATACATGAATATTTTTTCCAATTTGTTTTCCAAATTAATGAAGTAAAATAAAAGTATATACATAATCATTATAGAATAATTTTAATTTCATATATATAACATATGTTCCTTAATATTGTTTTTAATACCAATCATGTAAGGTAGAAAAAATTACATCACTTTATGAAGTAGTAGCCATTAATCGACACAAGCGACATTATCGTACCTCAAAAAAATGGAGATTCTGAAGGAATGTGTGACATAAAATTTCTAAATCAATAATAATACCATAAATATCATTTATAAACAATTAATATATATTTATTTCTAGAATTTAGAGGGGTTAAATTAAAAATTAATTACTGTAATTTTTGATGGCTAGTTCATTGTACAAATGAACAATGATTTAATAACCCATTTAATCGAATCGTGCATTGTTTTATATGATGTAATTAACATAAAAAATAAATAAACAGAATATAATGATTTCATTGAATAATAATTGTCTAATAATAATTGATGTTGGTTTAGGAAAAAACAAAACAAATGCTCATTGATGAACATTACCTCTTATTTAGGAATCCCCCATATATATTCACTGAAATAGTTCTTTTTTTATCTATATCCCAAATAAGGATTTCAGGATAATTGGTGGTGGGATTTTATATGTGGGGTAGGGGACAAACATCATAGTGTCTTAAAGTGATGAGTGATACAACATTTTTCTTATGTAAAAAGTGTATAAAATGGACCTATATATAACCATTGTCTTGTAATGGTAAAATTATTTCAATACAATATTTTTTATACATGTTTGTATGTCATTTTTACTCTTATCCTTTTGTAATCCCATTAATCCCAATTTTTACATTAACCTTGTTAATTAATATTTAGTAAAATCACAATTTATTTCAGAAGAACATGAAGTTGAATGTATTAGAAAACATAAATATTTAAAATTAAAAATAATTAGGAATTTTTTAATAATTAATAATACATATAGAATAATTATATCTAAAATCAATTCTACTGAATCTATTAAAAGGAGTGTTTTAAACAGAATATTTTCAAATTTATACAATGTTTTATATCCAAATTCAATATGAAATTCATTCCAACAAAATAAATTTTATTAATGGTTGTATATTTTAACAAATTATACATTGAAACAAATTTAAAATATTAATTAACTTCATAAATAATTAATAGAAAATGTAGTTTTCATTTAAGATTTTGTATTTTTTAGCATTCATCAAGAAAATGAATATTTTCAAAAAAATAACTATAATTAATAATAATTTATTTTCCTAATTATTATCTAAAAATTTAATTTTACTGTTTCAAATAAATTTTCTATATTTGGTTGGTATTAATTTTAATAGAAGTCCTCTAAATGTGACAAAACCAAATTTTAGAACAATATAGTTTTAAGCATTAAATTCTAATTATTAATATATATAATATAGAAAAAAATATAAATTATAAAAATTATATTGAATGTATAATATTTTATTTCATTATGATATTTCAAAAAATTGATTTTTATAATTTATTGATGTAATACAAAATTGTCTCAAAAAAAATGCTTTTTAGAATTTGATTTCCCTTGATTTTTAAAAAGGATATATGTCCATTTATAAATTATTGTTTACCAAATAATTGATTATATATAAATTCATAAACCATATATTTGTATAATTTATTTATTGATATTCATACCCAAAAATCCAATGTCTAGGCGATAATAATCATAATATTTTGATAGTATGTCACATTTTTTCATGTAATAAAATGAAACAAATAATTCATAATAACTCAGCGTGATAAATTTTTTTTTCATTACATCTTACTCAATGTCAATGAAGATTGATAATATGAAAATTTCATAGTTTTTTGGGTTAATTTTGTGATTTTTACCAATGCAACAACATATTATGGATTTTCGTCTTTTTTTAATAGTATCTTCATGTTTCAATCTATTTTTTATTGATTCGGATGTGTATTGAAGTGATGATTTTTTTTCATGGAAATTATTTTTTCTAATCATTTTTTATTCATATAATAATATTATTAAAGTATTTTAATAGTTTTAATGCACTATGTTTTGTTTTATACATTTTTAATTTAGTCCTTTTATAATTACATTTGACTCACTTATTTAATATTTATATGATTTAGAGGTCAAAGAGAATGAAGGGATTCACATGTAATATATTTCATTTTATTTTATATTTCATGACTGACATATTGTTTTCAATAATTTGAATTTTTTATTTGAACTATTACTTATTTTTTTATTCTTAAAAAATGTTCTTGGATGGTGTCTATACCATTTCTATAATGAACTACCAATACACATGTATTAATAGTATTTCCCACATAATTATCCATATAATTCCGCTATATGAAATGAAAATCAATTTATATTTTCATTTAATTAATATGATAAAATTTATTATATTAATATTAAATTATATAAATGTAATGTTTTTAACTCAATAACAAGTAATTTTTATTATTAAAAAAGTCACACATATGATTTCATCTTTTTAAAAATTTTATTATAATTAAATGAATCAAAATTCTCTATACATATTTCCACATAACATTTAAAAAATATTAATTGAAATAAAATATTAAAATTTAGTAATACGTTTTGGAAGAATTATTTACCTCAAAATAATCAAATCACACTGTTGAAGTGAATATAATCCTATATAGTAACATGAACTATCACTTTTCAAATTGTTTTCATCGTTCGATTTTTCATTACATGTTTATATTTACCTTCAAAAAATAGTTATTTTTATATCATATTTACTATAGGATCACTCATTTGGAATATAACTATACCCTATCATATCTATTAACATAAAAAGTTCTGATTTTTTATATTTCAACAAAAAAATCATGGACAACAAATATATTCTAGTTTCAATAATGAATCCTTTTATTTTAAAAATCATATGTAATATGAACCATATAACCCTTTTATTATTCAAAACCCAATGTATTATTTTCTGTCATTATTTATTCACCATAAAATATTATTCAAAATAATTTTTAATGACTCTAGTTTATATAAAAATACATGAAATATCATCATTGAATAAAATTTAATAATTTTTATATCATATTATATTCATTATGTAGATAGTTTTCTTAATATTTTATTTTTTATTGAGGGATGTTTAACATTATCCTTTCAATATGTAGATTTTATATGTGTGTAAAAATATGAACGTTTTTTTAATGAAATTATTTTGTGCATATAGGAGATATTTTCATCTCAATAACCCAACCATACCCCTATTCTGACATCATTTATATTATAAAAAACTATATTTATGGTTTTATAAAAAGAATCAATTTTCATTAACAACGGATTCAATTATAGATAAAACAATATTTGTACAATCATTTTAGATGGTTGTCCTTTATTTTTAACCATGTGTTATTTCAAAAAATTGTGCTTTATGATAAATTTGATATAGTGTGTGTATATGTATTGGAATCTATAAGTTTACTATGTAAAATTATTTTATAGCTTGACTATAATATGTTCTTTCTTATACATTGATTCACATTATTCTTTATTTAAGACTAATATTTATCTTTTCATTTCTATTTAAAATTTTAAAATTTCAATTATTCAACAGTGACTCACATTTTACGTTTGTAACTCAATTTTAAATGATCATAATATAATTTATATTTGAATACATCATTAAATGATTTATGCATTCTTATATCTCCTTTCACCAGTTATCCACCTTTTAAAACATACATGGATATATTTCTGCCAGTTTAAATGGGGTAATTATTGTAGATAGTCTACTTATGTTAGTTAATAAACAATGGTTTATTATTTTCAACTATTGATAAGAGATGTGTATTGTATAGATATGTGTTATTCCCTTCCATAGAACCCATCCATGTTGAATATACAGATATAATGAATCACAGATCCTCACCTTCCATAAAATTATGACAAGTGGTTATGGTCTTAAACATGCATTGGGGAGACCATGCCCTCGAAAATACTACATCCAAGGAATTTAAATAACCAAAAAAATCTATATAAAATTATTCTTAATCAAAATATATTCAATCACATATTTAATGTTTTCATACATAATAAAAATTGATCACTGCTAAGATAATATGAAATAGAAAATAAATAAAAAATTCAACACATTCATTATTGATAAATTGTCTTCCTCGGCCTCACATATCATATCCAAATTCTAATAGTTCATCTCTATTCTGATCCACTTCACATCTCACACCTGACTTGAAATGAATACATATGTTCAAAACATGAATTGATATTTCCATGAAGGGTGTGAGCACAAAACATAGAATGGTCTCACTAATCACCGCTAAATATAAAACTTATTGTGTGTGTGTGTGAATGATGAAATGAAATCACATTAACATGATTGTTAGATTATTGTGCACCTACTAGGCTACCAAAAAACCTGAAAATGAACATATTATTTTTAGTTCATCGAGTAATTAGTATTCCAGCCCAACACATACCATAACTACTTTAACTGTATGATTGAATCCACATGTTTCATTATGCCAAAATACTATGGCCAAACCTATACCCAATGAAATTGGTTAGGATCACATCTAAAACCTTGACAGTATAACCAAAAACAATAGACACAGCCATACATCCATAATCATTGACCCATCCCAAATCACCATAGAAAGGTCCATCAGTCTCTTCACACTTTGTACCATGACCAATTCCTAGTGTGTTCATCGATCGAAGCCGATGCATGACAATGTTCTACTCATGAACACCAACCCAAGACATGTCTAGAGAGCTCATCAACCTAATAAAATATAGAATAAGGAAAAATCATCGCATTGAACCATCCTGATGACTATGTTTATATCGAAACCACACCGAACCAACCTAATAGACGTTTAGGAGATCCAATCACACCGAACTTTCCATACATAATCTAGGGGTATGGTACAAAAAAAAGATAAAACTCATTCAAGGAACACAGACCATCATATATATCATTAGATGATTACAATGAACGGGATTTTTGAGACCTATCCCATAATCACTCACATATCAAATCCCCCCAAAAGTTATGCACTATGTTTTCCAGACCCATCTTAGTATCTTCTCATAGACACCGTCTCAAGAATATCACCCTCTAATTACACAACTAACTGAAGGATCCTATGACCTAGACTACATGGTATAGTTCAACCATTTGTTGCACATCATCACTCTAAAATCACGTTACCCTGTGATTTTCCTATAATGTAATTCTCTAGCTGACCTTGGTCATAATATGTGACATCCCATCCCAAAAATAACCCTATTTACCCCCAATTCCATGTCTTGAAGGGCTCTTGTTAGTTCTAAAATACATAAATTAACACTTCGAACCTAAATAAGGAGTTCATAGTCACACAAATTATGTATGATAATCACTCCCATTTCCACTTCACCCTTATCGTCTCACACATACCCACTATCCATAATAACCCTAATCAGGACCTTCTGAAAAAATGTCGCAACATATGACCGCACATAAGACTCGTTTCCGCTCCCGTGACATCATCACTTATAATCAATATAATAATTGAGAAATTGGAATTATTTATGTGATACTATGTACTTATTCATAGCATACATTGCATAAATAATACAATATCATTTGACTCAGAATCCTTTGGTTTGAAAACCCAATTCTTGAACCCATGCAATATGAAATCATAAACACTCATAAATAAACATGAATGTGGGTTTATATTAATTTGGATACCTACATAAAACATAAAATTATCACACTAAAATATCCTCTATGAATTATCCATGCAAACAAAACCACATCCAAAATCCCATGAATCTGCGTCACACCATGTGTCAAAAATATTTAATTATAACTAAATATAATTAATTATTGAAAATTAATTATGTAGTAATTATCATTTAAAAACCCATATGTCCCATTCACTATTCTAAAACATTGAAAATAGAGAGTGTTCCATGTCTTACGAGATCTAGAACCTATACCTCAATAAATACCCAAATTAAATGCCTATTATAATGATATATTTTACCAAAAATAATTTAAAATATTATATAAAATACATTGAAAATGAATCTTGTTTGAAATAACTTCTAATAGAGTGAATACAATGTATTAGGGAATTATTAATGTAATCTGAGAAAACTATCCATATGAATCAGCTAATTCCACAATGTGGTTTTGGTATTAGACCTAAAAATACAAAAATGACTAAATTTGTGTATTGTAACGAAGCAAACATTTATTAATGAGAATTCCTCTGGATCTAATTAAAAGACTTATTATGTAAACTGGTTATATATCATATTCAATTCTTTTATTTCAGGATTTTGGATTTGAAAATACCATTAATAATTGTTACCGTTTCTAATATAGTTGTTTAACAGTGATCACATGATGATTATAATAATAGGGCTTTAACAAATCCTATTATTCAGAAAAAGGAAGTGATGGAATAATCCAGTAGAATTTATCTATATTTATCCCATTTTTCCATGGCCGGAAAGAAGTTAACATCACTGGGCTTCAGTCTTGGACAAGCCATGGATGGGCTTCATCACGTTAAGATTAAATGGAACCGCCTATGAGAGAATTTGATGTTGATAGAGATTACCACCTGAGTGATGTTATCCAAACCAAACCAATAGTCTGTCACCATCACACACCATACCATTAGGTCTTATGTGAGTGTTATAAGGGGTTCTCTAATAAGACCGTTGCACTATGATTATGTGCATCATTACTGGTATAAATAATATATATTCATTTCCTTATTGTTACATTGTAAATGGGTTTTAAAGAAAAAATAGTATTTTTAGGTAATTTTCTATTAAGAAATGTATTTTTATAAATTAAGTGATTTTCATAATTAAATAATATTTTAACAAAATAATATTATTAGGCTTCTTTAAAATAAATACAAATGATCGAATAATTTTTATCAATAGAATTGTAATTTTTAAAGATATTTGAGATTTTTCTTGTCCAAACCCATGAATATTTAGTAACTGATGGTTTTATTTGAAAATATAAAAAGAAAATGTTTAGAAAATTATTTAGATTAAATGAAAATTATTTGGGGATTTAGGATATACAAATTTTCCAATGGTGAATTTTTCGTAACTTTTCGAGAAAGATGAATTTTTGGGTAAAAAGTAAATACCATTAAAATATATAATGTGTTTTATTCCATAATAATAATCAATTATTGATGTAATAAAATATTATAAATGTGATTTTTGTACAATATATTGTTTTCCATTAATATAAAGTTATTTTTAATTTTTTTATTTAATTTTAGGGAGCCTTAGTGGACCCTCTAATACTTATAAAAAAATTAATCTATTAAAATGATTTTCTTGGTAGTGTGAATAATCTCCACATAAGAAAGCCGAATATTTTATTATGTTAGGCCAATGGAAATATAAAATAATATTTTACACTTATTTTTGTCAAAAACCATTGGAAAAAACCATGGGTTGGTTTTTTTATTATTTTAACTTGTGGTGTCCAAAACCTATATAATAACGAATTATGCCTCATTTCCAATATAAACCCACCCATGCTCCCAATTACTCTTCAATAAAAATAATTTGAGCAAGAAAAACTTATACATATTCTCTTTAAAATCCTTAAAAGGTTCCCCATGATCCCCAGAAGCATCACTCAAACCTCTCCCATGCCTTTGGGATCACCCTTCCTAGTAATGGATTTATCATTTCTCTTTTTTGTCCAAATTTCATTATATTGTTATAAAAAAAATTCAATTAAAAATATTTGGGGTATGATTTTTCCCATCCCCCATACTTCAATAATTATATAATAATGATGAGATACCCCATTATCTATAATTAATTCTTTCCATGTACACCTGTTACCATGCTGAAATTGTGTAAAGAATTTCTCTCTCCTCTTTTACATTCCAACAATTCTTTTGTATTATGAATCTAAATTACATTACATATATTGGGAAATTTATATATACAATCCCCTTAATATCAATTTCATGTTCATATTATGATACTCCCATTTCTTTAATAGTAACCATTTTTATGAATTTATATGTCACACCATTAGGCTACCCAAATTGCATTGCGATTTTCCAAGACAAAGTCACTGAGTATTGAATACCATGCTCGTTTCTCTATCACGTGTATTCAAATTTAATTAAATTTAGGTATTTATTATATAGTTTCATTTTTTAATTCTACATCATTTATCATGGAATAAATTATGATGTTCATTGAATCAATGTTATATGATCCATGTGGCACAATTTTCATGAAATGAAATGATTAAGAAGGGTGTTCACTGATAGAACTCCAATGCATTGGGTAAAGACTGGTATAACAATACATCATGTTCAATGAGGTTTTAATCATTATAATTCTATCACATTGAGGGTTTACTTATGGTCCACATGAAATTAGCCATGGATCATTCTAAAATCATGATAAATGTTGATGCCACATTTCCATGTTTTGATAATCATTCTATATCATGCCTCTATGTTCATTTTTTATTTATTCTCCATTCATATGCCTAATGCCTAATATGTATTTTATTCTTCATGTAATGAATTTTTTATTGCCTTGGGGTCTTTAGTGATCACCCTTTTCACATGTATGTCCTCAGGTTATCCCATGTAATGAGAAGTATGTAGGAATGTTGTTGTCATTTAAATTATGTGTTCAATAACGATGTTGGGTTTAATGTTCTATACTTTTATGTCATGCTCTTAATTTTCCAAGACACTAGACATCTTAATCATCAGACTTGTTTTATGTTCATTTTTATTTAATAAATTACGTTTATGTGTGAAATAAGATCAGGGTTGTTGTAGTTGGTATGAGATGATATGTTTAATTTATTTTGGGATTGCAATTATAGAACCCTAGTGAAATCCATAGTGATAATTCTAAGAATAATAAAAACATCCCTAAATTGTAGTGAGCATAGATTAAGTGGTTTATCAAGAAAATACATCCTTATCCGGATACCCGTTGGAAGAGGATGTTCTAACACAGATGTATCTAGGGGTAAAACCCAAAAACACCACTTTGTGCTAGACTTGAATGAGAACTTCATCACAAAAACAGGCATTGCTGCATTCTTTTCTATGAAACTATAGGGGGATATGATTTTGTAAATTCATAAACATTGTAAAAACATTTACAAAGGGAATAAAAAAATTCACCTTCAAATATATGATTGGAAGTAGATTATGGATAACATAGATTGAATCCTATAAATTCATATGTCAAGGAAATAAATGTAATATATAAGTCATACATTTTTTTCATTGGATTACACTTTATAAGATACCCCTTTATTTCCTTTTTATTAAATCCAATGGATGGTAATAGGAGTTTTTGTGCTAACAACTGATGTGAAGATCAATGTGAAAAATATTCTAATGAGATGCCCAATCCGATGGGAGTTGAAATCGTGAACATTGTCATGATAATCTCTCAGTTAACTCATGTTTTGAATAAGAACATGGGTCAAGAAGAACATTACCCACCCCCCCCCCCCCCCCTTAAGAAGGAACAATCCACAATCATGATCTTTATGATACAAAGGCCTCATACATTTAATGGATCATCTGATCCCTCAATCACCGAACAATGGATCTACCGCATCGAGAAGTTCTGATCCATCCTTCAATGTTCTGAACAAGATAAGGTACTTCTGGATTCTTATATAATAGAGGGTGATGATGATATATGGTGGGAATTTAAAAAACATAAGAAGCCTAAGGAGGAGATCGAGGTTTTGTAATGGATGGATTTCCAAAAAAAATTGTTAAATTTTTTCCTTACTCCCTCCGACATTATACGGAAAGGGACTTCCATCAGAGCGTATGATGAAAACATCACTAGGATTGAATGATATTGCTCAGTATTTATTGTTACCCCTAAATTCATGGTTGACTTCTTTTTTGGTGGGCTAACACCTATACTTCTAAATTCACTAGTGATCAGTGACTCGAGATCTAGGAGAATATTTTATGATGTGCACTAAATGTTTAAATGGTGATCGATGAATCTTATGTTTATAATTGGGATAAAAAATGTATGGTGGAATTCAGTTTTGGTAGTTTGATGGATAAATTCAACGATGATAAGAATATCTAGAATTCCACATGAAAAAGGTTCAAAAAGAAGCAACCAAAAAATTACCTGAAGAGGGTGAGGAAAATATGAAGGTGTGCAATAGAATTGAAACTATCCATTATCTTATGACAAGAAAAACATATTTCCGCGATATAGGAAAGGAATGCTTTGTTTTACCCTCAACATATTCTTCATTACATCTACTACAATGAACTAGGACATAATGCAAACCAGTTCCCTAATCCAAGGTTTTTTGTAGGCAACCAACAAACTCCAAGGTAAGAAGGAAGATATTATTTCCATCAATACCACTGAAGTGAACACCGACAACGAAGTGGTGACACGCACGATGTTTATTACTTAATGAATAGAGAATTATCTATTTGATTTTGGTTCAATTCATTCATTAATATCCAGAACATTTAGTAGAACGATCCCAAAACCACCAAAAATCCTGGAAGTATTGATTTTGGTGAGAACGGAAAATGGGTAAATAATTGAATACCAGGAATATAAATCGTACCCTATCATAATTTGTGGGTTAAACTTCCTAGATAACCTACTCATACTTCATTTAGGGTAATTTGATGAAATTCATGGAATTTATTGGATTTCATTATGTTGATTATACCTAAATTACCATGAGAGAAAAATCACTCTCCATATGAAGAATCGACCTCCAATTCTCGAAAAGTGAAAAGAGGCGGTTGAATCTTTTTTAGCACTATAATCTCATGCATGGATTTTACTACCCTATGAGTACTCATATCTAGCTCAGATGATCAAGTCTATGAAATCATCTATTCTTGAGTACATGCATGTTGTGAGGGAATGTGAGGGAGTGTTTCCCAAGGAATTTGTATGTCAACCTCCTAGAAAAGATGTTAAATTTTCAATTGATCTTATTCTCGAGGGGTTTCCAATATACAATACTCTGTATTGAATTCTCATTCTGGAGCTTGAGGATCTAAATAAACAAATACAGGATAAATAGGATAAAGGTATTATACACCCAAGTGCTTCACCATGGGGTGAACCAGTCCTCTTTGTCAAGAAGAAGGATTGGTTAATGTTCCTTCTCATCGATTATCCTGACCTCAAAAAAAATCACGAAATATAAAAATTTTCCTCTTCCACTAATCTATTACTTTTTCGATCAGCTACATATAGCACAATACTTCCATAAGGTGGATCTACGGTGAAGATATTATCATGTAAGGGTGAAGAAGGATGATATTCACATGACTTATTTTTGTATAATATATAGGCACAATGAATTCATTGTAATTCCTTTCGGGATCACTAATTCTCTAGAAATATTCATCTAAATGATGAATATATTCTTTATAGATTACCTCGACAATTTCGTGGTAGTATTTATATAATTTATTCTAATATACTCCAAACCAAGGAGGATCACGAGAAGAATCTATAAATTTTACTAGAGTCCTTAGAAAAAGAGTATCTCTATGCAAAGAACATAAAGTGTGAGTTATGGTTGACATAGCTATCATTCATGGTTTGAATCATATGATGAAAAGGGATATTTGTGGATCCATCTATGATAGCTGAATTTGAGGGATGGCCAAGGCCAACATCAGTGATGTATATTAATAGCTTCCTGGGGGTAGCTGTATATTATCACTAATTTGTGAAAACCTTCTCATGATTATCAAAACCTCTTACCAAGTTAACTTGGAAGGGAATCATGTTTTCCTGGAGCGATGAATGCGACTAGATATTCAAGGAGTTGAAAATGAGGTTTATCACTACGCCCGTTCCCACATTACACATATGTGGGGAAAATTTAGTGGTATTAAATGATGATTCAAAAAATGGGATGGGTTGTGTGTTGATGAAAAATGAAAAATCCTTTTCCAATGTTTCATGAAAATCGAGAGTTCATGAGAAAAACTATCCAACAAAAGAACTAGAGTTAGATGTAGTAATATTCCCGTTAAAAATTTTGGTGCATTACCTATTTGGGAATAAGAGTGAAATATATACGGATAACAAAATCCTCAAAATATTTATTCACATAAAAAGATTTGAACATGCGCTAACGAAAATGGTTATAGATAATAAAATACATTGATTGCTCAATCCAATACGACCCTGGGAAAGCGAACATGGTAGAAGATTCCCTATGTAGAAAGGACACATCAATTCTATAATTGAATAGAATTGAAAAGGATCCAATATTCTTAGTTTTGAGGAAGATGGACAAGGGAATCATAAATAAGGGTACCTCATCAATCCTTTTAGAAATTACTGATCAACCATCTCTTTTGGAAAGGTTAAAGTATTCTCAATAGGATAATGTGGGAATTCTGAAAAAAAATAGAAACTATCAAAAATTGAAAATCCATGAGGTTCAATGTTAATGAAAAATGAATTGTGATATTTGGGTAAAGACTAAGTGTTTCATCAAATATGGAGTTAATGAATGAACTTATGGATGATGCACATAGTTCAAAATTCACCAGTCACCCAGGAATCAAAAATATGTATCGATATCTACACGATCATTATTGGTTGGATAACATGAAGAATTGGATCACTATATATACATTGAATTGTCTGGTATGTAAACATGTGATGACTGAGCAGCTAAAGTCTAAAGATATAATGAAATCATTACCCAAACTAGCAGGGAAATGGGACTAATCACCATAGACTTTGTAACAAAACATCCAAAGACATCCAAATGAAAAAATTCTATCTAGGTTGTTGTGGATCATCTTATAAAGACTATACACTTCATTAAAATTCAAGAGGATTACACATTGTAGCAACTATTACACACACACACACAGATATATATATATATATATATATATATATATATATATTAGAGAAGTGGTATGGGTGAATGGATTACCACTATCTACTATACCGGATCGAGATCTAAGATTCATCTCTATGTTTTGGAAGAGTCTTCAACATGATCTAAATAGGTAGTTGAACATAATTACATATTATCATCCAGAACTGATGGCCAATCTGAGTGGACTATCCAAAAACATGGGGGCATGTTGATGGCATGCTCAATGGACTTCAAAAGAGGATGGGATTGAAATCATACTATAGTTGAGGTCTCTTACAATAACACTTTCACTCAATCATTCAAATGGATCCTTATTAATCCCTTTATAAGAAGTGGTGGTGAACACTGGCATGTTGGGATTAAGATGAGGAGAAAAAATTCCTAGGTCCATAAATAGTGGATGGAATGGTGGAGATGGTTTAGACTCTCCAACAACACATTAATGCAATCAGATTCGACCAAAGAGCTATGATGGTAATTTTCTACAAGACCTTTATTTTGATGTCGAAGACAAGGTATTCCTATACATATCACCGTGGAATAGATTTATGATATTTGGGAGGAAGGGAAAGCTTAGTCCAAGGTACATCATACCTTTTGTGATCAACGATTGCATTGGAGTAGTTCCCTATTGAATAGAACTCCCAAAAAAACCTATATCTAGTACATGATGTATTCCATGTATCACCCTTGAGGAAGTACATACAAGACCGATCACATATACTCAATCCAGAAGTGACACCATCAGATAATGGCCTCTCATATGAAGAGAATCTAGTGAAGATATTAGATCATGAGGAAAAAATATACAAAAAATACAAATACCATCTTCATGGTGTTTTAGAGAAACCACACGTTTGAAGAGGCAACGTAGGATTCAAAGGATGAGATGAAGCAGAGTTACCCACATCTGTTTTAGTGTTGGAAAAGGAAATATCAAGGGATAAACTTTTTAATGGGGGAAGATTTTAATGACCCAATCTTTTAGTAATAAAAATTACTACTGATCAAAATAAATGTATTATTATTTAAAATGGTTTTTAACATTTCATCTTTTATGGTTTTATGATTATGTATTTCAAAATAAATATAAAAATTGTTACCATTGCAAATATTTTTATTGAACAGTGATCACATTATTAGTATAAATATATAGATTTAAGAAATCCAATTTACTAAGAAAAAGGAAGAAATGAACTCATCTAGTAGAATTTCTCCATAAGAAGCTCATTTGTTGGAGATCGGAAAGGAGGTAGCATCACTGGGATTATCTCCTAACCAAGACCAAGACATGATGCAACATGTTAAGCTTTAACAGAACTACCTACAATATAATGGAAGTTGATAGATATTACCACATGTGTGATGTTATCCGAGCCACCCCAAAAGTCTTTCACCATCACAGACCATACCCTTAGTTCATATTTAGGTGTTATATGAGGATATGTAACAAGACTATATCACTATGATTATGTGCATTAATTTTTTTTAAATAATAAAAATTCATTTTATTATTTTTACTATGTAAAAGGTTTTTAATGAACAAATAGTAATTTTAGTTAATTTTCATTTAAGAAATCTATTTTTATGAATCAATGGATTTTAGAAATTAAATAATATTTTAAAAAATAAAATTACTAAATTACATTTTATTAAATATAATTGATCGTATTATTTGAATGAATAAAGTTGAAATTTTTATTAAGGATTGAAAAAGGTTTTTCTCAAAACCCATGAACTTTCAATAAATGTCATTTTTTTAAAAGTAAATATTCACATATTTAAGTAATTATTTAGAAGAAAATTATATTATTTTTTGAATCAAAACGTTGAAATTTTCCAACGCTGAATTTTTCAAAAATTTCCGAGACAATCATATTTTTGGGTAAAAATTAAATATTGTATAAATATACAATGTGTTTTACGACATTATAATGAAACAATAGTTATGTAATAAAATAATATAAATTTTATTTAAGGACAATATACATTTTCCTTTAAAATAATCTGATTTTATATATTTTTTATTAATGTTATTGTGCCTTAGTGGACCCTCCAAGACTAATAAATCATTTTAACTTTTGAAAATGATTTCATTGAGAGTGTGACTCACCTCCATATTTGAAAGCCTAATATTTTAATAATTTTGGAAATTGGACCTCAACAATAATGTTTTACACTTCACATTAAAAAAAATCATGGGAAAACCATGGTTCAGTTTTTGGTCTTATTAGTTTAATGTGTGGTGTCAAAAACATAAATAATAAAGGTTTTCCTCTCCTTTATTATATAATCCCAAACAAGGTCCCGCTTCCCCTACACTAAAAACCATTGGGGCTCAAACAAACTCTGTCATCCTCTCTCTATAATCCTCTCAAGGTTACCCAAGAATCCAATAATCCTCTCTCAAGCCTCTCCCAAGCCTTTGGGATCACATTTCAATGTAAGGGATTTTTTCATTTCATATTCTTGTCTAAATTTTATAATGTTTTTATAACATTTATTTCTATTAAAAATGTTGGGGTATGATTTAGAACCACCCCATACATCACTTATTAGGTTTTAATGTTGAGAGACCCCTTTATCTCTCATTAATGTCTCACATGTACACATGTTACCATGTCGAAATTGTGTGAGGGATTTCTTTCTACTCATTTACATTCAAGAAATTCATTTATACTATGAAACATAATACCATTACATATGTTGGGAAATTGATCTATACGATATCCTTATGGTTTATTTCATGAATAAATGTTGATACACACATTTATCTCTCATCATACATTTTTATGAAATCTTATGTCACGCCGTTATGATGCGGAAATTGCACCTCAATTTTACATGCCAATGTCATTTTGTAGTGAATACCATACTCATTTCTATATCAAGGGTATTCAACATTATTACCATTTATTTATTGATTATTGATTTTTCATGTATGAATTCCACATTCCTTTATCATGGAATAAATTATTATTTTGGATGAATCCAGGTTATATGATCTATGTGGCACACTTATGAATGAAATTAAATGATTACGAAGGGTTCACCCTAATAGAGCTCCAATTCATTGGATAATGATTAGTATCATGATAAGTCAATTGCAATGAGGGTTTACTCATACTAATTCACGTTCAATGAGGTTTTCCATATTATCCACTTGCAATGAGTCTTGTATCATGTTAATATCATGTTAAATGTTTATCCCATATTTCCATGTTATAATTATCTTGCTAAATAATGCCTTTATGTTCATGTTTTTCTTATGATCAATTGATATGACTAATTACAAACATGTATTGAATTATTTATGTTATTCATTATTTAATCCCTTAATGGGATTTATAGCTCACCCTTTTCACATGTATGTCCTCATGTTGTCTCATATAATTCTATGTACAGGGGAATGTTGTGGCCATGTATTGTAAGTTTCCTATAAAGTTGTGGGGTTTTATCTTCTATGTTGGTATGTAATGTTCCTAATATCCTATAAAACTAGAACTATCAATCCTTAAAGTTGTCTTATGGGCATCTTAATGAAATAAATTATGTTCAACTGTGAAATAATGTCCAGGGTTATTATTGGTATAGTGAAGAAACCCATGAAAAGAGGAAGGGCAGAGGATAACTACACTTAATATTGCAGCAAAAAAGACCCCATAACGAAGGGTGGTGAAGGGAATGAAGAAGAGGGGAATCACATACAGAATGACCATCAACAGACAAAAAGTATACCTAATAAAAGGGTATGTTAACTTTATAAAAAAAACTATCACATTGTGAAGAAATAGATCATACCGTTAACATCTAATTCATGTGGCTCATCCCTTATGATAATATTTCACATCATGAAGACGTCCTTAATGATATATATGACATGAAGTAGGTCCTTCCAATATATTTACACTTTTTACATTAATCTAACTATCTATTGAACCCTTGAGCCACTACTCGTGATTTGATCCCATCCAAAAACACTATACATGGACTCAAAAAGGCTAGGAATCCTAGTTCGACTCCTCTTTCTCAAAATGATCCCCTCACTAGATGGAAAATTAAAATTTCTTTGGGAATTTTTATTCCATAATAAAATTGGCCAGTAAAAATTATCCCAATTAACTATTATTATCCTATTATGGTGTGGTAGTCCTCATACATCATTTACAGACCTATCCTGATCATCCAAACGATATTATCTCATTGTGTTACATTCCGGAATTTCACAACAAATTAATTTTAAAACTCCAAACACTAATGAGAAACAATCTTCATAATTCGGGTAACTCACTGGCTATTAATTCCAATGTCTACACAGAGCCCACCACATCTGTCTAATCTATCACACCAAATAGTCTCTATGAAATTCAACCCACGTATCATGGTTCTACCCACTAAATGGATACCCTTTCAATGGTTGATTCCAAAACATAGTGCAACCACACAATAGAAATATCATATTCAATATGAAAATCCAATGGTATGTTGTCCTACTAACCACATACTTCACAATGATACATACACAGTTACCAAATAAATGTGCCCAAATCCATAAATATTTGCTATTTGGACCTCCCTCCATTCCCTTTTATGAAAATTCTACATAACACCTATTGAAACATTTTCAAAAGAAAACTATCACCAACTCAAAATTTCCAATAATGACCACCATGTACAATGTATTAAGTGTACCCTAACCCATGAATATTACCATATGTAAATATTCAAAATTGTTTTCCCAATAGAAACCCTCAAAATAATTCAATACAATATTCAACTGTCGAATCATATAACCAATTGTTTCACCCCTAAACCATTTCACAAATAATAGGTTCACCCCCTAATACATGTTATGAAACTATTTCACTACGCTGATTCAATTCAGGAATCAATTGTTTTATTCAGCAACCCAATGAAAAAAACTAGTTTACCACATGAACCAAGGGATGAAATGTTGTTTCACCCCTGAAACATGTGATGAATTTTAGTTTACTCCATGAATCACCTTTTATTTACACCAAAACTATCTCAATCAAGCTGTTAATGCACTTAATCCAACTTAAAACCATTCTATATTTCAAATATGGTATTACAGATGATATAGATAGGTCTTATAATTCAATGTTTACTTAGTTCTACCGCAATCATCCAAGGATCGGGTCTTATAGGAACCACAACATGTATGACACAATGGTAGTTTACAGAAAACTAATACACTTCACCCCACCATAAAAGAATTACTATAATTTCAATTAGAAGAAAAAATATATTTCTATACATCCCCACACTCAATCCATTATCAAATACAAAGACTGGACATGGCCATCATAGTATACATCATCTACATGTAGGAAACACCACATCCACTATCTTCCAACAAATTAATGTCATATCCACACTGACCACGAATTTCCAATGGTGTACTCCCCATCATATGAATTACCATATTTCTCTCCTTGTGTGAAAAATATAATGGGTCCCACCACAAAACATGTAATACTTCTCTTGAGAAAAGATCATCACCTATCAACACTTGATACAATAACTAACTAACCATCTTGGTCAATGCCTCCACTCAGGGAAACCATACGATTGTAAACTGATTCATTATTGATGCACCTACTACCAATGAGGGGTATCTATAACCACCCTAGTCCATCATTCTCATGATAATATCACAACGACACCACTTTTATAAAACAACTTGTTTAAATTGATAAACCGATCGATTATCAACAGATTTGAGCATAATCTTTTCAATGAACTAACACTCCACCGACAACATGTGCATCATACATGGACTAGGAATCAAAAACTCTCACTCTATAGTCCTTGGTGGAGTGATTTACCAATAATCCAATCATTTTCCCATTACCCTGATTTTAATTGGTAATGAATAATCTTAATGACTACACACTCCAATTCATCCTGATCACACAAATTGACACACACTCCCATGAGTCGCATTCCATAAAACATAGTCTTGTATGATTAACCTATAGACTATAACCCACAGTATGTATTTCCCATAAAAAACACAAGGAATATCAACAATGATAAAGATAACTACATGATAATCTACATTTTTTGGGGCTGTTTTGATACCATGAGCATTTAATCATACTCCCATTGCCCCACCAAATTTAAATCATAGAAAAACTGGGCCATGAACCTAATTTTTCATACCCTTCAAAACCAAAATAAATAATATAAATTACCCAACCATTTCAAATCTAAAATACTAAGTCAATAAACTTTTCATTATAAATAACACCATAGGTTTTCTACAAAACAACATAGTTTAGTTAAACATAGTACCACTAGGAATCTAAATGAAAAAACACCAAATAAGTTGTTATTAATGATTTAATAATAAACTGGCATTCTAATGACCCACAATGGTCAATAATTCCATTATAAACTCGTTATATTCATCAAATCACCTCATAGGTATATGATTATTACATCAAGTCAGTAATGGGGAATTAATATCTTCATCAACCTACTATGGGTCTACAGATATCCCTTAACAAATGGACTATTTCAAAATCACTAAAATCCTCCCTCTATAATATTTATAATGACTTCCATTGAAAGGATATACACTGTAATTCGGCTAAGTATAATTCCAAAAAAATGGATTTATATAAAAACATTATATATGTTGTTTTTAACACTTTAAAATATTTGGAATCTCACCCAAATAAAATTTTAAGAATGAACATGTATTTCAGGTGAATTATACCTTCCTACCATGATGTATGAACATATGACTCGTTACAAAGGTTTTATACATAAAAACGTTACTTTTTCCAAATGGTCACATTGACAATTGTTTAAAACCCAAAACCCATCAATCATAAACCAAATATATTATGTTCCTCACCCAAAGAAAAATAAAACAACTATAATACTAAAAACTAAGAACATTAATCCCACTTCCCCAATACCCATGCCTTCTTATCAGAATAGTTGTTCTCGATGCACTAGTACGATATAAATCTCAAGATCTTACACATTTCTAGACCATAGTTCTACCATGTTCACAAATCAAAAAACAAAAAAAACCATTGATAACACTTTATGATGCCCTGACCTGAACCCATCCCTGATGGCGATCCATATGGCCTAAATTATTCCACCTCATATACCATACGATTCCAACTAACATTAAGGGCCTAAAACATGAATTTTTGAGTCTATGTCAATGAGACCATTGAAGTCGAAAAAAACAACCAAATAACATTTACATTAATGAACATAGAATCAATAAATAATCAATTACATATTTGATGATTTCATAAATAAAAAAACAATTCAACCACCTTGTGAATCAAAATAAATAAATAAACTAAATGTAAAATACACACACAATTTTTGTACTACCATCCCCATTACTCACACACCCTATTTCCAAATACTCATTCAGATTACCTAGCCTAGTCCATTATATATCCTATGACTCAAATGAAATGACTACATATGGTCTTCATATGTAATGAGATGCCCATGTAGTTGTGAACATAAAACACAATTGGGTCTCAACATTCACCCCTAAAAACATCCAACACATGGAGCTGTAATCTTTAGGAAATGAAATAACATTAATATTCTTGTTGGATAATTGATATATATATATGCTATCACAACACCAGACGATGTATACACACTAATCATGTAATCAAGTTCCATCCAGTATACCCTACTCTAATCATCCGCAATTGAGATCTCTGTTGGAATCCATCCTTTTATTTGTTCCTCTATACTAGTTCGCTACCCCTAAAAGAAGACAGAATGTAATGAAATTTCCAAAATCTCAACCGGATACTGGAAAACATTAGGCATGTTCAAACATTCATAATAATTGAACCCAAAAAATAACACTATGGTGGTCTACTGGTCTCATCAAACATTATACTATAACCATGACCATGATGTGTTTCATAACGCAATCCTACACAATGCATTTTAAAAATCATCCACACCAAACCAAGACACATATAGAAATTTACTAAGCTATACACTTGAAGGATCATTGCATGATTATCCCACTGAACCATGACTAATTAATTAAAGGAGTTCAACTAATCAAAAAAACCTTATAGAATATTGGGATATATATTTTCATAAAACTAACCACGTATACATTGGAGATGTATTTTAGCATCATGACACCCATGAATGGCCCGATGGACTTTACATAGCTTATTTTCTGATCAAGAGGCTCTAATCAGTCAATACATCGACACTCATTACACCATGTATGAAATATCATGTGACTATATGAATTATTACTCAAGACGTATCCCAGTATATTCTTGATGATACTGTGTCATTATCATCACAATTTAGTGGCACTTCCCCCTAAATTTTCGTTCAATTCTGATCCTAATGGCATGTTCTAACCTCACTATGCCCCTCTTCACTCATAATCCATAAATCTAAAGATCATCACAGAATATCATGATCACCCAGACTATTTCCGAAATAGTCATGGACTAATTTCCATCCAAAATCCCTTTAAATAAAAATTATATGTTCTAAAGACTCCTCTAGCTCCAAGGAAACATCAAGACTCACCTATACTATTTGGACATATTTACTAGTCACTCATGAGTTGTATGATTTTATCACCCATTGAAACATACCCCCAAGCCTCTCACGCCTTCCCTAGACCAAGTAACCTATAATAGGTAGTTCCAAAAAAACAACTACTATACCAGGACATCCCATTGGTATCTTTTCATCTCAGTCAACACCCTCACTCCTTGAAAACATAGTATTTGGTCGATCTTAAATTATCTATGTTATAAAGAACACATATTTCAAAAAAACAGACTTATATCCATCTTATATCATTTACCAAGGGTATAATCAGTACCTAAACCCAATTCCCTAACACCATTATGTATATATACAAGTTCAATCACATGTAAACAGGTATATGGTTATATATACTATGGGAAACCTCGAAATGAAATAGAGTTAACCCCTCTTTAATCTCTGCCAAGTCACATCCAAGAAAACCAATCATCATACCTAATATCAAGGACCTATATCATTCCATGAGTCAACAATAATTAATATTAACTAATTATAATTAATTAATTAAATCTTTTCAAATATTCATAATAAATTAAAAACTCACTAGGAATGTTCCTCTCACCAAAACCATGAGCAAAAGGGTGTAGTCCTTGTCTGACATGAGCCAAAAATCATGCTCATTAAATTAAAATATTAAAAACCCATTAAAATTATAGGATTACCTTTAAATATAAAATCTGATGGAAAATCACATATCCATGTTCCTTTTCCAAAATCACTTCCAAGCAAGAGTTCCTCCGTACTAACAAAAAATGTAATATTAATTGGTTGATTCTACCATTATTTAATTGAAACAGAACCTAAACACTAAGAAAGTATTTTCCTATATAGGGTGAGGTAATGGATAATATGAATTAAGTAATAATGTAGGATAATTTCCCCTAAATTTTCTGAAAAAAACAACATATGTGAACCAACTAGAGATGAGTGAGGGTGATGGTGGGAGTGGAAAACAATTGATTATCAAAGTTCACACAGCTAACATAATATAAATGGGGGCTAAAATATTTTAAAAAAGGAATAAGTAAACATTAAGTTCCTGATAAAACTTGTCTTGGGTAACTTCTTGTCCATATTTTCCACCTATTGAAGCCCTGATTCTCTATGTAAATGGAGTTTAGTAGGTCCTAACTTCAAACAAACCCCTTTTACAATCCTCTAATGCTCTACCAAAACTATAGGAAACCACCCGACCATTAAACCCATCTGAAATAACAATATATGGATGATATAAATCTCATAATGAAATTTGGTATCCTAGTTATCAATTCAAACTGCTCACTAGATTAAAAATAAAAATTCACTCAATAATTTTCTAAACTATAACAATTATTGTCATTATAATATTAATATTTTTTAGATTCTTTATAATAAAAATTATTTGTGATTTAATGAATTTTAATAACCAAATTCCATTTTCTTTTTCTATGGTTTATTTCTCCACCATTATATTGTTAATTTAATTCTAGAGGATGAGAATTATTTGAGTGGTATATATTTAAAATTACCAAGATGTCTTTGGATAATTAAATTGTATCTATTTAATATATATCATTAAAGTCATAGATAATTTTTTTAATCATAATAATTGGAATATAAATAATTAGTTATTTTTCTAATTTTTTTATACATTTATTATTATGATTATTGGTATTTTAAATGATAAATAATAATTTTTTTATTGAATTTTTATCATTTATTTTAAATTAAAATAATATTATGAACAATTTTTTATTAAATGAGTACATTACAAAAAAAATTCATTTATAAAATATGGTCTAGTGTATTTTATTTTATGTTTATTATCAAAAAAAATTATTGTGAAAAGACATATAGTGTTACTTATTGTTTATTTTATTTTCCATATAAATTTATTAACTTTTTATTTATCGAAATTTATAATTAAAATGTGACGAAATATTTTTACTTTTTAAGATTTAATTTTTAAATTTTTTTTTGGAAATTAATATTATTTACCAAATGTTATTTTTGGTATTATATTGATGTAGTTAGTTTATTTTGATTTATTTTAGTGAGAGATATCTCCCATTTGATTCTGAAAAAATGGTGAAAATAGGTAATGTAATAGTTAAATAAAATTTAATTACACATATATTTATATAAATAAATAATTATATATATATATATATTACATTACGTTTTAATGAAACATCTGAAAAAAAAATTGAAAACAAAAACATTTATGATAGTTCATTAAAAAAATGATATAAATAATAAAAATACCGTAAATAATTTTTTTAAATTGTTTTAAAATAAAATATATTTCTAATTAAATAAATTAAAAAAACTATGAATAAATATTCGAAAATTAATAATTTTTGTAGTAAGGATAATTATGTATGGTGCATTAGTTATTTAATATAATTATATATATATAAATTGATTCATTTAAATGGAAATTTTGTAAGGAGTTCAATTTTTATTATATATTGTGGTCATTGTGGTGGATATGAAATTGTGGAATACGAAGAAAAAATTTCTAGATTTCTGTGGTGAATTAAAAATAATGGCATATAGAAAATTTGGAGAGAATGACCATTACAAGATCCAAATTGCTGATTCTAAGCATATCACTTCCTTTGGAATAAACATTATTTTTGACTTGATATTTTTTTATATAACAAATCCATTACTCTTATATTAATATATTTATTTTATTTTTGTTATTTTGGAAGGATTAATAGTTATATAATTGGTTCTATTGAGTTATGATAAAATTACATATTATATTTTTATAATATTTTAATATATTATATTTCTAAGATATTTAAATTGAATGTTTGTTTAATGTTAGGAAATACAATGGTATGTTAAATAAGTACAATTCATGGTTGATATATAAATATGGTGGTAGTATAAAATGTGTTTTTGTTTGTAATGGATAGTTAATAATTTGCAGAAACAATAATATTTTATCATAAAATCATTAAATAAATCCATTAATTTTATAAATTTATAAATTTTTTCTTTATATTGTCATTTACCTTGTTATTTATTTCATTTTCAAAATATATTTAATTAATAAAATTATTAAGAGGGTTATTTTGTGTTTGATTAATTTAAACCTATTTTTAAAATTAGAATTATGTTATTGTAGTTATGGAGTAATCATTTTAGGATGAGTTTGGACATCCATGAAATTTAATATATCTTTTTACAATGAAATATTATTTGACTATCATTTATTGAAATTTTTTACCAACATGATGAGTTAATATATTTGAATAACAGTATTTTTGATAAATTTAAAATTATGATCCAATTGATTACCTTGTCCCCCCCCAATATTTTTTGTAATGTTCTTTTTGATGGTGATACCCTATAATATTGAGGCTGGAGTGGATTCATTTACTTGTGTGAGTAGTAGAAGAAATTTACTTGATGTTTTATTTAACGGATTAATTGAATTATATTTCTTAGTATGTAATGTATTTAAATTTTCAATTATTATTATGTTATATATATGTGACACCCTTAGTTTGTGATATATAAATATTATTTTAATATAATTTATGTTATTTAATGGTTGAGTTAGATCCTATGAGGTTCTTAGAGGATGAAGTGAAACTAGAACAAAAATATGGTTACTGAAGGTTACACCTATCATAACTACTAGTTCATCATGTGAATAGATTTTTAACGTTGTGAATGAGTTCTAGGTCATGGAATGTGAAGCAATTGGAAATTTGGAATATATTCTATTTCTCTTTGTTTCCATTTATTCTTCCATTTTCCACCTAAAACCTAGGCATTCTCTAGGTGATTATGATGATCATATTTCTTTAAGAGGATAATATCAATGTATCAGCAAGCATGGAAACTGTGAAATTAATGTTAGGAATCTAGTTAATTATTCGCATTTGTGATATTCTCATTCCCTATATTGTGGATCATAAGACCATAGATTATCATACCTTGGTTAATGGATAGGGATATGTTTTTATTGGAATTAAGTAGAATTCATTGAATGAACCTCACAGAGGGAAAAAATATACGAAATTGGTTAATTTTTTTTTTGAAATGAATGTGTCTGAGACTATTCACTTCTATCCCACACTAATTTTACAATAACATGATGGCTTATTTTTAAAATATATATAGTTTATGTTTCTTTATGATGAAGCCATGAAATTTCTCTTTATATACTAGAATTTAAAACTCTGGGCTACGGTAATCAGCAACAATGTGTTTAATAAATTTCTATAATGAGAAAATGACTAAATAAGTATTCAAGGTGTGAGAACATGGAATGAAAATTGGAAAATTATTTCATGATATACATGGATAATGTCTCATTGGGATAGACATAAAAATGGGTTAAATTCTGTAGTTAAGAAAATTTACCACTGTGTGATGAATTTAGAATGGAGGAACGAGTACTTCTTATGAGTATGAAATTTTTAGTTGAATTTTTTTGGTAAGATGGTCATTTGTGATTATGAGTTTCTTGGGTATGTGTTCATTACATTTATAACATTAATGGTTTGATTTTTTTCACTAATTATACTTATTTATATCATCCATGACTTTTTAAAAATGTTTAATCATGTTTTATATGAAAAGTATGCTACTTGTACTTATCTGATTAGAATTTGTGGGATGTTATATAGAAATCTCATTGAGACGATATACTCTCCCCATACATATGAAGCTTGATGCATATTTATTTTTTTATCATGACACAATTCAACTGATATAGATTGTAAATTACTAAACAATCACCGTGATGTTAATTTTTTTTTTATAATTTGATCTTTGAGATGTCTTATAATTGAGTTTCACATGTTTCCACACCAGTGCTTGGTTTATCCCGTGGTTTTGTTTTTCATTCATTGATGTAATTTTTTTTTCTAATTTAATTTTATTAAAATACTTACAATTATTATATATTCTTTCATTTCCATTATAGTTATTTTTTATCATATATCTGGTTCATCGTATCATGTTGATTTGTATATTGTTTGATGAATTTTATTTAAGGTTAAATTTTCCCCACCTAATATTTTCATTCCATTTACATTTAGTCTCAACATTTAGTGATATAAGGATGTCTTCTAGGGATATTTTAACTCTTGTTCCTCATAAGAATATAGGAAGGGTCAAGGTGTAACGTTTGGTATCAGTTTTGTATTGTCCATCAGTCAGGGTGGTAGGTGTGGAGATATTATGTGATAGGACTTCAAAAATAAGTATAAAAAGACGTAGATAACCTATCTATATTAAAAATAATGTTCCCAAGGTATGGAAGATTTATATGTGTAATCAAACACTATTATGTATGTTCTACCCTTTTTATCAGGGATTTAACTGATGAGAGTTCAATATTATGCAAAAGGATTATACCTCCTTCCAAGACTACATCATTCAGTTGAGGTGTTATGATTTATATTGATATGTTAAAATTTATAAAAAATGAATGGAAAGTATTTTTTATGTATTAATTAGTGGTATTTTACAATGACTATAGGAAAGATTCAACCAATATGGTTTCCTCGCTACCAAAAAGTGTATAAAACTGAGATAATGATATCCCAAAAACCACAGGCGAACCAACAACATGTCATAATCATTTTGGAAGCTTTCTAGGGTTTTAAATAGGAAACTTTACTATATAAACAATGTTATATGGATAAATCACATTAATTACAAAAGGATGATAGTATAAATATTTTTCTGGGATGCAAGAATCGAGATTTAGAACGTATGACTTGGGAGGAGAATAGAATCATTGCTTTCATGGGAACTCAATATGGAATAAAAGTGAAGCACACAATTTAAATCTTAAAGGATATAACACAAAATGGTGGTACGTAGATAATATAGATAAATTCAAACAATCCATCACATGGGATGAATATACAAAATTTGTTTAATAACCAGTTCTATACATATTACCTCTCTGTCCCATGAACACTGGACGTCATCAAACGAAATAAAATAAAACATGTTGGTTATGGAATATATAGAATAGTTTATATATAATTATCATTTATAATAAAATAAGAAGGTAGATAATAACTCCATGAAAGGATGTTTCAAGTGGTTCTGTGATAAGACATTCATTACCAAGAGGTGATATTTTGAATCAAGAACTACAATTACATGATGAATAAAGGTTTCGTGGAAGAGAATGATATTTTGGGAAAAGTTAGTGCATGTAACATATCTTATCATCCCAAAATTACCTAAGAACCCCAGTATAGTAAGAAGCATAGAAGGTAAAACAACTCTGATGGTAGTAGATAACTAAAAAACCAGCCCAAAAATCAGTTTCATTACCTAGGAATACAAGTAAACAAACTACATTTTTTCAATGTGAATTATTGTATCATATGAAGAGGGAATCCATGAATCATATTCCACATATTTTTTCTTGTAAATGGAATGTGTGTCTCAATAAATATTTCACTGATATTCTATTTTAAATTGGTGTTGGTAGTTTTAATATTTCATATGAGTCAAATGCACAACATCAATGGCCTATCAGAATATTTCTCACCCACAAAATCGAGGTACATAGGATTATTCCAAGAATACATCAACACATCAACATGAAAAACCTCATCAAGGAGGCACAAATTAGTCAAGGGAGAATATTTATTTTCTACCTTAATAGATCCTACCAAATGAATATGCCTGTCTCACAAAGTATTGGGGTGATATTCTTATATCTTCCACATTTAGGTACTTTTTAATTACCAATGCATTATACCATTTGTTGTTTTTGGTGTGCGATAAACCAAATGGGATTATCAATGGAAATTATTCATCACTCTTGGAGTCTCAAGACACCTCTATGGAAATTAGAGTGCACATGGTTTAAATGTTATACGTGTTCCATCGCCACTATATTGGACCAAATTTTGTGAGACCATACAATCATGGATTTGGTAATCTCAAATAGTAAATTGGGAATGGATTGGATGGTAGTGTTTAATGATCCTACTGACTACTACTATCAATAAGTGACTATATCTTCTCCTGAGGGAGTTGTTCAATTATTCAATGGTAAATTGGATGTAAATTTAGCTAGAGTATGATCTTTACTGACAATATTTGGTTCTATTTCATATAATTTGTTGGTAATCACATTTATATATATCTATGGATTAAAGCTATTTGATTTTCTTCCATAGTAGATCATTATTATAATTATTATATTGATAACATATCTATTTTTTAACATAAAATTTTCACGAGATTTTCTATCATCCTAATTTCCAAAATGAATCAAATTTCACTCCCAATATATAGAATAAAATCACCATAGTTGGAGGAAATTGAATTAAATTTTGAATAATTTTAATGTAACTATTTTGCGACAATATGTACTTCACCATGGAACACTCATATTAGTTTTTAATTAGAGGGATGATATTATTCATATTTCATTTGATAATCATAATTTTATGAATTTATAATAAAACTATGATAATTTTTTTTGAAATTGATGATTTATTTGATCAATTTAAGAGATCCACATTGTCGATTAGAGACAGTATCTAAAGAGGGGGTGAATTGTCTACTAAAAAACATTTTCTATCAAAATCATGTATAGATAAAATCCCCTAAATAATAAGAATATCATAGTAAATAAAAATAACTTACTACTATATCTTCTAGTCATATAAATTATTCCCACGATACTGATTAATGATCAATTAAAATAATTGTGAAAGCTAATTTTTCTTTTAAAATCTGTTTAGTTAATCGAATCCTTATATAAAAACTAATTATATATAAATATCATGTTACTTGTTTTGTTTATAGTTTATAAGAATAGTTTAAATATTTTAAATATTAAACAAAAAACACAAGGAGAAATTAATATAATAGGTTCTCTCTAAAACCGTTATTGAATCCTCTCCAATTAGAAATCACCTACTACTAAGAATTGTATATAATGTGTTCTTTTATCCAGAACCTATATATGGTATACAATATTAAATCAATCAAGGCCACACATGGTATCTTTCATAAATAATTCCAATAAAAAAATATAGGACACACATGGAACTCTTCAAAAGACATTTGGGAAAACAATATTAAATTTAGTTAGAAGATATCAAGTTTATTTCAGTTATGGTTAGGAGAAAATGTTTGGGTAATATGTAGAGTAAACCAAAACCACTTGAAATGTAAATATATAAATCCAATAAGAGAATAAGTGATTAATGAAGATATTATTTCTCAGTCTCACAAGCTTTATAACTTTAATATCCTTGATTATATATTTAAATTAAGCTATAGTCTTGTTTCTATGATTTTTAATAGAATATAGTTTCATATAATCTTTCTAGTGGGTCTATAGAAATTAGTTTGGGTGTTTAATGTTCTTCACGGTCTCACGACATATATGCTCTAAAAAAATTTCAATCCTAATTTTCATTATTTGTGTTTTTATCTCACACCACACATTCAAGTATATCTATATATATAACTTTTTATTAGTTTTGTTTTCTTCATCTTTATGAGGGAGTATTCTCCTTAATTAAATAAAATCATGAATGAAAAATCATCTAGTTCTTATACTTCACATACATATTGACAAAAAAAATTTTTATTAGAACTATGTAATATATTATGAATAATCAATATAACATTCTCAGCATTAAATTTGATATTATAGAAATTATAAAAGTTTATTAAAGAAAATTAATAATTATGAATGTGATTATTTCTAAATAGGGAGGCAGTCTCTCATGGTAACATGAGAGATGGAAGTGATTTATGCCTAATAGTGGGTCAGACCATGGTGGTAGGATATATAAACAATTTTTGGGAATTCATTTCTTATTCTACAACATCTTTTATGGTGACTCATTAGTTTTGGTAATACTTTTTGATACATAACTATGCTCTTATACAAGTGGTTACTCATATCTAATAGAAGGTGTCTCCAATATTTTCAAATATCATAGTACCACTAATAGTCATATTATAGAGGTAGGACATTCCCATGCTTATCCGAAAGTTTATTATTTTGGTTACTCATTGACGATGGTTTGAATTTTACATATTTTACTAATTTACATATGTCATCATAATGGAATTTCATCACTAATGGTGACTTATATTCAATGGTGAGACATTTCTGGCATCGAATATTTTCCATAAATAGTAATAATTCCACCAATATAACTTATATCATGTAATACTATCATTACACATAAAATTAAGAAATAAATTAGTAATCTTTATTTGGTGATCATTAAATCAAAGAGGTTCCAACGATCTCCCATCTTTTAATGATTAAAAATCATGGAATTAAACACAACACTTAGTGAATAATTTTTGGTTTAATAATATATTAGATCAGAACCTGAGAACATTATAATGAGGGATTAATAATGATTTTACCTTATTAATGAAATGAAATATATATGGTATCAATGATAATTAGATAAAAATAGTATCAAAGAGAAGATGTTATCAAAGAAAAGAAATAATCATTTCAAAATACTAAAAAGGATTGTGTTAAAGAGTCATTATTATAAATATAATATATAAATTCAATAGATTCATTCTCCCCCCCCCCTTTGGATTTCTCAAAATTGAAAATAAAATAAGAAATTAATAGAAACTAAAAATGATGAATATGAGAACTACCAATGAAAATCAAATGAATTACCACAAAAAATATATAATAAAAAGTGATACAGAAATTAAATCGAAGATAAATATTTTAATTTCAAGGATTAATAGTCATGGGGAAAATAAATACTTTTCAATTATATTATTCCAACGGATATGGATTAATAGTTGAGGTTGAGGTAACAATATGGATGGCGTTTGGAATAACAAGAAAAGAATGAGATTCTATGACGATGATAGGTTTGAGATGGTGCATCGATTCTTGATTAGGGATGTTAATGGATGGAAACATGCTTAGAAAAGAGAATTTGGGTGTCTAATCATATGTGGTACGGTGATTTTTGGATAATGATCTAGAGGTGCTAGATGGGAAGTAACATGAATGACATCTTGATCCACCACAGTAATTCTATAACCATGCATAAAGGGTTTCATAAGATGTATAAAAATAATAATGTTGTTTCCACCTCTATCAATACCACAGAATATATAATTTTTCTCTTCCTTACAAAACTATACTAGATTAGTCTTACTTTACTTATTTAAGTTCTCTTTAGAAGCTAGAGACATTGAAGGTAATCTATGATTTTCAGCTAGAAACATGAAAATAAAATTCAACTCATTCTTAGAATATATCCTTGGAAGATAATTCTATATATCATTTTTGGGGTTTCTAAGTAATCATTCATATATTTCATAAACTCTCCAACCATCATATGTAAATTATCACTATTATTCATCATTTTCCTTAAAATTTCACGATGCATGTCTAGTATATCACCTGATATTTCATGAAGTTATTATCAAATAATTGTTTTGATAAAATCAACACCGGGAAAGGGATGTGGTGTAGAATAGGTAGATGGTTATGACTGAATACTATCTATCATATCAGGAATAGAATGCATCTATCTAAAAAGGTATTCTACTTCCCTTCTATCACATATCATATAGTATCCTTCCCACTAGATAGTATTCTATTTTACCTATCTAATTCTAGAATGTGGTCAACCATTTTTAATAAAATATGATAGATAACGAGCTTAAACAAATTCATCATATCCATTTAACTAAGCATAGTGAATTGAGGTTCTTGGTTAAAAAATATCAATAAAATAGAGATAATCCTTTAATTAAATGATTCTATGTTAGCTACGGTGATAACATAAAATGGTAACAAATTTGTATCAGGAGCATGAATAGATGTTGAAGATGTTTTGGGTGCAAGAATGTCAAATGAATCCTCTAAAACTAACCTACAACATCAATTTGATCAGATAAATATCCTTTAGGATCCATCTCACCTTGATATACATGTCTCCCATTATCTGAATCACTGTGGTGAAGACAATTTCTATCATTCAATGGGTAATTCTCCCACTCCTCATGACTTGTGTATTGAAAACTACAACAAGATATACTATAAGACTTATCAACTATATGACCAATAATCAGTGAAATATACAACTATTCAGTAGATATCCATACATCCATTTATAGCTTTGCAACAGTAGTATCAACCTCTACATGCTCATAAACTGAATATTTAGTACCTTTATTCTAAGAAAACATCTATAAGTTGGTTGTAGTCCCACCGTGAGCAACATCTATAAGATAAAAAGGATGAATTTATAGACATGGTTCCCCCTTATATGAATCTTCTTTCTTATCATTGACTACTCTATCAACATATTCAACTAGAATCAGACAATGATTTTTTAATAGAACCACCTTATAATCCTAGTGAAGATATTTTATCTTGAGCCATCTCAATATATTTAGAACCAGTGAATCCATTAAGACCATCATGGTCTGATCCTCCATCATTTTGATTTTCATCTCTATCTCTATTTCAATTTCAACTTCCATTTCCCTCTTCCCCATGTTCTCCATCTTATTATTATTAATTATCATATATTATCTCTTCTTCATCTACATTCTCACCATTTTATAAAAAATTTATAGATGTTCGTTTAAACTTATCTTCACCTGACACTTCTGTTTATTTTTACTTACTACCTTATTTCAAGAGTGACTTCCTAATATGGAGTGACCTAAGTAGACTAAGAGCACCATAAGTAATATATGGAAAACATATGGGAATTTCTGCATCAGTTTCGTCATCTTATGATAATTCATGTTCCACATTACCAAAAAAATTAATCCTTTTCATCCTCATCGTAATATTCAACAACATTATCTGGTTCTAAAAAATGATGCACAAGTATCTATATAATAAATGGTCGATCTACTATATTTATGTATTCATAATTTCTTTCTCTATCATAAAACCACTACTTCATCTAGGGGTATCAACTAATCTATATCCTCTTTCAAAAATCCCTTGTGATGAAAATGCCTCAGATCATAACAACTATTTCTTCACATTTATCAACAAACCCCATTTCTTTTAGCATAGACTAAATAAACATTGTTTATATTAGATAATAGTACTTCAAATATGGGTTCCAAAATTCTATCATATTAATAATTATTTATCTTAACATATTAAAATTTTCAGTAAATTTCATAAAAAGAAAATATATAAACATTATGATACATCTTTTTTGAAAAATCACCTTTCATTGAGAATAATATGTTTAGATAAACCTCAAAAAAAACTATAACTCACTCTCAGGTTTAGTACAAACTTGTATTATTAGTATCCCATATCCAATTAATTATACTATGGCATCCTTATAAACCCAATTTTCACTTTCATATATAATAGGTCATTTATAATCCTTAGAAACTCATTAGCGAGAATCATTAAAACATCAAGCCAATTTTTTTGAAGAAAGTACGACCTTATATCCACTATCTTTAATTATTACCCAATATTCATCTGATTCAAAACCAAAATCAATAAATTGATGAATCTTATGAACTAATATATAATAGAATGATCTATGGTTGTTAGAGAAACAATTTCACCCATTATTTTCCTTTCATTACTCTATGAACCATCGACATACATGACATTAGCAGTTCAGAATGAACTTCTTTTTTGGACACCACCACTCTTTTCCCAATCTATGGATTTCTAGGCTCTATAAAATATTAATGTTTCAAATCTCCTTTATTATTATATGAAAAATGGGAATTATCCATTGAATATTTAAATTTTATCTTAAACCTACACATTGTGGTCAGCTCGAATGGCGTGGGAGAAGGTAAAATGAATTATAATGATATGTAGAGAGAATGGTCATGGATTGGGTTAAGAGAAATATATGAGAAATCAATGGAATTGAAATTAGAATAGTTTTTATTCATATCATTTTGATATTTTTGTAATTCAAAATCGAGACTATAATTTTAGTCGAAAGAAAATTTTAATAAATAAATAATATAAGAAACCTAGAAATAACAGATTAATAACTAATAGAGAGAAACTAACAAAGTCATTAGGGTTTTATCTATTTTTAAAAAACAGTGGGTAAAACAACAATGGTAGTTTAACAACCAATGGTGGGTTCCATAAATTAATCTTAACCAAAATTTATCCTAACGTACACATGATTCATGTAATTATTTTTCTCATATTTCATAGTCTTAGGGAGAATATAAAAAATATGATATTAAATAAAAACATATTCAAGATTTATATTACCCTATTAAAAATGATCTATTCAAGATTTAAGTTTTAAATAAAAATGCATTTTCATATGGTGAGAAACTATGTTCTTAGAAGATTATATAGAACATGAGTTTTCACAATTTAAAGGGTCATATCTGAATTTATATTAATAATCTATTAATTTTTGTCTCATCACCAAATTGGTTCACACTAATTATATATATCCTTGTATTTATCTTCACTAGTATAACATGTAACAAATTTTTTTATACACCAAGACACACTATTCCTTCCATAATGATGAAAAATTCTAGAGGATATTTTTTATCTAACTCACTACATCCAAAAATCATCATCTATATAACTAATTATGTCAAATGATTTTCCAGTTGAAAAAATTCATAAATTGGTAGTATAGATGTGGTATTTAAAAATACTAATTATAGAATCTATGTCTGACAATTTTGTGTTTTCCGGAATGTGACCACACAAGAACACAATAAAAATAATGTTAGGTAAGATAAAAGTTAGTTTGAGAATAATTTCAATCATAACTCTATAACTGGCATGAAACACTAATTTCATAGGACTGTCAGGGTACAACATATAGGTGGAACTCATTAGAGTATCACTACTCCTTGTTCTATGTAAATTTAAATGTTTTTAATGATGTTTATCATATTTATATTGATTTTTATTAACTCATTCATTTTTTAAAAAAGTTATAAAACCATGAATGAATTTCAGTTCACCCATTAAAATCATTACAAATTCAGCTTTTATCTTTATTTAAATGCCTGAAAATAATGAAGATCTATAAGGAAAAAAATATCATCTATATAAATTATAAAACTAAAACATGTTTTCAAATTATTTTTATAAATAATATAGGAATATCTATTCCCTTTAAAATTCATTTTTAAATATAAAAATATTTGAGACTATCATTTAAAGTACCTAGAGCATGTGTCAAACCATATAATTCCTTTGTTAACTTGGAATCATGATTTAGAATATGTTGATTTGGAAATCCAGGGGTCCTTCAACAACAATATCCCCAATTATATTCCTATTCAAGAATGAATTTTGGATATCCATTTGATATAGTTTGAAATATTTATATTATTCAAAGGTAAGAAATATTTTAATGGATTATTTTTTAGATATAAGGATATTGTTTTCTTCGTATTCTATACCCTCTTATTGATTATACACTTATACAACTAGTATAGCCCTGTTCATAACATTGTCCATGATTCATTAACCTTGTTTATAAAAAATCATTTAGTTATTAAAGCCATGTTGTCCTTGGGTATATCAATATGTTCCAAAAATATATTTCTTTTATGTTGATTGTGTTATTATTTCATACATATTTTATATAATTTATCATTAATTATATGATTTATGTTCGAAGGGTTCACGCTATGATAATAAAGAATGATGTGAAATATGATTCCTTATAGATTTTCTTATTTTTTAAATATATCTATGTATCCTACACCAACAACATATAAATGATGTTATCTAAGTGTAAAAAATTCTCTAGATAAAGAAGGACTAATTATCTTAGGTTCATCTATTGGATCAAGTTCATGTTCTAAAATTTCCTCAAGACATGATGATTTTTGTGCATGCTTTATAGTAGAATCATATGGTTTAGAACAAATTATTATTGTGGATGAATCATAATCAAGTTTTTCATAAGGGTTTTTTGTTCATATAGATATGTATCACCAAATATTTATATGAGAAGACTCTTACATATTGTAAAATGATTTATTAAAAACTGTATATGCGTTAGAATAATTTGAATATTCGTATAATATAATTTCATCAAGTTTGGCTGAAAACTATTCAATAATACATATTGTGTTAATAATAAACATTATGAATCAAAAAAACAACAATGTAATTTACCTTAGACATTATAATATTCCAAATTCTTTAATATTTTTTTCTTAAGGATATTTATAATTAATTCTATATTAATTAATTAAAAGGATTTATTCAAACCCTCTAACAAAAAATAGACAAGTATGACATTTTCATTAATAATTTTCTATGAAATCAATTTTATTGTTCTATTTCATATTTTTACATATTCATTATGAGAAGGTCCCTATGAACAGAGAAGTAACAACTATTGTAATTTTGTTATTAAAGACATTCAATCTCTTGATTCTCAATCTAATGGTCATGGAACGTTTTTATAGCTTAATTATATGGAAACACAATTTTTCTAAAAATTTATCATACATAGAAATATAATAGAAATCAGAAATTTTGTGAGCTAAAAAGAATAATTATGTATAACCAGAAAATTATTCTAAAACTATATACGAATTATGCTATCCATTTAAATTATAAAATTTGGGTGGACTAAACATGTCTATATGAACAAACTCATGATATTTATAATTTGTATCTTCTATCATTATATGAAAATAAATCATAGGTTTTTTTCCATTTTGACCGGTGTTTTATACTTTTTCAATTGGGAATTAATTTGTGGGTGGATCCATGACTAACCCATTCAAAGTAAGACTTGTATCTAGTTTAATGTCAGTGTGACCTAGTATTCTATACCAAATCCATGATTATATTTCAAAGGAACTCAATCAATAATCATTTTGAGAAATAAAATAATCATGATAAATATTATACACATTCTATTTTATCAATCCCTATATAATAAAAAAACTATAATTAAAAACATTACAAGAAATGTATTAAAATTTCACATGAAACTCATCTTCACATAATCTTTAGATGGTGATAAAATTGTATTTTAATCCATAAAAAAGTACGTTATAAATTAAAACTAAGTTGGTGTTAATGATTCAGCCACAACTAATGATCTTTAATTTTACAATGTCAACAAAGGTGACATGTCCCAAATAAACCTCTATTAGGGTTTTGAAACAAGTGTAGTCTCTTATCATATTCTCTAAAAAATAACTATCCATGTAATATAGATTTATAAATGATCTCTTACGAAATGATCTCAATAAAACTATGTTTATATTTGGAATTATATTTGTACCCATATTATTTTTAGTCTATTACTGTTAGATTTTGAATCCATAGGAACATGAGTTTTTTAATTAGTTTCTTTTAAGAATATTGTAATCTATTTCGAGTAAATTATTAATTTGGTCCACATGAATAATAACTAGAAGAATAATTTATAGATTTATAATTTAGAAGAAATTTTCACATAACAATAATTCGCTACCTAGGTTGGGATTATATACAAGTAATTTATTTAGGGAAAAAATATTTCAACCATTTGAGTGATATTTTATGTTTGATTTTTAAATATTTCTAGGTATTTATTCAGTAACTCATTTGAAAAATTTAGTTCATTATTCTATTTCAATAATACAGAATACCATTAATTTTATTATTTTTGATTATTTATAATATTAGCTGATAAATCATGTTTATTATTCAAAAATTTACATTTTTCTTTGATCTCAATAAATTTATCCTAAACAATAGTGTTGTACTTGAACATTGAGTCTCAATAACTATCAATATCATTATTATTTTTGGAGTGATTATAATTAATAATAGGAGATATGGTAGGTAAAACTAATATATTTTCATAAAGAAGACATTTTTTATTAGGTTTAGCTTCATGAGTAGAGTCCGAGTCACTATAGTTGTCCTCAGAGGCACTCCATTTAGCTTTAATGTTATTCTTATATTTTTTTTCATTATACTCGCTCTTATTAATGTATTTCAACTTTGGAAAGTTATCCTTAACCAGAAATTACACTTACAGTCAATATATTTAATCACATTTCTATTATTATATATTTTATAGTCCATTTTACATGCTCATATATTTGTATACATTCCTTTGTAACTCATATTTATGTATAATTTATTCTAATTATATAAAATTTTAAACCTTCAATCAAAATGGTTCATTTATTAATTGTTATACACTAGTGAATCTTCATCACGCGATCTTCAACTTGTACCATATCATTGGATTTTTTTTGACGTAGTAGTCTTCAATGAAATAAATGTTCTCTATAGTTCATATTCTTCTTCATGATTGTTCTTAAGCTCTTCATTGTACATCAACAACATCCGAATCAAATCAACTAATTGTATTTTATTAAGGTAATAGGAATCTCGTAGAGAAAAAGAAGTTCCTCTATATCCATTTCGAAGACATATTTGTAATCCCATGATTTGGTTATTATTTGACACTCAATTCCACAGTGATCTCATTGTATTGACTATTTCATTGAACATGAGAAAAATAATAGAAATTTTATCATCAGGAATAATCTTAAAATATCTTATTTAATTTTATAAGTTATCAGTATTATTTCATTGAAATTCTTATTTCATTCATGTGAAATAGATAATGTATCGCAATGTTGATAGAGAGTTTTACTAGAAGATATACTATGTGATTACACATCTACTAAGGTATATAAAAGAGGATTCATAAACTCTAATTATTATTATTAGTATTTTTTGTAGATTTATCCTATTATTTTCTAGGATTATGAGGCAACTGACACATACATTCTACTGAATAAAATATTTCAACAATTATTATATCAATATGCATTTTCATTTTAATATTACACAGAGAATAGTTATTTACCATAATGAATGGATTCCTATTTATAGAAAAACATTGCTTTATAAAAAAAATTTAAAAAAAACTTAAAATTTAAATAATTAAATATAATTAAAGAATAAGTAAAATCACAGCTGATAATATTTAAAAATCCCTAATTCCAAATGTTTATTGGACTAAGTATCTAAAAAGTTGGTTGATTTCAGAACATAATAAAATGTTCTGTAAAACAATAGTTGAAAATATTCTAAATAATAAAAAATGAATTTAATAAAAATATATGGTCAATATAATTTGATTAATTTAAATTATTTTCACAAGATTGCATAAGTAACAATTAAAAAATTATAAAAAATTCAAAATCAATTGAAATAAATTTACTTAAAAAATATTTATAAATACAGTAATTAAGAATAACTATCAAATTATTGGTTTTTAATATTTTAAAATAATTTTTACATTAATTCATTGAAATAAAACAAAAAAACACACATCAAAATAAATAGAAGATTTTTTATCTCAAGATAATAGCTAATCCCGTCCACTTATAAATCACCTATATCTTTGAATATTATATAAAATAATATTTAATCTACAATATGTATTTGGTATACATCATCAAAGTGGTCTAGGCCATATATTATATCTTCCACAACAACTGTGGGAAAAAAATACATGCCACACATGGAACTACTTCTCAACATGTAAGAAGAAAAGAGTAACTTTAATTTTATTGTGTTTAGTATCTTCTAGTTAGAGTACATGAGAGTATTTTTGTGTAATGTATAAAGAAAATAGACACTTCTCAAAATGTAAATATAATAAATAGATAGAAAATTTAAGGATGTAACGACGTTATAGTTTCTTGTTCTGATAATAATTGTATCTTGTAATTACATGGGTGTTATTTGAAATAAATCTCATGTTGTTTTTTCTGATATTTTCACAAGAAAAAACTATGAATGAAAATGTATTGGGAGTCCAGAGGAATTAGTTTGGATGTTTAATGTGATTTACATTCTCACGACATATAACATATCATCATGTGGACCTATTCATATTCTTCTAATGAATTTTCACATAACTTAATTTGTGTGAATCTATATATCTATATAACTTATTCATGGTTCATTATTTCATGTTTCTTCACAAGGGATTCATATCCATAATTTAATAGTATAATATATGAAGAATCATCGAGATTTTCCTCAACTCATATTAATCGAATGAATATCGTTTTAATACAACACTTCTATAGATTATTGACATTCATTAAAATAATTATTATCATTAAATTCGTTAATATAGGAATTATAAATATTTAATACAAAAAAATTAGAAGTAGTGATGGTAATTATTCATAAATGGTAAGACAATCTATGGTGGTAACCTAATATGGCGTTTAGTTCGGATCAATAGTGATTCATGATTTGGATTTAGGTTATCTCAATATTTATTCAAAATTCCATTCTAAAGGTAGGTCATCATCAATGGTGAATGTAGACTGGTAGTAGATATTTTAAATATATATCCATTATTTTATTTTTGTGGAGGCTCATCTATGATCATCAATGTTTCCAACACTATTAATGTTCATGGTTCAATGGAAAGTCATGTTCTAGTGGTAGTTATTTCACAAAAATAGGCATAACTTTATTCTGATGGTGACACATATGATTATGTTAGGTCATTTACATTGTAATATAAATTTCTATAGGAAATCCTAGAAGTGGGTAATTCTTATAAGTGACTAATCATTAATGGTGTGATATTTCAAGTGGTTTCCCTTTTCATACATAGTAAAAATTTATCCAATATTCATTATATCATAATATAATATCATAATAAATAAAATTCATTAATAAAATAAGAAACATTATTTGGTTATAACGAGCACAAATAATAGAAAACAAAAGTGGTTATCCAAAGTTTGTCATTAACAATGAAAACTATAACTAGGATTCAAGAAAAAGGATATTTTAAAAATTAATTTAATAAGGTGTTATGACCACAATGGATACATGGTAAATCCTTTTTGTCTCACTAATCCAATATAATTCTTCATGTAATTGATGAATAAAACCATTCATATATATCTATATTTTTTTATTTTTCAATTTTTAGTGACATATTATTTTATACTTTCATTAAATATGATCATTAAAGGAACTTGGAGATCATGTAGGGAGCATTAAAAGAAAAAAATTATTTCCAAATTCTGAATGAATGAATTTTGGATATATGTAGTCCTATTTCATTAAAAAAGTCATATAATAAAAAACAATATAGTAATATATATTAATGATTTATGAATTTATTTAATATAAATCACATAAGAATGTTTTTGAGATACATAATTTCTTGGGATAAGAAGGATATTAAAATTTCCATGATGATGAATTAATAAACATCACCTTTCTATTGATGAAATTGATATTGATGGGAATTTAATTCTTTAGTATTAGAGATATTCATAATTTATTCTAGAATATCAAGTCAAAACATACAATAACACAAAATTAAATCATTCAAAAACTAGGTTAGGGATATAATGTATTATTTTATTCTTCTAGATATGTACTGGGTTGTGTTCTCATTCATGGAGGCAGTGTAATATCGTATGGATCATCAAAATTGAGGATACATGTGAATAAATAGCCATTCCATGATCTGGAACATTTCACAGTGGTCCATTCCTTAAAAATAATAGTACCACTATCTATATAGTGAAATGTTCACTATGTTCACAGATCAAATAATCATAAAACATATCATTTCTCAATGAGGATTGAACATGAGACAGTGATTCTAGATGAAATATCCACAAATATGATACTTTGTCTTAGTATATAAATCATAAATGATATTAATTATACAATTTAACATGTCAAAAGTCATATAATCAAGTGAGATTATAGGCACATGATAAATATAAACTAAGGGAAGTGATTACTGATATGTTATTGGAAAATTCTAAATAGGATGAGGTTATAGTTTTATTACCAGTTACCCTTATTCTTGTCCTGAATGATTTGGTCACGTGGCTCCATTGGTATACCATGATATCCTTAATTTGAGGTAGAACCTCATTGGTGGAGAGATCACATATTATTGGAAAACAAATGAAAATTTGATGTTTCACCTTTAGGATCAGATTGCAGTTCCTCCAACATTCCAATAGTAAATACAATATTATTATTATAATTTGATATTAGAAATCCACTAGAGTACCTAGAAAATTTATAAGGAAATAAGGGAAAATTTTCCGTGGATGGGTATGAAAAGGAATGTGGATAATTAAGTTGTGAAGTGACTAAGTTTTCAATAAGTGAACTCCTAACATCAACGAGCATTTGACAGGTTACGATCATTTCCCATACATGAATGAAAATTGGAGAATAATTATATGGACATTTCCATACTTCTCCAACATAAAAATTAAAAGAATGACTCTATTTGGGAGATATTGGAATAAATCAAGATTCTGACACATTTTTTCCATTTTGGGTGATGATTGTGGTAGATTAATTCTAAATTATCTACATAAGAGAAGTTTCCAAATATCATGGAGTAACTAATTATATTATTTTTGATCGAGCTTCTAGATCCACCTCAATGATTGTAATGTATTTGATATATTCCCTTGGAATTATGTCGACAATGACCATGACATATAATCCCCTAACAGATGACCAATCATAGCAAATTGTTTATAATTTAGTGTAAATGATCCGATTATGTGTGATATACATTTGAGGTTTAGAAGAGGACTAGTTCTATTGAGTGTAAGATTCAAACAAAATCAACTATTAGTATATGATACATATGACCCTGTATAATTCATTTAAGGGCCATCCTTTTTATTATCCATTTTCATAGGTCTAGAATGGGTAAAATTCACAAATTCGACATAATATTGAGTGTGATGCTACTAAAATGTTATAGATGGTTCGAAAAAGGAATGTGATATCCCAGATCCATCATAAATACTATGTGGATTATCATATTTTATCCTTTTATTTTTAGTGGATTATCATACATTCAAGTGATATTTCCAATGGTTGGGGCATTACAATTTTGAAATTTAAGGGACTTTTTCACCTCAATATGATGAACCTTTTCAAATCCATGAATTGATTAGGTAAGTATAAGGCCCCGACCTTAAAGCTTACTTAATATTGAATAAAAGGAATAATTCACATTGAGGATCCTTTCAGGTTTAGTGTTTTAGAGAATTAGATCATAAATACTACATCTCAAAAGATTACAAAGTAGACACTTCTACTAAGTTTCCATAGAATAAAAAAAACTCTTAAAAAGAAACATTTCTAGTTCCAAGTTTTATATAGCATGACTTTCCCTTGATCCCATCCTTGACCCTATTCCAAATTAGGTCCTGTGAAAAACATTTCAACAAAACTTGGGGTGATCATAAAGAGCTCAGTAAGCGATACACAAAGAATGAAAACTGTTAGTTTATAAAAACAACAAGTAAACCATGTATACTTTATCATTGTAATACTTTTCACCTTTATGAATTAGTTAAAACTATTCACTAAATAAAAGATCACTACATACCCTATTGTAACAAAAATATTACAATAAAACCCATAAAAAGATCACATAACAAATAAAGGTAACATGGTACATAAACATACTTAAGTGGAGTAACCATACGATCGACTTCCACACATATAACTTAATGGAATAGCCATTAATCCAACTTCCATACATACTTAATGGAATAGCCATACAACCAACTTCCATACCCAATGCATTGGAGGTTATAACATAACCACCCGTCCTAGTATTCACGACACCACCCGTCATATGGTTTATCACGTAACCACCCGTCAAATGTCCAAGTACCATTATAAAATCATAAGACATAAAACAAACATAATGGAAAGAAAACATTTCCACACTTTGATCAAAATATATCACTCAAATATATTGACATAAAAAATCCATTATAAAATCAATTTTCAATACCAAAATACATAAAAGAGTATATGGTATTTATTTCGATTTAAAAACATTATGGCTTGTTGAGGAAGCCAAAGACCAAATAATACTCGCAGCGGCAGAAAAATTCGTTGTCATCGCGTACGTTAAAAGAAACATTCCTTTTTGTCGTTTTGTAAAATGCTTCGTAGAAAAAGATAAATTTTTTATAAAAGTAAAAGTCAAAGGGTTTTATACACCATATAAAATAAAGTTGTGTATAAAACAAAATATGCCTCAATGAAAGGATATTGAGACGATGTCCCTTACCTCGGGTCCGACATGACTCGATCGTTCTTTAACGTCCTAAATAATAAACTTGAGTTAATTTATACTTGATTAAGAACATTTTTAAAGTTCATTATTCCTTTTATATCACTTATTTCCATGTTATAAACATTATGTAACCATTTAAGTTAATAATGTTTGTGTTGTCGATATTTGGTTCTTAAGTCGAAAGTGGACTTCTTACAATTACATTTGTTCGTGTGGTCAAAGTTTCTTTATATCCAGAATAACATTCCTGATTTCGATAGCATACATATCATATATATCCAGCATATACATGTATTTATAATATTACATAATCATTTATAGGTAATAAATGAAATGCACTGTTTATGGAGACGGTAAGCCGTACGTACGCATGAACGCTACTTTCATTTCTTTGTCATATTAATGGAATTAAAACTAAATGAGAGGTATGTATATTTTAATTCCAGAATTATATTCATCATTTAGATGTATCATTAATTATATATATCTATTATATTCATGTACTTTTAATAGTACATTACATTTGGGGATAAGAAATGAAATGCACCGTTCATGGAGACGGTAAGCCGTACGTACGCTTGAATGCTACTTTCATTTCTATCTCATACATTAATGGAAATAAATAATAATGATATAGAGGTATATTATAATTCCAGTATAACATCATATATAATAAATTTAAATACATCCTTTATACTTCCAACATATGGCATTAACGAATCACATCACTTTGAGGGGGCGGTAGTCCGCACTTCCTTAAATGAAGATATCGCGTTTACCCATAATGGAAAAAATAAAAGTATGACCAAAATAAAAAATAAATAATCTTAAGGAAAAAATAAACATATTATATATAATATATAAATATAGTGTCGCCTAAATGGCCACCTTTGAAGGTGTTAAAAGAATTTTGAACAATCATCGTTTCGGGAGGCAGAAATTCGCCATCCATGGAAACAGTATGTTCTTTAACCATTAGATGTAGGAGTGTGTAAGTGTAGCTCGATTCCTTATTATAACAACATCCTAGTATATTTATTATACTGGTGTTTTTACAAAATAAAATAATAATAAGAGTTTAGGGGGTTGGAGAATAAAAATAAATCCAAAGGACTCAAAAGAAGACATTACCTTAAAATCGGGTAACTCACTTAGATTTGAGCTCAAAGGCTTCCTTGGGAAGACTTCTGCCCAAAGTGAGGATTAAAAGAGTAATAGAGGTATGTGGAGAGCCAAAATGGGCAAGGGATGGCAGAGCTAAAGGTTTTGGGAGTGTGGGTTAGGAGGTAGAGGTGGGGGCCTTTTATAAGAGGAGAGGAGGGGCACTCTGGGAAAGTAAAGAAAATCCACTTTATTTTAAAATGGTATTCGGATTTAAGAGGTCCAAAATTGATGTTTTTCGAGGATATGGTGATAAGGTTTCGAAATACACCCATCCAATAGGTTTTGTCCATGTGTAGTTCTTAGATTTTACATTTTCATTCCATTTTATTTAAGTCGTTAAATAATGAGGTCATCGCTGCATCATCATGATGTCATAAATAATTTTATTTATTTAATGTCTAAAAATTATAAGAAAGATACTATGATTTAGTAAATCATTTTATATTTCTAATTAATATTTATAGTCAAAAATATGACTTGTATACCAAATTTAAAAATTGTTTTAGTAAAACATCTCATGTGTGAGTCATTTTTACTTTAACATTAAATAAAAATTTATTTATGTAATTTCACAACCAAAGTGGCTCCATGGGGTCCCCAAGTTGACCCATGGCTTGTAGTGGTCGGCCATGACACATCCAATAAGGGTAGGACATGTTTTTAGGTCATCTCATATTATTAAAACATTAGTTTTACCTTAAACTACACTAATTATCTCTAATCGCGATTAAGAACTTAAGAGTTACTATTCACCAAAAAATTATTTTAATCACATTGAACCACATTTTACATCATAATGACAAACATGTATGTAGGATTTTTGAAATTAGAAACACATAATTGGTAAAATTTCATTTAAACGAAAAATCAGTTTTTATAAGTACCACTTAGTGGTTTCACTATTCATCAAAAATTGAAGTTTTTCATAAAAATACAAAAAATTCACCCTAAGCTATATTTGATACTCTGAATTCAAAAATGAAGTCAATTTTACAAAATTTAAAGCATATAAGTCACATTAATAAATTTAATAATTAATTCCCGCTGTCATGACAAATAGCGTGTTTTTATGAAACAATAAGTATCAAAAGATTGACACTAGTTTAAGTCCGATTTCAAAGTGAAATTAATTCCAACGACCACTATTGGATTTAATGGTAAAAATATTTTCTAATTTCACTTTAAAACCAATTAAAAAGATAATCTAATAATACAAATAAATTAGATTAAAAAGTGGTTTTGAATTAAAATACAACACTTTACACTATTCATTAAAAAATGAACTTTATCGAACAGATTCCAAAAATTTCCAAAGTAAATTTTGATGTCCCAATTCTAAAGAAGAGTTTTATTTGGTCCAATAGAATGTATAAGAGTGAACAAAACTATATTTAATTACTGTTCTCCATCAAAAGGCGATAAATGATCCTTTAGTGAAAACTGGGGCATATACGCCTAAAATTGAATTCTTTCCATATTTTAAGCCTTTATCTTTTATTGGATAAATGTAAAAACATTTAAAAAACATATATAATCATATTTTAGTTATTTCTATCCATTCTCTCCAATACAATGGCTACATGTTAACTACCATTTAAAATAATATTATTATATTACTAGTGTGTAACGTAAGATTTCAATGAAAATCTTTGTTGCGTATCGGGTACGCTATCGAACATAGCAACCCTTTTAAAGTAAAATTAATATTTAATTATTAAATATTAATAAATATGAAAATGTATTATACTTTATTTACATGGGATGTTACATCCTTCCCCCATTTTGGGAATTGCGTCCTCACAATTTTATTTACTTATCAAAATAAGTTGGGGGTATTTATCCCTCATAGCATTTTCAGATTCCCACGTTGCCTCTTCAACCATATGGTTTTTCCACAAAACCTTTACCTGGTGAATTACCTTATTTCGCAATACTTTCTCTCTCCGGTCAAGAATCTGGACTGGTTGTTCTTCATAAGATAGGTTCTCTTCCAGTTGAACTACCTCTGGACTAAAAACATGAGATGGACCTGGCATATACTTCTTCAAAATTGAAACATGAAAAACATTGTGTACCTGAGATAAACTCAGAGGTAAAGCCACTCGGTAAGAAACTAATCCAACTTTCTCCATAATTTCATATGGTCCAATGAAACTTGGACTCAGCTTTCCTTTCTTACCAAATCTCATCACACTTTTCCATGGAGAAACCTTGAGAAAAACATGATCAACTACCTCGAAAGATAGATACTTCCTCCATTTATCCGCATAACTCTTCTGCCTGCTCTGAGCTATTCTCATGTGTTTCTGAATCAACTGAACTTTTTCTGCCATCTCATCAACCAATTCTAGTCCCATCAGCTTCCTTTCACCCACTTCATCCAAAAATGCTGGAGTTCAACACCGCTTCCCATATTATGACTCAAATGGTTCCATCTGTATACTAGAATGAAAACTGTTATTATAAGAAAACTCAACCAAAGAAATATGTTGGTCCCAACTTCCCTGATAATCCATCGAACAAGCTCGTAGAATATCCTCCAAGGTCTGAATTGTTCATTCTGACTTCCCATCTGATTGAGGATGAAAAGTTGTACTAAAATTTAATTCAGTACCCAACAACTTCTGAAGGCCTTTCCAAAAGTTAGAAGTAAACCTCGGATCATGATCAGACACAATGGAGAGAGGTACTCTATGTAACATAACTATCTCTTTAAGATACAAACGGGAAATTTGATCTAGGGAAAAAGTATCTCGTATAGCAAGGAAATGTGGAGAATTAGTCAAGCGATCAACAATAACCCAGATTGCATTATTACCTCGAGATATCCTCAGTAATCCCACAACAAAGTCCATGGATATGTTTTCCCATTACCACTCTGGCACTGGTAAAGGATGAAGCATCCCTTTTGGTAACTTCCGCTCTTCTTTAACCTGCTGACAAGTCAGATACTTAACAGTAAATTCAGCAATATCCCTTTTCATTCCATCCCATCAGTAATACTCCCACAGATCTCTGTACATCTTAGTACTGCCAGGATAAACTGAAAACAGGGAACTATGAGCCTCACATAACAACTCATTCTTCAACTGTGAATCACAAGTCACACATAATCTCTTCAAAAATCTCAAAACACAGTCATTATCAATGTTGAATTCAGGAAACCTAACTTCTTGAACCAGCTCTACCTTTTTCTACAACTCACTGTCTTCGCTCTGTGCTTGCTTAATTTTGTCTGATAGAGAAAATTTCACTGATACCTGAAACAAAACAGAAGAACATCCTACACCATCAACTTCTATGCCAAAGTTCATCAAATCTTTAACCTAAGTATCACATTCCAAACGCAACATTGCTAATGATGCATTACTTTTTCGACTCAAAGCATCAACCACTTTATTTTCATTTCCCGGATGGTAATGAATTGTACAATCATAATCCTTGATTAATTCTAGTCATCTCCTCTGTCTCATGTTCAATTATTTCTAAGTGAATATGTACTTTAAACTTTTGTGATCAGTATATATTTCACACTTTACTCCATACAAATGATGCCCCCAAATTTTTAAAGCAAAGACAACAGCAGCTAATTCAAAATCATGTGTAGGGAAATTTACCTCATGAGTTTTCAACTGACGTGAAGCATATGAAATTACCTGATAATTCTACATAAGGACACAACCAAGTCCCTTCAACGAAGCATCATTGTATATAACAAACTCACCATTCCTGGAAGGAAGTACCAAAACTGGAGCATTTACCAATCTTTTTTTCAACTCCCGAAAAAAGCATCACATTATTTTGTCAAGATAAACTTAACACCCTTACGAGTTAGCTTAGTCATTGGAATAGATAACCGTGAAACTTTTTCAACAAACCTTTGGTAGTAACCTGCCAAACCAAGAAAACTTTGGATCTCAGTTACATTTGTGGGTATTGGCCATTCTTCAACAACTTTTGTTTTAGCAGGATCAACAGCTATGCCATATTTGGAAACAATGTGACCCAGGAAAGAAATTTGTTGTAACCAAAACTCACACTTTCTGAATTTTCCATGTAGTTTCTTTTATTTTAAGGTTTGCAAGATAACCCTTAAATGACTTTCATGCTCCTATTTACTTTTAGAAAGCACCAAAATATCATCGCTGAAAACAACCACAAACTTATCCAAGAAGTCATGGAAAATTATATTCATAAGGACCATGAATACAGCAGGTGCATTGGTTAACCCAAAAGGCATAACTACTAATTCATAATTGCCATATCTAGTACGGAACGCAGTATTCGGAACATCTGATTCTTTTACTTTCAAATGATGGTACCCCGACCTCAAGTCAATCTTCAAAAAATACTGAGCTCCCTGGAGATAATCAAACAAATCCTCGATATGAGGCAAAGGATACTTATTCTTAACAGTAATATTAATCAAGGCTCTATAATCAAGGCAAAGTCTCATTGATCCGTCTTTCTTTTTAACAAACAAGACAGGAGCACCCCATGGTGATGTGCTAGGTCGAATGAAACCGTTATCTAATAACTCCTGCAATTGTTTCTTCAACTCTAAAAGTTCAACATGGGCCATTCGATAAGGGGGTTTCGAAATTGTCTTAGAATAAATATCTAAGTCAATAGTAAATTTAACTTCTCGATCATGAATAATACCAGAAAACTCATCAGGAAAAACATCAAGATACTCATTTACCACTAGCACATCATTAATCTGAATAGTTATTTTATTTTCAACAATATGTGCAAGGTAACATTCATTTCCTTCTTTTAATAGTTTCTCAACTTCCAGATAAGTTATCAAAAGAAAGGGTTCATTCTTGTACACAAACTGAAAATATTTCTAAAAAGAAACCATTTTAGCTCTGCAGTCAATCTTAGCATGATAAACAGAAAGCCAATCCATGCCCAAAATAACTTCAAACTCTACTAGAGGAAAAACAATAAGGTTTGCTGGTAAATTATTTCCACACACAAGGATAGGAAGGTTCTTATAATTCCTTTTTGTCTCAACGTTCCCTCCTGGTGTTCTTACCATAAGTTTAGGATTCATATCTTGAGATGGAATTTCCAACTTACAAGAAAAATTTTCAGAAATGAAAGAGTGTGTAGACCCTGAATCAAAGAACACATTGGCATAATCTGAAAAAACAAACAGTGTACCTGATACCACTTCATTCGATGGCCCAACATCTCCTAGAGTTGTTGCAAAGGATTTCACCACCCCTTTTATCTTATTGTCTGGCTACTTTCCCCCAGTCGAGTTCTTCATTGGACACTCGTTTGCATAATGACCCATTTCATTAAACCTAAAACATCTTACCATTGGCTTTTCATTGCCTGCTTGATCATCTTCCTTACAGTTACGAGCAATATGACCAGACTTACCACACCGAATGCACTTACCAGACATGGATAAACATTCTTCAGGATTCATTTTACCACACTTCTCACAGGATGGATATTTGGTTTTCTTGCCTCTCTACTTATTTGATGAATTCTTCCCCTTTGCCTGCCAAATAGACCTCTTATTCTGTTTTTTTGTCATAGAACACCTGATCATCGGCAAACTCTATTTCCTCCTTCTCCGCACATCGAACATGTTTTTCATAACTTTTGAACTCACGAGAAGCTAAAGCCCTTTGATACTTTGGCTTTAACCCTGAGTAAAAACGGTTTATTTAACTATAAAGATCTCGTATGAAGTTTGGAGCATACCTTCCCAATCGAGTGAACTTTGCTTCATAAGCATCCACTGAATCATCCTCCTGCCTCAACTCTAGGAAATGCTTTTCCATCCTAAGACGAACCACCTTAGGAAAATATTTCTCAAGAAACCTACCTTTGAATTCGTCCCAGTGAAGATCCTCAATCTCATCACTATCCCTGATATTTTTCACCATCGACCACCACTGATCAGCTTCACCTTCAAAACGGTAAACCGCAAGACTAACCTTATGATGTTCTGAACGCCCCATGACATCAAAAATCTTCTCTAGTGCTTTAATCCACCCTTCATCTTGGACGAGGTCAGATGATCCTCTGAATGATGGGGGATGTTGCCTCATGAAATGTTCCACCACTGACATGTTCCTCTGCGGTTGATCTGGCTGATCTCGTGCATGGATACCACCAACATTTATAACTTGAGTCAACTGTGCCATCACTGCAACAAACTGTTCAGTTCCGATTCCGACCATCTCAGGTTGCTGATTTGGAAGGTTGTCTTCCTCCTGATGTCATCCCAAAATAGCTGCTTTGTTTCCTCTGCGGAAAACCATTCTGAACACAGAAATATTTTAGGTGAAGCAACATGGTAATCTTTAAATTCTATATCATTACAGTCATACCATAAATTAACTTATAATTTAACAATTTTCTAACTCTTAAAGTTCTCTAAACCGACCTCTGATACCAACTATAAGGCCCCGACCTTAAACCTTACTTAATATTTAATTAAATGAATAATTCACATTGAGGATCGTTTCAGGTTTAGAGTTTTAGAGAATTAGAACATAAATACTACATTTCAAAAGATTACAAAGTAGTCACTTGTACTAAGTTTCCATATAATAAAAAAAACTCTTAAAAAGAAACATGTCTAGTTCCAAGTTTTATATAGCATGACTTTCCCCTGATCCCATCCATGACCCTATTCCACATTAGGTCTTGTGAAAAACATTTCAAATAAACTTGGGGTGAGCATAAAGAGCTCAGTAAGGGATACGCAAATAATGAAAACTGTTAGCTTATCAAAACAACATGTAAACCAGGTATACTTTATCAAAGTAATACATTCCACCTTTATGAAGTAGTAAAAACTCTTCACTGAATAAAAGATCATTACTTACCCTGTTGTAACCAAAAGATTACCATGAAACCTATTAAAAGATCACATAACATATAAAGGTAACTTTGGACATAAACATACTTAAGTGGAGTAACCATACGGTCGACTTCCACACATATCACTTAATGGAATAGCCATACGGCCAACATCCATACATACTTAATGGAATAGCCATACGGACGACTTCCATACCCAATGCATTGGAGGTTATAACGTAACCACCCGTCCTGGTATTCATGGCACCACCCGTCATATGGTTTATCATGTAACCACCCGTCAAATATCCAAGTACCATTATAAAATCATAATACATAAAACAAACATAATTGAAAGAAAACATTTCCACACATTGATCACAATATATCACTAAAATATATTGACATAAAAATCCATTATAAAAGTCATTTTTAATACCAAAATACATAAAAGAGTATATGGTATTTATTTCATTTTAAAAACGTTGCGTCTTGTTGAGGAAGCCAATGACCAAATAATACTCACGGCGGCGGAAAAAGTCGTTGTCACCGCGTACGTTAAAAGAAAAATTCCTTTTTGTTGTTTTGTAAAACGCTTCATAGAAAAAGATTCCTTTTGTATAAAAGTAAAATTCAAAGGGGTTTATACACCATATAAAATAAAGTTGTGTATAAAACGAAATATGCCTCAATGAAAGGAGATTGAGATGAATTCCCTTACCTTGGGTCCGACTTGACTCGATCGTTCTTTAAAGTCCTAAATAATAAACATGAGTTAATTTCAACTTGATTGAGAACCTTTTTAATGTTCATTATTCCTTTTATATCACTTATATCCATGTTATAAACATTATGTAACCATTTAAGATAATAATGTTTGTTTTGTCGATATTTGATTCTTATGTCGAAAGTGGACTTCTTACAATTACATGTTGTTCGTGTGGTCAAATGATCTTTATATCCAGAATGACATTCCTGATTTGGACAGCATATATATCATATATATCCAGAATATACATGTATTTATAATATTACATAATCATTTAGAGGTATGAAATGAAATGCACCGTTCATGGAGACGGTAATCTGTACGTACGCATGAACGCTACTTTCATTTCTTTGTCATATTAATGGAATTAAAACTAAATAAGAGGTATGTATATTTTAATTCCAGAATTATATTCATAATTTAGATGTATAATTCATTATATATATCCATTATATACATGTAATTTTAATAGTACATTACATTTGGGGATAAGAACTGAAATGCACCGTTCATGGAGACGGTAAGCCGTACGTGCGCATGAACGCTACTTTCATTTCTATCTCATACTTTAATGGAATGAAATAATAATGATATATAGGTATATTATAATTCCAGTATAAAATCATATATAATAACTTTAAATCCATCCTTTATATGTCCCACATATGGCATTAACGAATCACATCACTTTGAGGGGGCGGTAGTCCGCACTTCCTTAAATGAAGATATCGCGTTTACCCATAATGGAAACCATAAAGGTATGCCCAAAATGAAAAATACAAAAGCTTAAGGAAAACATAAACATATTATATATCATATATAAATATAGTGTCATCTTAATGGCCACCTTTTAATGTGTTAAAAGAATTTTGAACAATCATCGTTTCGGGAGGCAGAAATTCGCCATCCACGGAAACAATATGTTCTTTAACCATTATATGTAGGTGTGTTTAAGTGTAGCTCTAATACTTCTTATAAAAACATCCTAGTATATTTAGGATACTGGATTTGTTACAAAAGAAAATAATAAAAATATTTTAGGGGGTTGGAGAAGCAAAATAATACAAAAGGACTCAAAATAATACATTACCTTAAAATCGGGTAACTCTCTTAGATTTGAGCTCAAAAGCTTCCTTTGGAAGACTTCTGCCCAAAGTGAGGCTTCACGGAGTAAGAGAGGGATGTGGAGAGCCAAAATGGACAGGGTTTGGCCGAGCCAAAGGCTTTGGGAGTGTGGGTAATGAGGTAAAGGTGGGGGCCTTTTATAAGAGGAGAGGTGGGGCACTCTTGGAAAGTAAAGAAAAGTCACTTTATTTTAAAATGGTATTCGGATTTAAGAGGTCCCAAATTAATGTGTTTCTAGGATAAGGTGATAAGGGTTCCAAATCCACCCATCCAATAGGTTTTGGCCAGGTGTAGGTCTTAAATTTTACATTATCATTCCATTTTATTTAAATCATTAAATAATGAGGTCATCGCTGCATCATCATGATATCATAAATAATTTAATTTATTTAATGTCTAAAAATTATAAAAAAAATATTATGATGTAGTAAATAATTTTATCCTTCTAATGAATATTTATTGTCAAAAATATGACTTTTATACCCCATGTAAAAATTGTTTTAGTAAAACATCTCATGTGTGTGTCATTTTTACTTTAACATTAAATAAAAAGTTATTTATGTCATTTCCCAACCAAAGTGGCTCCATGGGGTCCCCAAGTTGACCCATGGATTTTCTTGGTCTTCCATGACAAATCCAATAAGGGTAATACATGTGTCTAGTTCATCTCATATTATTAAAACATTATTTTTACCTTAAACAACACTAATTACCTCTAATCGCGATTAAGAACTTAAGAGTTATTATTCACCAAAAAATTATTTTATTCTCATTGAACAACATTTTACTTCTTAATGACAACCATGTATGTCGGATTTTTGAAATTCAAAACACATAAGTGGTAAAATTTTATTTAAACGAAAAATCAGTTTTTATAAGTACCACTTAGTGGTTTCACTATTCATCAAAAATTGAAGTTTTTCAAAAAATTCCAAAAATTTACCCTAAGATATATTTGATACTCCTAATTCAAAAATGAAGTCTATTTTAAAAAATTAAAAACATATAAGTCACATTAATTAATTTAATAATTAATTCCCACTGTCATGACAAATAGCGTGTTTTTGTGAAACAATAAGTATCAAAAGATTGACACTAGTTTAAGTCCGATTTGAAAGTGAAATTAATTTCAACGACCAATATTGGATTAAATGGTAAAAATATTTTCTAATTTCACTTTAAAACCAATTCAAAAGATAATCAAATCATATAAATAAATTAGATTAAAAAGAGGTTTTGAATTAAAATACAACAGTTCTCACTATTCATTAAAATATGAACTTTATCGGACAGATACCAAAAATTTCCACAAAGTTAATTTTGATGTCCCAATTCTAAAGAAGAGTTTTATTTTGTCCAATAGAATGTATAAGAGTGAACAAAACTATATTTAATTACGGTTTGCCATCAAAAGGTGATAAGTGAACCTTTAGTGAAAACTGGGGCATATACGCCTAAAATTGAATTCTTTCCGTATTTTAAACCTTTATCTTTTATTGGATAAATGTAAAAACATTTAAAAATAATATATAATAATATTTTAGTTATTTCAATCCATTCCCGCCAATACAATGGCTACATGTTAACTACCATTTAAAATAATATTATTATATTACTAGTGTGGAACGTAAGATTTCAATGAAACTCTTTGTTGCGTATCGGGTATGCTATCGAACATAGAAACCCATTTAAAGTAAAATTAATATTTAATTCTTAAATATTAATAAATATGAAAATGTATTATTCTTTATTTACCTGGGATGTTACATCCTCCCCCCCTTTTGGTAATTTCGTCCTCACAATTTTATTCACTTATCAAAATAAATGGGGGGTATTTATCCCTCATAGCATTTTCAGATTCCCACGTTGCCTCTTCAACCATATGGTTTTTCCACAAAACCTTTACCTGGTGAATTACCTTATTTCTCAATACTTGCTCTCTTCGGTCAAGAATCTGGACTGGTTCTTCTTCATAAGATAGGTTCTCTTCCAGCTGAACTACCTCTGGACTCAAAACATGAGATTGACCTGGCATATACTTCCTCAAAATTGAAACATGAAAAACATTGTGTACCTGAAATAAACTAGGAGGTAAAGCCACTCGGTAAGAAACTGATCCAACTTTCTCCAGAATTTCATATGGTCCAATGAACCTTGGACTCAGCTTTCCTTTCTTACCAAATCTCATCACACTTTTCCATAGAGAGACCTTGAGAAAAACATGATCACCTACCTCGAAAGATAGATCTTTCCTCCAGTTATCCGCATAACTCTTCTGCCGGCTCTGAGAAGTTCTCATGTGTTTCTGAATCAACTGAACTTTTTCTGCCATCTCCTCAACCAATTCTAGTTCCATCAGCTTTCTTTCACCAACTTCATCCCAAAATGCTGGTGTTTGACATCGCTTCCCATATAATGCCTCAAATGGTGCCATCTGTATACTGGAATGAAAACTGTTATTATAAGAAAACTCAACCAAAGAAAGATGTTGGTCCCAACTTCCCTGATAATCCATCGAACAAGCTCGTAGCATATCCTCCAAGGTCTAAATTGTCCGTTATGACTGCCCATCTGATTGAGGATGAAAAGCTGTACTAAAATTTAATTCAGTACCCAATGACATCTGAAGGCCTTTCCAAAAGTTAGAAGTAAATCTGGGATCACGATTGGACACAATGGAGAGTGGAAATCCATGTAACCTGACTATCTCTTTAAGATACAAACGGGAATGTTGGTCTAGGGAAAAAGTATCTCGTATAGCAAGGAAATGAGCAGATTTAGTCAAACGATCAACAATAACCCAGATTGCATTATTACCTCGAGATGTCCTCGGTAATCCCACAACAAAGTCCATGGATATGTTTTCCCATTTCCACTCTGGCACTGGTAAAGGCTGAATCATATCTTTCAGTAACTGTCGCTCTTCTTTAACATGCTGACAAGTCAAACACTTCACAGTAAATTCAGCAATATCCCTTTTCATTCCATCCTACGATTAATACTCCCGCAGATCTCTGTACATCTTAGTATAGCCATGATAAACTGAAAATGGGGAACTATGAGCCTCACATAACAACTCATTCTTCAACTTTGAATCACAAGGCACACATAATCTCTTCCCAAATCTCAAAATTCAATCATTATCAATGTTGAATTCAGGCAACTTACCTTTCTGAACCAGCTCTACCTTTTTCTGCAACTCATTGTCTTCCCTCTGTGCTTGCTTAATTCTGTCTGATAGAGAAGATTTCACTGATACATGAAACAAAACAGAAGAACATCCTTCACCAACAACTTCTATGCCAAAGTTCATCAAATCATTAACCAAAGGATTACGTTCCAAACACAACATTGCTAATGAAGCATTACATTTTCGACTCAAAGCATCAGCCACTTTATTTTCTCTTCTCGGATGGTAATGAATTGTACAATCATAATCCTTGATTAATTCCGGCTATCTCCTCTGTCTCATGTTCAATTATTTCTGAGTGAATATATACTTTAAACTTTTCTGGTCATTATATATTTCACACTTTACTCCTTACAAATGATTCCTCCAAAATTTTAAAGCAAAGACAACAGCAGCTAATTCCAAATCATGTGTAGGGTAATTTACCCCATGAGTTTTCAACTGACGTGAAGCATAAGAAATTACCTGATCATTCTGCATAAGGACACTGCCAAGTCCCTTCAACGAAGCATCACTGTATTTAACAAACTCACCATTCCTGGAAGGAAGTGCCAAAACTGGAGCATTCACAAATATTCTTTTCAACTCCTGAAAACAATCATCACATTCTTTTTTCCAGATGAACTTAACACACTTACGAGTTAGCTTAGTCATTGGACTAGATAACCGTGAAAAGTTTTCAACAAACCTTCGGTAGTAACGTTCCATACCAATAAAACTACGGATCTCGGTTACATTTGTGGGTCTTGGTCATTCTTCAACAACTTTTGTTTTAGCATGATCAACGGTTATGCCATCATTTGAAACAATGTGACCCAGGAAAGAAATTTGTTGTAACCAAAACTAACACTTGCTGAATTTTCCATATTTTTTCTTTTCTTATAAGGTTTCCAAGATAACCCTTAAATGACTTTCATGCTCCTCTTTACTTTTAGAAAACACCAAAATATCATCGATGAAAACAACCACAAACTTATCCAAGAACTCATGGAAAATTCTATTCATAAGGTACATGAATACAGCAGGTGCATTCGTTAACCCAAAAGGCATAGCTAAAAATAAATAATGGCCATATCTAGTACGGAACACAGTCTTTAGAACATCTGATTCTTTTACTTTCAACTGATGGTACCCCGACCTCAAGTCAATCTTCGAAAAATACTGAGCTCCCTGGAGCTGATCAAACAAATCATCGATATGAGGCAAAGGATACTTGTTCTTAACAGTAATAATATTCAAGGCTCTATAATCAATGCAAAGTCTCATTGAGCCATATATCATTTTAACAAACAAGACAGGAGCACCCCATGGTGATGTGCTAGGTCGAATGAAACCTTTATCTAATAAATCCTTCAATTGTTTCTTTAACACTAAAAGTTCATCTTGAGCAATTCGATAAGGGGGATTTGAAATTGTCTTAGAATCAGGAACTAAGTCAACAGTAAATTCAACTTCCCGATCATGAATAGTACCAGGAAACTCATCAGGAAAAACATCAAGATACTCATTTACCACTAGCACATCATTAATCTGAACAGTTCCTTTATTTTCAACAATATGTGCAAGGTAACATTCATTTCCTTATTTTACTAGTTTCTCAACTTCCTGATATGTTATCAAAATAAAGGGTTCATTCTTGTACACAAACTGAAAATTTTTCCGAAAAGAAACCATTTTAGCTCTACAGTCAATCTTAGCATAATAAACAGAAAGCCAATCCATTCCCAAAATAACATCAGACTATACTAGATGCAATACAATAAGGTTTTCTGGTAGATTCTTTCCACACACAAGGATAGGAAGGTTCTTATAATTCCTTTTTGTCTCAACGTTCCCTCCGGGTGTTTTTACCATAAGTTCAGGATTTATATCTTGAGATGGAATTTCCAATTTACTAGCAAACTTCTCAGAAATGAAGGAGTGTGTAGACCCTGAGTCAAACAACACAATGGAATATTCTAAAAAAACAAACAGTGTAACTGATACCACTTCATTCGATGGCCCAACCTCTGCTGAAGTTGTTGCAAAGGATTTGACCACCCCTTTTTGCTTGTAGTCGGGCTACTTTCCCTCAGTCAAGTTCTTCATTGGACACTCGTTTTCATAATGACCCATTTCATTACACTTAAAACAACTTACCATTGGATTTTCATTCCCTGCTTGATCATCTCCCTTACAGTTACGAGCAATATGACCAGACTTACCACACCGAAAGCACTTACCAGACTTGGATAAACATTCTCCAGGATGCATTTTACCACACTTCTCAAAGGATGGATATTTGGTTTTCTTACCTCCCTGATTATTTGATGAATTTTTCCCATGTTCCTACCAACTAGACCTCTTATTCTGTTTTTTGTCATAGAACACATGATCATCGGCAAACTCCATTTCCACCTTCTCTGCACATCGAACAAGTTTTTCATAACTTTTGAACTCATGAGAACCTAAAGCTTTTCGATACATTGGCTTTAACCCTGAGTAAAAATCGTTTATTTTACAATCAAGATCTTGTATGAAGTATGGAGCATACATTGCCAATCGAGTGAACTTTGCTTCATAAGCATCCACTGAATCATCCTCCTGCCTCAACTCTAGGAACTTTTTTTCCATCCTAAGACGAACCACCATAGGAAAATATTTCTCGAGAAACATAGCTTTGAATTCATCCCAGTGAATATCATCAATCTCATCACTATCCTTGATATTTTTCACCATCGACCACCACTGATCAGCTTCAACTTCAAAACGGTAAACCGCAATACTAACATTTTGATGTTCTGAACACCCCATGACATCAAAAATCTTCTCTAGTGCTTTAATCCACCCATCAGCTTGCACAGGGTCAGATGATCCTCTGAATGATGGGGGATGTTGCCTCATGAAATGTTCCACCACTGACATGTTCCTCTACGGTTGATCTGGCTGATCTCGTGCATGGATACCAGCACCATTTATAGCCTGAGTCAACTGTGCCATCACTACAACAAACTAGTCAGTTCTGATTCCGACCATCTCAGGTTGCTGATTTGGAAGGTTGCCTTCCTCTTGATGTCGTCCCAACATAGCTGCTTTGTTTCCTATGCGGAAAACCATTCTGAACACAGAAATATCTTAGGCGAAGAAACATGGTAATCTTTAAATGCTATATCATTTCAGTCATACCATAAATTAACTTATAATTTAACAATTTTCTAACTCCTAAAGTTGTCTAAACCGACCTCTGATACCAACTATAAGGCCCCGGCCTTAAACCTTACTTAATATTGAATTAAATGAATAAGTCACATTGAGGATCTTCTAAGGTTTAGAGTTTTAGAGAATTAGAACATAAATACTACATCACAAAAGATTACAAATTAGAAACTTCTACTAAGTTTTCATAGAATAAAAAAAACTCTTTAAAAGAAACATGTCTAGTTCCATGTTTTATATAGCATGACTTTCCATTGATCTCATCCTTGACCCTATTCCACATTAGGTCTTGTGAAAAACATTTCAAAAATACTTGGGGTGAGCATAAAGAGCTCAGTAAGGGATACGCAAAGAATGAAAAATGATAGTTTATCAAAACATCATGTAAACCATGCATACTTTATCAAAGTAATATTTTTCACCTTTATGAAGTAGTAAAAACTCTTCACTGAATAAAAGATCATTACTTACCCTGTTGTAACCAAAAGATTACCATAAAACCCATAAAAATATCACATAACATATAAAGGTAACTTCGGACATAAACATACTTAAGTGGAGTAACCATACGGTCGACTTCCACACATATCACTTAATGGAATAGCCATACGGCCAACTTCCATACATACTTAATGGAATCGCCACACGGCCGACTTCCATACCCAATGCATTAGAGGTTATAACGTAACCACCCGTCCTAGTATTCACGGCACCACCCGTCATATGGTTTATCACGTAACCACCCGTAAAATGTACAAGTACCATTATAAAATCATAATACATAAAACAAACATAATGGAAAGAAAACATTTCCACACAATGATCACAATATATCACTCAAATATATTGACATAAAAATCCAATATAAAATCCATTTTCAATACCAAAATACATAAAAGAGTATATGGTATTTATTTCATTTTAAAAACATTACGTCTTGTTGAGGAATCCAAATATCAAATAATACTCGTGGTGGTGGAAAAAGTCGTTGTCACCGCTTACGTTAAAAGATACATTACTTTTTGTTGTTTTGTAAAACGCTTCATAGAAAAAGATTCCATTTTTATAAAAGTAAAATTCAAAGGTGTTTATACACCATATAAAATAAAGTTGTGTATAAAATGAAATATTCCTCAATGAAAGGAGATTGAGACAAAGTCCCTTACCTCGGGTCCGACATGACTCGATCGTTCTTTAACGTCCTGACTAATAAACTTGAGTTAATTTATACTTGATTGAGAACCTTTTTAAAGTTCATTATTCCTTTTATATCACTTATTTCCATGTTATAAACATTATGTGACCATTTAAGTTAATAATGTTTGTTTTGTTGATATTTGGTTCTTAAGTCGAAAGTGGACTTCTTACAATTACATGTTGTTCGTGTGGTCAAAGGTTCTTTATATCCAGAATGACATTCCTGATTTGGATATCATATATATCATATATATACAGAATATACATTTATTTATAATATTACATAATCATTTAGTGGTAAGTAATGAAATGCACCGTTCATGGAGACGAAAAGCCGTATGTACGCATGAACGCTACTTTCATTTCATTGTCATATTAATGGAATTAAAACTAAATGAGAGGTATGTATATTTTAATTCCAGAATTATATTCATCATTTAGATGTATCATTCATTATATATATACATTATATACATGTAATTTTAATAGTACATTACATTTGGGGATAAGAAATGAAATGCACCGTTCCTGGAGACGGTAAGTCGTACGTACGCATGAACGCTACTTTCATTTCTATCTCATACTTTAATGGAATGAAATAATAATGATATATAGGTATATTATAATTCTAGTATAACATCATATATAATAACTTTAAATCCATCCTTTATACGTCCCACATATGGCATTAACGAATCACATCACTTTGAGGGGCGGTAGTCCACATTTCCTTAAATGAAGATATCGCGTTTACCCATAATGGAAACCATAAAAGTATGCCCAAAATGAAAAATACAGAAGCATAAGGAAAACATAAAAATATTATATATCATATATAAATATAGTTCCATCTTAATGTCCACCTTTGAAGGTGTTAATAGAATGTTGAACAATCATTGTTTCGGGAGGCAGAAATTCTCCATCCACGGAAACAATATGTTCTTTAACCATTAGATGTAGGTGTGTGTCAGTGTAGCTCTAATACTTCTTATAAAAACATCCTAGTATATTTCGGATACTGGAGTTGTTACAAAATAAAATAATAAAAAGGGTTTAGGGGGTTGGAGATGCAAAATAAAAGAAAAGGACTCAAAAGATGACATTACCTTAAAATCGGGTAACTCTCTTAGATTTGAACTCAAAGGCTTCCTTTGGAAGGCTTCTGCCCAAAGTGAGGCTTCAAGGAGTAAGAGAGGGATTTGGAGAGCCAAAATGGGTAGGGGTTTTCCGAGCCAAAGGCTTTGGGAGTGTGGGTAAGGAGGTAGAGGTGGGGTCCTTTTATAAGAGGAGAGGTGTGGCACTCTTAGAAAGTAAAGAAAAGTCACATTATTTTAAAATGGTATTCGAATTTAAGAGGCCCCACATTGATGAGTTTCGAGGCTACGGTGATACGGGTCCAAATCCACCCATCCAATAGGATTTGGCCATGTGTAGGTCTTAGATTTTACATTATCTTTCCATTTTATTTAAATCATTAAATAATGAGGTCATCGCTGCATCATCATCATGCCATAAATAATTGAATTTATTTAATGTCTAAAAATTATAAATAAAATTACTATGATGTAGGAAAAATTTTTAGCTTTAAAATGAATATTTATAGTAAAAACTCTGACTTGTACACCCCATGTAAAAATTGTTTTAGTAAAACATCTCGTGTGTGTGTCATTTTAACTTTAACATTAAATAAAAAGTTATTTATGTCATTTCCCAATCAAAGTGCCTCCATGGGGCCCCCAATTTGACACATGTCTTGTCTTGGTCGTCCATGAAACCTCCAATAAGGGTATAACATGTTTCTAGGTCATCACATATTATTAAAACATTATTTTTACATTAAACTACACTAATTACCTCTAATCGCGATTAAGAACTTAAGAGTTACTATTCACCAAAAAATTATTTCAATATCATTGAACCACATTTTAATTCTTAATGACAACCATGTATGTCGGATTTTTGAAATTCAGAACACAAAAGTGGCAAAAGTTCATTTAAATGAAAAATCAGTTTTTATAAGTACCACTTAGTGGTTTCACTATTCATCAAAAATTGATGTTTTTCAGAAAAATACCAAAAATTTACCCTAATCTATATTTGATACTCCGAATTCAAAAATGAAGTCTATTTTAAAAAATTCAAAACATATAAGTCACATTAATTAATTTAATAATTAATTCCCTCCGTCATTACAAATAGCGTGTTTTTATGAAACAATAAGTATCAAAAGATTGACACTAGTTTAAGTCTGATTTCAAAGTGAAATTAATCCAACGACCACTATTGGATTTAATGGTAAAAATATTTTCTAATTTAACTTTAAAACCAATTCAAAAGATAATCTAATCATATAAATAAATTAGATTAAAAAGAGGTTTTGAATTAAAATATAACTGTTTACACTATTCATTAAAAATGAACTTTATCGGAAAGATACCAAAAATTACCCAAAGTAAATTTTGATGTCCCAATTCTATAGAAGATTTTTATTTGGTCCCATAGAATGTATAAGAGTGAACAAAACTATATTTAATTACTGTTCGCCATCAAAAGGCGATAAGTGAACCTTTAGTGAAAACTGGGGCATATACGCCTAAAATTGAATTCTTTCCGTATTTTAAGACTTTATCTTTTATTGGATAAATGTAAAAACATTTAAATAACATATATAATTGTATTTTAGTTATTTCAATCCATTCCCACCAATACAATGGCTACATGTTATCTACCATTTAAAATAATATTATTATATTACTAGTGTGCAACGTACGATTTCAATGAAACTCTTTGTTGCATATCGGGTACGCTATCAAACATAGAAACCCATTTAAAGTAAAATTAATATTTAATTCGTAAATATTAATAAATATGAAAATGTATTATTCTTTATTTAGCTGGGATGTTACATCCTTCCCCTATTTTGGTAATTGCATCATCGTAATTTTATTCACTTATCAAAATAAGTGGGGGGTATTTATCCCTCATAGAATTTTCAGATTCCCACGTTACCTCTTCAACCATATGGTTTTTCCACAAAACCTTTACCTGGTGAATTACCTTATTTCGCAATACTTTCTCTCTTCGGTCAAGAATCTGGACTTTTTGTTCTTCATAATATAGGTTCCCTTCCAGTTGAACTACCTCTGGAATCAAAACATGAGATGGACCTGGCATATACTTCCTCAAAATTGAAACATGAAAAACATTGTGTACCTGAGATAAACTAGGAGGTAAAGCCACTCGGTAAGAAACTGATCCATGTTTCTCCAGAATTTCATATGGTCCATTGAACCTTGGACTTAGCTTTCCTTTCTTACCAAATCTCATCACACTTTTCCATGGAGAAACCTTGAGAAAAACATGATCACCTACCTCGAAAGATAGATCCTTCCTCCGGTTATCCACATAACTCTTCTGCCTGCTCTGAACAGTTCTCATGTGTTTCTGAATCAACTGAACTTTTTCTGCCATCTCTTCAACCAATTCTGGTCCCATCAGCTTCTTTTCACCCACTTTATCCCAAAATTCTGGAGTTCGACACCGCTTCCCATATAATGCCTCAAATGGTTCCATCTGTATACTGGAATTAAAACTGTAATTATAAGGAAACTCAACCAAAGAAAGATGTTGGTCCCCACATCCCTGATAATCAATCGAACAAGCTCGTAGCATATCCTCCAAGGTCTAAATTGTTTGTTCTGACTACCCATCTGATTGAGGATGAAAAGCTGTACTAAAATTTAATTCAGTACCCAACGACTTCTGAAGGCCTTTCCAAAAGTTAGAAGTAAACCTGGGATCACGATCGGACACAATGGAGAGAGGAAGTCCATGTAACCTGACTATCTCTTTAAGATACAAATGGGAATGTTGATCTAGGGAAAAAGTATCTCGTATAGCAAGGAAATGAGCAGATTTAGTCAAGCGATCAACAATAACCCAGATTTCATTATTACCTAGAGATGACCTCGATAATCACACAACAAAGTCCATGGATATGTTTTCCCATTTCCACTCTAGCACTTGTAAAGGATGAAGCATCCCTTTCGGTAATTGTCGCTCTTCTTTAACCTGCTGACAAGTCAGACACTTCACAGTAAATTCAGCAATATCCCTTTTCATTCCATCCCACCAGTAATACTTATTCAGATCTCTGTACATCTTAGTATAGCCAGGATAAACTAAAAACGGGGAACTATGAGCCTCACATAACAACTCATTCTTCAACTGTGAATCACAAGGCACACATAATCTCTTCCAAAATCTCAAAATGAAATCATTATCAATGTTGAATTTAGGTAACTTACCTTTCTGAACCAGCTCTACCTTTTTCTGCAACTCACTGTCTTCCCTCTGTGCTTTCTTAATTCTGTCTGATAGAGAAGATTTCACTGATACCTGAAACAAAACAGAAGAACATCCTGCACCAACAACTTCTATGCCAAATTTTATCAAATATTTAACCAAAGGATCACGTTCCAAACGCAACATTGCTAATGAAGCATTACTTTTTTGACTCAAAGCATCAGCCACTTTATTTGCTTTTCCCGGAAGGTAATGAATTGTACAATCATAATCCTTGATTAATTCAAGCCATCTCCTATGTCTCATGTTCAATTCTTTCTGAGTGAATATATACTTTAAACTTTTCTGATCGTTATATATTTCACACTTTAATCCATACAAATGATGCTTCCAAAATTTTAAAGAAAGGACAACAGCAGCTAATTCAAATCATGTGTAGGGTAATTTACCTCACGAGTTTTCAACTAATGTGAAGCATAAGCAATTACCTGATAATTATACATAAGGACACTACCAAGTCCCTTTAACGAAGCATAACTGTATATAACAAAATCACCATTCCTGGAAGGAAGTTCCAAAACCGGAGCATTCACCAATCATCTTTTCAACTCCTGAAAACAATCATCACATTCTTTTTTCCAGATGAACATAACACCCTTACGAGTTAGCTTAGTCATTGTACTAGATAACCATGAAATGTTTTCAACAAACCTTCGGTAGTAACCTTCCAAACCATGAAAACTACGGATCTCGGTAACATTTGTGGGTCTTGGCCATTCTTCAACAACTTTTGTTTTAGCATGATCAACGGTTATGCCATCTTTTGAAACAATGTGACCCAGGAAAGAAATTTTTTGTAACCAAAACTCACACTTTCTGAATTTTCCATATAGTTTCTTTTCTTCCAAGGTTTGCAAGATAACCCTTAAATGACTTTCATGCTCCTCTTTACTTTTAGAAAAAACCAAAATATCATCGATGAAAACAAGCACAAACATATCCAATAACTCATGGAAAATTCTATTAATAAGGTCCATGAATACAACAGGTGCATTGGTTAACCCAAAAGGCATAACTACATATTCATAATGGCCATATCTAGTATGACACACAGTCTTCGGAATGTCTGATTCTTTTACTTTCAATTGATGGTACCCCGACCTCAAGTCAATCTTCGAAAAATACTGAGCTCCCTAGAGCTGATCAAAAAAATCATCGATATGAGGAAAAGGATACTTGTTCTTAGCAGTAATATTATTCAATGCTCTATAATCAATGCAAAGTCTCATTGAGCCATCTATCTTTTTAACAAACAAGACAGGATCACCCCATGGCGATGTTCTAGGTCGAATGAAACCTTTATCTAATAACTCCTGCAATTGTTTATTTAACTCTAAAAGTTCAACTTGAGCCATTCGATAAGGGGGATTTGAAATTGTCTTAGAATCAGGAACTATGTCAACAGTAAATTCAACTTCCCGATCATGAATAATACTAGGAAACTCATCAGGAAAAACATCAAGATACTCATTTACCACTAGCACATCATTAATCTGAACGGTTCCTTTATTTTCAACAATATATGCAAGGTAACATTCATTTCCTTATTTTACTAGTTTCTCAACTTCTTGATATGTTATCAAAAGCAAGGGTTCATTCTTGTACAGAAACTGAAATTTTTTCCGAAAAGAAACCATTTTAGCTCTGCAGTCAATCTTAGCATGATAAACAGAAAGCCAATCCATGCCCAAAATAACATCAGACTCTACTAGAGGCAAAACAATAATGTTTTCCGGTAGATTCTTTCCACACACAGGGATAGGAAGGTTCTTATAATTCCTTTTTGTCTCAACGTTCCCTCCAGGTGTTTTTACCATAAGTTCAGGATTCATATCTTGAGATGGAATTTATAATTTACTAGAAAACTTCTCATAAATGAAGGAGTGTGTAGACCCTGAATCAAACAACACATTGGAATAATCTAAACAAAAGAACAGTTTACCTGATACCACTTCATTCGATGGCCCAACATCTTCTGAAGTTGTTGCAAAGGATTTCACCACCCCTTTTTCCGTGTAGTCAGGCCGCTTTCCCCCAGTCGAGTTCTTCATTGGACACTCGTTTGCATAATGACCCATTTCATTACACTTAAAACATCTTACCGTTGGATTTTCATTGCCTGCTTGATCATCTTCCTTACAGTTACGATCAATATGACCCGACTTACCACACCGAAAGCACTTACCAGACTTGGATAAACATTCTCTAGGATGCATTTTACCACACTTATCACACGATGGATTTTTTTTTTCTTACCTCCCTGATTCTTTGATGAATTCTTCCCCTTTGCCTACAAACTAGACCTCTTATTTTGTTTTTTGTCATAGAACACATGATCATCGGCAAACTCCATTTCCACCTTCTCCACACATCGAACAAGTTTTTCATAACTTTTGAACTCATGAGAAGATAAAGCCCTTCGATACATTGGCATTTACCCTAAGTAAAAATGGTTTATTTTACTATCAAGATCTCGTATGAAGTATGGAGCATACATTTCCAATCTAGAGAACTTTGCTTCATAAACAGCCACTGAATCATCCTCCTTCCTCAACTCTTGGAACTTGTTTTCCATCCTAAGATGAACCACCTTAGGAAAATATTTCTCGAGAAACATACCTTTGAATTCTTCCCAGTCAAGATCCTCAATCTCATCACTATCCCTGATATTTTTCACCATCGACCACCACTGATCAGCTTCACCTTCAAAACGGTAAACCGCAAGTCTAACATTTTGATGTTCTGAACACCCCATGACATCAAAACTCTTCTCTAATGCTTTAATCCACCCTTCATCTTACACAGGGTCAGATGACCCTCTGAATGATGGGGGATGTTGCCTCATGAAATGTTCCACCACTGACATGTTCCTCTGCGGTTGATCTGGCTGATCTCGTGCATGGATACCACCACCATTTATAGCCTGATTCAACTGTGCCATCACTACAACAAACTGGTCAGTTCTGATTCCGACCATCTCAGGTTGCTGATTTGGAAGGTTGTCTTCCTCCTGATGTCATCCCAACAAAGTTGCTTTGTTTCCTCTGCGGAAAACCATTATGAAAACATAAATATCTTAGGAGAACCAACATGGTAATCTTTAAATGCTATATAATTTCAGTCATACCATAAATTAACTTATAATTTAACTATTTTCTTACTCCTAAAGTTTTCTAAACCGACCTCTGATACAAACTATAAGGCCCCGGCCTTAAACCTTACTTAATATTGAATTAAATGAATAATTCACATTGAGGATCTTTTCAGGTTTAGAGTTTTAGAGAATTAGAACATAAATACTACATCACAAAAGATTACAAAGTAGACACTTCTACTAAGTTTCCATAGAATTAAAAAAACACTTAAAAAGAAACATGTCTAGTTCCAAGTTTTATATAGAATGACTTTTCCTTGATCCCATCCTTGACCCTATTCCACATTAGGTCCTGTGAAAAACATTTCAAAAAAACATGGGGTGAGCATAAAGAGCTCAGTAAGGGATACACAAAGAATGAAAAATGTTAGTTTATCAAAAAAATATGTAAACCATGTATACTTTATCAAAGTAATACTTTTCACCTTTATGAAGTAGTAAAAACTCTTCACTGAATTAAAGATCATTACTTACCCTGTTGTAACCAAAAGATTACCATAAAACCCATAAAAATATCACATAACATATAAAGGTAACTTCAGACATAAACGTACTTAAGTGGAGTAACCATACGGTCGACTTCCACACATATCACTTAATGGAATAGCCATACGGCCAACTTCCATACATACTTAATAGAATAGCCATACGAACGACTTCCATACCCAATGCATTGGAGGTTATAACGTAACCACCCGTCCTTGTATTCACGGCACCACCCGTCATATGGTTTATCACGTAACCACCCGTCAAATGTCCAAGTACCATTATAAAATCATAAGACATAAAACAAACATAATGGAAAGAAAACATTTCCACACTTTGATCACAATATATCACTCAAATATATTGACATAAAAATCCATTATAAAAGCCATTTTCAATACCAAAATACATAGAAGAGTATATGGTATTTATTTCATATTAAAAACATTACATCTTGTTGAGGAAGCCAAATACCAAATAATACTCGTGGCGGCGGAAAAAGTCGTTGTCACCGCGTACATTAAAAGAAACATTCCTTTTTGTCATTTTGTAAAACACTTCATAGAAAAATATTCCTTTTGTATAAAAGTAAAATTCAAAGGGTTTTATACACCATATAATATAAATTTGTGTATAAATCGAAATATTCCTCAATGAAAGGAGATTGAGACAAAGTCTCTTACCTCGGGTCCGACATGACTCGATCGTTCTTTAACGTCCTGAATAATAAACTTGAGTTAATTTCTACTTGATTGAGAACCTTTTTAAAGTTCATTATTCCTTTTATATCACTTATTTCCATGTTATAAACATTATTTAACCATTTATGTTAATAATGTTTGTTTTGTCTATATTTGGTTCTTAAGTCGAAAGTGGACTTCTTACAATTACATGTTGTTCGTGTGGTCAAAGGTTCTTTATATCCAGAATGAAATTCTCTATTTGGATAGCATATATATCATATATATACAGAATATACATGTATTTATAATATTACATAATCATTTATAGGTAATAAATGAAATGCACCGTTGATGGAGACGGTAAGCCGTATGTACGCATGAACGCTACTTTCATATATTTGTCATATTAATGGAATTAAAACTAAAAGAGAGGTATGTATATTTTAATTCCAGAATTATATTAATCATTTAGATGTATCATTAATTATATATATCCATTATATACATGTACTTTTAATAGTACATTACATTTGGGGATAAGAAATGAAATGCACCGTTCATGGAGACGGTAAGCCGTACGTACGCATGAACGCTACTTTCATTTCTATCTCATACTTTAATGGAAAGAAATAATAATTATATAGACGTATATTATAATTCCAGTATAACATCATATATAATAACTTTAAATCAATCTTTTATATGTCCCACATATGGCATTAACGAATCACATCACTTTGAGGGGGCGGTAGTCCACACTTCCTTAAATAAAGATATCGCGTTTACCCATAATGGAAACCATAAAGGTATTCCCAAAATGAAAAATACAGAAGCATAAGGAAAAAATAAACATATTATATATCATATATAAATATAGTGTCATCTTAATGGCCACATTTTAAGGTGTTAAATGAATGTTGAACAATCATCATTTCGGGAGGCAGAAATTCTCCATCCACGGAAAAAATATGTTCTTTAAACATTAGATGTAGGTGTGTGTTAGTGTAGCTATAATACTTCTTATAAAAACATCCTAGTATATTTTGGATACTGGAGTTGTTACAAAAGAAAACAATAAAAAGTTTTTAGGGGGTTGGAGATGCAAAACAAAACAATAGGACTCAAAAGAAGACATTACCTTAAAATCGGGTAACTCTCTTAGATTTGAGCTCAAAGTCTTACTTTGGAAGAATTCGGCACAAAGTGTGGCTTCAAGGAGTAAGAGAGGGATGTGGAAAGCCAAAATGGGAAGGGGTTGTCCGAGCCAAAGGCTTTGGGAGTGTGGGTATGGAGGTAGAGGTGGGGTCCTTTTATAAGAGGAGAGGTGGGGCACTCTTAGAAAGTAAAGAAAAGTCACTTTATTTTATAATGGTATTCAAATTTAAGAGGTCCCACATTGATTTGTTTCGAGGCTAAGGTGATAAGGGTTCCAAAGCCACCCATACAATAGGTTTTGGACATGTGTAGGTCTTAGATTTTACATTATCCTTCCATTTTATTTAAATCATTAAATAATGAGGTCATCGCTGCATCATCATGATGTCATAAATAATTTAATTTATTTAATGTCTAAAAATTATAAAAAAACTTACTATGATGTAGGAAAACTATTTATCTTTCTAATGAATATTTATAGTCAAACATATGACTTGTATACCCTATGTAAAAATTGTTCTAGTAAAACATCTCATGTGTGTGTCATTTTTACTTTAACATTAAATAAAAAGTTATTTATGTCATTTCCCAATAAAAGTGGCTCCATGGGGTCCCCAATTTGACCCATGGCTTGTCTTGGTCGGCCATGAGACCTCCAATAAGGGTATAAAATGTGTATAGGTCATCAAATATTATTTTTACATTATTTTTACATTAAACTACACTAATTGCCTCTAATCACGATTAAGAACTTAAGAGTTACTATTCGCCAAAAAATTATTTTAATCTCATTGAACCACAATTTACCTATTAATGACAACCATGTATGTCGGATTTTTGAAAATCAAAAAACAGAAGTTGTAAAATTTCATTTAAACGAAAAATCAGTTTTTATAAGTACCACTTAGTGGTTTCACTATTCATCAAAAATTGAAGTTTTTTTGAAAAATTCCAAAAATTTACCCAAAGCTATATTTGATACTCCAAATTAAAAAATGAAGTCTATTTTACAAAATTCAAGACATATAAGTCACATTTATTAATTTAATAATTAATTCCCGATGTCATGACAAATATCGTGTTTTTATGAAACAATAAGTATCAAAAGATTGACACTAGTTTATGTCCGATTTCAAAGTGAAATTAATTCCAACGACCACTATTGGATTTAATGGTAGAATTATTTTCTAAATTCACTTTAAAACTAATTCAAAAGATAATCTAATCATATAAATAAATTATTTTAAAAAGAGGTTTTGAATTAAAATACAACATTTTACATTATTCATTAAAAATGATCTTTATCCGACAGATACCAAAAATATCCACAAAGTAAATTTTGATGTCCCAATTATAAATAAGATTTTTATTTGGTCCAATAGAATGTATAATAGTGAAAAAAACAATATTTAATTACAGTTCACCATCAAAAGGTGATAAGTGAACTTTTATTCAAAACTGGGGCATATACGCCTAAAATTGAATTCTTTCTGTATTTTAAGCCTTTATCTTTTATTGGATAAATGTAAAAACATTAAAAAAACATATATAATCATATTTTAGTTATTTCTATCCATTCCCTCCAATAAAATGGCTACATGTTAACTACCATTTAAAATAATATTATTATATTTCTAGTGTGCAACATAAGATTTCAATGAAACTCTTTGTTGCGTATCGGGTATGCTATCGAATATAGAAACCCCTTTAAAGTAAAATTAATATTTAATTCGTAAATATTAATAAATATGAAAATGTATTATTCTTTATTTACCTGGTATATTACATTAAGATTCATATAATCTACATATAACACTGAGATTTTGTTTTGTTGTTAATATTTTACACGTATCACAATTGAATAAGAACTAATATAGTCTTGACCATATCATTATTTTGGAAAAGTTGACTCTTTTTAACAATATAATGTTTATTATCAAACATCTTTTCATTCTATATAGGCAATAAATGGTATTCCATGGATGGTGATTATCATTGGCGCAGGACTTATAGAAACATGGATAGATATAGAGGGATACGTTGAAATTGGGGGATCATATGATTGATAAATTGGTGGGACCCTTCCAAAAAACAGAAATGCCAAATATTTCCACTGAAGAGAATCCCAATGTCTTATAGAATTTGATACCCTCAGTTTATGGTATATTTTAATTTTTTGTTATATATTTTATGTTATGTATTTTTTTATTTTGATCATAATAGTTGTATAGAGGTGGAAGTGAAACTAGAACAAAAATATGACATTAATAGGTGGTTCAAATCATGAATCCCTAATAAAAACATCAACAATTTATTCATATATTGTATGAGTTTGGGGTATTTTAAGGTTATGTGACTTGAATTTTGTAGTATATTGCTATCTCTATGATTCGAAACAAAATATATTCCCTCAAATTGTGAAATTTTATGATTCTAGAAACACTTTTTTATTATAGTAATCTTCGGTTCTGATTTGTCTTCCCTCTATCTAAAATGATATAGATTGCCTCCCTAGGTGATTTTGGTGATCATATTTCATTTATATGTCAATTTCAATAGATAATCTACATTGAAACATAGAAAAGTAAAATTTAGAATAATTTTTCTTATCCTTCACTATGAAATTAACAATATCTATAGATATAAAAACCATATGATGACTTTCATGCCCACATATTAGGTATGTGACATTGTTTTATAGGACATTATAATTATTCATTAAATTAATGTGAAAGATGATATGAAGATATGAGATAATGAAATATTTCTTCTAGAAAAACTAGTTTGATGTTTGTGGATTCTCTCCCCAACCATGAATGTTATGACTTGGGGGAATAAATTTCAATTATAACCATTCTATATTTATTTTATAAAAAAACATTATATCAATCATTTGATATTGGATATAAAAAAATGGGATGTGATGTTCACACAATAAGTGTTTGATAAATTTCTAAATTGGGAAATTGATTTCAAAAACATTATTAGGTGAAGAAACATATAATGTACATTGTTTTCTAATTTCTTGATGCATGTGGAATGTGATTTATCAGGTTAGAAAATCATGAGGGTTTAAATTTTAATATAATAGAATATAACAATAATAGATGACATGAGTGCAGAGAGATAGGTACCACTTGTGAGAATGGGATGCTAAATCGGCCTAATTTGATAGGATGTAAATTGGGTTATTAGTTAATGAGTATGTCTTCATGAAGTTGGAAACCTTCATGTTGTGAGATTTATCTCAAATTCATCTTATTTATATCACTAATGAATATTTTATATTTCTCACCATTTATTTAATGAAATTTAAGCTAACATATTCCCTTCCTAGCAGTACAAGTGGTAATTATTGAGGATTTCTTATTGAGTCAATATACTCACCCCCTATATATGTATCCAATGGAATATGTATACATTTTCTAAAATGATTATTGCAGGGGATATGTGTCATTCATTACTAGTTTTCCACCATTACACATCAATCTTTTTATTTTTGATGATGGAGCTTGGGGATGTATTGCATTTGGGACTTTTAGAGAACCACATCAGATCTTGGTTTCTCGGGTTATTTCTCTATATTTCATTAACATCTACTTTTGGGTGTCTGGTATACAACTATAAATCCTATTATGGTTTTATTATATCATGTTATTCTATTTATAATTAATTTTATATCATGCATCATGTTAATTATATCTAGTTGATAGGTATATTGTAGACTAGATTATATTTAATTGAAAATAATATCTCCTCCATCTTTTGATTCCCTTGGAATTTATTGCTGGTATTTGGAATCCATTGGATTTCAACTATATTTTGTTTCCCTTTTTTCTTTTTCCCAATACAATGGGTTGGGTTAGTGTGTTACAATATTATTTTATTTGAATATTTAGTTTTTATATTATGTGTAATTCCTCCTATCAAAAAATAGATAAAATTTGTTCTAAGCACTATCACCTGGAATTTTAGAGGTTCGATTTTAGGGATCACTACATGATATAACTTTCATCCCTAGAGGGGTAGATTGGGGGTATATCATGACATTTATTTTTTCCAAAATGAATCCACCATGATCATCAGTGCATGAATAAAATTGGGAAAATAAGTCTTTTCATATAACTAACTCCTAGTAGAAATGTATTAGAACTATTCATGTGATATTTATTTTTTGACTTACTCTATTAATATTGATATGAACCATAATTTCTCACTAAAGTATTTTATTATATTATTTACCATCACTTATGTTGGGTGTTATTAATAATATATATTTTCATTACTATACTTATTAGTATACATTATTTACGTTGAATGAACTGAAAAAAATATCATGATTTTAAACAAGATTTAGTGGGATGATTTTAAAAAGTACTCATGACATGTGGGCCATTAAGTTGGATCAATATTTTTTTATTTAATTTACATATATATATATAATATAACATCCACATATGATCTTTTATTTAACATTGTTCTGTATTCCCCTTCATAGAAATTCTATGTTTTCATTATCTTCATCAATTCCATGAGAAGTGATCAATTTTTTTCTATTATCACTATATTAATTGGGATTAGAAGTATTATATTTTATATATAACCATATTTTCATAGATATTCCATCACCACCACTTTATCTACCCATATTTCATCACCTAAAAAGTGTAAAACATCATAATTGTTTGGGGTTGTCAACTCCATAAACAACCTTGAATTGTCGGAACAAACACCACCAATATCATATAAAATAGGTGTATGTGAAACATGATTAGGTTATGGATGGTTTTCATTACATTCCTATAACCAAGACTCTATAAGGTATAAAATATGAAACTATGACTGGGACACCTCAAGGGAAGTTTTAACAATGATTATAACCCAAAAAATTCCAATAAAATGAAATTGAATTCAATATAATGAATGAAATAAAACACTAAGAAAATAAGATAATATAAAAATATAATAAAATATAATATTTTTATTATTTAAAATAAATACTATCTATTATTTATCTTTAAATTAATTAAATACATAGCGAGCTTGTGTTACATATAATAAGGACTTTCTTCGATAACTTTTGAGTTTTGCTGAATACCATTAATATTATTATAGAAAATGAAAATTATATCCTATCTATTAAACTTGATTTTAAGAAATAGATTAAATAACATTTTAAATTTTTTTAGGAATTTATTTATTAACAATTTATTATAAATGAAAACAATATCTAATTTAATATAAAGGAATTGTTTTTATAAAAACTCTATTTATGCACCCTAAGGGGTTTTTTCTTAAAAACATTATTTAATTACTTCTATTTAATGATCTTATTGAAATTTATATATTAGATATTAAATAATTATTTTTTCATATCTACTATGGATATTATTGTCATATTATATGAAAAATTCTAATTTTATATAAGAATGGTGTGTTTTTCTAGAGGCTAGTCTTCCACCACTTAGTGGTGCAATTAGATTAATACTAAATTTCGACCCATTTATAAATTTTATTAGAAAAAGTAAAATTCAATTTTAAAACTGTAATATCAGACTTTTATTACGGTGAATGTTTGTATCTTTTCTGATATGTTTTATTTTTTTATGAATAGTGAAAAATACTAAATTATAATTTTAAATATGAAATATTATTTAAATAATTTATGTTATTAAATTTTAATTTTAATTTTTTATAGTATAATTTGCTCAGTTATACATATATTAATAAAAATTTTGTCATTAGAAATTTTTCATTTCCTAATTTATATATTGAATCTTATTAAATTCTTTGAAAATTTTTTACATTAAAAACCTGATTTAACATCAAGTCTTCTATATTATTTTTCTATTACTTTTATATGAATATATAGTTCAATTTAGTAAAATAGAACCCTTATTTTTATTCAGAATAAATTATAATGTATAATTAAAATGGATTTAAATTTTTTCCAATTTATTCGTGAATTTTTTTAAGTAATTATGGTGATTATGGTAAAAACATGTTTACATAGTGGTTAAACATAAAATATAATGTGTCAAAATAACACAAATCGTATGTAACACTAATTTTATGCCATATATATAAAAATACAACCATTGTATTTATTTATTTTATGTGTTTCTAGGTGACAGTTACAATAATTTGACCCATATAATTAGTCATTTAATTGAAATGACAGAACATACACCTTCCTTTCTTCTAATCTCAATAGATATTTAGGATAGGAAAAAAACTAAACTAGATAAGTTATATATTAAAATTTGAAAAAAATATACTTCTAATCATTATAATTTATTTTAAATTTATATAAATGATATAGTTAAATTAAATGATTATGGAATGCCTATTCATGAATTATTTGGTAAATAATTAAAAAATTTAAATGACACTAAAGTCTCTAATAGGGAAATAAATTAAATTAATTCTTATATATTATAAATTTTTTACACGAATATATATATTTTTTCATAAACATGAACTTAATATATTCTATTTCCATAATTGATTGTTTATTTTGAAATTAATATTAAGCAGAAGATGTAGAAATTTCCAATAATTCTATTTTATAATAAATGAGATTCTATTAATTGTATTAAAATTCTTAAAAATCATATATTCTATTTATTAAATTTTAAATATTAATAAATATTTTATATATTCCATTATTATAACAATTATTCTATAATAACTACAAAATATGATGTATAATTGTAAAAAAACTCTATTAGTGTCATTTCGACTAAACTGGTGTTTTTGCAAGTTAACTGTACTTTTGTTAAAAAAAATTCCAACACAAAATACTTTAATTATAAAATATTTTTTCATATATTTAAACATTTTTTCAAAAATATATATTAACTATAATTTTATTGTAGTATTATAGAATAAATCACATAGTTTAAAAGTCTAGTTAACATAATAAAAATCTGTAATGGTAAAATATGGAATCTTAGGAGTCAAGGGACAAAATGTTTATAAAATGTGTTCTATTTTATTGTGGAGGAGTATATAGAACATATATTACTTAGAACACATTAATTATTAATATTTTAGACACATGTTTAATTGGATACCTCCCATTAGTGAATGTTTTTGAGTAATTAGAAGAGTGACACTACTCCTCAGTTACAAAAGGGTACTCAAACCCCACACTTGTTCACACCTATAAAGAAATTTGAAGAAAAAAATATATTTCTAAATTACTTCCCATATTCTATAAAATAAAATTATTTTAACTATTTTATGCAGAATGAATACCTTGTATGTTTTTAGTGTTATACAAAAGAGATTTCCACGAGAATAAGAAGTAATGTTCTTCTAGAATATTTTTTATTTTATTTCCATCTAAAACTCATTATTTTTTTACAATATATTATGAATATAAAAAATTGAGTATATTGCATATAAAATGATGTTTTTAGGTTATTTTTATGTCCTATAACATTATAAACATCCATAAAATGGGTTATGAAATATTTATTTGTGTGTACGATGAAATACTTCCAAGTCACCTAATGTTGTTCGTTTGTCCATTAAAACCATTCTACATTGTGAATAATGAGGGTTTTAATATTTATATATGATATTTTTTATATTTATGAAATTATAATTATTCTTTAAATATTATATTACACATACATGTATGATTTCTATTATGTGGGAATATGATAATATCGCTCATGTGTATGTAAATCTATAGCCTCACGAAGCAATGTGATTCATTCATGATATACAATTAATGTATTATGGATTGTGTTAATAGAAGTATGTGATATATTTGATATAAAAATGATACTATAATTATAATATATAAATATCTATATTAATTGAATTTATTCTATATTAGAAGAAAAGTAAAACAATATTGATGTGTACGTACGACCTACCATCTTTAACAAAATGGTATTTCATTTCCTATTAATTAATATAGTGAATTACACTAATAATATTTATAATGAGTATATATTATATTTAAATAATGTTTTAACTTTTTTACAAGAGTAATGTTTGATATAATAATGAGGACATAAATAAAAAGACAAAACCTAATAAAAAATAGGAGATTAACATTAGGAAAAAATAAAATAGTTTAAAAACAGGTGATAATATTTTTTAAAATAATCATATATGATATAATAAATTTTAATATTGTTCTATTATTTGTTATTAACATTATTAAAACCATTACACATTCGGTTAATCATAATTAAACAAAAAGGAAGACTAGGTTAAGGGATTTTATCTAAATATTCATTTTATAGACCCCTATTTTTTATTATACAAAAATTCAAAATAATGTTGTCTCTATACATCCCATTAAACATGTATAATAATGAAAACATCATTATTAATTTTTAAATATTAAATATTTCTTATAAGGATATTGGGATTGAAATTTTCCAAATGGTAAAAAATAATGTGCAATCTCACTTTCTTTTTTTATTGTTAATATTTTCTCAAAAAATCACTTATATGTAATAATTTTTCATTTAAAATTCAATTTCTATTAAATATATATTTTCTTTTTAAATGTAAATGATTTTTTCCTAAGATTTATTCCATTTTTACATATATTGTTTCCTTGAAAACTATTTTAGTAACTAGGGAAATATTAATTAATTTATATCCTTTAAACAAAACATATATTTGATAAAGAAAATTTTTTATGTATTAAATTGATTTAATTATATATATTGAATTCCTTGAAAATTCAGTAATGGATTGCAGACCGATTAATTTATTCCCCTAAATTCTTTAGTAGTTTCTTGAGATGAATCAGTTGGACAAATCAGATGAGTTTCTAACCATAGACATAGGATAGTTTGTAATAGTTGGTATTTAAAAGATAATCCATGATAATTTAGTCATTAAACATTATTTACTATATCAATATTGTTATTACTAGTTTTTATTATATTTTTTAGAGTATCAATGATCACGTTTCAATATTATGTGATTATTTATATAGCATTATTTGATAATATTTTATTCCTACCATATTATAGTAAATTTTGGAATAAATTCGAATGTGTTTCAATGTTTTATCTTTCCATTTTATTAATATTTATTTACATAAGATAGTTTCTATTCTACATAACCCATACTTATAATTTTATGATATGATAATGAAATCAAGGAATGAGTTTTCAAGGATGTTAAGAATATTTGTGTTCATTATAATGTTTTCTTTTGTATTTTCAATATAAAGAGGCTATAATGTATGTATCTGATATTCAAATAAACTAAAATTTCTAGTCATTCATGATTTGACTCCTAGAATCAACTCAAATGTAATGAATTATGGAACTGACACTGGGCAACTTGGGTTAAGGTTGTTACAGTTTGTATCAATCTATGTTTAGTAGAATCAATGGAAACTATATTTAAGAAAACAGAGATTATAGAAAATAACAACATGTTTGACATTGAGGATTAGAATATAATAGATTTATAATGTTTTGATATAATATATATCATGTGGAACTTTCTTTAAATTAATTTCAATATAAAGACAAAAAATGGTTGTGGTTCTATAACAAACGTACCTAGGGGTAATATATGTGAAATGGGTGTTTTAAAATTGACTCAATCATAACCTCGTACAAGAAAATGGGCATTACAGAATGCATAGTCTGACACTCTATGTGAGTATTTAAAGGATAATTCAACTATTATTTACAACCCATTATGAAGTATTTTAAAAAAATGATATATCTAAAGAGACTATTTTTATAATTATATGAGTTACTATACTTGGAAATTTTAATTTTTGTTATGTATTTCACTAGTTTTGTGATTATAAATTATTTTACAAAATTATATGACCTAATATAGTGAACATATTCATGTATAAATGGATTCTAGATGAATTAATGAGAACCACACTAATGTACATGATCTAAAGAGTGATAAAAATCACAATTGTTATGGTAACAAGCCAATATTTCAATGGGAAGTCGTATGCAAAACACTATATTCTTATTAACAAATAATATCATATTCCAACAAGATAGAAAAATAATTATACATGAATTATGGATTCAGAGGTAATCCAGATTAAAATATGACTTATATGAAATATATGGACAATGAATGAAGGTAAGAATGTATTTTTCGACATGTGATAATTGTAGTAAGAAAAACCTTGATACTTATATAATAGGAATGAGATTTTTCTTCATGTTTGTAGGGTAATTCCACCATAATTATGATTTTAAGGTTAATAAAAATTTCCTAATGTACAATGCTTTAAATGTAAAGAGATGGGTCGCTAAAAAATTCATCACTCAAGCATTAAAGGGTATACCCCCAAATTGGTTAACATATCATGGAAAAGATTATACAACCACTTAATATGAAGAGGAATGTTTAATATACCTATATTTGGGTTATAGAATTATTTAATTTGATTATTTTATCAGTGATGTACTTGTTATAAGAATTGTGAAAATATAATGATTGCTTTGGATTACGTTTAGTTAAGGATTTGAAAGTGTTTATTAAATGGTACCGAGGACCAATAATATGTTATTTAGTAGCAATTTAAACATTTTAAAAAACACATGGATAATGGAAATATAACCATTAATATTTTCCCAATGTTGATATATTCATTTTTGGATAAATAGATGATTTATATGGATAAAATAAATTGTATACAGGTAACTACCTTGAGATTGATTCAATTGTTTTCTATCATTATATTTTGAAGGGTTATAAAGTTATCCATTTATAAAACGGTATATGTTGAAAATTGGTTGATGTTTTATATATTCCTATAATAATCCACAATTTTAATATCCAATCATATTGGATAAAATGTGATAATTGTTTCCCATTATAATTAATAGTGACTGGATAAATGAATTATCATTCTATTATGGATAATACAATCTATTAAAATTGATTTTAATTTATTAATTTATTAAAATTTTAAAAGAAAGCGATGTATTATTAATTGATCAAGACACAAAAACGGGGGATAATGTGCTTATGATATGGAATGATCTCAAATTTGTATATAATCTAATAAATGTTCATCAATATTATGAAATAGATTTTTAAAGAAAATTTTTATCCAATTACATTCATACAAAATGGATCACTTGATCATTTAAATAATCATATATTTATACTTTTGAGACCCTTAACATTACATTTATCATTTACTTTCTTATTATCAATGACCATAACATATCTCTATAAGTAATTGGGTACTAAATTGTCTTCCATTTCCATGTTTTCATTTGTCACATATGTTCTTATGATGGGACATCTCAGAATGTTATTAATATAGAAGCCCTTATTACTCCCTTCTGTATATCATAGGAATATATTTTATTAATTCTTTTATGATGTCACATTTGAAATAATGGTATTTTATTATAAAAAATAATTTCTTATAAAGATCATTTATTTATTAAAAGGATTAAATTTAGTTATGGTGGGGTAAATCTAACACCCCATAATTTTAAAATAATTTCATATTATTCAATACGATTTAAGACATGAAAACCCATTCATAGAAGGTAAAAAATCATCATGGGAATTTAAAAATATATATATTATTTTAAACACACCCAATATATGATACATATTACAAGGAAAACAACACTAATTTATCTTCTATAACATGATTTTTTTTATAACATGTGAGTTTTATCTAATACAATTAAAATTATTTTTAAAAATAAAAGTATCTTGTACCCATTAAAATGGGGATTATAAATAGTATTAACATACTTATTAAATCATATTCTTTAATTCATGGGATTCCATTTAATGACCCAACGATTAATAAATGGAGAATAAAATATTATAATTACATCATATAATCACAAGAAATCCAAAAACAATGAACTACTATATAACTTTGGACCTTTAAAAATAATATTGTCACATCTATGTTTAGAATGTAAAAAATTAGACATAAATGGTTGCGTTCAGTAAGATATTTAGAGTCTGCTAGAATCAATATAGTTTTATATTAATTGTAAAATACCCAAGTGAATAATAACATATCTTAATGAATATTAATTAACAGTAATTAATAGTAAGATGGAAAAAAATAGAAACATCGCCCATGAATTTAAAAATTCAATGTGGACATCTTGTAAGTGAAAAAATTATCATAGTATAAGTATTGGTACATTTTTAAGTCATTAATATTTTAATTACAATATTACAATTAATTTAGTAATTTATAAATTAAATTTATTAACATAAAATAAAATAATAAATTATTATTTTATTTTATTATATTTATAATATAAGTTTTTTGTACCATGATTAATTTTTCAAGGTCTTATAAAATAAGATGCAGTTTTAATGTGTTTTTTCAAATTAATTAGTATTTTAAATAAAAAATAAATTAATTTTATTTACAATTTTTTGAGAAATTGAGTTCAATTTTTAATTCTACACAGTAAATATTGTTTAGGTCGTATCTTTGGGATTTTTCAAAAATACGTGAATTTTTTATGAATAGTAAAATATGATAATTCACAATTAATGCTAAAACCTAAATTTCTGTATCATTCAAAAGTCATGGATGATGTAAATATACATCAGTTTGAAATCACATGCACCTATTAATATTTTTGTTAATACAAATAAAACATTATTTCTTTTCTTGTAACAAAAATTAAATAATGAATTAAATATTCAAAATTAACTCCTCTCCTTCACTATAAAAACCACCCACAGTCCCCTCATCTCACCACTCATCTAAAGCCTTGTTCCATTCATACATTAGTAAAAAATAGCTCCTTGATATCATTTCCCACTACCAATAGCCATTGTTCTCTTCAAAATTCCAAATCCTCTCCCCATAAAGGGCTCTCAAAGGAGATAAACTCAAGAGGTAAATTCCTCATTTCGATTCTTTTAATTTCATTCATGTTATTTTATTATATTTTCATTCCTCACCTCCCTTCAACCAAATGGACTGATAACTCCAGAAAAATACATGTACTGGAATTATATTAAACTAATGTGATTTTGTATCATAATCTCTCCCTCCCCCTAATTTTATTCTATAAAATAAAATACCGACTGGGATGTGTTGATTTATCACATTCAAGTATAAGGAGTTTTCAATTTTCATTAACATCTTCTAGACTGGTCAAAAAACCATTTTAATGTTTGAACCAGATCATAATATATGTATTTTATATTATTTAATGTTCTGTACTTCTTATTGATTCATGATGTAAAATAATAAAACAAAACAATTTATTTGTGAGAAAAATCTCCACATTAATCCAAGAGTTTATCATTACTGATTTATATAATGACTCACCTTCAATCCAATTAATAAAATTAAATTTACATCCATTTAATATTTGGGAGGTTCACTAATATCATGTAACATCAATTCTAGAATCCCCTCCAACCATACATGTTTATCCGTTCATGTATATAAATAAACAGAACATGAAACAAACAGACATAAGCAATGAAATTGAACCTCATAACCATTCAAAAGGGTTATGAATGTACTCAATATGGTTATACGAAATCATATAATTATAAAATGGTTTATGGAAGTATTAATTATTTAACATAATATTATTATTCAGGTCATTAATATCAAGGGAGGACACCATCAGACATAAGGTAAGGGTTCCTCTCATTTTAACTTTTTTTCATGAATGTCCTCAATGTTATGCCCTTTTATGTGTAATACATTACTGTGGGGTATGATTTCACACCAACCAAATTAAACCATCATGATTTATATGTGATGAGAAACCCCTTATCTCTTCAATTAATCCCTCTTAGATACATTTTATTCCATGAACATAATCCATAAGGAATTCTACCTGAACATCCCTTATTCTTTCAGGTTTCCTTTTCATTCATTCTACAAAAAATGAAGTAATATAATCTATTTTGGTTAATATTATAAATTATGTGGACATTTAAAAAATTAATTTATTAATTCCCTTTTATAATTCTCATTCAGTTATATACATGTTTTTATTTGATACCCTCCGCAATATATCCCGATAAACGAACTTGTTAAAATAGAATTTCCTCAATTATTACCTGATTTAATTTTCATCCTATATTTAGTTATAGTCCAAATTTTTTTTATAGAATTATTTTCTTATTATGAAGACCTTATTATTTTACATTGGGCGTTGTACAATAGATTATTACCTTTTTAATTTTAAATGCTCTTTTGTATTTTCCCTAAAATCGCAAAAAAAAAGTTTTAATTCTTATGTTTATTATATAAATCTTTTACAAGTTGTTTCTTATGTTTGACATCACATATCATGATATTTTCCTTTTTATCATTGGAATTTCAATGTATGATTTAATTAATTTCATTCATGGACACTTGTATGATACACCCATTTATTATGTTTTATGACATGTTTGTGATACCAATTTCTTTACATGGGTACCCTTATGCTTATTATGTATGATTATTTTTGTGGAAAGAATATTTATTAACTTATTAATATGGGTGCACCTACATAGCACTCCAATGCATTTGGTAATGTTTTTTCTCAAGAGGTGTTATGTGCAATGGTCTTGGCAATTAGCGTTGACACCTGCCACCATGTGAAATGGTCTTGGTGGTTATCCTAGATTTGTGATCCTCTATATGAAACAATACTTAAATCATGATAATTTATTAATTTATGTTTCTACCACAATACTATAAATTCTTGTTTATATAATCCCATGTTTATTTTTAAGGACTATATATTCCATTTTATATCATTATGACATGATATCTAACCATTGTTCTAAAGACTTATTCTTATTTTTAATACATTACTGGACTTTTTTCTCAACTTTTTGTTCATTTGATCCCTAGGGAACCCTATGGATATGTAAGGGCATACAATATTTTATGAGTTCTTTATTAAGATTAGATAATGAAGTCTGTTTTTAGTCCCATATTTTTTGTTTTATGTACGTAGTCTTCAAAGACACTAGACTTCACAATCAATGGCATGTACTATATTTTTTAATTATGCTTAATGTTATGTAATTCTATGCATAAGAGGCTAGGGTCACTATATTCCAATTGATTAGAAATTGAAATAAAAACCAATTGAATAAAAAAGAACTTTTATTATAAATATCATTTATAAGAGCCCAAAAACATTTTTATAAATGAATTAAATTCATTAATATCTGTGAATTGTATTGATGAAATATATATTTTATATATTAAATAAAATGTTTTTAAATTCACCCATTATATTTCAAAGGCCTAAGGTAAGAACAAATCCAGTTTAATTAATATTTTATAAATTTTATTTTTAAAAATTAATTTCACTTTTATAGGGAAATATTAAATTTATCTTTTCATTATTTTTTTATATTTTCTTGAGAAGATTCATTTTTTACGAGTAATGAAAAATAGTAAATTTTCTTTTCAAACTACAATTTATTTAAATAAATAATAATAATTAATTATATATAATACTCATTTTAATGTAAAAATATATAATAATTATAAATATATTATTCCAATTTATTTAATTAGAATAATATATACATTTAATTTTAAAATAAAAACATAGTAATTTTTTTGAAGAAATTGAATTCAAAAACCCACATTCAAATCATGTTAGTGGGATTGAATTTAAGTTCGTTTTTCAACTTCTATCTGTTGAAATAATCAAAATTTATTTCATGTTTTTAATAAAAATAATTTATAATTTATAATATCGAAGAAATTAATTTTTATTAAACTGATTAGTTAAAAAAATTAATATTAATTATAGTGATGAAGGTAAAAATGTTATTACTTAGTTGTTAAATATAGAATAGAAGGTGTAACAATAACCCAACACTTTTAAAAACCCAATTAATAAACATATATAGAACATTAGGACCATAGCATATAAATTTATGATTTTTTTGGATGCATGTACATGAAAGTGAATCATATAATAAGTTCAGTAATATAAAGGTGAAATGATATACCTTTATCAACTTAATCATCACAAAAGCTTTAGGGTGGGGGGTGTTAATTGTTCTTGTTATAAATATAATTCTTAGTTATTATTATGTCACTTTAATTATAATTTATTTTATACTTTTAGAGATTATATAATTATATTAATTTCTTAAGAAACAAAAATTCATGAATTAATTAGTCTATAATTAAATGAATTAAATTATTCTAAAAACATTAAAAGTGAATAACATTTAACTAATAGTTGTATGAAATTACTTATTTAGATGAATATATAATTTTTCATAGCAATGAACTTAATATATTAGAATTACATCACATTTTTAATTTTTTTTAATTCAAATTAAATGAATAATGTAAACATTATCATTGATTCTATTTAATAATAAATGATATTTTATTAATTGAAATAAAATTAATTAGAATATAATATTCTATAAATTTATTTTTAATTAATAATAAATCTCACATGTGTTTCATTATTGGATCAATTTTTTTATTTTAATGACTATATAGATAATTAAATTGTAAAACCATAGTTAGCAATACTATGGCTAAAGTAGTGTTTTTGCATGTTTCTTTAACATTTATTAAAATTAATTTCAATAACACATAGATTTTTTATTTTAAATACTTTATTACATTTTTTAATTTTTTTAGTCTATATTATAATAGTATTTATAATTTTATTTTAGTCCTAAAAGATAAATCACATAGGATATACAACTACTTAACATAGTGAAAACCCAAAATCATAAAATATGAAAATATATGATTTAAGGATAAAAGTATTTAAAAAATGTGTTATATTGGGTTGTGGTGGTTTTTATATAAAATAAAATCCTTTTATAACTTTAGTTACAAATCGTGGGGCCATATGAGGTAATGGATACCTACAGATAGTAAATTATTTTGAGATTATACAAGACTCTCACTCATCAAGTATAAAATGAAACTCATTAACCTCAAATATTCACTCAAATAAAACCATATTTATTGGAAAATATCTACAAAAATCACTCCCCAATATACATACTCTCATCTTGTAGGCCTTATTTTTGGCATAATTCATCTCAATATTGATTTACTGAAAATCAAAGGAGGACACCAGAGGAAGAAGACATGTGGTCCAAAAAGAATTTATCTATAATTTATTTCCTCAAATCCATCAATTAAAATTATAACACGACTATAAGATAACATTAATATATTTCATATATTGATATGTTGTTATGATAACATTACAACTTAAAAATTTACACACATTCATCAAATGGGTTTTGAAATAATCATCAGTGTGAAAGGTAGACTATCACCTCACAAGATGATGTTATTCATTTTGATGTTTATACCATTCAAGGATGTGAATAATTATGTGTTTATACAGTATCTATTATCTATTTTATATTTATAATGTTATTATTATTATTTAATAGTTATATCCCAAATACCATAAATTATTCTATTTGGAGGGAATATGATAACATCGTTCAAGTGCACGGAGAACTACCTTGCGATGTGATTTAATACATTCATGATTTACATTGGATTTATTAAGGAATATTTTATTATGAACAGGTGATATATATAGTATAAAATAATATAATAATGATAATATATATGTATATAAATTATTTTTCATTCAATTTGAATGAAAATTGAAATAATGATCATGCGTACGTATGGCCTACTATCTCTGTTAATGGTGTATTTAAATCCCTATAACTAAATTTTATGGATTTATATAAATATATTGATAATTAATATATAAATGATATTTAAATCATGATTTACAATATTTATGAGATTAAATCATCATCTGTGTATGAAAAAATAAAAAATCAAATCAATGAATATTCAAAAAATAAGGTGAGTAACATAAGAAACAATAAAGATAATTAATGCACTGGTGATGATATGCTATTAAAGTGTCATATGTGATATTTTAAATATTATTATGGTAATGTGATAATTTAATAATATTCCTAAAACCATTATATAGGAGGTTAAAACAATTCAATCCAAATGATGAGTATGGTTAGGGATTTCGCCTCAATATAAATTCCATTGAAACTTATTTCTTATTATGTACCAATTGTAATTTATGTAATATATATATCTATCTTCTTTTATATGTAACATCATGAATAATTCATTATTCAAGGTATTTTATGTGTAAATTTAATTTTTTTCATACCATGGGATTTGAAAGGTAGATTAAAAATGGTTAAAATTATTGTGCAATATCACCTTAGTGTTTGTTTTTTTAGCCTTTAATAAAAAAATCTATTTAAACTAATGATTTTTCATTTGAAAATAATTTACTATTAAATATAAATATTAGCATGTGAGGGATAAGTTACTTTCAAGAAAATTATATTGTTTTTACATATGGAATTTACATTGAATATTATTTTAGTAGGTGAATAAATACTGATAAATCTATATCCTTTACTCAATAAGGTTATTTGACAGGGTACATTGGATATAAAATTAATTTATTAATAGATATATATGTAATGATCTATTTACTTATTCCAGGGGTTGGGTACCAGTCAATGTATCCCCCTCGATCCATTGGTAGTATCGTGAGGCAAATCATTAGGCATAATAAGAGGGGATTCTACCCAAAACGTTAACAGTCTTCAGGGTAAATTTTGATAATAACTCTCTTGATGAATGATCTTATCCATTAATAAATCCAAAATTATCCATTACATGTATATTTTTATTCCAATTTTCTATTCTATTAGTTATAATATCTTTTATTATGTTTCAAGACAATGTCATTATTTATATTGTATTATTTGTTCACCATTTATTCTATGAATATTATACACATGATATCGAATAACTGATAGGTGTTTTAGTCGTTTACCATCCAATGATTATTATTATTTATTGATTTAATATAGAATACCATTTAAATAACCAATTATAATAATTTTAGATCCCCCTTATTTTATTTCATTTCCCTAGTATATGAAGATGAATTCTTGGAATGATTTATAAATGATGATAATCATTTTATTCTATTATTTGTTACATTAATTTTTGTATTCTGAATGTAAAATGGGTATAATAGATATATATAGTTTCCAAAACATCTTGTGTTTTTTTTCCTTCATGATCTGAGTCCTAGTATCTATTACAATGTAATATATAATGAAAGTGATAGTGGGATACAGGGGTCGAGTTCAACAAAAAGAAAACATTATCGCGTCGCTTATACTAACATATTCATCCAATATGTTAATAAAAATGATCCCATTTATACCTAGAAACATTATAAAAAGATGACTTATGACTAATAATTTTATTGAGATATTTAAACCCAAATTAAAATTATAAAATTTCCCAAACATAGTGTTGGACTATTTACATTTGATGATAAAATTTATATAGAGTAATTTTTTACATGATCATGGAGATATAATAATTTTTATCTGAAAAGGAAGGTTAAATAGGTGTTACTAATGTTATTAAAGGGGTACCCAGATGGTGGGTAATATTTCAAAACTTTAATTGGTTTTATGGAAAGGCACCAAAATATTCAATGAGTTGAATTAATGTTTCACTAACTTCTGTTTTATTTCTACTAAAGACACTCAACGCATATACAGAAAAAATCACAATTGATATAAAGGAACCCAATAAATGTATCAATATATATTGGAAGTATTCTATCTAACGATACATAATAACAGATGATAGAAATTTTTTTTATCAAATCAATCTATACATTTACAATCTTACCCTATCAAATAGAGAAGAATTCTATCTCATAAACATCTATTATTAGGATGTGCCTCAAAAATGAGCTACATTAGTATAATGTAAAGTATCATTTAAACCTTGATTAACTACTTAAATTGACCTATAGATAGTTTCTGCATTACTCCAATAATAAGTCAGAATCATGTCCTACAACGGGAAGAAATTCACATGAAACGATGCCAAAAAATAGTGACACTATGGTTTTTTGACCTATTCACTTAATTATGGGGAACAAAATGTAGTTCATGAAATTCTAACAATATAAATAAAATACAAACTAATATTCTTTAAATTTTTCGGCATAATGTTTCTCAACCAATAATATGGCCACTTATCCAAAAAATTGTGAACTATGGGAATGTAAATTTGGACACATTTGAGGAGGATTATGAAGACGAATGTTTTTTCAATGATTATTTGAGAAGTTTCATTTTCCTTGTTTTCCCAAAATATGACATTATGATGGAGGTGAATGAGATTCAAGTCAATAAATGGCTCATGTTAGACACCAACATATAAAATATCAATAATTTCATAATAAAATCAGTTTAGAAAAAGATACACAAGATGAATCATGATAGATGACGTTATGAGAACTAGAACTCTAAATAAATAGTATAATGAATCCTCCAAAAAATGATTCCTCATCATTAACCTTATAATCTGGTTTAGATATGGGTGTCGGGAGACATAAAAATCATAGTGCAGGGAAAATTTACCTCTTATATTAGTAGATCATATCATATATGATGTGGTAGAGCGGGATTCATGTAAACTAATACTAGGATTATAATGGTAATTTAAATACAATACTTTTAAAAATAGTAAATCCAACATAATGAAACTAAAAAAATATTGATTTAAATTCATTTTTCCAAAAAATGAAAAAACATGTGATCATGATGATGTGATTATAGCATTCATCTGATACACATTTATAGTATATTAAATCCACAAAATTGAAAATGATTCATCAAATTTTTATACACAAATAATATTAAAAATATATATAACATACATACAATAACTAATATCATATTCAATTTGACTCTCTGATGGTTTATGATTGATGGGGATCACCAAAGAAATAATTAAATTACACTTTCAACTACTGGGATTATACTGGTATTGTGATAGTCATTCATAACGAGAGGAATCAAAACCATGTAATTGATGTTATCTCATTATCTTCATATACAGATTTTGAATAAGGAACAAAAATAGAATAGAATTATTGAATTAAATAATTAGGTGCACTAAACTGGATGGATCACTATTGGTTTGAGTATATAAAAATATGGGTTGTGATGAAATAACCTATAAAAAATTTAATAGGATCTAAAAAAAGTAAAAATAGAGAAAAAACATGATACATACCTCTTACACGACACTTCCTTCCACTAGAAATGGTTTTACCGCCATTGATATATTTTCTTTATTATAAAAGACTAAATAATTTCCTTTGAAGTGGATCAAAAATTCAAAATAATCCAGTTATTTTTATTTTTTTGAAAGAAACAGAAAATATATTTTTAGTGTGAAAATTAATAAAAAAATTACTCATATTCAATATTTTATTAATGGTTATATAAAAAAAATTGTTTTTAAATTTATGTAATGAAGATACAAACTTTCATAGATATATGTTTTAAATAAAATTAAAAATGGATAAAATTTAATAATTAAATTTAATTTAAAATATATAAATAACAGTTTTTTATAATGTATAAATTCAATTTTTGAGACTAAGATAAAATCATTTTTTTATTTTTTTAAAAACCATTATAAAAAACTAATTTTTCTCTTAAGAAAAAATTTAGAATTAATGATATAATCACCCAATAATGATATAAAATGTTATATAAAGGGGTCATATCTATGTGGTAATAAATAAATAAATATATTAATATAACACTTTGAAATGTTTGTTCAGTTACATATAGACACAAGAAGAGAATTATAAGTGAACAATGATGAAATCACATATAATGAAATAAAAAAAAATCAAGAGAAATGGGCTTAGGGAAAATATTAGTGAGTTTTTATTATATATGATAAATACCAATAATATATCACATTTTATTATGTAATCTGTTATTAAATATATCATATGTTCTATATGGTTTTTTCTCGAGGGATAAATAAGATTTTATATTATTCTAATAGCATATGTTTTTTCACTCATAATAGGGATATCATTATATGTAATCCAAATGACTAAGGGATTGTTTTTCATTAATATTATCTGGGTACAATAATGTCAAGTGGATTTTTATTCCACTATATATCTATAAATTAAATGTTATTTTTGATTATTACTACATTGGGAGATGAGGGGACTTCCATTATTTGGAATTTCCTATTTTACTTTTCATATATAGATATTTTCCCCAAATAAATATTAGTAAAATTATTTTATCTTAATTATGATTGTTTGTGATAAAATCATACATGTTTTTTTACTTCCATTAAAATAAACAAAATTTTTTGACATATTTATGATGAAATATATTTTTATTTGATTAAAATGGGTATAAGGAAAAACAGTAAACAATATATCAGGTTGGTTCACATTACGATTAGGTAGACAACCATGAATATTTTTTTAAACCTTATTGTCTACCAGTTTGCCGACTTCATCGAACTTCATCTTAGAAGTTCTACTCATGGGATTATCAATTTCATTAGTATGATCCATACTGAATCATATTAAGATACCAATAGGGTATTTTCCTTTGTTTAAAAAAAATATATCTTTAATGAGAAATTTGAAAACTAATAAAAAAATTTAGTCCACCCGTCAAACTCATTGCAAATATCTTTTTCACTAAATATCCAAATTCTAGAAAAAATATTTATTGGTTGGGGTGAAAATTGGATCATAAAAATTAATGTTATCAAGTAATAATTAATTTGATTTTTTTTGGAAATGAACATGAATAATCTTTTCACATTTTAAAACAATTTTATAAACAAAATGAATATAGTTCTATACTATGCACAAGGTTTTTATTTTAAACAAAATAAGGGTGTATTTAATTTCAAAAGTTGATTTGGAAAATTTTTTGATTTTCAAAAAAATTCAATTGTTCAAGAAATTAAATTTATTAAAAACCCCAATTAAAAAGTTACATTTAACATAAATTTGAAATAATTTAATGTTAAGGTGAGGGGAAAATGAAAATAATATTCTAATAGAATCTAAATATGCGATGGGTGAAAAGGTTACACCATTTTCAATTCTTTATTCATGGTAATAATCCTTAGAAAAAAATAATTTTTATTTTTATTGGCATTACTAAACTCATCTAAAATACTTCTAATAACTAATTTAGACCAATGAAAAGATGAATAGAAGGTCCTTCCATGATATTCCATATATTAATATGAGTGAATTTATTTAGTAAATATCGCATTAAAAACCACATTTTCATCATTAATGAAATTAAAGTAATTTTTGGGTTCTAAGTGAGAGACTATGTACAGCTGTTCTACATCAGTATGCATTTATTCAGTTTGAGTACACAAGAATGATTCATTCATCATATTTTGAATCAAATTTCCTAATACTAATGACGGTGTTGGGAATAAATAATTTGCATCAAAAAATATAAATAAGTTGAATTTATTTTTTCATTTGTAAAAATATCATAATTTTTTTATTTTAGAATAGTTCATATGTGAAATAAATTAATAAAAACACATATTATTTATTTCCTCAGCCCAAAAATATTTTACCAAATTAAATTCATTTTTTAAGTGTTCATTCAATTTCATAGATAATTCAATTTAACCTCTCTACTTTACTATATTTTTTTGATAGATTATATAAGATTAAAATGAATTATTATATCATTTATAAAACATAAACCATAAAATTTCTAATTATTTAAACAGTAAACAATGCCATTCAAAATATAATAATTTTAAAACCATTTTAATTTTCATGTATCTTAGAAAACCTGAAGATGTATTTGGACGATTATCATATACAATATAAGAAAAAAACCCAAATTAATCTTGTAAATTCCTTAATAAAAAATAATGTTGAGGATCTTCCATATATTCAATCAATCACATTGATAAATTAAATAATAATAAATTAATTCAAGTGTAATTGGAGAGGAAATTTATTTTTAGGTTTAAAAGAGGATTTGTGTTTCTTACCATGTTTTCAGTCTTCATAAATAATAACATATTTTAAATGTTGTTTAAGTAGATCATGAATTAATTTATAATAATTTCATTTGACAATACATGTGTGATATATTGAATATGCATCAATGCAGAATCCCTGATTCACTAATGTATGCACTCAATCATTTGACATTTTTTTGAGTGGAAGATATAAAAAATTATTGTATAAACATTTTTAAAATGATACATGGTAAATAAGTATTTACCTTTGAGTAAATTCTTATCAGAAAATTACTTCCAAAATAAATTTTACACTTTTGCATAAAAAATTAACCAATTTGTTGATTTTTTTAATTATTTTACAAAAATAGATTTTTAATAATTGTGGAGTTAGTAAAACTGAGGGTACATGTACAAAATATATTACCCATAGTGTTACTACCAAAGGTTACTTCAAACCATTCAAGATTATTGATTCAATTGAATTAAAAGATGTCAAACATATTTTTGTTGAGTAACCACTATATTTGATACTATGGATCTTCATTAAATTTTCTCGGAACAATGTTTTTTTTCAAAATAAATAAATTATATGTTTGATTACCCAAAAGATATTGGGTTTACTAATGTAATAAAATATAGATTTCGGTTCCATAGTTTCCCTTCATGAGGTTTTATTTTTGAAATACTTGTTGCAAGATAAATTGATTGTGTTCTCACATATTTTGTATTATTGTAATCACATTAATTGACTAAATGACCAATTATTGTACAATAATTGAAGAACATACCTTGATATAAATATTCAATAAATGAAGTTTTGATGGAATTTTTTGATGTTCTAGCATCATTTGACAAACGCTATGAAAGCGATTCATATAAATGTTTATGAGATCACGAAATTTAATTTATATTATTTTAAAATTAATTGAATTTGAAAAGAGAAATGATTATATATTTATTGGTAAATTAATGTTCAATGACATTTGGTTGATTATTAACATTTATCGATAATTATTAATATTTCAAATTTATTTTACTATTCTTTTTAAGCTGATATTTCTAATAATGTTATTAGTTGTATTTATTATCATTTTTATTACATAAAAAATAGGCGGATGACAAAAAAAATTCGTAGATCATGATAAAATTATGATTAATCATAAATATGGTTACTTGAGGATCATGAAGAAGAAAATGAGTAAGAATAAATATGATAGGAAGATGATGTTTTATAAATAATAAGATATATACTAACCAAGAGTCCTTCGTCCATATGTTCCATAAAGCACATAGGGATTGAGTCACATAATGAAGTTTAGGTTGTTGAGTCTATAGAATCATCACTCACACTCAACATTGTTTCATTTAAATATATCTTACCATATTTATTTTATTTATTCTAGTTTTCATATATGTGTAATTTCAACAAGATGTGGCTGATTTTTTTCATTAATTTTATGTCACATCCAGTTTTTCTATTTAATTTACATTCTTTGATAAATTATTTTTCATAAATAATTGTTTAAGATTCTCAATATGTTGGGAAATGTTATGAAAATCACATTCAGGTGATTGATTAATTGTATAATTAATGGTGGTTATTTATTCAAATCTTGGGATTAAATAGCATTTCGTTTCATCTTTTAGATTTATTTTTATATCATATGTACATATGGATCTGATGAGTTCATCGACAACTACTTTCTTTCAAATTCATAGTATGTTGTTGGAATTTGAATTTGGAATCTCAATTGAGAGAAATAAACAACAATATATTTTTTAATAGGGTTTCTATAGACAAAACATCAACAATATACATTATACAATTGAAACTGTTAGTAAATCATCTATAAATACTAGTAATGGAGTAATTTAGATCCATCGAAATGCATTAAAAATCTTTCAGAACAAATAAAATGAAGTTACATATACTTTATCCATGTTTCAATTTGTGTCTTTAATAAATTTCCATATTTAATAAGATATTTCATATAGATATATGATTTTATTTATTTTAATCAATACCATATGTAATGTATTTATAGATTTATTAATAAGTTCAAAATTTTTTATCGTAATCAAGACTACACTTAATATACCTTATTTTGTTTTAATATATTCTTGCATAAACATTTTTCCAATAGGGTAACAAATAATACCATAAATGGATTCCATAATATTTTTCAAAAAAGATTAATTTGTTCAATAAATATTTGATCTTTTGAATTAGATTTTGATTCATTAATTAAGAGAACATACATTTTTATTGATTAATTTTCATAAAATATAACATTAATACCACCTTTTGAAAGAAAAAGTTTTTTACATAACCATAATGATAGAATTGATACTAATTTTTAACCAGTGTATATGGGAAGATGGGGGGTGTGAATTACCTATTAAATAATTGAAATCAGATGGAAATATTAAATTCAATATTCTCTCAACGATAAATTAACATATCTCAATATCTCAAAGGATCTCACCATTTCTCTCAAATATCTCATTTTAATTTATAATCCTCGATATAAGATATTTTTATATTGTTTTTTATTCATTTTCTAAAGAAAAACCCTATATTCAAATATTTTTAATGGGTTCTCATTACTGTATAAGTGAGGGACATGTTAAACATTTACCACAAGACATAATATCCCATTATTCCCCTTACTAATTATTTTGTATAATTAAATAACCCAAATAATATAGTATAATTCATTATGATATTATTCATATCCATTTCTCATATAACATATACCGTTTTTCTTCATCCTATTCAACATACAAATATTAAATTATAAAAATAATTTTATCATTATATATGAACATAAAAAAATATTAATCCAATTTTTATAAATTATTTCTCATCAAAAATTCATTTCGTAGATTTAAAATCTAATTGTGTCAAACAAAAATCATTTCACTATCACATCACAGTTAAAATTAGTCAATTGATGTAATTTGTTTAAAATATTAAATGAAAATAATATTCATTCATCTAATTATAGAAGAATAATGTTCTCATTGATTATACTTGTAAATTATTAAATATCAATATATAAATATTTATTTTTCCAATTTTAAAACACTAAAAAAATAAAAAAAAAATTATAAATCAATAAGAAATCATAATCTATAAGTAAATCTATTTAAATTTTATGATATTATACATGAACATTTAAAAAAATCATTGTTTCTTATTCATGAAATTTTGAGTCCTAAATTCTAAATATCAAGCCTCCATTATATACATAGAAAAATAATGCGGACTCTTTTTATTCCAATTTCATTTTCTTTATCAACTTTTCAATAACTATTAAACGATTCTATCAATTTTCAAAAGTCATCATATTAAAATCCATTTGAATAATCGACTCTTAATGTAATCATGTGTATAGAAATTACATTACACTACTAAGTTCATCCAGTTAATACCAGTAAACTAGTTCCTTGTTATCAAAAAATTCACCAAAAAATTATTTTTTTATATTTAATTTAATATTTTTAAAAAATTAAATTTCTAAAATAAAATCACATGTCACTTATATTGATATGCACAATCATGTATCAACCAAGTACCTATGTTGAGAAATAATCCATGAACACCCAACTATTCACCATCATCCTAGGTGAATTTGTATCACGACAACCTCCGCCTAATGTGTACTACTCTTAGACTGGAAAACAGGTAAGGGAGATGGTGGCTTCCTGAGACATCCTCCTGTATGACTCATGTTGTGAATTGGACCAATGAAATAATAAGAATAAATATGTCGACATTACCCTTTAATAGAACATGAGGAAAATAGTGGGATAAGATTAATAAACCCATGAACACATTCTCACATATATATGTATAAATAAATTTTATGTACATAAATGATATTTCATACATTACTATATAAATTGGGTGGAAAACAATGAGTTTCCAAAAGAAGAAATGAATGTAACCATGAAGACCAAACAGCTCCTAAAAACCCAAAAGATAGTAACATAAAACCCAATCAATATCATACTCCAGAAGTCCTGAAAAAACATTTTATAAGCATAAAGTGAGAATAATATAATACTCTATAAGATCCTTTATAGAGCCTCTAGTAAAAAATAAAAAGAAATAATGATAAATAATACTGAACAACATGGACATTAACTCATCACATAATCTTGAATTCTAATTTCATTGCCTCACCATCGATAACTCCCACAAAGTAACGCATAAAGGATAGAATGCAACATAATAATGAAACATCATGGGTACCCCAATATTGATTCCCTAGTAGTTTCCCGCTCTTCCCCAATGTCACATGTTATGATCCATTAATCTCCAAAATTGGATTGCCCAAATAAATGTGGGAATTGAATAAAAACATGACGCTTTTGTAAAATACCATAACATCATCCCATATCACATCACCATATATAGAAACCAATTTGTTGTTGGGAACCAACATATCATGTTTGATGCATTTCAATGTTTGGTTATTATTACTCAATCCATATTAGACCATAAATCGTGTAAGTACCTCAAGCCATCAGAATCTATAGACATCAAACATATAATAATCCTTTGGAGAGTATATCTTGTAATACATGTGTGTGAAATATCCACAAAAAATCATGAACATATACACAAACGTATATTGGAAACTAACCACTATACATACCGCCACAAATAATATACTAGAGAAGAGAGCAGGGTTATATGGGTAGTCAACCATGAACCCCCCAATGATGAAGGGGAAAAAACTTCTTAGATTCCACTGGGTGGAAATATCCCTAAAGAACATGGACAGGATATCATATGAAATTATAGAATATATAGGACATAATATTTCTCATAACCACACTATGGGTAGAATATTTTATTTAATCCAATGGTATCTAATGCTGATCAGACTCCCAACGCCCAATTCTAAGAACTGATATCCTACAAACACATAAGCATTTAAAAGAGCACCATTAATTACATATTTCCTTTTTTATCATATAATTTCATTAAATAACTCATTAGAAATATTTTAAGAATTTACATTAATCCAAAATACATTACAATAATCATTATAGTAATGTACATTCCAACCAAGCATAATCCCAAATGAGTCCATGGTTTATCAATATTATTATCTTTACAGTAAATTCATTCCATCATCACCAACCTTGTGGGTTATGAATTATTTATTCATTATTAGAATCATTATACAATCTTGGTACTAATGGAAATCCATAATAATCTTCCACTAACATGAAAAAATGAAACCAAGAACATCGAACTACTTCACATTGTCTCGAAAGTAATTCATATAAAAAACCCATCCATCGACCATTAAATATTTTTACAATATACAATCTTATATCTCATCATCATATCAATGGGCAATACTATATACAACCTATTTCGTATTCTATCATGTCATCCATGACACCCACATGCATATCATGATGTGTCTATCCATCACATTCCTCAACTACATCCACATCATATAGGCATCAAAACTCCATAACAAATTATCCATCCTGAGATCAAATATCCAAGAGTATTATCACAACAGGGCCGCCCTTCCAATATAACATTTCAAAGAAAATCCAATATCATGAACACATTATAAAAAATAATGAAAAACAACATGACCATCCAATTTGGAAATATATGTGCCGAAACAATGCATCCAACCTTCACACCTAAAAGACCTCTCACAGCTCCAAACTCAAGGTATTTTTTCATCTCATATAGCCAAGAAAATTAGTCCCTAGAAATTATATTTATCAATAAACTGGTTCGCATTCCATATTAAATAAACTGATTCATTATTCACATATTCCAATAATGGGTAATCTAAGGAATCAAGAGAAAAGATGTTACTGAATTAATTAAAAAATAGAATTATAAATTCATACATGAATTCAAACATTATCATTTATAAATAAATTTCATTTATTAACAAAAAATCATACACACTATTTACATTATTATAAAATTTCATTAATTATATTTAAGGTCACATTCAATTAAACTTTCTTACTTGCATATATTTTATTATAATCAAATTACACGTGAAACAAAATTAAAATCATGCCACATTATTCTCAATAATGTTAATTGTAATTTAATTCAATCATCACGTTATTTTCCAATTTCAACATGCTTTTTCAAGAATAAGAACACGATAAAAATCATATTATGGATTTCCCACTATCTATAAAATCTAGTGGAAAACTACTATCATGGTATAATGAACATCAACATGTGATATTTGGAAAATAATTTATTAATATCGTTTAACAAATAATTTGGATAGTTTTATTTCAATAAAAATGGACAAAACATGATAAATTTATGATTCATGTAAATAAAATTAAATAAACAAATATCCTAACTCAAACGGACCAATATTTTTCACACATAAGTGGAAAAATATACAATAGCCATGATCTCCTCTCCAACAAGAAGTTGCATTCCTCCAATGACTCCTTGGAACAAACACATCAACAAACAATAAAGAAAAAATATATTTAAAAAATGGATATGATCCATTATCATGTGTCAAGAAGAAAGGAGAGGAAGTATATATGTCATGTATAATACACTAAAAAATGAATAATGGATACACCTTCGATCAGGAGTGATTAATGGTAGTTTTCCATGAACTAATCCCTGATGAAATTACTCCAAATCACATAAGGAATGAACCACTAGATTGTATAAGTAAATAGGAAATGGTATGGTATGTAAAAAATTATGAGCACTATAGAAATTATAGGTTTATTCACAAGTAATTAACATGTGGTGCAACAAATTTTCACACTCTGTGAATATCAGGATATGGATCTCACCAAAAAACAGACTCACCTTGAGAAATTTATCACTTAAAATTAACATGCCATTTAACACCCCAGGTTCCATCCTCAACAACCCATAAACGAATTACGTGATCAAAAATAAACATACACATGTTATAAACCGTGATTAAATGATTCCAAAACCATACACACCACATATTTTCACAACCCCTATAAATTTAGTATCGATAATCTATATAATTATTCAGAGCCTCCTTTGAAAATAATGAGCTTAAAAACACACAAATGGTTAGACTACATGGACCTATCCCTTAAGTTAGATACCTCTAAAAAAATTATCATCCATTTGAATCCAAACCCCCTCTTATTGAGAAAATAATTGAAATTCTATTAGGAATACCATGAGATAGTAGTCATGTAAGTCTCCATCATAGGAGATCAGCTACCATAAATAGATGAAACATTTGCAGAACCACACAACAATAACAACAAGATCTTAAAACACTCTCATGGGTGATACCACTAAAACGAGACTTAGTCTATAATGTGTTTGTATAGGTTACCATCATATAAACCAAAAATTGAAATATTAAAAAAATTAGTATCATTATAAGAGAATAAAGAAACAAAAAATATCTTGGTGTACTGAGTTTTCATATATTACTATATTTCCTAGTTACTCTCCCCCATGCCATCGTGCCAGCACAAAACATGAGCCAAGGGAATATAACACCTAAAAAATACCTTCATAGAGTGGGATTTTTGTCCACATGTTTCTCATCAATGGTTAAAACATCATCATAATTTCTCTCTCCCCTATCAATGACATGAAAGTCATTATAAAGATAAAGAGAGATTTGTGACACATGGAAAACATATTTTATTCAGATCATCAATGGAGAATTTTATTTATGATATTCCATGAATCTAATATGAGTCAACAACACAAATGTCCTAAGAAAAAAAGGAGAAATATTACCCCCTTGAACAGCCTTCACTATTTGTGATGAGGAGTTACCTTCAGGGACACAAGATCTACAACGTTGAACTCCATAGGTCAACTCCGATGAATGGTATATGTTTTTTCTGGATCTTGAAAATACATTATCCTCTAATGAACTATTTGATCCAAAATTTTCATATTCTATACCTTTTATTGTCTAGGTATTACTACCTATACAACCCAAGTCCTGCAAAATATAGAATAGAAAGTTTGGACACACACAGATTAAAATGATGATTTCCCAATGGTGGAGTGGAATATATTACTATAAGAAAAATATTCATAAGGATGATTCATAAACACAAATATCCCATATCCAAAACATAATAGTAGAACATGTATTCAAGATTTTGGATGATCTTATTTAACTAACAACCCATTTGAGAATGAAAATATAGGATAAGGAACAACTATGAGCCATAATCATACTATATACCTCTATATAACCATGATGTAAAATGAAGATCCCATTTAGAGATGCTAACCCTCAAGAGTCCATTGATTTTTATCCCCTCACCCAGATACTTCCTCAATATTTAAATAAAATAAAAACTATAATTTAGAGATGTTTTGGGAAATTCATTCAATAAAAGTTTGTAATTTAGAACCATTTAGTGAAAAACATAGCTAAATTGTGGGCGTTTTAAGGAAATATTGCTAATTATATATCATTTTATTGTAATAGTCACTAATTTAGTGATGTATTAACAAAGAAAGGCTAATGTAGTGACATTATTTCATTGAATGTCACATAAATTATATATATTTATATAGAGTGTTCATGAAAATAGTTATGCAATCCATAATATTTCTTTTCCCTCTCACTATGGATCTGTTTACATGTAGTCTTAGGGTTTCTTCCTAAATCCTTATCTGGTCATGGATTCCCCCGTCTAACCTCCCTTATGATGCTTCATCCATGGATCATCCTCTGGTTCTTACTTTTTATCTATTTTGCTGCTGGTTTGATCCTACCTTTCTCATCGACATGAAATCTCTCTCACACATCAGAGAGGAGGTTCTGTTTTTTCCCAATGTAACTGCTACCGTGATCTAACATCAAGTTGCATTATTCCTCTCTTGGTTGGATCTAGAGGGATGGAATCTTTGTGGTCTTCCAATAGAGGATCGGTGATATTTATTATTATTAGAATTATCTTCTTCATATCATTTTATTTTTAGTCCCATCCCTCCCATCCATTTCATGGTTTTGGATTATTTCTGGTTTTAGGTTTATTGGGTGTTTTATTATCTGGTCAGCCACCCAATGGGAGGTCCCATGGATGAGCTCCTCTAGACTGCTTCCTACTTTCTTTTATACTATTGATCCAGGACTCAACTTCTAATTCTGAGGTGGTTATGCAAGATAGTATTCCAGGCACTTTGAGATGTGTGTTGGAGAGGCCAGTGGATTTTGGTGGATATAAATTCATTAGATTTAGGTGTTAGTAGTGATGGTTCCATGTATGCACCTCATTGGCTAGTGAAATTTCTAGGATGTTCAGGATTATTTGTATATGTCAGTGGCTACAGTGTAGAGATCTTCTAACATCTCACATTTTCATGTCATTTATCAATGGTTTAATTGGGTATTTGTGGACGTTTGATGTCAGTAGTGGTTTTTTTTGGTTCGTCCTGAGGTGAAGGTGCATCAGTGTGAGTTGGTTGTGTTTCTCTCTATCTTCATTTTTTGATGTCCATCCTTGATGGCATGGGGACATAGTATCGATGTTGATGATAATACCTATGTGTTTTCAGTGAAGTATATGAATCCCCTCTTGTGTCAATGTCTTAATTCGTTGATGATGTTATATTTGGTGTTTCAAAATTTTTGAAGCTCTGTATTGGTGACTGCGGGCTCTGGTGGAGGCTTTCCAGAGCTCGATTCTGATGTGTTGAAGTGGTTTGGTGTCATTTTTGCATGAATCAAGTTGGGTGAGAATAAATGGTTACACAATTCAAGGTGGCACTTTATTCAATGTAGAATGATAGGGGATGGCACATGGCCTGACGATTTGTGGGAAGGTTTTTGAAATTTGAATTAGAAACTTGTGTTGACAGTGTTCCTTTTTGTATTCTATCTAGGTTGAATGTGATTTTGGTTTTATTTATTTGGGAATCTTCTAAGTTTTAGACATACCCTTTAAAAGTGAAAATTGAAATATTAAAAAAAATATGGATTGCAGGATAATATATTTATATAGCCTGTTTACCCATATCGATGACAATATATATATATATATATATATCAATTTATTAATATACATAAACATAGACACATATAGATAAACACACATATATACATATATATATACACACACACACACATAGACCTATGTACAAATAATTATATATTAAAACACACATATTTTTTAATTTTTTTCACATTTTTAGAAAACCTGGATATTTTAGTTACATTTGTACACTTTTTGTAAAATGTAGATAGTTATATATATATATAATAAATATATATATTTATATACATAAAAATACACACACACACACACATATATATATGTTGTACCGTAGATAAAAATATAAATATATATATATATCAATAATATAAACACATATATAAAAACATAAAATATAAACATATAAATAAATAAAATATAATACATGAACATATATATATTATATAAAATATAAATATTTAATTATATATATTTAATATAAACATATATGTTAAATATTAACATATATATAATATAATACTATCTTAAACATATATATTAATATATGTATATTAATTTATAAAAATATATATATAGAATACTGATTTTTTATATACTGGCATATTTATATAATCATATATAAACATAGACACACACTCACAAACATATATATTAATATATATAAACATAGAAAAATATATACACAATTATATAAACAAACACACATATATATACATATATATAGACACAAAAATATATTTCTATATACAAACAAATATATATTTTAAATTTAGAAACATTTTTAAGAAATCATTTTTAATATAGAGGCATTTGTATCACTGTTTGGATACATGTATACTTATATATATAATTATAATCATAATTATATATATATATATATATTCACATATATATTTATACTCGCACACACATATAAATAAAAATTAAATATAAACAGAAAAATATATAAAAAATGTAATCATATATATATAATATATAAAATAAAAAACACACACACATATATATTATACAAACATATATATGTATAACATAAAATATAAACACATATATATTATAACATAAATAGAAAATATCGAATAATAAATAAACATATATATATACATATATATTTATATATATAATGTTAATATTTTAAATACTGAAATGAATTTATATATATAAATGGAATATAATACAATAAAATATTCAAATTTAATGTGGATGAGTTGGTCAGTTTATTGAGCCCACATTTATCCATCCAATGTTTTAATCCCGGTGGAGGGTATATTTCCTCGCACGAATGGTTTGGGTATTGGTGTGGCTATGTGTTTGACTTTCGGTTTGGTGTGTGTCAGGACAGGTGGTAAAAGGTGGGGAATATGATGGGTGTCATTGAAAATGGATGATGTACTAGAGAATAGTGATAGGAATGAACAAGGCAAGTGGTATTGTATAGGGGTCTGGGTCTAGGTATATTATTAGTGAGAAGAAATACAGATTACTAGAGATTTTGTTGTGGTAGGGTCGAGGAATTGGACGAGGGTGGGATGGATGAATTTCTTGGAGGCAGGGTGATTTTAATTCATCTTAAAAATAGTTTTTTAAAGATATAATAAAAAATTTAACAAAAAAAATGAAAATACCAATTTTGAGAAATGAAATTTTCAATTCGAAAAATATTTTCAACATTTTTTGTAAATATTGGTAAATGAGGCCTCATTTACCATTGTTTTTTTACCTACATTTTGAAAAAACATCATTAAATGAGATGTCACTAAAGAACTAAATTTATTAACCAATGTTTCAAAAAAATGTCATCAAAGGAGGTGTCGAAAAATACCAACATTTTTAAAGATCACTAATTTAACCGACTCTTATTAATTTAACAAAATAAATTCATTTATAAACATCGTTATTTTACATTTTTTATAAACATTTGTAAATTGACATTTCCTCTTTTATAAAGGTTTATAATAAATCATTCCAGATGAACTGGTGATGTTTTAAAACATCGCTAATGAAAAAAAATATCAATGATTATTGTTTTTTGTAGTGAATCCAACATTGTGATCAAATCACGGATCACCATAAAGATCCATGATTTCATCAAAAACACACTATAATAGATATAAGATCATAGCCGCCATTAGAATCCTCAACTAGTTTCACAAAATGTGACTACATAATTATCTATAAAACATATCATTTTCATCCAACCTCTCTTATATAAAGTTGCATCACCAACAGTGCTTCCACCAATTTCCATTATTCTAGAGATTCCCACAATGCATCACTATATGTCTTCCTTCTCAATGAATCATCTGAAATATTTCCCTTTCTCAGCATATACAAAATATCAATGTAAGAATCATACAATAATTCCGTCAAATTATGCATACACATGTTCATGTCATGCTGGTAGAAGACATACCATAGGCTCTTATAATTGTTATTAACCAAGAAAATTCCCACTGTTGGGGTATTGTTGCAAAAAATTCTAATAAATTAGAACATCTTCCAACTCCATATCAAGGAAGGAATTGTTACACCCATAATGAAAATTACTATTTAGAAACATAAGAAACAAATGATCTTTTCATATTCAATAAAAACCCACACCTATGATGAATTGTATCATATAAAACCTCAAACTAAACTCCCTATACGATGAAACACATTACTAGAGTGCATAACAACTTCTCCTTCAATTGATAAAATGTTTCATGACACTTTCCATTCCATAATAACCCTCAATCCATTCTTGTTGTTGTTTTCATAGGTGTCACAACCCAAAATAAATTGGCTATGAACCTCATGTAATATATTTCAATAAAATGGAAAATCATCAACAATGCCAAAATCTTGGGGGATTTTCAAGACACAACTACCTATATTATCAAATTATCCACTACTACTCCATAAATGGGACAAAACATTCCAATTATAATAAACTTCCCGAACCCGGACCGTACACTGCAATAGTTTTTTAACAAATTATCATGATAATGACCTCCCAAAATGGAATGTAGATTATATATATTCACCTCCTTAGACAAGGATTATAAAAGGATTTATTTGATGAAAATTACTAAAAACATATCCATAAACTCAATGAACACTTCATTCATCAACCCCACGAACATGAATTTTTCATTCATCACACTGAACGACATTACAAAAAACTCACAATTCCTAGAATGAAAACCAAATGTTGTCATTGTGGTATCCATATCCTTTTAAATTATTTGATAATATCCTAATTTTTGGTCGATAAATGAGAAACAACATTATATATTTATAGGATCAAATAAATCATGATTCATTAGAAGAGGATTAAATTTCTCAACAATCACTGGGATCAAAAAATAATAATTTATAAAAAGATGAAAAATCCCATCATCCTTTATCATGAACAAAACTAGGTGTGACCATGCTGAAACACATAGTAGAACGAAACCTCACTGTAATAAATCATTGATCATTACATATAGCTCTCTCAACCCATATGTTACCATCATATATAAGGAAATCAAAATAGGAGACATGCCTGACTGTTTTTGGATCCTAAATTTGATCTTCCATTAAGGGGTTAATGTTAAAAACTCATATTAAATGGCATCAAGGTACTCATCTAAAAAACTATAAAACAATTAATTAAAATCCTCGAAAAATATCATCGTTAAATTGAGCATCAAATAAGATAAGAAAGAAACATGCCTCTGACCCATCTCTGGGTCTTGTTGGCCAAAAAACATGATTTTCTCTCAGTAGCTTCCAAAACAATCCTACTGAAAAACTCCATGATATGCTAGACTATATAAAAACAATCGATGAAAAGGATAATATCATATTTCCATATCTGAAAATATATAAAATTTTTAAGTGAAATTATTCCTTATCACAAGATCAAAGTCTATTCACACTTCATATAATTTAGTATGACTACAAACTAGTATAATCATATTCAAGGGCACTATAATCCACCCATCTCATGTCCTAGAGAACATACGATGGTAGGTGATATATATAATATCATCAATCGTCAATAAAAAATCATTTACCCTTATATAAAAAAAATACATTGAAGGAAATATCAATCAAACAGTATTAGAAATTAAAAATTATGAAGCTGAGCATGACTAGCTCTAAAACATCTATGCTATTTATGAAAAACATCCCGAAATACACTCTCTACCACATGAGGATAAGGTGTATATAGGGTATAAACTCTTCCTAACCCATTTTATATCATCCAATTCCAAATGGGAACCCATAAAACTATTAGATCAGATAAAATTTTATTGGTGGATGAATATGACACATAAAACATGACATGTGATTACTGCTAAAAAAGGTCAGGCACTCCCGCCACTTGTAAAATCCTGGACCTTAATGCCACCCAATGATGCTTCAAACATGGTTTTTCCCATGGAATCAAGCACATTCCAAAACATAATAAGGAATTTGGCTACCAGTGTGGGTCTAGGAATTTCATTGTGGAGACAATGCACTAATTAGTAGAGTATATTACATTATAATTCAAAACATACAATAGTATATGTGAATAAATTTTCATTCAACGTGAATGTAATAAAAAACATGTATACATAAATTGTCCATAGATTTTACCTATACAATGATGAATATAATACATGTATCTTGAAAGGATCTATATCCTGTACAATGTGATTTAATACAATAAAAGTCTCAAAATAAATAATGAACAAAAATTCAAAGCCACATCACAAGCCTTAGCTTGGTCAGATGCTATCTTTCTCAAAAACCATGGTGAATAACCTGTACCAAGTCACTATCCACTATCATCACCAATAACCATACAATCTATTTGGGTCCCAAGGGAGGCCCTAATAGGGCGTGAGATAAATATCCCAATAGGTATACACCAAAGGTCTATACAGTTCTATGAGAAATCAACAAAGTGGTATAAAGTGTAAGTAATGTAGTTACATAAAAGTGAATTATCATGGAATGAGTATAACTAAAACATTAACAAAACTAAATATCCCCTCAAGGATTCCTACACAAAATTTCAGCTCTAAACTAGGTAGCTAAAGGAAATGTAGCCAACTCGCACAACAACATTATACTCCCATCTGTATTAGGTAACCCACAACCACATCATACATCCATCTTTATCATGTTACCCATGGCCACGTCAGATAATGATGTGTAAACCCAATGATCGGATCCAAGGTGCATGTACAAGGTAATCCATGAAATTAATATACACCACGAAGGGTTGGATACAAGGAACATGTCCAAGGAATCCATATGGAGTCTCATGGGTTCCCTATTGGAAACACAGTTTAGTCCCTAGTTATTGTCTTTGGAGAATATGTACTAACATGTCCAATGCGGGACCAAGCAATCTAGATCCACAAGGTATCCAGTCCCGATGTATCCCACGAAATCATGACCCAAGTGGCTTCATCAACCCAATGCATCCACTATCACCTTATAGATCCATGTAGTGTAGTCAATGACATCTATCAAACCATACATTCAATTTAATACTTTAATTTCTATTTGAGTATACCCACTCACATATCATATTACAAGCCACGAGTATACCCACATGTGCATTCCATTTGTCATTTACCAAAATTATGGACCTACACTAAAATATTACACATTCAAACATGACATTACTCTATTCATATAGGTATACCCACCTATATAATTACACTAACAATTAAACATGTCATGTGACCATACCCTCTTACATATCAGCATTTCCCAACACACCCCTATGATAGTTAACTATTAGCAAAAAGTATATCCACTTGTTCTTCCACTTTCATTCAAGGAAAGTAATCAGAATAATATAGAATAACATGGAAACACGAAGCATGGAGATAGTACATATCATAATCAGGCCATTAAACTAATTAAAAGATTTAACTATCTTCCTATAACCAAGGAAGCACAAGAACAAACCCCTTGGATGGTTTAAATATAAATAAACATGTTATTCATTAATACCCACCCCATGGGTGACAATGAATCGAGAAAAATATTTAATACACACCTAAACTGAATCTATGGGCATGCTCACTATGTAAGATATATTCTACTACAAGTGTCTCAAACAAAAATAGGCCCGCTCCAGATTGTCCGATGGGCGGTGAAAAGGCCGACTGCCTAAAAAGAAACTGAAATATGAATACAATAATAAATAACCTATCATAGATCAATAGTAGAGTGCTCATCCAGTATCATGTCATTATTCTCCTCATTTTTGAAAAAATATGATGAATGAACAAAGATTGGGAAGTTATGGGAAAAGGGCATAAATGAAAATAGATCATTAATTGTTCTGAAGATTCAAGAATGACTGAAAAGGTGTTGAGTACTTACTGATGTTGTTACAACATGACCAACGACATAAGAATCAATCTTCATACTCCTTTTAGGTCTAAATAACCATTCTAGAGGGTTTTATCCTTCAAACGAGAGATAAAGGGTTGTATGTAGAAAAATAAGAGGATACTGCCTCTATTTAAAAAAATGTGCTGGGAAATTACACGGTGTGTAATCCCGTTACATGGTGTAAAATTTGAAATTTAGATTTTATGATGAAAAAACTCATACACTTAGTGAATGGTCCTTGCTAGACCATTACAAGTCATGACAGGGTATTACATGACCTGTATCCACCATTCAAGCTGTGTAATTGGACAGAAATTAGACATCACCCTCTTTTACTGTTTGTTCCCAAAGTACAACCCAACCATTCCATGGACTTTCATAGGGTCTAAGTGAATGTGGGTAATAATAAAAGTATTACCATAAATTAAAATATTTTTACCCCGCAAAAAACATGGTACCTTATAATATTCCCCATTATATAAAATTATTCTCCAAATTGATGTCTGAAGAGTGATCAGGATTTGTATGATAACTACTATGGCCACTGAGCACATACATTGGCCTCCCACTCCCAAGTCTCATCATGTAAACTTATGTTCTTCCATATAACCTATAATAGAGGAATAGACCATCCTTGTAGAACCATCATGCTGGTATCAACAATATGAATCAGATGCTCATCAAAGGATCCATCACCCTAATGCTCAACCACCTCTGGTTGAAAAATATGAGATGGGACCAAATGAAAACAACACATCAGAGATACGTGGACGATATGTTTCATGGATCGATACCACTCAGCTAACTACAACTTATAGTTAACTGAACAGTCACTCTCTAGAATATGAAATGGACCAACATATCCTAGTAAATTCTTACCTAATCATTTAATCCACATGTGTCCTGAGATTGTTGAAACACACCAGAGAACATGATCCATGGCCATGAACTCTAGAGGAAATATACAATGATCAACATAAGATCATTGATGATATTATTTTATAGCCATCTATATCCAAATCAACTTGAACTTCTCAGATGATACCTACACGAGACTTGTTCCATTTAAAGTTGCATCACCCACCTCTGACCAACATAGGGGATAAAAACATGACCTACTGTATAAATCTTCTAATGTACAATCTGTATATCCACCTGATAATTGTTATTATAGCCGAACTCATCCTAGATAATGTTTCTCTCCAAAGAGTCACCATAGTCTAGGAAACATGCTCGCATCTTCTCTTCTATCACCTATATCCAATGTTGGGACTGGATATCAGTGTATGGGTGGTATATATTCCACCGAAGAACCTGTGTAACCAATTCTTGCTAAAAACACTTCATGAAATAAGATGTAGTATTGGTTTCCCTATATAAAATGATAGTGTATAGGACCCCATGAATGTGTACCATCTCACATATATAAAACCACATAATCTCATCAACCATTATGGTCCCCTTGAATGGAATGAAATGAGAAACCCACATAATACTATCAACAATAATTCTTATAGCATCATTACCTCAATTAGACCATAGTAAACCAGTTATGAAATCCATTGTGAGATCATCCCATTCCCACTTAAGAATTGGAAACTACTGTAAAACCACAACTGGTTGTTAATGTTTTTCAATAACTTATTGATAGGTGGAACATCCTGTAACAAAACCATCAACCCCAATTTTCAATCATGGATACTAGTACAGACTAAAAATTTCATGGTATATCATGGTGACTCTTGGGTGAACTTCCATATCTGAAGCATAAAACTCCCATATTAGCTCCCAACATATATCCACCTGATCCCAAAATCATCTATTTATACCCAATATCTCATCATCCCCAACTATCTATCTAGGAGTATGGTTCTCACCTTCCACAAAATCTCATAGGTCTAGGACTTCATAATCTAATAGCTACTTCATCCTAACTAATTCAAGTAGGGCAGAGGTCAAAACTATGGATGACTGAAACGATTGCCCATGTCTATCATGCTCCTCCCTATGCATCACAATAGACATTGCCACAATATAACACTTTCTAATGGCCTGCTATACTACTTGAATCTATGTCCTCACGCTCAGCGCATCAACCACTACACTATCCATACTAAGTATATAATCATGTTCAATGTCGAGGGACAATAGTTACTCCACCTACCTCTATGACCTCAGATTCTGATTGCACTACGTAAAGACGTACATGAGGCATTTTTGGTCCTTGTACACCACAAAATTCACTCCTAGTAAATTTTGACTCCAACATCACAATGCATGAACAACTACAACTAACTCTAGATAATGTGTAGGGTAATTTATCTCATGTGGCCTACAATGCATGGAATAGTACTCCATGAATCTCTCTGCAAAAACTCACAACACTCATTTCCCAATACCTTTTGCATCACAATACATAGTGTACCTCCTGCCTTGCACTGGTAGTATCAAGACTAGTGTTGATGTCAACCTCCCTTTCAGCTCTGTAAAATTGTTTTTGCATAATATTCGTACCATAAAAATATCACACCCTTAATAGTAAGGATCGTCAATGGATTTTCGATAAATAATATGTCTTATATGAAACAGATGTAGTGACCAACAAAACCCAAGAATCTTTGTATGTCAACAATGTTCTTCGGATTATCCTAGGAAACAACTACTCTACCATCCCATGGTCTACTGATACTCATGTCTCTGAGATAACGTGACCCATGTTGTGAATCTAATCCATAAAAAAGTGGAATCTTGTTATCTTACAAATAAATAATTCTCTCTCCATTTATTAAAAATTATATCAAGATTGTTGGCATGGTTGTGTCAGTTGTGAGAATACCCCTAGATATCATCCATTATGACCACCAAAAAATAATCCAGGTAAGGATGGAATAAATGGAAAATCAAATTCATGAAAATAGTTTGGAAATTTATGAGACCTAACGGCATAACCAGGTACACTTAAAGACCATACACGCTAGAAAATTCTGTATAATGTGTGTCTTTAGATCGAACATGAACCTGATGATATCCCTATATCAATTCAATCATCGAGAACTCTCAAGATCCTCAAATATGATCAAACATGTCATGCATAAGTGGAATGAAATATTTGTTATTAATCATCATTTGTTTCAGTTTTCGATAATACACCCAGAGTATAATGGTATCATCCATATTTTTTATAAAAAAGGTCTGACAAATGAAACATATAAGGACTAGGTCAGAAAAACACCTTTTCCTCTAAATCCTCTAGTAGGATCATGGGCTCCTACAACTCCAACATAGCCATAATGTAAGGATGAACAGATACTGATGAATATCCTAGATCTAGAAGAATTGGTAACCTCACCTATCTCCCCGGTGATAAACAAGAAAATTCATTTTTAAAGACATCCATGATGTACAAAATCACTGGAAAAATGTTTTTTTTAACTCACCCCTTGATCATCCATAAAAAAGCTGGAAATCTGGGTTGTCATCTCGACCATCCCATAATTCTTGGGCGCAGTTTTGTGGGAATAATCATCCCATTAATTCTTGTTAGATAATAATGTACCCACATGGGGATATAAAATTCACCATTTGGTGATAGCATTCAACGTAGGTTTGATAAGTTACTTGCTAGTCCAACCCAAGAATGACCTCAAACACAATCATCTCTAGGATATAAAGATCCAAAATGATATGAAAACCACCAACCTTAAGGAGAAAATAAGTACTCTAATGCACCTCACCCGTTCTATCTCTCGGTGGTGTTTCTAGCATTATAACACTCTCAGAATGGGAAACAAAAATCCCAAGGCTCTTATCCACTAGTTAATATTTTAAACTATGTTATACACATGTTTTAAAGAGAAAATATTCATTATTGAAATATTATATGATTTTACCACATACCGTAGACGGTCTAAGATCTTACTCATGTTTGGTATGTTGCAATGAAACTGTTGTGCCAGCACCACAACCCTGTGAAATATCCTTTCTAACATTAGCCGATCAACCCTACTCTCTGGGTCTACCAGATTTATTTATTTCTCTTCCATGATCACCAATTCTTTGGACTGACTAGACTGCACTACTCCAACACCTAGTCAGATGTGGATCTGAAGAACCTAATCCTAAAACCAATGTCACAGTTTACCCCTACCAAACATAGCTAGAGGGAAGGTCCTACAAAATTTCTACATGTGCTCCATCCAGTAGTAAAATGTGTACACTACTAGGTCACATTTTCACTAATTCTTCATGTTCACTCACCTACCACACTGATGAAATACACCAATATCTCTGCACCTACAGCATGACTAGAACCCAATTCATGGGAAGCCTCAAAATGGAACATCCTATCTCAAGACAAAGATCCACTGGGCTAATAGAAAACACTCCCCTATTCTATACCCTTATATTCTCTTAGGTTCCACTATATAATAATCTCTTGATTCAAAATATCAGTGATAGATGTCCAAATGAATAAGTTGACATGAGAATTTGTAGCATGTTTGAGAACATCCTTGAATAATATCTCTCTTAAGATCTCATCAGTAAGACGCATCACCACAAAACTGCTACTCTATAATGTTTTTGGAATATTCTGTAACCACCATCGTTCCCTACTCTAGATGCATGAACTCATTATAATTAGATTCTCCCAGATTCAAAGGGTAAAATTATATAGAGAAGCGGTCTGGAATTCAACCCAACCCATTTCCCATAGATAATCAGCCACTTTCAGAACATCCCACCAGAACATTTCAACTCTATATCGAATACATGAAATGATATTGACCCTACTCTTTGGATCAATCTCCAGATTCTGAAAAATCGATAATGTGGTATCTATCCACATATTATCAGACTAAGGACCACCATCCGATGAAAATAATAGAGGATACTAGTTTTGAATCACCCATTCCAGTTAGGCCATAGACAAATAAGGGAGTGATGCTCCATGACATTTACATATATACCGAAACAATCCATTGCATAACTTTTCCTCATCACCTATGTTAGGAACAACCTCTAATGCCTTAGCTACCACTAAAGTAGGATCATCTTGTGTGCCATGGAGGACCATCTCTAGATTATGATCATTGCCTCCAACATAGTGTTCCACTAGAGGTCATCGTGGTGATATCTATCTATAATTTCAGACACACCCCTTCGAAAATAACAATATCAAACTCATAGTCCAAATTTTTTGGTCAGGTTCAAACCCTCATATCAACCATGTCAACCCACAACGTACTCCTAAAGAAAGGATTTTATGAATAACATCAATCGAATAACTAGAAATTATGCCTCTAAAACACTCAAAATATTGTTCTATGTCATGTATATTTTCTCCATTTTATTAATTGTTATTCAATAGTTACTTGTAAAAATGATTTAACTGATGGTCCACCATGTTTCAATCTCTAAGGTTTCAGAACACCTCATGGTCCAATTTATGAGGCCTATATAATCCATAAATATCATATTAATTATTTCATCTTCATTTCATTGAAACTTAATTTCCCAATCTTTAAGGTCTCATGTTCATTATTAATTAATAGATGACATCAAATCTCAATCCTCTACACAAATTCTATCACAACAGTTGACATATATAACAAAAATCTATCACAATAACCTTCAATATGTAATGCATCCAAAATGGAATTGAAAAATTAATGGAACATGATTTATACCAAGATCCAATAAGATGAAAGATAATTTATATCCTCATATCATTGAGTTGAAATAGAAATAGAACCCACAATTTGTCAACATTCACAACATAAATCATGTGCATCACCCAATGGTGAAATAAAAAATATTATCCTTCAAAAAGAAGAAAAACGGAAATCAGATTGAGGTAATTTGGAATTTCCATGTATGTGGGGTATCTACTCTTGAGCACAACATATTATCAAACTCAATTTTCTTCTTATCCCAGTCTATTATCTCCATATATTAAGAAATACCTTAATAACCTAACAATGATTCCACACAATATTGCCCGGATCCCGGTTGGCCAAATAGAATCAAGTGCATCTCTGAAAACTCCAAAGTCTGCCAAATAGCAGCGATGGACTAGGTGAGTTAGTGGGGATACAATTCTCTCATTACTAGAGTATATCACAGTAGTTGTTAAAAACATAGAATATCTAATGTGAAGGAAAAAATATTCGATCATAAGTATGAATGATATGGAATAATTAATAGTCTAGATATGTCACATATACAATTATGGAGATGAATCATGTTTCCAGAAAGCATCTAGAATAGGTAAATGCTGATACAATACAATACTTGTCTCAAAATAACCAAATTCCACAATGTTCCTATAGTATCGCATGCCTCTTCTTGTTCTTATGATGTCCTCCTCTAAAACCGTAGTCCAAAAACTATACTACGGTGCCTTCCACTATCATCACCTGTAATAATATAATATTCTTGGTTTCACAATGAGGTCCAAATATAGTGTGAGATAAACATCCCAGTATGATACCCACCCATGGTCAATACAGTTCTAACAACAATATACAATGTGGTAGAATGTGTATGTATACTAGTAACATAATAGTAATGTTCTTGGAATGAGTCTACTAAAATTTAAAAAGAAATAAACATACCATAAAGTATACTTATAGAAAACATAAACACCTAAATATGAATCTATATGAAATGTAACAATGTCACATGGACACTCTATACTCCCATCCATATCATGTAACCCACAACCACCTCATACATCTATCAGTATCATGTAACCCATGACACCACCATATAATGAATTTTATATCAAAGGGTATAATCCTAGGATTCATGTACCAGGACATCCATGAAATAAGTCTAGACCACGAAGGGTCGGATCCAAGGAACACATCCATGGAATCCCCATCGAGTTCCATCGGTGTCCTAGTAGAAACTCAGTTTGGGGACGGGTTAGATTCCTTGGATCATGTGTACTAACATGTCCTACATTAGTCAAAGAAAGACAAATAAACATGGTATAAAGGCCTCCGGAATCCCATGGAATCATGAACCCATGGGAAGAGTAAACCCAAGGCATCAACAACCCAGATCCATGGATAGCTTTCCATTGCATCTATCCAACAATTCATTCAATTTAGACTTTAATTTAAATCTGAGAATTCCCGATCACAAAACTAATTACAAGCCCTCAGTATACCCAATCATGAATTCCATTAATAGTTTACAAATCATATGGGTATACCAACCCATATCACTCCACATACAAATAGACATATCATGTGAGCATACCCTCTCCCATTTCACTATTTCCCAACACATCCCTTATGATGTTAATAGTTTAGAATAAGTATACCCACTTCTTTATCAACTTATATTCAGGATAATTTATCAAAATAAACAGGTCCTAACATGGAAACATGATCAAAGGAGGCAATGTATTTCCTATGAAATATATTCAACTAAGTATATCCTTAATTGGATTACACTATACATGAATTAATAATAACACACCCCATGGATGGTTTAAATAGTCATAAAAAAGTTATTAATTAGGAATCACACCATGAGTGACAATGAATTGAGAAATGTGTGAAAAAAAACCTAAATATAACCTACGAGCATCCTCACTAGGTGTGACAAATCCTACTACCAATAGATATCTTAAATTTGGGGTTGCACATGAATGTTGGGTAGGTAGTGACAAGGATGAACAACCAAAAAGAACAAGAAAAGAATAAGAAAAGCATTGACCAGGAACCTTATCTTGGTAATAGAGTCCTCATCCAGTATAAAATTACAATTCATATTTTTATAGTGTAATATGAATAATGAATGAAGAATCAAAAATTAGGGAATAGGAGAAGGAATCTGAATAGAACAAAATTTTTTTCTGAGGAATCAATAATAGATAAAAAGTTTTTGAGTGTATATTGATGTGATTCCAATATGACCAATGTTTTAAGAATCTGAGTCCAGACATCATTTAGGTATGGAAACCCATTTTAGATGGTTTAGGAATCAAACGAGAGAGAAAATGGTAGTGCATAGAAAAATAAGAGTCTACTGCATCTTCTTTTAAATATCCCTAGCAGGAAATTACACAACTTGTAATCCCATTAAAATGTGTGTAATTACAGAGTTTATTTTTTGATGAAAAAAATAATACACATCGTGAATGTTCTGGTAGAAACTGATAAACATCATGACCTAGGATTAAATGACATGTATCCACGATTCACATAATGTATTGGACCTTTACTCAGTCTTCATCCTCTTTTCCCATTCATTCCCCAAGTACAACCCAAACGACATACGGCTCAACATAGGGTTTGTGATAAAATGATATATAAACAATAGTTAACCCAAAAATATTCATTCCTAATGTAAAAAATCATGATCTTACACCACTAATGAATTTTTACCCTATAATAAAAACATGTGTCTCATCCCATGAAATTGGTCCAAGAGATAGTGTATGTATAGTTACAAGATGGTGGGAACTGGGAACTACATACATCTGATCCAAAGCTCTTTTTCCTTGTAATTGGGAACCCCATACCATAGACTTACATCATTGGGAATTATGATGACTCTACTCAAATGAGGATAAATTTATTTCAAACATCTTTAAATTACCTTTTATATCGCCAACACCTTATGATATTTCTTAATCATATTTATGGTAACATGGAACTATATCTCTGGATACAAATCATACTCAAAATGTATCAATCTATCCTCAACATCTTGAAAATGGTCTAAGAATATAATAAATGTTCGAGAAATAGATCCCAAAATTTATCACATTGCCATACCCTTATCAATGGGTAATAAACTATTTGTGTCATGGAACCATTATTACCGAAGAAATAAACACTTCACATAACTTGTCTCACAAGTCCTCCCACTAGACTATTGACTCATGTTGATCACCTATGATTAACAACCACCACTTCATTATAATATTTTGAAGCATCGTCATAACCAAAGAAACTTAATGGTCTGTTCAATAATATATTTAATTGAAATCTATATAAGCCTCCTAAAAAATTCAACTATTATGACATATGAAATAGAATTACCATTCTTATCTACGCTATGGAAGTAAAACTCTCAGAATGTCCACATTAATGTGTCTTCATCAATGAAATCTACTATACAATGATATTTCAGCACATCCTACCATCATAGTCAGCATTAACACGATATGGATGTCTACAAAGATCCATGCCTTCAAGAATAACAAGCTTTTATATCTTGTAAATATTTAATATGGAATAATTAACATTAATTAACAAATTATTTATTATCCTGCTAATTTTTTAACATATTCCACGGTATATTGATTTTAAACACATTTTAAAGGGGGAATTATTCATAATCCATTATTAATTATGTAACCTAAATCTAGTATCACTTCCTTTTGTAGGCATAGTGAACATTAAGGTCCATGAATCAGATCACAAGGGTTTATAAATAAACATGTCTCAGCTAGTCTCTCGTGTTTACATTTCTTCTTAAACTGAACCGAACAAACGATGGCACTCTATCACAAAACCCTCCAATCAAAGTGAATCCCTATCCATCTAGACATTAGAAAAAGGATATTTACACTAAGCAAGTCCCACCTCAAGTAGGCCACGGGATGCCAACTAAAATTGTGGGTGTAATAAGAATGCATATGATAGTCATTACCCTATAAGAGAACATGTATAGAAGATTATAATGTAGATACACAAATCAAGGCCAAATCATATATATATATATATTATATACTTTCAACTTCCTACATTACTCTGAAAAATAGAAGAATAACAAATATTTCTAGTGAAAAAATGGAAGTGACCACAAATACTAATTAGATCATACAAAACCTAAATCTAGAAATATATATCTTAATATCCAATTGGAACAAGATAGATTAAAAAAATTATATATATGTTGGGTGAGAAGAATAGATTACTCATTAGGATCATCCCTATTGCCTATCATGTAAAAGATAAATAAATAATTCAAAATCATAGTGAACATCAATGAAAAACAATCATCACCAAAACACATTAGTATGTTCTCATCACCACTATGGCTAAATTATATCAATTTTCATATACAAAAATTAATAAAATAATGAAATATAAATGGTATTTCACTCCCACTTCCCTGATTGTTTTCCACCCTTCCCCAACATTACAAATCCTTACATATATATCTCCCAAATAGGCTATCCCAAAGACACATGGTAACAGAATCACAACAAACACCTCATAAAACATATAATCAAATTATCACACATCAAATCACCATATATAGTAACCATGTAGTTACCAGGATCCCCCACATTCTGAATAATGAGCATTATACCTCAAGAAATCATAACTCATACATTGAACAACAAACTCATGAAAACACAATTTATACTCATCCTACATATAATATCACTTTCAATACATTTTATGACAATACATGACTCTGAAAAAACCATAATTTATCACAAATCTCTAGACGCATATTTGGGAAAACTATCCTGTTTTCATACAAGAACAAGTAACTACCAAGAGAAGAGTGTGGGACAAGTGGGGGTAGTCATCTCTCCATCATTCCAGATAGATGTTGGTTGAAACACCATTCTATAGTCCATTTGTTGTTAGTTTACCTAACCTAAATGGGTGGGGTTGGGTATGGAATCGAAAAATACTTCATTTAAATTATACCTCACAACCACACTATAGGCATAACATAGTATTAGACCCAGTTGTAGTTAAGGTTAATCAGAAATACGGGTCCCACTACTAAGGCCAAATAACAAATAAGAACCCAATAATTTTAAATTGTTTTATTATTAATTTATTTTGTGTGTATCATATCCTTATATTAATTAATTCATTAGTTGTTAAATAACTGTTAATAGTAGTTCAAATTTCATTTCAAAAATCATCAGATTTATTTTTATACTCTGAAAACATAATCCAAACTCTGTCCTATAATTTTCAAGATTAACATATTTTCATCATTTTCATTCCATCAACACCAAACTAGGGGGTTAATTTTTATTAATCAGTTACTAAATTCATTCCATAATCTAAGTACTCTATGAAATCTATCCAAATATACCAGAAAGAGAAAAATTGAAATTAAGAAAATCTACATTCCTCATGTAGGTGGGAAGGAAACATAGATAAAACAAGAACCCCAACCATAAACAGAAAAATAGATTCAAAATAAAGAACCCAATCTCTCAGCCTCACATAAATGGGTAATACCAACTGCAAACTATTCCATAATCTCTATGTCATCCCCGACACCTAGATTCATATGTTCAAGTATCTCACATTAACAAACATTAACAACTGCTATATCATCATGGAATTCATATCTCACAGAACATCATCCATCCCAAGATCATGTCATAATTTGGCCTCCCTACGACATATCACATCACATAGAGAAGCTCATATCTTCATCGCTTCATAAAATAAAAAACAATAACAACAAATAGGGAAATATAGACCATAAAACAAGGTATTTAGTATTCTAAAATTAATAAGATCTCAAGGATCCAGTCATAACCCATCCCCGGGGCCCATGCCGTGACTACCCCAAGCCTGCTTTCCATAGTATAGGGGTTGGGGACGAGCACTATGAAGCATATTACCTAAAACCGGGAAGGAATTTCCTTTATATACTGTAAACACACCCAACCAAGCACACAGCAAGATAGGAACACAAGTAAACTGTATTACAAAACGTGTGCTCAAAGTAAGAGGGAATAGAATACAAGCCAAACAGTAAAGGTATAAGTACAACTAAAATGCAATAAAACTGAAGAATGAGAAAGACTGCTACTGGGGTTTCTTCCATGGTTCCTATCTGAAGGGTAGGTACATATCTCCTCCTTAGCACTCCACGTCTCACCGTCTCCTCTACGTACCAACACATTGTATGGTCCACCTCCAGGCACCGCCCAGTCCTGGTACCCTCATCCTCGATCAGTGTTGTCTGTCTTCATCACCAAACACCACAGGGTAAGGGCATAGACCATTCAGGTTGGAGTATAATGATACTTAGTAGGGAGCCCGAGACCCTCAAGGCCTCACAATATCCACAAAGGATAAACCACAAATCATGAAATCAACTGATAAACTTAATTAGGTATATTCCCATAAATATACTTACATTGTCAAGTAAACACATCCCAATCATGAAGAAACACAGGGTCTAACCCAAAAGACTAAAGCTAAACTATTCCAAAAGGGAGGGAATACCAAAATGGTATGTACGACAAAGGTATTCCACACAGAAGAATACCACCAAGGTATTACCATGAAAGAAAGTACCACATAGGTACAGACTCAACTCACACCAGGCATTTTATAGATACAATTGTAGAGATGATTATATGTAACTACGGAATCATCTTACTTTTTTAAGAGGCATAGCCACAAAGGATCCTAAATTACAGACCAGCACAAGATCCAATACATCGTTAGACCCAAACATGATCCTAGTAAATCCTCGTACCCACACAGGATCCTAGTACATCCTCAGTACATCTTCAGACCCACACAGGATCCTAGTACATCGTCAGTATGTCATCAAACCCACATAGGATCCTAGTACATCATCAGTACATCGTCACACCCACAGAAGTTCATAGTACATCGACAATACGTCGTCAGACCGACACATGATCCTAGTACATTGTCAGTACATTGTCAAACCCACACATAATTCTAGTAAATCTTCGGTACGTCATCACACCCACACAAGATCATTGTACATAATCAGTACATCATCATACCCACACAGGATCCTAGTACATCATCAGAGCGAGCTAGAGGGTTCCAACACTAAGCTCGCTTGTATCTGGAAGGGTCCGCTCCTCAAGCCACTAGTTGATAATCCAAATTCCATGAAGTCCCATGAAGATTTATCCCAAAGGACCTATATGTTATAGGGGACTCAACGCAGGTGACAGAGTGTCTAACTGAAGCATGTTCTATAAGTTATTAGCATTTTAGTCTCAAGGGCCCGGTTGGATTCATGCTCGATCCAACCCGACCGTTCCCCAACATTATCCAAATCTTTAGTGGGGTATACCAAATTGACCATCTTTCTCTAAGGTTTCCATCACCATAAAAGGTTAATCAAGTGGAAACTCGATGCCAAATTTATGACCAAAAGAGCAGAAATGGGATAAATGCGCACTAGAGGTATCAACCGTCTATGAAGGAACCTCTCCTATCAATCCTCAATCTCTAATAGAACCACTATAAACATCACCCCGCCATCAACTTTAACTCTCCATGGTCGATGAAGTGGGTTGGGTCGTGCACATATCTACTCAGCTTGGATATGTGGAATATGTTGTGCACCCGGTGCAACTGAGGGGGAAGTGCAAGGTGGTAATCCACCTCACCAACTCTACTGATGACCTAGAAGGGTCTGATGAACATCAGAGATGACATTCAGCCTTAGACATATCACCATAAACCTAATCGGGGTGATACCCTTAGAAAGACATGGTCACCATCCTTGAAATCCAGAGGTCGCCATCTTCTGTCGGCATAAGACTTCTGCATACTATGTGCAGTCTTCATCTGCTCTTGGAGGATCTGCACTTTCCATGTGGTAGCCCATACCATCTCGAGTCCCACGAGTGATGACTCCCCTGGGTCATTCCAATACAAAGTTGATCTGCAAGGACACTCGTACAACACCTCAAAATGTTCCATCCCAACGGTGGAGTGATAGTTGTTGTTGTATGGAAACTCCACCAAAGACATGTGATCCTCCTAGATGTGACTGATGTCGAGGATATAATAATGTTTCATGTCATCGAGGGTCTGAATGGTCTGCTCAGTCTAACCATCCGTCTGAGGATGGAAGGCAGTGCTCAAATGAAGCTGTGTCCCGAAAGCCTCCTGAAACCCCTTCCAAAGCTGAAAAGTGAAATGTGTATCACAATCGGAGACAATTGTCGAGGGTACTCAATGTAGTCTCTCAATCTATTACACATAGAGGAGTCCCATGATCTCTAATGAATCCCTCTATCAAATCAGTAAGAAGTGGGCCGACTTGGTCAGTTAGTCAACGATCACCCAGATAGAATCATGACCCCTGGATGTACGTGGAAGTCCGATCATGAAGTTCATGGATATTCCATCACACATCCACTATAAACCCATTATAGGCTGAACCAATCCTACTGGTACTTGATGCTCTGCCTTCACTTCTTGACAAATGAGGCACCAAGAGACAAACTCTGCTACTGCATTCTTCATTCCTAGCCACGAGTGATGTCGTTGGAGGTCATAGTACATCTTCACCAATCCGGGATGTAACTCTAATAGGGATGTGCGGAACTCCATCAAAAATTCCTCTCAAAATGACACTGGTACCATGGTATGTCCTATAAAGAGGATGAAGTGCTCCCCACATTCAAAAAATCCATTAGTTTCATGTCTTGTGGATATTTGAGAACGTCGAGCCTCACAGTCAGTATCCCCATCCCACTCCTCCCTGGCTCACTGAAGAAGAGGGGGAGTATAACGACCCATACATTAAATACATTGTTATTACATCATAATTGAAAAACACTTATTAAAACATATAAGAAAACCCAGAAAAGACCATATAGGTATGGTGTCTTTAGAAACTGGGAAACATAAACATCTGGTTCCTAAATCATCTACACTGTCTCCCCTTTTTTTTATCATATCTAGAGTCCCTTTTGGAATATCTTACTTAATATCCTTCTTCATAAACTAGGGAAAAGAAAACATACAAAAGGGTGAGCTCAAATGCTCAGTAATGGTAAAAAAAAGAAATATCAATCACATCATATTCATAAGAACATTTCATTTTGGAAATATTAACCTGAAAAAGAGATTATAATTTCATATAATGGGATAAATCATAGTAGTGAATTGTAATCCCAATAATCATAATTTAAAACATTAAAATTTGTGTCATACACACATATTCATAGAGTATCATTTCTTATTAGTCAAGACTCATTTTCCGGACTATCTTAGCAGACAAAGTACATTCTTGAACCGAGTTCACTCCCTGTTTCAATCCTGTATTACTTAACCGGATTAACCTGCCATTCCAGCCATGTCTATCACGTAAGATATAAATCTTTACCCAATTCATTGGAGGTAGATATATGTCCCACCCATCTCATAATTATAATTTTCTTATGTGTTCCACATGATCATAAATCATACACCATAGCATAACCCATGTAATAAAAACGGGATTCTTAAACATCATGTCATCGTAACATAATCCATATAAGATAAAAAGACATGATAAAAATAATTCCATCATAACATAATAAAATCAATGTAAAATAGGGATAGAAACATAACCCTATATTATATTAAATAGAAAATCATTTTGATTAAACACTTGAACTCCATTCTTGAGAAAAATATCATTTCTCCTTCAATTTTTTTCCTTTCTTAACATGTCATATAATTTTAAACTAAAAGAATTTGATTAAAAATAAACATTAAAACATGTAAATGAAGCTTCGTGGAAATAATGTTCGAAAGATGAATTCATTCTGTATAAGTTAAAAAACATTTTTCTCGTACTTTGGCCGGAAAAGTCAAAAAGTATCTCGTACGAAAAATGACAAAATATTCCTTTCATATCTTTTACGAAAAACTCACCGAAAGGTAAAATTGGATTTAAATAATTGTTGGACGATATAATTAATATTAAATTTTGAGGAAACATGTATGTGGATGATAAATATTCTCCAGTAATTTCTGAAGTATAAACAATCTCTAATAAAAATGAGATTGCAAGATTTTCCCTTACCTTATGTCTGATTTGCTTCGTAAGTGTATGAACCTCTTGACTAATTATTTAAATAATGTCATTGACTTATTCCAGAATCATACTAATTGTTATGATATCATATATGGTCATATTCTTAGCTTCTTATTAGTAATATTTCATTGTTACTTGTTATTTGGGTGTTTATTGATTTTTTGTTATTATGCGTGTTTTGTCGAATAAATTCTTATTCTTCTTTTAAGTTATAGATACCACATTTCCAGAATTGTATTAGTGTAATATATATCATATTTATTCACTAAATTCATTTATATAATCATTATGCAATGAAGATCATGTAGAACGAGTTGCATCACATCGTGGAGACGGTAGGTCGTACGTATGCATGAGCGATGATATCGTTCCCATGATCGTGGAATTTTATTTAAGTGTATGTATACTATTTCAGAGTCAATATAACTTTACAATAATCATATATAGTTATTTTTTACACCATTATACCCATCCACGTAAGGTGGTGGTGGAAAATAGATTACACCACGGCGTGGAGACAGTATTCCGTACGTACGCACGCGCGATGATTTCGTTTTCCGTATGATGGATAGATGGTGAAATAGGGTTGTTTCATACATATGACAACATATAATTATATGTGTGATACTGATGTTATTACTTCATAATGACGAAACTAAATAAGAAGATTTAGAAGAAGAAATAATGTTGAAAGAATCGGTAACGGACATTACCTCTTCTTTGAAGCGCCTCTTCTTAACATCCTCTTAGGGAACTAATAATGGTCTTTGAATAAGACCAGGAGCTCTATAATATTATTAGGGAAGTGGAGAAGATAAATTGGCAGGGGTTGGCCGAGCTTTAAGGCTCAAAGTGGTGTGAGGAGGAGAGGGAGGAGGTACCCTTTTTATAAGGGAGGAGAGGGGCACCTTAGAAAAAACTAAAAATATTATTTTATTATAAAGTCATATTAGGTTTTTAAAATCACCAAATTGATTTATTATTTATATATATAACCTTATCTATGTCATTTGGCCTAACCTTATATTTTTAGGAATAAAATAACAATTAATAATATAATATTTGTTTTAAAAACTATTTTATGTCAATTTTGACTCTATTAGATAATTGATCATTGTAAAAATCATAACAGAATTATTAGTTCAAAAAAAGTTAATTAATAAATACTAACATGTCCTATTAACCTGGAAAATTATTTGAATTAAAAAAAGTCTCAAATTATATCTATTTGGGTATTTATAACATCTATTATGTCAATATTTTATAAATAAAATAATTACTGCATCATCATTGTGTTATAAATAAATTAAATTATTTAAAGTCTAAAAATTATAAATAAAATACCATTCTGTAGGAAATTTTTTATCTTTCTAATGAATATTTATAGTCAAATTTATCTTCTGTATAACCTAATATTAAAAATGGTTTAGTTATTAAAAATTGATTTTAACTATTTTAACCCTTCTTTAAATAAATTAATAATAAATGTCCTAATCTAATCCAAGTGGACCTAAATGGTCATATTTTATTCCTAAGATTGTTTTTTGTCGAATTAAACATATCCAATAGAATTAGGACATGTTTTAGGGTAATAATAATATCATTTTTACCCTTAATTACCATATTTACTTTTAATCATGGGAAAAAAAGTAAACTGTTACTATTCACCAAAAATTATTTTCTTCTCATTGAACCACATTTTAGTCCTTAATATTAACCGTGTCTCTTAGATTTTCGAAATTCCACTTACAGAAGCGGTAAAGTTACGTTTTATGTAAATTTGCAAATTCTCCTAGGAGGTGGGTAAAAGACGGTGAAAAGTTCAATAAAATTTTTATATATCTAAAATTATTATAAAATGACTCCAATGAATTGCATTGAACATATATAGGCATTATGTATCAATTTTTACCTAAAATAAATTTAAATAAAATAAATAAATATTTAAATAAAAAGTCGGTTTTTAAATAGTAACCCAGTGTTTTTACTATTCATCAAAAATTGAAAGTTTTTAGAAAAATACCAAAATTTCACCCTAGGCTAATTTAGATATTCCGAATACAAGAATGAAGTCCATTTTGAAAAATAAAATTTAAAAGATTTAAAAAAGTGGTTATTACTATTCATAACGGCTAGTTTTAATAATATTTTAATATCATATCGTTGTTTAGTGAAACTCGATGTTGCGTACAATGCAAGCTATTGAGGAAGGTCAAGATTGTGTATAAAGAAAGAAAAGTACGTTTTGTGTGTAGAGAAATATTCCTTTGAGGATGTATATAACATAAAAAAAAATATTTCTCATAAAAGTCTCAAGTGTTACATTCTACCCCCCTTAAAATGAATTTTGCCCTCGAAATTCGTCACTTTGTAACAAAAAGATGAAGACACATCTCCCTCATCATATCCTCAATATCCCTTGTAGCTTCTTCTAATTGGTGTTTCCTCTATAAAAATTTCACCAAGAGAGTGGTCTTGTTCCATAGGTCTTTTTCACTATGATCTAAAATCTCTATCAGCTGTTCTTCATAAGAAAGATCTTGCTACAATGGTACAACTTCTGAGCTTAGTATATGTGAAGGATCAGGTATATACTTTCTCAGGAGTGATACATGGAACACATCATGAACTTGGGAGACATTCGGTGGAAGCTCCAATCAGTGTGCTACCTTCCCAACACGATCCAGTATTTGAAAAGGACTGATATATCTAGGTCTCAGCTTTCCTTTCTTTCTAAATCTCATTACTCTCTTCCAAGGAGATATTTGTAAGAACACGTTATCACCCACTTCAAACTCTAGGTCTTTTCTTCGGTTATCGGCATAACTTTTTTGTCGACTCTGAGCTACTCTAATGTGTTGTTGAATAGATCTGACCTTTTCTGCCATCTCATCAACAAGATCAGGTCCTAATAGATTTCTTCCCCAACTTCATCCCAGCAAGTTGGAGTCCTGCATTTCATTCCATAGAGAGCTTCATAAGGAGCCATCTGAATATTTGAGTGAAAGCTATTATTATAATAAAATTCAACCAAAGGTAGGTGTTGATCCCAACCACCTTTGAAATCCATAGAGCAAGCTCTTAAGATATATTCTAGAGTTTGAATTGTTCTCTCAGACTGACCATCTATCTGAGGATGATAATAAGTGCTCAAACTCAACTCTGTTTCTAGAGTATGCTGAAGACTTCACCAGAACATTGAGGTAAACCTTGGATCCCGATCAGATATAATGGAAAGTGGTACTCCATGCAATCTTAAAACTTCATTCACATATATCCTAGAAAACTGACCCAGAGAGAAATCTTCTCTAATAGCAATGAAGTGTTAAGACTTTATAAGACGATCAACTATGACCCATATACCATTATTGCCTTTGGATGTTTTCGGAAGTCTAGTGACAAAGTCCATAGTGATGTTTTCCCATTTCCATTCAGGTATGGGTAATGGTTGTAACATCCCCTTAGACTTTTTCCTCTCAACTTTAACTTGCTGATAAACTAATCATCGAGAGACATATTCAGAAACATCACTTTTCATGCCATCCCACCAGAAGTACTCTTTCCGGTCCCTATACATCTTCGTGCTTCCAGGATGAATAGAGAATGAAGAACTATGAGCCTCATTCAGCAGCTCCTTATTTAATTCTGGTATGGTAGGAGCACAAACCTGATTCCTTAACATTATTATCCCATCACAATGAAGGTCAAATTCTGGAACATTTCTCACCTTCTTTTGTAACTCTACATCTTCTTTCTATGCCACATTAATCTTCACATGTATAGATGGTTCAACATTCGTTTGAGAAAGATAACATTTCTCCCCTTCCATTATAATTTCAAGATCCATCCTTTTTAAATATATAAATATTGGATATTTTGTGATCCTCATCATGGATAAGCTAGCATGGCCTTGTCGACTTAATGCATCTGCCACCTTGTTTGCTTTCCCTGGGTGGTAATGAATTGAGCAGTCATAATCCTTAATCATCTCCAACGATCTTCTTTGGCGCATATTAATCTCCTTTCCTATGAAAATATACTTTAAACTTTTATGATCAGTAAAAATATCACACATTTCTCCATAAAGATAATGCCTTTAAATCTTTAATACTATGATTACTACAGCTAACTCCAAATCATGGTTTGGGTAATTTTGCTCATGGATTTTCAACTTTCATGAGGTATAAGCTTTCACCATATCATTTTGCATGAGAACACACCCCAATCCCTTCTTTGATGCATCACTGTAGATCACAAACCTTTCTCCACTACAAGGAAGTGTGAGTACAGGTGCACTGGATAACCTTCTTTTCAACTACATGAAATTCTCTTCACATTCCTCCATCCACACGAACTTAACTCCTTTTCTAGACAACCTGGTGAGTGGATTAGATAATCATGAAAATTATTTCACAAAACGTCGATAATATCCTACCATACCACGAAAACTTTTGGTCTCAGTTACTGTTCTTGGTCTCAACCATCTTTTGATAACCTCTGTTTTTGCTGGATCCACAGATATCACCTCTTTTAAGATGATGTGACCCAAAAATGCAACTTTTTGAAGCCAAAATAAAATCTTGGTAAATTTGGCATAAAGCATCTCATTTCTCAGGGACTTAAATACAATTATAATGTGATATTCATGTTCTTCCCTGCTCTTTGAATAGAACATAATATCGTCTATAACGACTACCAAAAACTTATCAAGAGAGTCTCTAAAGACTCTATTCATCAGATCCATGAATATAATAGGGGCATTAGTAAGACCAAATGGAATCACTATAAATTCATAGTGTCCATACCTTGTACAGAATGTCGTCTTTGGTATATCCTCCCTTTTGACCCTTAATTGATGATACCCTGAACAAAGATCGAACTTGGAAAAGTATTGAGCTCCACGTAGTTGGTCAAAAAAGTCATCAGTGCATGGGATATGATATTTTTTCTTGATATTGATCTTGTTAAGTTCTCAATAATCAATGCAGAGTCTCATTGATCCATCTTACTTTTTAACAAACAGAACAGTTTCTCCCCAAGGTGACGTACTAGGGTGTATGAATCCCTTATCAAAATTCTCTTGTAGTTGCATCTTCAATTACTGCAACTCAATTTCCACCATTCTATAAGGTGTCTTTGAAATAGGTGATGCACCCAGTACGAGTTCTTTTGAAAACTCAAATTCACGATTTGGTGGAAGACCGGGCAATTACTCTAGAAAGACATCATCACACTCATGTACAATGGGAATATTCTCAATCATGAGTTTCTCACCAACCATTTGAGAAAAATAACCTTCATTTAGTGGAATCAAGACCCATAAGATGGAAGAAATTTCCACAGGAAGGTTATGTTCATCCTTGCATCGATAGACGATCATAAATTGATCTGAAATATGAAATATGACTTCCCTTCTTTGGAAATTGATATGAGCTCCATTTAAACAAAGCCTATCCATTCCAAGAATCACATAAAATTCCACTATAGGAAGGATCACAAGATTTTCAGTAAGCACTTTCCCACAAACTTCAATCAGAGAAGAATTGTAAACTTTTGATGAAACTTTTGTGCCATTAGGGGTTGTCACAGCTAACTCAACATCTAGTTATTGAGGTAATACGGTGATACCCTTAGAAAATTCTTTAGAAATAAAAGAGTGGGTGGATCCAGAACCAAATAAAACATTTTCTACTTTACAGTGGATGGTAAGTGTACCTTTCACCCCCTCCGTTATCGTACTCAACATCGCTGATAGAAATTGCACGTGACTTTCCTTTTTCTTTAGCCTTAAGAGTTTGTTGAATTCGATCATCATAAACAACCCTTGGATCTGGAAATTTATTAGAATAATGACCCATTTCCTTGCACTTGTAACATTGAAGTGTATGAGGTGCAATCTGTGTAGCCTTTTCTTTGTTCGCATCAACAGACATCTTCTTCCCATCATTGCGGCATTCAAATGCACGATGACCTTCCTTTCCAATTTTTAAACATTTATTTTTACCTTTAAGAAAAATCCCACCATGTTTCTTTCCACACTTTGAACATAAGAGAAAACTGATCTTCTTTTTAGTGTGCTCTTTAGATTTCCCTTTGAATTCCATTTTCCTCTTCTTATCAAACGCATATGACTGATGGGTTACTTCAATCTCCATGTCAACAATTAGAGCACATCAGACGATTTCCTCATAGCTATAGATGTCTCTTATGGCTAATTCCCTTCAAATACTTGGTTTTAAGCCACTAAAGAATCGGTCAATCTTACTCTCAGGTTGGATAATAATCCCAGAAGCTGACCTTGCAAGTCTTGTAAAATTTTCGTCATAGGTACCAACCGATTCATCATCCTTTTTCTTCAGTTCAAGAAACTCTTTCTCTATCTTTGCTCGAAGAATACGAGGGATGTAATTATTGAAAAATAAGTTTTTAAAATCGTCCCATTCCATGGGCTCAATTTCATCACTTTGCTTCGTATTCTTGATAATATTCCACCATTGATCAGCATCACCTTCCAAACGATACACTAATAAGATGAAATTTTCATGTTCATAACATTAAAGAACTGAAAATATATTATCAGTAGTACGAAGCCATTGTTCAGCAACTAATGGATCAGTAGACCGGCTGAATGAAGGTGGGCGCTGCCTCATGAAGGATTCAATAGAATGTTGCTCCTTCCTTTGCTCGCTTGGAAGTCATGCATAATTAATAGCTTGAGAAAGTTGTGTGAGCATGGCTACAAGATTTTGCATTACAGCACCCATAATGTTTAGTTGCTCAGGGGGACAATCATGGCAATGCCCGTCGCATTCCGCATTAACACAGTTCCTTCGGGTTCCATCCATTGACTAAAACCAAGAAGAATAGTGTCAGAAACGCTAATTATAATAGGAAAACCACATAATAAAGAATAAAATTTAACACTTAAGGTCTTTTCATAGGTTATTCAGGGCCATTTCTAAAACACTAAGATTGTGCTCTATGCTTAGACTTATCCTTAGGGTTCTTACTAAGGCTTTCACATCCTAGTTTCCAAAGGATGACTGTACCTTTCCTCTCATACCAAATATAACGACCCATACATTACATACATTGTTATTACATCAGAATTGAAGCACACTTATTACAACATATAACAAAACCAGGAAAGGACCGTTTAGAAATAGTGTCTTTAGAAACTGGGAAACATAAATAACTGGTTAATAAATCATCTACAATATCTCCCCTTTTTTCATATTTAGACTCCCTTTTGGAATATCTTACTTAATATCCTACTTCCTGACCTGGGGAAAAGAAAACATAAAAAAGGGTGAGCTCAAATTCTTAGTAAGGGTAAACAAAAGAAATACCGATCACATCATATTCATAAGAACATATCATTTTAGAAATATTAACCTGCAAAAGAGATCATAATTTCATAACGTCGGATAAATCAAAGTAGTGAAATGTAATCCCAATAATCATAAATTAAAACATGAAACTCTGTTTCATACACACATAATCATAGAGAATCATTTCATAGTAGTCAAGACTCATTTCCATGACTATCTTAGTGGACAATGTACATTTCTGAACTGAGTTCACTCCTCGTTTTAGTCCTATATTACTGAACCAGAATAACCTGCCATTCCAGCCTTGTCTATCTCAGGAGATATAAATATTTACCCAATTCATTAGAGGGAGATATAGGTCCCACCCATCTCATAATGATACTATTCTTATGTGTGACACAAGATCATGAATCATACACCATAGCATAACCCATGTAATAAAAATGGGATTCTTAAACATAATGTCATCATAACATAATCAATATAAGATAAAAAGACATCATAAAAATAATTCCATCATAAAATAATCAAATCAATGTAAAATAATGATATAAATAGAACCCTATATTATCTTAGATTGAAAATAATTTTGATAAAACATTTGAACTCCATTCTTGAGGAAAATATCCTTTCTACTTCAAAAACATTTTCCTTTCTTAACATGTCATATTATTTTAAACTAAAAGAAGTTGATTAAAAATAAACTTGAAAACATATAAAGGATGATTCATGGAAATAATGTTCTAAAAATCCATTCATTCCATATAAGTTAAAAAAACATTCTTATCGTACTTTGGCCAGAAGAGTCAAAAAGTACCTCGTATGAAAAATGACAAAAGATTCCGTTATTATCTTTTACTGAAAACTCACCAAAGAGTAAATTTGGATTGAAACAATTATAAGAGGATATAAATAATATTACATATTGATGAAACATGGATGTGGTTGATAAATATTCCCCTGTAATTTTGGAAGTATAAACAATCTCGTATAAAAATGAGATTGCAAGAATTTCCCTTACCTTAGGTTTGATTTGCTTCGTAAGTGTCTGAACCTACTGTATAATGATTTAATTAATATCATTGACTTCTTCCAGAATCATACTTATTGTTATGATATCATATATGGTCATATTCTAAGCTTCTTTTTAGTATTATTTCTGTGTTACTTGTTATTCGGGTGTTTATTACTTTTTTGTTGTTATGTGTGTTTTGTCGAATAAATTCTTATTCTTTTTTTGGTTATAGATACCTAATTTATAGAATGTTATTAGTGTAATATATATCTTATTTATTCATTAAATTCATTTATATAATCATTATGAAATGAAGATCACGTAGAACGAGTCGTATCATATCGTGGAGATGGTAGGTCGTACGTACGCACGAGCGATGATATCGTTCCCATGATCGCGGAGTGGTATTTAAGTATATGTATACTATTTTAGAATCAATATAACTTTACAATAATCTTATATAGTTATTCTTTACACCATTATACCCATACAACTAAGGTGGTGGTGGAAAATAGATTACACCACGTCGTGGAGACGGTATTCCGTACGTATTCACTCGCGATGATTTCGTTTTCCATAGGGTGGACAAATCGTGAAATAGGGTTGTTTCATAATTATAATAAAATATCAGTATATTAGTGATACTGATGTTATTACTACATAATGAAACAACTAAATAAGAAGAAGTAGAAAAAGAAATAAAGTTGAAAGAATTGGTAACAGACATTACCTCTTCTTTGAAGCGCCTCTTATTAACCTCCTCTTAGGGCACTAAAGATTGTCTTTTAAGAAGACCAGGACCTCTAGAATATTTCTGGGGAAGTGGAGAAGAAATATTTTTAGGGGTTGTACGAGATTTAAGGCACAAATTGGTTTTAGTAGAAGAGGTTGGAGGTTCCCTTTTTATAAGGGAGGAGAGGGGCACCTTAGGAAAATCTAAAAATATTATTTTTTTTATAAAGACATATTCGATTTTTAATAGCTCAAAATTGATTTATTAATAATATATATAACTTCATCTAAGTCACCTGGCAAAAAATTAGATTTTTAGGAATAAAATAACAATTAATAATATAATATTTGTTTTAAAAAGTATTTTATGTCAATTTTGACACTATTTGGTAATTGATTTTTGTGAAAATCATAACAGAATTATTAGTTATAAAAAAGTTAATTAAATAAATAATAACATGTCATATTAACCTGGAAAATTATTTGAATTTATAATAAGTTTCATATTAAATTTATTTTGATATTTATAACATCAATTATGTCAATATTTAATTAATAAGATAATTACTGCATCATCATTATGTCATAAATAAATTAAATTTTTTAAAGTATAAAAATTATAAATAAAATACCATTATGTATTAAATATTTTTATACTTCTAATTAATATTTATAGTCTAATTTATCTTATGTATAACCCTATATTAATAATGATTTAGTTATTAAACATTGATTTTTACTATTTTAACCCTTCTATAAATAAATTAATAATAAATGTCCTAATCTAATCCAAGTTGACCTAAATGGTCATATTTTATTTCTAAGGTTGATTTTGGTCGAATTAAACTTATCCAATAGTATTAGGACATGTGTTAGGGTAATAATAATATCATTTTTACCCTAAATTACCCTATTTACTTTTAACCGTGGTAAAAAAAAGTAAAAAGTTTCTATTCACCAAAAAATATTTTCATATCATTGGACCACATTTTAGTCCTTGATATTAACCGTGTCTCTCAGATTTTCGAAATTCCACTCACCGAAGTGGTAAAATTATGTCTTATTTAAATTTTCAAATTCTCCTAGGAGGTGGGTAAAAGACGGAGAAAAGTTCAATAAATTTTTTATATATCTAAAAGTATTATAAAATTACTTCAATGAATTCCTATGAACTAATATAGGTATTATGTATCAATTTTGACCTAAAATAAATTTAAATAAAATAAATAATTATTTAAATAAAAAGTTGGTTTTTAAATAGTAACCTATTGTTTTCACTATTCATCAAAAATTGAATGTTTTCAGAAAACTACCAAAATATCACCGTAGGCTAATTTTGATATTCCGAATCCAAAAATGAAGTCCATTTTGAAAAAAAAATTCAAAAAATTCAAAAAGTGGGTATTACTATTCATAACACCTAGTTTTAATAATATTTTAATAGCATATAGTTGTTTAGTGAAACTCGATATTGCGTACAACGCAAGCTATCGAGGAAGGTTGCGATTGCGTGTAAAGAACGCCAAGATAGTGTTGTGTGTAGTGAAAGATTCCTTTGATGACGTATATAACATAAAAACAAAATATTTCTCATAAAAGTCTCGGGTGTTACTGGGAGTGACTATAAGAGACTGAAGAGAAGTTGCTCCATACCAATCCACAATGGAAATATGAAAAGTGGTTGGCTGCTCTGTCGCCTCACCTAGAAGTTTTATACCAGATCTCTTACTGAGTACATATGCTACAAAATTCACCTTCCTTATAGTATATACTATCTCTAAGTCCTAGTCCTGGAAGAACTCAAGCCAACGACGTTGTCTAATGTTTAGGTCCTTTTGAGAGAAGATATACTCGAGACTCTTGTGATCTGAGTAGACTGGAAACCGCTATCCCATCAAGTAATGTTTCTACATCTTCAAGGTGAATACTACTACTGAAAACTCTAGGTCATGGGTATCGTAGTTCTATTCATGTGGTCTCAACTGTCGAGAAACATAGGCGATCACTACTCGCTCCTACATCAGGACACATCTGAGCCTGGTCCCTACGACATCTCAATAGACTACCTACCCTACTCCCTCCTCTAGTATCCTCAAGATGGGTGCACTAGTCAGCCTTTTCATCAGCTATTGAAAACTCTAACAGCATCTCTCCTACCAAACGAAGAGTTTCCCCTAATTCGTCAACTCTAATAATGGTGCTGCAACTATGGATAAATCTGGTACAAATATCAAGTAGTATCCTACAAATCCAAAGAAAATTTCATACATATGCCAGACTCCTGGGTGGATCACAAGAATGTACTACCTCAATATTCATTGGATCCACCACAACTATAGCCTCCGAGATGACATTTCCCAGAATGTGAACCTCTCATATCCATAACTGGAACTTTGAGAGCTTACCATTAAGCTAGTGCTCTCGGAGTGTGTCCAGAACTATCTGAAAATGGTAGGCATGATCCTCCTCGGTAGCTGAGTAGATCAGAATTTCATTAATGAAGACTAGAAAAAATAGGTCAATAATTGGATGAATGATCATGTTCGTGTTTCCCATGAACAATTATGTAGTGTTGGTCATGCCGAATGGAAAAACTAAGAACGCATAGTGGCCATACCGACATCTGAAATTCATTTTCGGCATATCATCATCTCATACTCTGAGATGGTGATAGACAAATTTAAGGACTATCATTGGGAACCACTATGCTCCAATCATTCGATCATATAGGTCTTCAATCCTTGGATGTGGGTACTTGTTCTTCACCGTCACCAGGTTCAGGCGTTGACAGTCAACACGATGTCTCCAACTCCAATCCACCTTCTTGGAGAACAAAATCGGGCCTTCACAAGGAGAAACACTAGTCTGAATGAATCCATTCCCCTTTAAGTCTTCCAACTGTACCCTCAGCTCATGAAGCTCCATGGGAGCCATTCGATATGTTGGTGAAGATATCAGTGTCGTCCCAGGTTACAAGTCAATGTAAAAGTACACCTCTCCAGCAGGAGGTCGACTTGGAACATCATCAGGAAAAACATCCGCATACTGGCCCACCACTACAGGATAGCTCAGACTCACCACATAAACCACTTTGAGGGTAAGGCTATCTAATGGATGAGTAATCGACTGCACTCTCCTCCGAGTAAGTCCATCCTGTGTTGAAAAGGCTCCCTTCTCACCGGTGAAGCTAAACATAGTCCCATTAGTGCGGAAACACCACACTTTGCACATAATATAGTTAATCTAAGCATGGACAGTAGATAACTAGTCCATACTAAAGATGACATTGTAAGGCCTCGACACCACAACTATGAACATCCCAATCGAATCTATCGCCTCCTAGAGTAAGTTCACACTACTGGAACAAGTTTCTAATATAAGGCCTCAACCTTAAACCTTACTTAATCTTGAGTTATTACATGATTACAAATTGATGATCTTTTCGGGATTAGAGTTGTAGAGAATTAGATCATAAAACATGCATTACATTCCTCATTTAAACAAAGTGGTTACATAAATATAGTATTCCTTTTTTCCCATCAACAAAACATATTTAAAATAAAACATGGATTCTTTCTTGACACTTCTTTGACACTATCATCATATCATGTATGTTTCCCTTGACCTGTGAAAAACATTTCAAAAAAAACTTGGGATGAGCATAAAAAGCTCATTATGGGTTATAAAAATATGGAAAGGAAACATGAGTTCATATATACATAATAATGGAATCATACTTTACTGATAAAACATAATCACTTTAACATACCTCATTAAATCATGAATAAATCATAGAAATCATAAGACATAAAGGTAACTTGAGGCATTCATAACATTCTTATGTAGGGAGTAACCCTCTTGGTTACGTTTGGAATACCCATCATAGTATATTCCCTAAATAGCTTAGGTTAAACCTTAATGTCTCACTCCTTCGCGTTACCCAATGCATTGGAGAGATATATCGGGCTCACCCGCCCTTAGTTTATCACGGAACCACCCTTCTTCATAATAATGCCCAAGAAACTCAAAATAATTGTATCACATAAAACATGAATAAAGGAAACATAACATTTCCACATTTCAATCACAAGATATCAATACAACACATTGATATAAAAACATTATGAAAACCATTTTCAATACCAAAATAAAAGAAAAGTAAAACTTGGTATTTATTTTTCTTTAAAAAAAAGGTATGGCTTGTAGTGGAAGCCGAAACTCAAATAATGGTCACGGCAGCGGAGAAGTCGTTGTCGCCGCATACGTACGACAAAAACATTCCCTTTTGTCTTTTTGTAAAAAGCTTCGAATAAAAAAAATATTACTATTGGATAAAATTAAAATTAAAAGGGGTTTATACACCTTATAAAAGAATGTTGTGTATAAAACAAAATATGGCTCAATGAAAGGAGATTGAGACGAAGTCCCATACCTCGGGTCCGACTTGACTCGATCGTTCTTTAATCTCCTGAATAATAAACTTGAGTTAATTTCTACTTGTTTAAGAACCTTTTTAAAGTTCATTATTACTTTTATATCACTTATTTCCATGTCATGAACACTATGTAAATATTTAAGTTAATAACGGTCGTTTTAACGATCATTGGTACTTGAGTAAAAAATAAACCCTTTATAATTACAAGTTGTTCATGAATCCATTATATCCAGAATGTTATACATGATGTAGATATCATATATGTCATATATATCCAGTACATGCATGCATTTATAATATTATATAATCATTTAGAGGTAAGAAATGAAATGCACCGTTCATGGAGACGGTAAACCGTACGTACGCATGAATGCTACTTTCATTTCTATTTAGTATATTATAGAATTGGATCATGATGATATAAAGGTATATTATAATTCCAGTGTAATATCATATATAATATCATAACTCCATCCTTTATACATCCCACATATGGTATTAACGAATCAAATCACTTTGAGGGGGCGGTAGTCCGCACTTCCTTAAATGAAGATATTGCGTTTACCCAAAATGGAAACCATAAAGGTATGCCCAAAATGAAAAATATATAAGTTTAAGGAAAACATAAAAAATTTATATAACATATATAAATATATTTTCATCTTAATGGACACCTTTTATGGTGTTAAATGAATGTTGAACAATAATTGTTTCGGGAGGCAGAAATTCTCCATCCATGGAACCAGTATGTTCTTTAACCATTAGATGTAGGTGTGTGTAAGTTTAGCTCGAATAATAATTATAAAAACATCCTAGTATATTGAAGATACTGGAGTTATTACAAAAGAAATGAATAAAATGAGTTTAGGGGGCTGGAGAAGCAAAATAAAACAAAAGGACTCAAGGGAAGACATTACCTTAAAATCGGGTAACTCCCTTTGGTTTGAGCTCAAAGGATTCCTTGGGAAGACATCTGCCCAAAGTGAGGATTCAAGGAGTAAGAGAGGGAAGTTGAGAGACAAAATGGGAAGGGGTTGGCCGTGCCAAAGGATTTGGAAGTGGGGGTAATGAGGTAGAGGTGGGGGCCTTTTATAAGAGGAGAGGAGGGGAACTCTTGGAAAGTAAAGAAATATTACTTTATTTTAAAATGAGTTTCAGATTCAAAAGGTCCAACATTGTTATAATTCGAGGGTAAGGTGATAAGGATTCTAAATCAACCCATCCAATAGGTTTTGGACATGTGTAGGTCATAGATTTCACATTATCATTTCATTTTATTTAAATCCTTTATTAATGAGGTAATCGCTGCATCATCGTGATGTCATAAATAATTTAATATATTTAATGTCTAAAAATTATAAATAAATATCATGATGTAGGAAATTGATTTATCTTTCTAATTAATATTTATAGTAAAAACTCTAACTTGTATAACCCCATGTAAAAATTTTTTTAGTAAAACATTTCATGTTTGTGTCATTTTTACTTTTACATTAAATAAAACGTTATTTATGTCATTTCCCAACCAAAGTGGCTCCATGGGGTCCCCAAGTTGACCCATGGATTTTCATGGTCTTCCATGACACATAAAATGAGGGTAGGACATGTTTCAAGCTCATCTCATATTATTAAAACATTATTTTTACCTTAAACTACACCAATTACCTCTAATCGCGATTAAAAACATAACAGTTACTATTCACCAAAAAATTATTTTAATCCCATTGAACAACATTTTACTTCTTAATGAAAACCATGTATGTTGGATTTTTGAAATTCAAAACACAGAAGTGGAAAAGGTTCATTTAAATGAAAAATCGGTTTCTTTAGCTACCAATTAATGGTTTCACTATTCATCAAAAATTGAAGTTTTTTAGAAAAATACCAAAACATCACCCCATGCTATATTTGATATTCTGAATTCAAAAATGTTGTTTATTTTAAAAAATTCAATACATATAAGTTTCATTAATTAATTTAATAATTAATTCAAGTTGTCATGACAAATAGCGTGTTTTTATGAAACAATAAGTATCAAAAGATTGACACCAGTTTAAGTCCAATTTCTAAGTGAAATTGATTCCAATGACCACCATTGGATTAAATGGTAAAAATATATTCTAATTTTACTTTAAAACCAATTCAATATATAATATAATCATATAAATAAATTATATTAAAAAGCAGTTTTGATGTAAAATGCAGAATTTTTCACTATTCATCAAAAAATGAACATTGTCAAGAAAAATACCAAAAATTCACAAAAAGAAAATTTTTATGTACCAATAATAAAGAATAATTTTATTTTGACAAAAATAGCTTATAAAATTGTCAAAAGATAGATTTAAAAATGGTTTGCCATCAAAAGGCAGTAAAATAATCTTTTAAAAATATTAGTGTTTTTTATGCTTAAGATTGGATTTATTTTTATTTTAAGCCTCTAAATCACTATCTAATTCACTAATAGACATAGAAAAAAATATCTATTATTAATTACTTACTTGGGATGTTACATCCTTCCCCCCTTTAGAAAATTACGTCCCCACAATTTATTTACTTATCGAATAAATGGGGCTACTTATCCCTCATTGCATTTTCAGATTCCCATGTTGCCTCTTCCATCATGTGGTTTTCCCACAATACCTTTACCTGATTAATCACTTTATTCTGTAACACTTTCCCCCTGTGGTCAAGAATCTAGATTGGTTGTTCCTCATAAGATAGGTTCTCTTCCAGTTGAACTACCTCTGGACTCAAAACATGAGATGGATCTGGTATATACTTTCTAAACATCGAAACATGAAAAACATTGTGTACCTGAGATAAAATCAGAGGTAAAGCCACTCGGTAAGCAACTGATCCAACTCTCTCCAGAATTTCATATGGTCCGATGAACATTTGACTCAGCTTTTCTTTCTTACCAAATCGCATCACACTTTTCCATGGTGATACTTTGAGAAAAACATGATCACCTACCTCAAAAGATTGATCCTTCCTCCTATCGTCTGCATAACTCTTCTGCCTGCTCTGAGCTGTTCTCATGTGTTTCTGTATCAGTTGAACATTTTTTCCAACTATTCTACCAATTCTAGTCCCATAAACATCCTTTCACCCACTTCATCCTAGAAAGCTAGAGTTCGACACCGCTTCCTATATAATGCCTGAAATGGTGCCATCTGTATACTGGAATGAAAACTGTTATTATATGAAAATTTAACCAAAGAAAGATGTTGGTCCCAACTTCCTTGATAATCCATCGAACAAGCTCGTAGCATATCCTCCAAGGTCTGAATTTTTCGTTCTGACTGCCCATCTGATTGAGGATGAAATGTTGTACTAAAATTTAATTCAGTACCCAACAACTTCTGAAGGCCTTTCCAAAAGTTAGAAGTGAAAATGGGATCATGATCAGATAAAATGGAGAGAGGAACTCCATGTAACCTGACTATCTCTTTAAGATAAAAACGGGAAAGTTGATCTAGTGAAAAAGTATCTCGTATAGAAAGGAAATGAGCAGATTTAGTCAAGCGATCAACAATAACCCAGATTGAATTATTACCTCGAGGGGTCTTCGACAATCCCACAACGAAGTCCATGGATAATTTCTCCCATTTCCACTTTGGCACTGGTAAAGGCTGAAGTAACCCTTTCGGTAACTACCGCTCTGCTTTAACCTGTTGACATGTCAAACACTTCACAGTAAAATCAACAATATCTCTTTTCATTCCATCCCACCAGTAATACTCCCGCAGATCTCTGTACATCTTAGTACTGCCAGGATGAACTGAAAATGGGGAACTATGAGCTTCACATAACAACTGTCTCTTCAACTGTGAATCACAAGTCACACACAATCTCTTCCCAAATCTCAAAACGCAATCATTATCAATTTTGAATTCAGGAAACTTACCTTTCTGAACCAGCTGTACCTTATTCTACAACTCACTATCTTGCTTCTGTGCTTGCTTGATTCTGTCTGATAGAGAAAATTTCACTGATACATGAAACAAAACAGTGAACATCCTAAACCAACAACTTTTATGCCAAATTTCATCAAATCCTTAACCAAAGGATCACGTTTCAAACGCAACATTGCTAATGAAGCATTACTTTTTCGACTCAAAGCATCATCCACTTTATTTTCTTTTCCTGGATGGTAATGTATTCTACAATCATAATCCTTGATTAATTCCAGCCATCTCCTCTGTCTCATGTTTAACTCTTTCTGAGTGAATATATACTTTAAAGTTTTGTGATCAGTATATATTTCACACTTTAATCCATACAAATTATGCCTCTAAATTTTTAAAGAGAAAACAACTCCAGCTAATTCCAAATCATGTGTAGGGTAATTTACCTAATGAGTTTTCAACTGTCATGACGCATAAGAAATTACCTGATCATTCTACATTAGGACACAACCAAGTCCTTTCAATGAAGCATCACTATATATAACAAACTCACCATTCCTGGAAGGATGTGCCAAAACTGGAGCATTCACCAATCTTCTTTTCAATTCCTGAAAAAAATCATCACATTGTTTTGTCCATATAAACTTACACCCTTCCAAGTTAGCATTGTCATTGAACTAGATAACCGTGAAAAATTTCAAACAAACCTTTGGTAATAGCCTACCAAACCAAGGAAACTATGAATCTCTGTTACATTTGTGGGTCTTGGACATTCTTCAACAACATTTGTTTTTGCAGGATCAATGGTTATCCCATATTTAAAAACAATGTGACCAAGTAAAGAAATTTGTTGCAACCAAAACTCACACTTCCTGAATTTCCCATACAATTTATTTTCTTTTAAGGTTTTCAAAATAACCCATAAATGTCTTTCATGATCCTATTGACTTTTAGAAAACACCAAAATATCATCAATGAAAACCACCACAAACTTATCCAAGAACTCATGGAAAATTCTATTCATTAAGTCCATGAATACAGCAGGTGCATTGGTTAGCCCAAAAGGCATTTCTAAAAATTCATAATGGCCATATCTTGTACGAAACGCAGTCTTCGGAACATCTGCTTCCTTTACCTTAAGCTGATGGTACCCCGATCTTAGGTCAATCTTTGAAAAATACTGAGCTCCCTGGAGCTGATCAAAAAAAGCATCGATATGAGGCAAATGATATTTGTTCTTAACAATGATGTTATTCAAGGCTCTATAATCAATGAAAAGTATCATAGAACCATCTTTCTTTTTAACAAATAAAACAAGAGAACCCCATGGTGATTTGCTAGGTCGAATGAAACCTTTCTCTAATAAATCATGCAATTGATCCTTTAACTCTAGAAGTTCAATTTGAGACATTCAATTATGGGGTTTCAAAATTGACTTAGCATCAGGAACTAAGTCAACAATAAATCCAACATCCCGATCTGGTTTTATTCCAGGAAACTCATCAGGAAAAACATCAGGATACTCATTTACCACTAGAACATCATTAATCTGAACAGTTCCTTTATTTTCAACAATATATGCAAGGTAACATCCATTTCCATCTTTTACAAGTTTCTCGGCCTCTTGATATGTTATCAACAGTAAGGGTTCATTCTTGTACACAAACTGAATGTCTTTATGAAAAGAAACTTTTTTAGCTCTACATTGAATCATAGCATTGTAAATAGAGTGACAATCCATACCCAGGATAACATCAAACTCTACTAGAGGTAGAACAATCAGGTTTGCATGTAGGTTCTTTCCACAGATAAGGATAGGAAGATTCTTATAAATTCATTCTGCCTCAACATTTCCTGTAGGTGTTTTTACCAAAAGTTCATGAGTCATTTCTTGAGATGGTATTCCCATTTTACTAGAAAGGTTTTCAGAGATGAAAGAATGTGTAGACCCCGAATCAAACAACACACTATCATAATATGAAAAAACAAACAATGTACATGATACAACTTCATTTGATGACCCGACATCTGCTGAAGTAGTTGCAAAGGATTTCACCACCCCTTTCTGCTTGTAGTCTAACTTCTTCCCATCACTCAAGCTCTTTTTCAGACACTCGTTTGCATAGTGACCCATCACATTGCACTTAAAAAATTTCAGTAACTGTAAATCAAATTTGGTCTTACCATCACCTTGATCTTTTTCAGTGCAATCACGAGCCTTATGTCCCATCATACCACATCGGTAGCACTTTCCAGAATTCAGAAGACATTCCCCATCATGCCTTTTACCACATTTATCACAAACTGGAAACATAGTTTTCTTAAAATCAGACATTTTTGAAGAATTCTTCCCTTTCTCCTGCCACCTTGGTCTCTTCTTCTGGTGGTTGTTATAGAACACTTGATCATCAGCAAACTCCATTTACACCTTCTCAGCACATCGAAAAAGCTTTTCATAACTTTTAAACTCACAAGAAGCTAATTCCCTTCGATATTTTGGCATTAATCCTGATTAAAAACTATTTATTTTACTATCAAGGTCTCGGATAAAATTTGGAGCATACCTTGCCAATCGAGTGAACCTTTCTTCATAGGCAGCCAATGAGTCTTCCTCTTGCCTCAATTCCAAGAATTGTTTTTCCATCCTAAATCGAACAGCCTTAGGAAAATACTTCTCAAGAAACATACCTTTGAAATCATCCCAGTCAAGAGAATCAATCTCATCAGCGTCCCTGATATTTTTAACCATCGACCACCACTGATCTGCTTCACCCTCCAAATGGTAAGTAGAAAGACTAACCATTTGATTGTCTGAACACCCCATGACATCAAAAATCTTCTCTAGTGCTTTAATCCACCTTTCAGCTAACATAGGGTCAGATGATCCTCTGAATGATGGGGGATTTTGCCTCATGAAATGTTCCACCACTGACATGTTCCCCTGCTGTTGATATGGCTGATCTCATGCATGGATACCACCACCATTTATCGCTTGAGTCAATTGCGCCATTACTGCAACAAAAAGTTCAGTTCCAATTCCGACTATCTCAGGATGCTGATTCGGAAGGTTATTTCTTTCTGTATTCCTTCCTAGCACTGCTTCCCCGTTTCCTCTGTGGAAACCCATTCTGAACAAACATGTCTTAGATGAAGCAACATGGTAATCTTCAAATGCTATATCATTTCAAAAAAAATATTTTTGGATTATCATTTAATAGAATTCTAACTCCTAAAGATATCTAAACCGACCATTGATACCAACTATAAGGCCCCAGCCTTAATCCTTACTTAATAATGAGTTATTTCATGATTACACATTGAGGATCTTTTCAGGTTTAGAGTTTTAGAGAATTTGATCATAAAACTTGCATTACATTCCACATTTAAACAAAGTGGTTACATAAAGACAATATTCATTTTTTCCCATCAACGGAACATATTTAAAATAAAACATGGATTCTTTCTTGACACATCCTTGACACTATCATCATATCATGTACCTTTCCCTTGACCTGTGAAAAACATTTCAAAAAAAACTTGGGATGAGCCTAAAAAGCTTAATATGGGTTATAAAAACATGGAAAGGAAACATGAGTTCATATATACATAAGAAAGAAATCATAATTTACCCATAAAACATAAGCACTTTTACATATCTCATCAAATCATGAATAAATCATAGAAATCATAAGAAATAAAAGTAACTTGAGGCATTCATAACATTCTTACGTAGGGAGTAACCCTCTTGGTTACATTTGGAATACCCATCATAGTATATTCCCTAAATATCTTCAGAGAAACCTTAACGTTTCACTCCTTCACATTACCCAATGCATTGGACAGATATATCGGGCTCACCCGCCCTTAGTTTATCCCGGAACCACCCGTCTTTATAATAATGCCCATGAACCTCAACATAATCGTATCATATAAAACATGCATAAAGGAAACATAACATTTCCACCTTTCAATCACAAGATATCTATACAACACATTGATATAAAAACATTATGAATACCATTTTCAATTCCAAAATATAAGAAAAGTAAAACATGGTATTTATTTTTCATTAAATAAATGGTATGGCTTGTAGAGGAAGCCGAAAGTCAAATAATGGTCACGGAGGCGGAGAAGTCGTTGTTGCCGCATACGTACGACAAAAACAGTACCTTTTGTCATTTTGTTAAACGCTTCATATAAAAAAATATTCATTTTGGATAAAAGTAAAACTCAAAGGGGTTTATACACCGTATAAAAGAAAGTTGTGTATAAAACAAAATATGCCTCAATGAAAGGAGATTGAGATGAAGTCCCATACCTCGGGTCCGACTTGACTCGGTCGTTCTTTAATCTCCTTCATAATAAACTTGAGGTTATTTCTACTTGTTTAAAAACATTTTTCAAGTTCATTATTCCTTTTATATCACTTATTACCATGTCATGAACTCTATGTAATTATTTAAGTTAATAACGGTCGTTTTAATGATCATTAGTACTTGTGTAAATAATAAACCCTTTATAATTACAAGTTGTTCATGTATCCATTATATCCATAATGGTATTCATGATGTAGATATCATATATGTCATATATATCCAGTACATTCATGCATTTTTAATATTACATAATCATTTAGAGGTAAGAAATGAAATGCACCGTTCATGGAGACGGTAAGCCGTACGTACGCATGAACGCTACTTTCATTTCTATTTCATATTTTATATAATGGGATCATAATTATATAAAGTTATATTATAATTCCAGTTTAATATCATATATAATATCATAACTCCATCTTTTATACGTCCCACATATGGTATTAATGAATCAAATCACTTTGAGGGGGTGGTAGTCAGCACTTCCTTAAATGAAGATATCGCGTTTACCCATAATAGAAACCATAAAGGCATGCCCAAAATGAAAAATACAGAAGCTTAAGGAAAACATAAACATATTATATATCATATATAAATATAGTGTCATCTTAATGTCCACCTTTGAAGGTGTTAAAATAATGTTGAACAACCATCGTTTCGGGAGGCCGAAATTCTCCATTCACGGAAACAGTATGTTCATTAACCATTAGAAGTAGGTGTGTGTATTTGTAGCTCGAATACTTCTTATAAAAACATCCTAGTATATTTAAGATACTAGATTTGTTACAAAAGAAATGAATAAAAATATTTTAGGGGGTTGGAGAAGCAAAATAAAACAAAAGGACTCAAGTGAAAACATTACCTTAAAATCGGGTAACTCCCTTTAGTTTGAGCTCAAAGGCTTCCTTGGGAAGACTTCTGCCCAAAGTGAGGATTCAAGGTGTAATATAGGGAAGTGGAGAGACAAAATGGTCAGGGTTTTGCCGTGCCAAAGGCTTTGGAAGTGTGGGTAAGGAGGTAGAGGTGGGGGCCTTTTATAAGAGGAGAGGAGGGGCACTCTTGGAATGTAAAGAAATGTTACTTTATTTTAAAATGCGTTTCGGATTCAAAAGGTCCCACATTGATATAATTAGAGGGTAAGGTGATATGGGTTCAAAATCCACCCATCCAATAGGTTTTGGACATGTGTAGGTCATATATTTCACATTATCTTTTCATTTTATTTAAAACCTTTATTAATGAGGTAATCGCTGCATCATCATGATGTCATAAATAATTTAATATATATAATGTCTAAAAATTATAAAAAAAATATCATGATGTATGAAATCTTTTTATCTTTATAATTAATATTTATAGACAAAATTATGTCTTGTATAACCCCGTGTAAAAATTGTTTTGGTAAAACATCTCATGTTTGTGTCATTTTTACTTTTACATTAAATAAAAAGTCATTTATGTCATTTCCCAACCAAAGTGGCTCCATGGGGTCCCCAAGTTGACCCATGGATTTTCTTGGTCGGCCATGACACATCCAATGAAGATAGAACATATGTCAATCTCATCTAAAATTATTAAAACATTATTTTTACCTTAAACTACACTAATTACCTCTAATCACGATTAATAACATAAAAGTTACTATTCACCAAAAAATTATTTGAATCCCATTGAACCAAATTTTATTTATTAATGACAAAAATGTATGTCGGATTTTTGAAATTAAAAACATAGAAGTGGAAAAGTTTCATTTAAATGAAAAATCAGTTTCTTTAAGTACCACTTAGTGGTTTCACTATTCATCAAAAATTGATGTTTTTCAGAAAAATACCAAAACTTAACCGCAAGATATATTTGTTATTCTGAATTAAAAATTGTTTTATATTTTACAAAATTCAATACATGTAAGGTTCATTAATTAATTTAATAATTAATTCTTCCTGTCATGACAAATAGCTTGTTTTTATGAAATAATAAGTATTAGAGGACTGACACCAGTTTAAGTCCAATTTCTAAGTGAAATTGATTCCAATAACCACCATTGGATTAAATGGTAAAAATATATTAGAATTTCAATTTAAAACCAATTAAAAAGATAATCTAATAATATAAATAAATTAGATTAAAAATCATTTTCGATGTAAAATGCAGTATTTTTCACTATTCATTAAAAAAATGAACATTGTCAGAAAAATAACAAAAATTCACACAAAGTAAATTTTGATGTCCCAATAATAAAGAAGATGTTTATGTTGACAAACATAGTTTATAAAATTGTCAAAAGATAGATTTAAAAATGTTTTTCCATCAAAAGGAAGTAAAACAATCTTTTAAAAATATTAGTGTATTTCATGCTTAAGATTGGATTTATTTTCATTTTAAGCCTCTAAAACACTATCTAATTCACTAATAGACATAGATAAAAATATCTATTATTAATTAATTACTTGGGATGTTACATGTAATCATTTAATCCCCTCTTGTAAGAGTCTCTATGCGTAAGGATCGAGCCAACGGCTCCATCGGAATCTCCGAGCTCCGAACAAGGGTAGTGGCAATAAAAGAATGACTTGAACCTATGTCTATAAGTACTACACGTAAGGTGTAGTAGACACAGATGGTATCTTGTATCATCTTTAGAGCACTGTTATTATAGGCCTCAGCTGACTGGAGCTGAGCTCTCCCATGTCCTCCTACTCCATATGGTCGGGGCGGACCACAATGTGGTGGTGGCGGTAACATCTCGAATTGTTGCCCATTGCCACATGCACGACCAGATCTTCTGCCACATATGATTTCTCACTACGTACCTCCTTTGTCAAAACTCTTTCTCTACCTAGGCGGTCCTTCAACCATCTTTTGATCATCCATATGTTGGGTCGGACATTCATGTACCATGTGACCCCCCTCTCCGCATGTGAAACACATCATGTTTCTCACATAACTGGCTCTGTCTATGGTACCCTTCACAATAGATCATGATTATTACAGTCGCCCACCTATAGTTATGGTCGTCTTAGACCTCTGTGACATCTGTCTAATGACAACTATAGAGGACTCCTTTACGTGATGACTGGTGGTGGGTCTTGCAACTGGAGACTGCTCAGTAAAAAAACTCTCCACTAAGTAGGATCGCTCTAACACCCATGCCTGTGTCGGGATGTTGAAAGAAATCATTGAAGCACTGATCTCCCTCATGAGTCCCTGCTCAAAAGTCCAGGCCCTAACGAATGGGTCCCATATAATATCAGTGGAGTAGTGTGAGATTTTGGAGAACCTCACTGAGTACTGAGCCACAGTCTTGCTGCCCTAATCTAGATGAAGAAGCACCTATATGTGCACTACATGAAAAGTAACTCAGACAAACTCTGCCTGATATAGTATCTCTATGTCTTCCAATAGAAGTGTCACCTCATCGTGAACATGGAGAATCAATCTCCACCATCTTCCTACTCCTGCGTATAGAAGGACGACAGAAAGGATCCCCATAGGATCAGCTGGTGTCCCTACTAATTAGAAGACTCTCACTATGACTTCCATCCAATCCTCAGCCGCATGTGAGTCTGTCTCTCCCCTGAACCTGGGTGGCCTCTAGAACTGAAACAAGTGCAATGAACTCAAGCGGCGTGCACCCAATGATGTTGGGGCATATAGAATCTATGGCCCAATGAGTAATTGTACCTCTGGTGCCTCTACTGGTGGCTCTACTAGAAGAGGGCCCTGCACTTAGGACTCTTCGCTCAGTGGGCTATCAGTGCATACTATACCCAAAACCATGACTAACTATCTGTGTGGAGGAATCCTGAAAAGAAACAGGTGTTCCATGGTCAATTAGTTATACCTGTTGAGCTAACTCGAAATGATCACAATGAAAAATCTTGAAATCATACACGCAATCAATGTTTTCGTTTACTGAGTCTAAAATCAGAAGTCAGGGTCCTGGTGTATGGATACGTCGACCACTGCACCAACACTCTATTCCCAAAAATCACAACAACAGTCACTACACTTATCAATTTTTTCATTTAAAAAGAACATAGTCATATGTTCTATGGTATAACCGACTCTTTTCATACCAATTTGTCATGACCCGTCCCCCGAGTCCCGTGTCATGACTACCCGAAGCCTGCCTTCTACAGGCCAGGGGCTGGAGACTAGAATCAAAAAGCCCATTCCCTTAAATAAGTAAGGAATTTCCTTTATATCCTATAAACACATGCAACCAAGCACACATCATGATACTAACTCAAGTAAACTGTATAACAAAAAGTGTGATGAATGTAAAAGGGGCCGAAATATAATCCTAACAGTAAAGGTACAAGTAAAATTGAAATACAATACAACTGAAGAAAAAGAAAGATATATTCTGGACCCTCCTATGAGGTTCCTACCTGATGGGTAGGTACTGATCACGTCCTCAGCAATCCACGTCCTCCAGTCCCCTCGGTGTACCGACACGCCGTATGGTCCACCTCCGTGCACCGTCCAGTCCTGGTACCCTCAGCCTCGGTCAGTGTTGTCCTTCATCTACACTGAACACAACAAGGTGTGGGCATATCCCATGCCAGGGTGAGTACAACGATACTCAGTAGAGACCCCAAGACCCTCAAGGTCTCACAAAATACATGAAGGACAAACCACATAGCATGAAATAAACTAAAAACATTACTTAGGTTTATGACCATACATATACCTAAGTTATCAAGTAAACCCATCTCAATAATGAGGAAAATAGGGTCCAACCCACAAAGTCAAAGATCAACTATTCCACAAAAGAAGGAATTCCAAAAAGATAACTAACACAAAAGTACTCCACATAGAAGAATCCCACCGAGGTATTACCATGAAGGAAAGTACCACACTGGTACAGACTCATCTCATACCAGGAATATCATACATACAGTAGTATAAATGATTATATGTAACTACTGAATGATCTTACTCTATTAAGAGTTTGACCCAATAAGGATCCTAAATTTCATACCCACACGGGATCCTAGTACATTGTCAGACCAACATAAGATCCTAGTACATCTTTAGACCCACAAGGGATCCGAGTACAACGTCAGTGCATCGTCAAACCCACATAGGATCCTATTACTTGATCAGTACATCGTCAGACCCACACATGATCCTAGTACATCTCTAGTACGTCGTCATACCCACACAAGATCCTAGTACATCGTCAGTATGCTGTCAGAACCACAGAGGATTCTAGTACATCGTCATACCCACACAGGATTCTACTATATCGTCAGAATGTCGTCAGACCCACACATGATCCTATTACATTGTCAGTACTTCTTCATCCCTACATAGGATCCTAGTACATCATCAGATCTAGCTACAGTGTTATCACACTATGCTCTTTTGTCTCTGAGCGGGTCTGCTCCTCAATCCACTATTCAATACTCCAACTACCACAAATTCTCATGAAGAAGTATTCCATGGGACCCCCACGTCATAGTGGTATCAATTCAACTGACGGTGTGTCAAATAGATTCCCGGTCTGTATGATATTAGCATTTTAGTCCCGAGGGCCTGGTTGGATTCATGCTCGATCCAACCCGACATTTCCACAACATTATACAAATATTCTATGGGGTAAACCAAAGGGACTGCCTCACTCCAAGGTTTTTAGCGCCAGGGATGGTTCATCAAATGGACACTCTGTCCTAAAGTAGTAGCCAGAAGAGCGGAAATGGGTCGATTCTGGTCCGGGTCTGGTCCGACCCGGCTTGACCCGGCCTATGCCGACCCGACTGGGTTCGGGTCGATCTAGCCCGCTGGGTCCGGCCCTTCCCACGTTGGGTGGACCGACCAGGGGGGGTGCGGCGTAGGGGCCACTAGGTGGAGCAAGGGCCGCAGAGCGGCATAGGGGCCGTGGGGTGATGCGTGGGGCATCACGGGGGCCGCAATGCGGTGAAACAATGGCCCGGGGTGGCACTGCGGTCGTGGGGGCCACGGGGCGACGCAAGGGCGACATGGTGGAGATGGGGTGGTGGGGAAACGTGTGGGTGGTGGGGTGTCATGAGTTCCAATGATCTGTGCGGGGGGCGCGTGGCGACACAAGGCCCATGGCGTGGTAGTCCACCGCGGTCGGCTGGATGGCCATGCATCCTCTCCGCGCGATGTGGTCGCACGCCGTGCCTTCACTAGCGGTTGGCTTGTCCGCCCATCCTCCCATTGCCACCGTAGCACATCCTTGATTCTCTTCCATTGGGAAGTGCGGTTGCATCGATGCCTTCATTGCGAAGAGCACTAAAAAATCACAGGAATTGTGAAGAGATCGGGCCATGTTCGTCTAGCTCGCACTCTCCGTGTTAGATCAGTAGCATGCGACTATGATTTATTCTTTAATTATGAAGAGTCCTCAGGAATGGGAAAGAGGAAAAATAAAACAACAATCCCTACCTCAATGGTTTGATGATGTTGGTGACGAAGGAAGAACAGATTCCAGTTTGTCATCGTTGAAGGCGTACCACATTGGAGGATGTCATGATGAAGAAGCAGAAGTTGTTCAAGGACATCATTGTTCTTCATTGGAGAAGCATTCTTCATTTGGAGAAGCGTTATTCGTTGGAGATAATAATCCTAGAGAAGCTATCCTCCTGAAAATCCTGTTACCCAATTCCACCCCCAAAATAATGAGTTTCCAATATGATATATTTTATAAATTTAATTATTGGCAAAAATAAAATTGGAATCATTAATTTTTAGTGGGCTCCAAAAATTAAATGGGGTGTTGGCATAATTAAATGATGAGAGGAAGTCCAAGAGTTATCTTCATATTAAAGAGGGAGTTTAAGGGGGTTCGGGTGGTCCCCACCATTAAATTCAAATTGGGGGTTTCAGTTCGGGTGGCCCCCACCTCCATAACCCATATAGAAAGGTTTCATCAAAAATAAAATAAAAGTTAATTTTATTTTATTTATATTTCCACAAAAACCCCAAAATCTTCATTCACCCTCAACCTATTGAGGTCGAGGTGAAGGTCTTCTTAAGCGAATACAGGCATTTCGAGTTCAACGGTGCCCTCTTATTTCAATTCTGAGAACCAGTTCAAAAGTTACAAAAACCCACTCGTACATTTACTAAAAGTACCCGAAAAAAGGTTCAGAAATTTATTTTGGGCACCCCATGACTCAGAATCACATGCCATAAATTTTTACGGACTCATAATATTCCCATATAATAAAGAAAAATTACATGGAATTCTTGGGTCTTTACAGCTCCAAACTAAAGACACTCAGCCTTCTTAAGAATATGGGAATATCCTTCCCTATAATTTACTATTATCTCACACATATTTCTTATTAAATATTTAATTAACCAATTCATTATTCATTGGTTCCAACTATGGACAACGTAAGTCATTTATCCATAATAATCTACTATATTAATTAAATAATTAATTTAAACTTTCTCCCAGGAATCCAAAACATTCTCAATCACTAGTCATTTTAAATTACTATTAATAACCATCATAAACACGCTTCACATTATTTATCCCATTATTAAAATGGAAGATCAAATTTAATTAAACATTTCTACTCACCTTAATTTTATTATCATAAATTCACAAAAATCACTAGATTATAAACAAGAATATTTATTATATATCCAATTAATTATCAATTAGTTCCATATTTACATCATTTTCATATTTTAAATTTTTCTTATAATAAATAAAACAAGATAAAAATCATATAATAGATATCACATAATATTCTATTATACGAAAAAGAACAAGATAAAAATCATATAATAGATATCAAACAATCTAGAAAATAAAGTGGAAAGATAATGTTGCATTATTATAAAAATGAGAATTCAATAACTTAGCAATTATTAATTATTCCAGTTAATTACATTATTAGGCTAATTTTTTTCATCTAAAGCTATTAATCATGATAATTTTTCAATTACATGTAAATAAAATAGAAGTAGTAAATCCCCTTCTTCGAAAAGGTCAATGTTCTTTACCTAGGAATAGAGTGACATCCTTGATCCGGATCACATATATAGTATGAGGATTTATCCACCCAATGATTCCATGGAATAACAATACCCAAAAACAACAATGAAAAAATCCATTATAAAAATGGATTTGATTCTGTATTTCTTAGAGGGAAGAAAATTTGTATCTAGGTTGACCAGGGAGAACCCGTAAGGGATAAAATAAAAAATAGACATTTGATCACCCAAGATTGAAGGTAGAAGGATGTGAATCAATACCTGATGAAAGGATCCATTTATTTTAAAGGATAAAACTGATGGATGATAGAGGTTGATAGGAAATTATAGAGTTTGAGAAAAACCCTGAGCATTGGAGAACTATATAGAAAATTTTCATAATTTGAAATCCCTTATTACTTATCGTAAATGAGAATCATAATACCTTTTTTAAAAACATTTCTCCTAAATAATTTAACACTAAATAATTACATGATGCATAACACACCTTGAATTGTCCTCAGCAATATTTGAATGGATCACAAACCTTGAACTGGATAAACACAATCCATGAACTGTGAACAGAAAATGTGAAACAGTTACTCCCTATGTATTTTCCGGAAACATAGATTTTTAGGATCCAAATCTTGTAGACATATTCTAGGCCTCATACAAGAACCAAGATCAATGGAAACATGTAATTGTTCAGGCCTCATAGATCTTAAACCTTATAATTTCATAGCCTTATGAGAAATTATTTATTTAAAAATTAATATGAAATATTCTATTTAAACTGTCATTCTTATTTTTTTGGATTTCAATGGAAATATAAACATCCAAAATGTTTATGCTCTCTAGAAAGATACACATTGTTTCATTCTATTCCCAAAACATATTAAATTCATTTCATTATTTAACAATCAATTTATTTTATTCCCAATAGTTATTAAAATAAATTGTAAAAATATCACCATAGTAGTCCATGAAAAACACCCAAACATTTCCCATTAAAAATTATTCCGACCTACCATCATTGATGAATAATTGTTTAAAATTTTATGTCCCAATAATTAACATTAATTACTAAATTTAAAAATAAATTTACTTATTAAATCTAACTAAATTCTATTGTTTATAAATTATTTATTCCTAAAAATGATATTACATCATAGCATTAGTTATCCACATATTATCAATCAAAAATAGGATTACTGAAATTTCTAATGTACTTCACAATTTGAGATTACCAAAATATTTCCTTATTAATTATTATATTCAAAGTAATTATTTTTGAATTTTTTTAAACACCCAGTACTTCTCAAATATCAACTCATATTACAAATATTTTGACCAATTCCAAGTACAAATATAACACGAAATATTATTTAAATTTATTTAAAATAACATATTTATATCCAATAAATGAATTTTTGTTCTTATCACAATACACATTAAAATTATCATATGATTTATATATTCATGCTCATTAAATAAGAGTATTCTCAACAACTTGTAACCTCATTTCAAACAAACAACATTATCGAATAAATTCAATACATTTATTAATTAAGTCTTTAAATATAAAAATGAGATAACTAAACTCTATTATTATACATTGTTAACTTTTATGTTGAAAAAGTAAATTATAATATAACAAATTTATAATTTATAGAAATCAACATAGTGATACCTTCAAGTGAAATTAATATATAGAAACATAACCCACGAAATTATACATATTCCTTCATTTAATTAAATAAATTATATAATATTTTAATCCAGACATAACAAATTTTAAATATTACAATAAAAATTATTCAACCCAAACTAGAGTGATTCATCCTATAATGCACAGTTTACTAATCTATTTAATTTCATGATAAATTTATAGATTAAATTAATATAAAAAAAGTTTAATAATTAATCAATAAACATATTTAATTATAAAATTCCTAGATAAACCTAAAATTTTAATGTAAAAATTAAATTGTAAATAATCCATGTGACATTAATTACTCTTTCATCCCTTATTACCATTTATCAACAATAAATGATTATAGAAAACATAATTTTCATGTGTTTAAAAAATTATAATAGAATAAGCCACAAATTATTACTCTATTTAAACATAAAAATTAAATAATCACTTAACACTTTTTATTCATAGTAATGGATAGTGCATAATAAATTTTAACCAATTTATTGCTTTATATAACATATTATTTACATTATTAAATCCCTAAATTTTATATCCGTAATTTCATCTTTAATTAATAATTAATTTAATGTTAAAATAAAAAATATGATTAAATTCAAGAATAAAATTGACTAATAAAAACATTATCAATTACTTATATTTTATATGAGGTTGAAAAAACATACACCATGATATATCAATAATCTATAAATGTATTGGAAGACAAAATCCAGATCTAAAAATGATATATACAGTGTATTTCGAACACTAGAATAAAAAATTATAATTACAGTACATCAAAATTTAAATCTTATTACATTATAATATTATCATTGGTAACATGAATTCCTAATTATATATTTTATAATGTAATAAACAATTTAAAATATAGTGATTCATAAAAGGGAAAACACAAAATGATGTTTGGAAGAGGTTGATGGTGAATTTTTATATGAAATATCATGATAATAATTTCCAAAAAAATGAATAAAATCATAAATTAAAAAAACCAAGAACATTTAATTAGCTAACTAGGTTAATTAAAAAAATATCCTTGTTACCAATTGGGTACTAATGCTTAGAACCCATCCACAAAATGGCTACTGTCTACTCTATGGAAGTAAAATAGGTACTTGATGTAATGGCCCACACCTCTCTGGTCTATTTATTTTAAAAAATTTGGTGATTTAGGAGTTCTAGGAGGTCAATGTGATTAATCCCCAACACTATGCGGAATTTATAGTTTTTTGAACTATGAAATGGTAACATTAGGTGAACTATGCAACGATATCCTTAGGAGAACCATGACATTGATAGCATTAGGTGAATAGTGCAACGGTACCCTTTTGCGAACAGTGCCGTTAGTAGCCAAATGTGAACAGTGTAATGGTATCCTTATGTGAGAAGGGTCATCGGTAGCCTTATATGAGGTTCCAACAATATCCTCTTTTCTTTACAAAATTTTGAGTTCACGAACATCGTTTCCAAAATGGTGACATTCCAATGGTGACCTCATTCCTTTTCCAAATTTTGAGTTCATAAATAGTGTTTCCAGAATTTTGAGGTATCAATGGTCACCTCTATCCTTTGCAAAATTTTGAGATCGTGAATAGTGTTTCCAGAATAGTGAGGTTCCAACGATGACCTCTTTCCACTGATAATTTTTGAGTTCATGAGTAGTTTTTCCAGTACGGTGACATTCCATAGAGACCTCTTTCCTTTTCCAAATTTTGAGATCATGAACAGTGTTTCCTGAATGTTGATGTTCCAATGATGAGGTCATGAATAGTGCTTCCAAAACATTGAGGTTCCAACGGTGAGGTTTCAATAGTTAGGTTCATGAATCGTGTTTCCAGAACTGTGAAGTTCCAACTGTCATGGTTCAATGGAGAGGTTCATAAACAATGTTTTTTCTTTTCCAAAATTCGAGTTCATGAATAGTGTTTCCAATATCCTTCAGTTTCACCCCATTGACGTTTCCTTTGATATAAAATGCATTTAAAGCCATGTTTTAAGGACTCGAAGGCTGATTCGAAGGCTATAGCTCTTACATAAATTTCCCCAAGTCTCTGGATTCTTTTACTTGGTCAAACCACATGGTTCAATGCAATCCAATTTTAATGAAAAATCCAATGTATCTTGAACCACTACTCTGTTAAATATTCTAATGGGAAGATATATTATTTTCCTTAGTTCTTCCTCCATGTTCTCGGTTATGAGATGATCAATCCTTTCATTCCATCCCGCAGGAGTCGCACAATCAAGCATTCATCCTTGGATTGGTTCCCCTCTATTTTCATGTAACCAAAAAGTATCGATCAGTCTTTGATATAATGTATAATCTATCATCATTCTTTGGGTTCATCTCCTTCTATTTCTCCTTACCACTTTATGGAATTTGACCCCCATGTTCCTAATGGGATTTTATTTTGTGAAGGGAAATGTGGTGGTGTCTCTGCATCCTCAGGTGGATACAGTTGTCACGAGGGAGGAGATCGTAACCCATTGTGTGGCTCATTCTAGTATAAAGAATGTCAAGAACTATTTGTGGTAGGGGACTCGTTGCTTCTCTTTTATTTTATGTGAAATTGAATAGTTATAATGTTTTATCAAACTAGGTCATAGTAGAAATAATATAATAAATATTTGAAATGGAGAAGTAGTTTGATATCAATCTTATAATATCTCCTCTTGTTTGGAATGATAGTGTTATATCTATTCTTTCTTTGTTTATATTTTCATTCTTAATTGAAATTGTTAAAGAAGGTAATTCCAGAATTAACTGATATTTGTTTGGATAGAGATAACGTTCTTTTTGAATGAATCAAATTTTTGTTGTTGTAATTTAATGAAAATAAAATGGGTGTAGTAATCATGATTAATTATTTGTGATAGCTTACAGTTTAGGATTCCAGATGTTGGAACCTATGAAAAATAAATTCGTTAATCCAAGATGGATTAATGAACTTGTTGTTTAACAAAAGATTATTCATTTTAGGGTTCTGAGTTACCCTCTTTCTTGTTTAAGGGATAAGAGCCCAATTGATATGATTGTTTTTTTCCTACTACTTGAGTTGTGATGTAATCCTGGAAGGCTGTTATGATATGTGGGGGTAGGAAAGCCTATTGGTCGTGGAAGCAGTTGACGCCTAAAGTGGCGTGATGCTTCGGCTTATACATGTTAGTGTCGAGGAGGATATCGTGGATGATGGAATGGGTTGCATGTGAATGTTTGTATGCTTACTGATTCTTATTGGTTGTTTGTCTATTTTATTATCCCCACTGCTCAAGGTTGGTGGTCTTTCTTTCCATTATTCCAAAAGGGGAAAAGACATGTGTGGTATTCCACATGTTTTCCTTGAATAGATTATCAAGGTAGGATGGGTCTACACTCTTGTTATAGGTGGTAAAGACTCGATGGGTAGTTCATCTACTGATTGTGTTGATCCCCCTTGTGTTTAGTAGTATAAAATGTTTTTCAAGAATGCCTATAAATATGGGAATGTAATGTTTTAAATAAATAATTCAATAAATGATGTTATCCCATGGGGTTATAGTTTGCTGGGGTGCAATACTAAGGACAACAGACTTTGGGTGTGATTCTAATGAAATATAATGTTGAATTGTTAATGGTAATATAATGTTTAACAAATTAATTAATATAAAGAGAAACTGATAAAATGGGAGTGATTTAATGTATTAAAGCACCTTAAATGGTTGTGTACTTATATGATACCTAATCTTAGAAGTGGCAGCCAGGATTTAGAGACATTAGATACAGTTGTGTAAAAGACTAGGTTATTCCTATTAGTGTGGTTGTGGGATATAATAAATTATTTTTTTTTCTTAATGCTACTCCACCCTGTTAGTTAGGGAAACTGCCCCACCAGGGATTATGAGTCATGGGGTTGTTTTCTCTAACATTCCAATGGGAGGATGGATGATTGAATACCCCATTTGGCCCTACTATCTTCTGTTGGTTGTAACATGTTCTACTAGGCACAATGGTTATTTTTCTCCATATATGTTTGTAGAGGTCTGTAATGGATGGTGGTTATTCCCACACATATGTTCTGGATATAGTTTCATATGGACTACTATAGGTGTAGCATGTATAGCTTATGATGGATGGAGGATCCTTACTTAGTGTATGTGCTATAATGGCTTGGGGATTAATAACCGATGTATGATACATGTTATGTGAGCTTTCGGGGATCCTTGAAACTACCATGTTACTTTTCTTATGTGAATGTTCTGGTTTTTTGCATGATGATCATGTTGTGGTTCTTCACCAAGGTGTCTGCAAGAAAACCTTTTTTGAGATATATTCTTAGGACGTGCGATAATTGAGAAAAGTGGTAAACAAGTGGGGAAGTAGTAGTGGGGTACCCTTGATATTCTTTGTTATATTATTTAATTTTGTATGCGATACTTAGTGAGAGTATCCATGGTGAGGCTAGGAACATTTTATACCTATTTAGGTAATTAGTTATTGTCACTTTTTGTTCACAGTGCTTTTGCATGCTTCTACGTGAGCGACAATGGGGAGGATCCTACTGAGTATACTATTATACCTACCCTATGTATATAAAAACGTTTTTAGGTCACTCGAAGAAGTGTTGGAAATCAAGCTTGTTTCTAAAATCCTGGTGTTGTAGGAGCTATTTGGGATTTGTGGTTTCTGTTGTTTTTACTTTCTTTTGAGTATTTGATGTTTTCCACTTTCAGTTGTAGTAGTTTTGGAGGAAATCACATATGTGTACTTGGGATTTCATTTATATTTTTTATGAGATGGATTCAGTTGGTGTCTATCTTATCTCTCTCTTTCACATGTATTCTCTTAGAGGGTAACACCACCAATCTATGTGTTTACTATACCCTTGGTTCTAGTCGCCAACCCGGGGCCTACTGGAGGTGGGACTCATGGTCATTATCTCCATTCTCACATTGACAGACCAAGAGGGGTACACATTGTTGGAAGGATGTCATGACAGAGTTGTATCAATGGGAGGTTGAGTTGTAGGATGGAGTTTGGAGTTAGGCACATGTCAGTTTTCATGGGTTGGCAGGCCAACAGTGTCAATCAAGTTTAGGAAGTGATGTATACACTGGAGACCAGATGAGACATATGACTTTAGGTCCCCATATGATCTGATGTACGGACCATTATGTTATAATGGATACTAAACAAGGTGATACTAGTTGCATGGTGGAGACCTAGGAAAGGATCATGCATCATTCTTCATTGTTCCTCTGTTTGAATGGGTAGTACTTTGGATATGGTAACCAAAAATGAATAAAAGAAAATAATTAATTAATTATTGCTCTGTCTTAATTATTCCAAGTTTAGGAGTTATAAAAGTTTTTTATTTTATTGGTATGGCTACAGGTAGACATCCTCATTAGGATCACATAGACGATGTCTAGCAGGCTGTGCTAGCAGATCACCTCAAGGTAGAGGTTGATGACGACGACACTTTGAGGAGAACACCCCAAGAGTTTCAGTTCTGGAGTCTGAAAAAGTATGAGGGAACCATTTTTTATGTAGTCATAGAAGACTGGTTGGAAAAGGTTAAGATAGGCATTAGTTCAATCTGTTCTCAGAAGGAGCATTGGGTGTCCATGGTTGTGACTGTGATGTGTGGAGCAGTGACGAAGTGGTGGTTCTTGTTCCTCTAGGATTGCTAGGATTCAGCGATCACATTAGAGGAATTTTGAGACATGTTTACAGGGGAGTTTCGTTATTTAACCATGAAGGCATCCATTATCCATGAGTTTTATACTCATAGATAGGGTATCTTTACTTATCAAGAGTTTGTAATCCATTTCATGACCATTTACAATATGATTCAGACCTGTTTCAAGACGAGGATGCTTGGGAAAGACATTTCTAGGAGGCTTTGCGTCTAGTGATCTAGCACCAAGTCACCCAATTTATGCTCAAGACATATCCTAAATTACTATAAATTGAAGAGGTTATCGATTGATATATTCCTAGAACTTAATCATCATGAAAGGGGGGTCATCATGTCTCCTCACAAAGTTCAGTTGTGTTATGGGGTTCCTAGTTTTTAGGGCAGAAGATTTTCTGTTCTGTCGGGGGTAGGACCCAGCACTTTGGATATTATTTCTCCAGAGGTAGTAGATATAAGGCCTATGCCAAAGGATCAGGAACTTTTTTTTCTTGGGTGGATGAGGAAATAGACAACATGAGTTCCCAAACATTTAGAGTAGTCATCATGCACTAGGTGCCCTGCTCCAGGTTCCTCCGTTAAGGAAGTTCCAACAAAGGTGGTAGCGGTAGGTTGCAATTACATTGGATCAGTAGAGGGTAGATGGGGCAGGTAGAGGATATCCCCATGATGCTCCCCATCCTCAAAGAGCAGAGCGTCTCCATGGCTGTGGTCGTCATCATAGTCAGAGAGGCTATGGATGAGGACATGGTCAGATTCATGCTTTAGCATTGCTAGCTCCAGGAGACCAAGACATCATTCAAGGAACCCTTTTCTTATTTTCTACCATGAAATATTCATTTTTTGATTCATAAGAGGCACAATCCATTATATCACCTACCCATTACCATGCTTTGGGACTTGAGGTAGAGAATCTTCCAGTTCCCTTGGATTTGACTACACTAGTTGGAGGTTGAGCATACTTGTTTGAAGTATCTAGAGACTGTGAGCTAGTGTTAGGGTAGCACTGATATTGGGGAGATGTCCAATGCTTATTAATACAACCATATTAAGTCATCCTCATCATGGATCAGTTTTATTTGATTTAGGCTATCATGGATTTGATCTGGTGTCATGTTGTGTACTTCGATACGAATGTAGTTCTAGTTGTGTTCATTGGTGAGGGAGACCCTTAGATGGGTTATAGGAGTGTTCTATCATTATCATCAATGATAGATGAGATAATTCTTTGGTCTTCAAAGGTTCAATAGTTGTCATTTATTTGGGTCATAGAAGAGTACCCTGATGTCTTTGAAGAAGAAGTTGTAGCATTACCCTCTCGATGAGAGATATAGTTTGGGATCGAGCTACAACCTGGAGGGTCACCTATCTCCATGTTTCCATATAGGATGGCCCCTTTTGTGTTAAAAGAGTTACATATACAGCTTTTTTGTCTGTTACAGTGTGGTTTTGTATGGCCGAGGGTGTCACCATGGGGTGCACCGGTTTAGTTTGTGAAGAATGCTGACGACAGTTTGTAGGTGCGTGTCGTTTATTTTTTCTTAAAAAATGACATGGAAGAATCGCTATCATATTAGATGAATTAATGATTTATTACATCAAGTGAAGGGTGAAATTTGGTTCTCAATTATTTACTTGTAGTATGGATATCATCAGTTTCATGTGAAGGATGAGGATATCCCGACGATTGCATTCTGTTGTCGTCATGGGCATTATGAGCTCGTTATAATGTTATTCGGCATAAAACAATGCTCCAGCTGTGTTCATGGGATTGATTAATGTTGTTTTCATTGAGTTTATGGACATGTTTATGGTGGTTTTCATCAACGACATCATTGTGTACTCCACGTCAGACAAGGAGCATGCAGATCATCTAAACGCAATTTTGGGAGTTCTTCATCAACATCACCTATCTGAGAAGTTTTCAAAGTGAGATTTTTGGGCTAGAGAAGTCTGTATTATGGGGCATGTAGTGTCCCATAAGGACGAATTTGTGGATCCTTCTTAGATTGAATCTGTTGAGTCTTGGTAATCCCCTAAGAATGTGTTAGTGGTGTGGAGTTTCCTTGGTCTCGTGGGATACTATATGAGGTTCGTAGCGGATTTCTCTCAAGTTGCGACTCCTCTTTCTGCTTTTACCAGGAATGGTCAAGAGTTTATATTGAATCATCATCATCAGGAATATTTAAGTTATCAAATTAGGAAGTTAGTTTGTTCTCCAGTTCTTTGTCTTCTAGCAGTGGGAGTTCAGTTTGATTTTTTTCTACGATGCTTCACATATGGGGTAAGGCTGTGTTCTGATGCAGTAGAGATCAGTTGTTTCTTATGGGTCTTATTATTTTCGTCCCCATGAACATTACAATTCCACCAATGTTCTTTAGTTGGATGCCTTCGTGTTTTCTATGAGGTGGTGGAGACATTACCTCATTGGAGAGCGCTTTGTGGTTTTCACAGATCATAAGAGTTTGGGGTATGTTTTCTCCCAGTGAGACTTGAACATATGATAGTTTCATTGGTTGGAGATCCTATAGTAATACAACTAAAAATGTCTTATACACATGTAAAGGGTAATGTTGTAGCTGATGCTTTGAGTCAGAAGTCATGTAGTGATGCATTACATGAATTTGTTGACTCTTAGAGAGTAGTAGATGAATTTTCTACATTACATATTGATATGGGTGATGTTTGGTGAAGAGGTTTTATTATTTAGAATATGGTGCCTTCATCTCTGCTAGAGTAGGAGGAAGAGTCCCATTTGGGGGATCTAGAGGTGGAGCAATCGAGAGACCGAGTTGTTTGTGGAGAGACCCCTGACGGTTAGTATGAGGACGAACGACATTGAATGTTGTATCATGGAAGGATATTCATTTTTCCGACCATGCATGAGATAGTTCTCAAAGGGTTGCATGGTTCTCCTTTAGAGGTGCATCTTGGAAGGATAAATATGTACTGAGCCAAGAGGAGCTTGTTTTGGTGGCCCGAGCTGAAGCATATGGTTGAAGAGTTTGTGTCTCGATGTTTGGTATACCAGAAAGTGAAGGCCAAACAACATAAATCCAGTGGTCTACTCCAGTGAATAGATGTTCATCATTGGAAGTGAGATGATATACAAATGGAATTTTTTACCGGTCTACCTTGACCTCAGGGAGGACATGATGATATTTTGTTGGTAGTGGATTTTTTTAAAAAATCATCCCACTTTATAGAAATCATGGAGTGATGCTCAGTGGAATTTTTTTTCAGGGCAGTATCTAGAGGAGTTAATGAGACTCCATGGAGTTCCAAGGATGATAATTTTATATCAAGATCCTCGTTTTACCTATACGGTGTGGAGAGGTCTCCATTATGCTTTCGGTTCCCATATTTTCCATATCATGAATTTTTAATTCTCAGTCGGATAGTCAGACATATCGGAGCATCCAGACTCATGATGTCTTAGTATTCTCTTGTGTCCTAGATTCCGGAGATTCGTGGATGAAGAACATACCCTTGGTGAGTTTTCTTCCAACAATAGTTTTCACTCTACCATCGGTATGGAACCATTATAAGCCTTGTATGGATGTCCTTTCCATTCTCTATTGTGCTAGACAGGGGTCAGAGAGTCAGAAGTTCTCAAACATGAACTAGAATAGAATACAAAAGATATTGTTCATGTAATTTGTGAGAGGATGAAGACAACACAAAATCATCAGAAATCATATTATATTCAAAGGTGGAGACCCTTAGAGTTTGAGGTTAGAGATCACGTGTTTCTGAAGGTGACTCCCTATCATGGGAAGTGATGGTTTTGTCATGGGAGTAATCTTTATGCCCAGTTTATTGGGCCTTTCGTGGTGTTAGTTGTGTTGGAGCTATGGCATATCAAGTAGCACATCCCCCATAGATGATTTGGACACATGATGTTTTTCATTTTTCACATCATCGTCATTATCTTCATGATTAATTTCAAGTCATCGATTGGGGAGAGATCAATGTTGATGATGATGAAACCTTTGAGGAGCGACCTGTAGAGATCCAAGACTGTAAAGAGAAGTTGTTGCAGGAGCATTCAATCCCCTGTTTCATCTCTTCTGCAACACAGTGGAACGGAGGGGAGTACATGGGATCATGAGTGATAGATACATACTAAGTTCCATGATTTGTTTTATGTTAAACTCTTGTCATTTAATGATGCACACTTTCAGGTTGCAGACCCTTCGTCTTCATTAGATGTCTTTCTTTGGTTTGTTCTTCTAGACTACTCTCTTTAAATAGGTATCTTGATGGGTGGCTATTTGAGATTATTTTTTTATCCTTTTAGGTTGGTTTTGAATTTTCGAGGGTGAGAATTTTTTCCAAGGTATCTGATGTAATGGAACAGACCTCTCTGCTCCATTATGTTATGAAAATCTAGTGTTTGCGTTGTTCTGGGAGGTCAATGTGACTTATTCCCAAATTTTTTCCAAATCTCTAGTTCTGTGAATAGTGAAACGAAATCCTTAGGTGAACAATGCCATTGTAGCCTTATGTGAAAAGTGTCATCGGTAGTCTTAGGTGAATTTTTCAATGGTAACCTTATATGAACAGTTTCATCAGTAACCTTATGTGAATAGTGAAACAGTAACCTTGGTGAACAGTTTCAGCTGTAGCCTTATGTGAGGTTTCAATGATAGCCACTTTCCTTTTCCAAATTTTATGTTCATGAAAAATGTTTCCAGAATGGTGAGTTTCCAATGGTGACCTCTTTCCTTTGCCAAATTTTTAATTTATGAACATTATTTCTAGAATGGTAAGGTTCCAATAGTGACCACTTTCCTTTGCAAAATTTTGAGTTTGTGAATAGTGTTTCTAGAATGGTGAGGTTCTAATGGGGACATTTTCCTTTCCCAAATTATGAGTTCATGAATAGTGTTTCCCGAATGATGAGGTTCCAATGGTGAGGTTTCAATGGTTAGGTTCATGAATAGTGTTTCTAGAATGGTGAGAATCAAATGGTGTGGTTTCAATGGTGATGTTCTTGAACAATGTTTTTCCATTTCCAAATTTTGAGTTTGTGAACAATGTTTCCATCTTCCTACAGTTTCTCCCCTTTGAAATTTCCTTTAACGTAAAATGAATTTAAAGAATCTTTTTAAGGAATCTAAGGCTGATTCAAAGTCCATAACACCTATATTAATTTCCCTTTGGCTTGGGATACTATTACAAGGTCGAATATCATTGTTCAATACGATCTGTTTTAAATGGAAAATCTAGTATATCTTCCACCATTGCTCCGTTAAATCTTCTAAATGGATGAGATATCTTCTTACCTATTACTTCCTCCTTGTTCTCGACTATGATATACTCAAACCTTTTATTCCACCCCTTAGGAGTGGCACCATTAATCTTTCCTCCTTGGATTGGTTTACCTCTATTTCAATGCAACAAAGCAGTGTCGATCAATCTTCAAAATAAGGTATGATCTATCATCATTCATTTGGGTACATCTCCTTATTTTTCTACTTAACCTTTAATGGATGTTTTTCCATGTGTTCCTAATGGTATTTTCTTGGGTGTTAACCGATATGGTAGTGTCTCTAGATCGTCATGTAGAACACATTTATCATGGGGGTGTTGAATGTAACTTGTTGTGTGGATCGTTCTCGTATAAGGAATGTCATGAAATGTTTGATTGAGGGGATTCATTTCATTTATTTCATAATATGTGGAACTTTATAGTTAGCATGTTTTTTCCCAAGGAATCACAATGGAATTGACATAATATTTATTTGAACCGGATGGATAATTTTGATATCGATAATAAGTTATTGCCTCATTTTTGGATAGATAGTATGATATCTATGCATTATTTGTTTATCTTTTGGTTTTTAAGGGAAATTGTTAAAGAACATAAAGGCATAAATAATTGATAATTTTTTTGTTAAAGATAAAGAGGCATGTGAATGAATCCTATTATTATTGTTGTAATTTGATTCTAATCAAATTGTTGGAGTAATCATGATTAATTATTTGTGATAGCTTACTATTTTGGATTCCTAATGTTGGAACCTACTAATAATAAATCCGTTAATCCAAGATGGATTAAATAACTGGTTGTTTGATAAAAGATAATTCCTTTTAGGGATCTTAGTTACCCTCGTACTTTAATAAGGGCCGAGATCCCCATTGATATTATGGTTGTTTTCCTGCTACTTTTGTTGTGATGTGAGCTTGGAAGGCTATTATGATATGTGGGGGCAGTGAGGCCTATTTGTTGTGGCATAAGTGGATGACTAGAGAGGAGAGATGAATCAGTTTACGCATGTGGGTGTCGGGGAGGACATTGTGGATGATGGAACAAAATGGAAGTAAATGTTTGGATTCTTGATAATTATTTTTGGGTTGTTATCTACATTACATTACAAACTGCTCAAGGAAAATGGTCTTCCTTACACTTCATCCAAAAGGGGAGAAGATGTGTAGGGTATTCCATTTGCTTTCTATGTCTATCATCTAATGAGAGGATGGGTCTATTCTCTTCCTATAGGCGGAAAATACTCAATGGGTAGTTCATCTACTCACCATGTTGACCCCAATTTTGTTTAGTAGCATAGAATGTTTTTCTAGAATTCCAGGGAATATGGAAAAGTAATTATTTTAAAAAATAAATGAATAAATTTTGTTATACCATGGGGTTGGATCTTGTTGGGATGCAATGATGAGGACAACAGACATTAGGTGTGATGATAATGAAAAATAATGTTGAATTGTTAATGATTTATTAATGTTTAAAGTATTAATTAGTATAAAGTGTAAGTGATGAAAAATGGAATGAAGTATAGTGTTAAATATATTTAAATGGTTGTGTGCTTATAGGATACCTAGTTTTAGAAGTGGTAGCTGGGAGTTCGAGAGAAGTTAGCTATAGTTTATTATAAGACTAGTTTATGTCCATAGTGTGGTTGTGAACTATAGTATATTCTATACTTTTTGGGTTTCTATACACTACAGAACGACATCAGTTATGGAAACTGACACCATGGGGATTTTTAGCCCAAGGGATGTTTTCCCCAACATTTCAGTGGGAGGATGGATGGGTGACTACCCCCTTTGTCCCCGCTCTCTTCTCTTGGTAGTTACTTGTGCTAGTAGTCCCAATGGTAAGTTTCCCCATATATGTGTGTAGAGGGCTGTAATTGCTTGTAGTTATTCACAAACATTTATCTGGATATAGTTTTTTATGGATTACTATATGTGTAACATGTGTAGGTTATGATGGATTGAGGATCCTTACTCGGTGTATGGGCTACAATATCTTGAGTTTTAATACCCAACGTATGAAACACGTCATGCGAGTGTTGTTGGATCTCAAATACTACCAGGTTACATTTCTTACTTGGATGTGGTGGATTTGTTTTCATGAGGTTGATGTTGTGTTTCTTCGCCCCGGAGTCCACAGACATGCCTTTTGGGAGATAGATTCTTAGGACGTGTGACATTGGGGAAAAGTGGAAATCCAGTGGGGATGTAGTATCTGGTTACCCTTGATATTATTTATTATATTATATACTCATTTATTAAATACTTGTGGAGAGTATCCATGGTTAGGTTGGGAACATAGTATACCTGTTTAGTTGATTAGTTAGTTTCACATGTTGTTCACTATTCTTTATCATGCTTTTGTTGGGGAGGCTCTTTGGAGGACATACTATGTACACTGTTATACTCACCCTATGTATATATAATTTTTTATCAAGTCACTTGGAGCAGGTTGGAGATCAAGCTAGTTTCTACTAGCTTGGTGTTGTAGGATCTGTTTGGGCTCTGTGGTGGTTTTTTTACATTTTTGGGGTTCTTGTAATTTTCCCCTTTCAGTTGTAGTAGTTTTTCATGACATCACATATGTGTACTTGGGATTTCATTTATATTATTATCTGAGTTGGATATGATTGGTGTATGTCTTATCTCTCACTATATAATGTGTTCTCTTAGAGGGTAATGCCTCCATTATTGGTGTTTACTATACCCTCGGTGCTAGTCGTCAACCTGGGGCTTACTGGAGGCGGGACTCGGAATGTCATTATCTCCCTTCTCAAATTTTTGTCCCATGAGGTGTACACTTTGTATAGAGGGGGTCATGACCCTTGATGTGAACACCCACAAAACATATTCCTCTTACTAATAAATTGGAAATCTAATGAAAAATAATTGGGTACCAGATAGTGCTTTTTCTAGGCTTTAGTAAACACCACCTATATCTATTACTTATTTTGTGATTCCTTCCACTAAATGTGATGATTTAATGGACTGAATATCATTCCAAATCCTCAAAAAACCTAACTAAAATTTATAATCCAATCAAGAGAAACTTATTCGTTATCCGTGGAGCATATGTGGTTGCTTTTATAATAATTCATTCATAAAAATAACCATCACCATAAGGTAATTTATTCACCTCCACTAACACATATCTATCCATTATCCCTTAGAATAGTATGTAAACCTCCACCAATCGGTCCAAAATCATTTACATAAGGGTATTAGGTTGGCCATAGTAAACCCACCTATTATTATTCATATTCAAGACACTTTTTTGTCCTCTACCAATAGGTATATTCACCATCACAATTTTTATAATGGGTTTTCCTCGACAAAATATCCTATTCATAATTACAGTTAGGATAATGTTCTTTTTTATATTATCCTATCCATTATCTATCATAAATATGATACATTATTTTTATCTACTAACCCATGCATAGTCATTCAAAATTAGGATAGAAAGTTTACCTCCAAAATTATTTTTATTCAGAATCATAATTATGATACATGTATTACCTCCACTAGACCATTGATACTCAAAATAATCTCCATAATTAATTTCTAATTTTTAGGCTAGATGGTTTCACCAGTTACCTGTAGGGAAATTGAGATATCACATCCATATAATAAATCGGAATAATTATTATCAAAAAATAATCACTTCACAAACCTCATTTCATTATTCATCTATCACACATAATGCATTATATATCTTGACATACCACTCTATTGGCTCTTACATAACATGATCCCTAAAAAAATAACTATTTTGTACACCCATATACTCAGCATGGACAATCCATCCTATTATGGAAACAATCTTATTAATTAGTCATATCTCTAATGAAATAACCCAAGGGACACCACTCATAATTTAATTGTTATAAGACCTGATAATACCCAATTATTTAATAGTAATCCTAAAAACCCACCCATAGTAAGTGATCGCCCGAGGAAAAAAATTTACATGTTATATTTCAATGTGATAATCCCATTAACATCTCAATAGTCACACCTATTATGTATTCAACATATATGTATCCTCTTTAGCTCATACGAAATACTAATCCTTATAAATGAACTAATCAATGGGAAATTATATTATAAGTCTACAAATTGATGAACATACATTACTTGACAGACAATCCAATCAATGTTATTCTATATAATCCCCATTAAAATATATTTGTCACCCCTTATACATAAGACATATCTCATATGGTTTCTCTAAAAAACAATTACTAAACTCACTATTATCTTATCATAGTAGGTTAATTTCATAATACACTTCATAAGACATCCTTAGGTTAGTGATTCCACATCTAAATTTCCTACACCATCCAAATATTAAACCTCTATCATTCACATAATCTCTTATAAAAAACATATACATTTGTGACAATAAAACAAAGGAATACACCTACATGACACACAATCAGTCTGACAAAACCTCACTCATATTGCCTCTCATATAAGAACCTATCTCATAATAGTTTGGTGATTTTCACTCACCTACCCAATTATAATATCCGAAAACATTTGAAATTACATATAATGAATAATAATTAATGATATCCTACATAAAAAAAATTATTCACTTTTTCACTCCTCACCTACTTTAATTTATCTGAAACTGACCAATACCACTAAACCTTTAATGATCATTATCAATATCCTTGAACCGCTAACTCACCCTGATACCGATAACATTATGTAAATAATTTTATATGTAATATTTTCAAAATAATTAAATTTATAAAATTATTCTAAAACTCATTGAGTGAAGAATACTCCCCAAAAGACCAAATGAAAAATGATCATTAATTCACATACCACATCAAGCACCGTTATGAGAAAAATCCACAAATCCTGATTATTTTCAAAAATATTTTTTATTTAATTTATTTATAACTGAGAATTTAATCAAAAGTATCATTTAATTTGAGTTAAATAATGAGAAATAAGTTGTGTCTATCCTCTCCTGGGATCTTCTTGAATTTATACCTGAATGAACAAACTTATCAGTCAAAAATATTTCATGAATCCAAAAATGGAAGAAAAAAAATAAATACTAGGATATAATGAAAAATAAGAGTTGTTATTAGGGGAATAAATCAAATGTAAAGATAAAACCATCCCAAGCCCCAAAAATCCACTATAGATAATTGAGAACAGGATGGAATGAAGGTAGATTGGTATTTTTCTATGAAGATATATATTCTAGGTTTCAATGGGGTCTAAAAACATATTTAGTGATGTGGATGTGATTAGTAAAACCCAAACCCATGATCACCATTACATATAAATGAAAACATATGTAAACATTATTTGAAGATACAATGAATGTTTATAATACAATGTCATTTTTTTCTACAACTATCATATAAATCATTAGCATGTATTCTAAATAAATACAACAGGTGGGATAAATTAATTATTTATATCCCTATGAAGTATTCATATGATATAGAATCACTCGATGTAGAATCTTTATTCTCATGTTCTATTGCTTCATATCTCCTCATGGTGTAAATAATGTAATAATAGTATTCTTTGACTATGTGAGAGTCCACCAAAGATCTAGAAACGTATTATAGACAGTATATCGAGATGAGTGGCCCATTATATGGAATTCTAGGACAATTCATGGTATATATTTCATTTATACATGAATTATAATTAATATGTTAATTTTTTATACAGTTCATGCATTCAAAAACTGAATACACTGACCATTAATTTAACATCTAAAATTAGTTAATTATTGATACGAAACATGGAGGATCACATGAATGATAACCCAAATTATTTAGTCACACCACTAATTAAGGAATGTAGTATTTAAACTGTGAATGAAGATATGATTATGTCTATTTTAACACTACAAATTTCATGGGTAGTGGTAAAATATTTCCATACAACATCATCCAATAATTCCCTAAAATTGAAGAAAATAATGGTATAAAATTATTCATTCTGATATCCCTCAATTATAAAATAAAACATAAAAGTTTATCATCATTTTAAAATGGATTTATGGAAAATCTCATTCAAGATCAAGATATGGGGTTTTAAATTTAAATCCCCCTAATTAATTGTTTTCAATCCTTTTCAAATATAACCCTATGTTTACCATGAAACGGGTGATACTCCAATGGATAACTGGTGAACCATTATACCAATCTCATAGTCTTATTCAATTTAATAAAATAATTAAATAATTATGTTTATTATTTTTACCCATATCCCATACTTGAAAACTCTCTTTTAAATATTTCAAACAAATCCACATTCTCTTTAACATTTTATAAAGAAATTAAATTTAACTCCAGTTAATTCTCTAATCAAGTCCTAATCATATTTTGTTCCATTAAACACTAATGAAATAGGTTGTTACCACCCACCACTTGATTAAGGAGAGAATAAATATTCATTAAACATGAAATTTTAGAGAATTTAATCCCCGAAATCAGCATTATTTGGAGTCACTGTTTAAAAATTGTAATCTACATCGTACTTCATATCCTTGAATCATTATTCATGACTAATAATATCATTATATATCCATTTAATTAATTTATACTTCCAATCCATGATAAAAATAAATGTGTATATGAGTTAACCAAATCATCAAAAGGACTAAACCTAGGAACTTAAAATACCATCCATCAAGGGTGTTATCTATTAAAATTAATAATAGAATCAATCAATCAATGTAAAATAATCATATAAGTATCACCTGATTTTTGATAATATATTTACTAAGGATTCAAATGGATTATTTAGATATAAATAATAGGCTAATGTATTTATATATTTTCTATTATTATTTTTCTAAAAAACTTCATTACTCAAACTGTCCAAAATAAGTTTTTATTGGTAAATTTTAAACTATAAAATAATGCACTATATCAATTTATCATCTGTATATTTTCCAATATACTTGAAATAATTTTTAAAAATTCGATCCAACTATGCCATTTTCAAATAAACAATGGAATTTTTCTATAATTATATTAAAAACATGATATAAAACTACAACATATTTTTAATGAATTAAAATGTTATGGGTTAATGAATAAATTTATAATTTGAACATTGAGTTGAGAATGTGGTGTTTTGATATATGAGACTCAAATTGGATATTTAAATCATGATAAATCTCTAGGATATATTTTTACAATAGTTCATATGATTTTATAGTTGGTGGTTGGGTGGTAAATGTTGGGGTAGACAAGAATGAGGTGAAACGATTATAACATACATACTAAATACATCATTATAAACGTAAATTCAATATGTTTAATAATAAAAAAAATTAAAAAAAATTATTGAATATGTACATCATAACATTATATCGTGAATGATATTCAACATATAAAAAAATATCATCTCAAATAGTAACCTTTTTAGACATATTTAACTTAAAACCATTCTTCATTAATATGTAAAATGGAAATATACTGAGGGGTGAGATAGAATTATCAATATAGGAAAACATGTAATATACCACTCAGTGATTATAAGTGAGAATAATATGTGAATAAGTTAATGAGAAAATAAACATGTTGAAAACATAATAAAAACAAGTTCTGAAAAAAATAGATAAAAAATCTAGGGATATAGTATAAAATTCATTTTAAAATGATTCATGTGTATCAAAACATATACATTATCACGATACATGTAATAAATAACATAACTATGTATCATAGAATTGTAATGTGGAACAAACATATGAAAATGAAATCATAACATTATGGATCATGTATCAAAACCAAAATCCCATAACATTATGGATTATGAATCAATACTATCATTATATAAGATATTGGGATAATCTGTATAAGAAAAATCCATTTATATAATGGATCATGCATTATTACAATCATCCAATAGTATATTGTGTTATGCATTATTGTTGTTTTACATTAGTGTATTGGGTCAGGAATTTTTTACCAACATCCCTTAACATATAGTTTCAAACATAATTACCATAGTACCATTGATATATTATTTGATATAACATATTTATCCAAATAGTTGGAGTGATATAATTTACCCACCCATTTTATAATTTTTAATCCTACATATGTGTTTAATAAGAATATAGAATTCCTGATTCCATCACAACATAATAATATATAGAATGAAAAATATTTCAAGAGAACATTTGTAATGGATCGTCATAATAAATCTATATAATAGAGTTGGTTGGTAATATTAGATCATGTACCCAATGAATCATAAAATTAATTAATGTGTACTCACCGTGATAAGAAATACATTTTCAAATTTATATAAAATATGATCTTCAAAATAAAGAATATATCATTTTCATTTTTCAATTTATGAAAAATAAAATATAACCAAACAATGGGAAATGAATTTTCATTAAAAAATATAATAATTCCTTATGGGAAGCTTCGTAATTCATAATTTACATGATGTTAGTAAAATCGATCCATGTTGTATATATTAAAATGAAAACATTATTTTCACTATATTTTTTAAAGTAAAATGTAAGTCATATGGGAATATATTATTTAATATAATTGAATAATTTTAATTTAAAGTGTGTGGAATTAAAAAATACATTTAATAATTAATCAATGTCTAAAAACACGAATAAATTAATTTTAATAACATGGAGATAATGGATAATTATTCTAGAACAAAATGGATGAAAATAGGATGACATATACTAAAACATCCTTGTGATATTTTTTATTACCGAAAAAATAAAAAATGATTTAATACATGAAACAAATTATAAATAACCAAATTATAAAAATATATATTTATTTTGTTATGGAAATATAATATAATCCCCCACAATATAAATTGAAATAGAATCAATCCCAGAAAAAGTTAGATTGTAACATAAATGCTTTTCTCAAGTCACAATAAGATTCATAAATTCCATAAAATCAGATATAATATTTTATGTTCATTATACATATATAATAGACCAATATTAATACATATCAAACTAAATATGATTCATTCATAATTTCCATTTTCAAATATATTAATAATACTATCCTAGAAACAATGTTTGTGATGTTGATTATTTGGTATTTTATGCATGTTTTAGTTTTCAGTTTTTATTCATTTCCTATGGTTAAAGGTTCATTATATCCATAATATTAATCACATTTTAAGTATCATATTTATTTATTTTATAATATTTTATAAGTTTACATGTAAGGTAGTTTTGAAAAGTGAATTACATCGATTCTTGGAGATGGTAGTAAGTATATACACACAACTGATGTTTTCATTTTTCAATGATTGGAATGAAAGGATCATAAATAATAATATATATTTAAATAATAATAATTATATCATATATATAATATATATTCATTTAATATATAAATATATCCATCCATGAGAGGTATTGAGGAATAATTATACATGTAACTTCATGGAGGTGGTGGTCTATACTTATGCATGAACAATGATTTCATCTTATACTGGGTAGAAAAGTGCTAGAAAATGGGTGTAAAATTAACATAAATATTTAATTAGAGTAAAGTGAATAATTAAATTTTATTAATATATTTATAAAACATTTCGAATAGTTTTAAGAAATAAATAAAGGTGAAATATATTGATAAAAACAATTCCCTCTCCTTTTAGAATTTTAATTTTGGATTAAACCTTATATATTATTAGGGTAGTATTTTGGTGAGACCAAGACATCAAGGAAATGGGGAGGAAATTTGGGATAATATTTGAGTAGTTCATGAATGTTATATATTGATAAATATGTGAAAATAATTGAGGATATGATACTCTATTTTATAAGTGAGGGGAGTGACACCGATGTATATATTAAGAACATTGAAATTAAAAAAATGTCATTATAAATGGAATGTAGAACCAAATGGGATAATTTAAAATTTAAAATTATTTTATTTAAAAATACACTCAACCAATTCAATAAGGGTTGGTTCTTGGATATTTATATCCTCATACATTTATTTAATCCCTTTAACTCATTTCATCCATTTCTGTGATGACTTAATTTTTTTCTGTAGCATCTTTTTTTTGACAATTAAAAAAATTAACTTATAAAGAAATTACATGATTAAACCAAATATGAAATCATGGTAATATAATTAATATTCTATAGATTATTTTTATTAATACTAATATACATGTACAAGAGGTGGAGGAACCATTTTTTTGAAAAAATGTTTTTTGTATAATAACGACTTTAATCTAATTCCCTTCCTAGTAAAAACCATACGATTGTTGTTAATAAATTTTACTGAATATATTATATATACCATTAATTAAAATAATTCTTAAAAAGTTAATAATTATATTTTTTTATGATAAACCATATTGAAAAAAAAAGTGGTAATTATGATAAATTCATATTTTTATATTAAAAAGATTCCATCTTCCTTTTTAATGAATTCATAATCAATGTATACATGATAATTTATTTTTTTATTTTATGTAAGGATTAAAATAATTAATTTTAATAATAATATAGATATTTGTTCATATATGGTTAGTTTTATTCATAAATTAATATATCAAATACTATAATGTTTTTTAATGAGAAATGTATTCCGAACTCATGGGTTGTTAGATTATAACACTCGAAATTAATTTCACACTGAAAAAATATTACAATTAGGAAAAAATACAATTATACCTCGACCTCATTACATTATTAAGTTCCCATATAACTTCCCTCAAATGTGTGGTTTTACCTTAAAACATTTACTAGTTGACTAGTCTTGTTCTGAATAACTTTATCTTTTGGATTCAAATTCTTCCATAATTGTTTCTGATTTGTTATATCCTATTATAACAATAAAAATTTTATTTTTAATCATGTGACAGGTTAGTTATGTACTTCATTAAAAATTAAATATAGAGCACATCATGCAATTAAGAATTATTTTATGAAAGCGCAAATGATAATCCACCATAACTGTTCGATCAAGAATATCGAAGGGGGAAATTTATATGCGGATCATAATTCAATTACTTCCACATATCAATATCTTATTCCTTTCATAAATCCATATTAATATATTTTATACCCCTCAAAAATCTAGATCACTTTTGTAGTTATCAATTTAGATCTTATGTCAAATATGAGGTACCCTTATCTAGCATTGAATGTATCTATTTTTATCATTTACATAGCTAGCCCAAATCCCAATATATTTCATTACCCAACTTCCTCCCAGCTGGTTTGATATCTAAACTTATTTTCAAAGATGGATCCATAAGGATCTATATATATGCAATAGTGAAATATAATGATGTAAAAATATTCAACTAGAGGACGATGTTGATCTCATCCACTATAAAAATGTATGTACAATATCTCAGTATATTTCCCAACGATTGTATTATTCTATTAGACTAGAAAACATTTCTATATTGATATATAGTTCTTATTCTCAACTATGTATTCAATTCCTACTGATAAATTATCCATAACATTAATATAATTGTAAAATAAAATTTTAAAAAAAGTTTTGTGTTATTACATGTTGACGAACCAATTACTAAATATATATCATGATGATTTTATCATCCAAGAAATAATAACTAATTCAAAAATTAATTGATATGAATTCATAATTCTATTAACTACAACATAAATTGATTTATTACCATCCTATGTCTTTCGGTGTGTGATGATGAAGTCCATGGTGGTGTTTAATAATTTATATCCAGATATTAAAAATGGAAACATAATCTATTTAGAATTAGGTTACATTAAAATTATTAGCATACCATACAATGAGATACATAATCTGTAATATCATTTTAATGTTTTATAATAATAAAATAATCTGATAACATTTAACATATTTGAATTTTAGTTATATATAGAGAATAATGAGAAATTTTCTACATCCAATATATCGTTCATCAATTATTTATTTATGGGACACATATCTAGTTCTTGAATCTGATGAAACCATATCTATCATTATTAAATTAAATAACATTTCTTATCTTCTATTAGAGTTCCAAATCCACATTCCATGACACTTTAATATTATTATAAATGGTTGTTTGAAATTCTTTCCGAGGGAAATATAATGTATCCATTTCTGTCAATATTTCAAAACCCATCCTCTATAAATCCATAAAAATTGGATACGTATTAGTCCTCATCATGAATAACTAATTGTGGTCTATCCAACTCAAACCATCATCTTCCACATTCACCCTTTAAGGGTGAAAATTTATTAAGAATTCATAATCTATAATCATCTCCAATTATATCCTTTAGTGCATATAAAACTCTTTTTATGGGAATATATATATATAAATATTTTATTTTTAGTATATTAATCACACCATTAATTATATAGATAAGGACTCAAAATTATCAATGAAAAAATTATTGATGCCATATCTAGATAATGATTTAGGTAATTTTCATCATACATAATTAATTTTAATGATCAACATTCTATTAAAATTTCAATATGGATGAGAACACATATTATTACCTTATTTGATGAACTATTCTATTTCACGTACCCCACTCCATAATGTGTTCGTGTAATCACGAGTCATCTGACCATTATTATCTTAAGATATGTGATTATATCTTAACAATCAACTATTAAAAGGAATTTTACTCCCCTCTTAGTCAAATTGGATGATATATATTTGATAGTACATAAATATTTCTCACAATGATTTGATAATATCAATCCAACCAAGCAGAACTCTATATTTCATCCATAGTTGTATTTTTTTTCCATTATTAAATAACATTCTACGTTGTAGGATAACTCAATATTCCATATATTTTAATTACATTACAAGTGTATGTTACTTTTTTTTATCAAGAATTCACATTTTATATATTTGTATTAATTTATCTCCTTCCTCAAGGTCTTTAATATAATCCATAAATAATCATCCTTCTCATCTATTATCCTTCAATATATAAGAATACAATTTCAATAGAATAAAAAAAATTCATTTTTGATCCATAACGGATCGTTTATTTATATCGATAATGATAATTAGGCAATTTCTATGTAAAAATGGTATCAAAATAAAATTTTAATATCTATACCTTGAAAAACTTTTTTGTGGATATATCCTCTATTTTAAACTACAATTAATTATCCCAAAAATGAAAGTAAATAATTTTAACGAATTTATCTTGATAAATTTGTCAAAAGAACTCCTCTATATGGGATAAATGATACATATTATTAATCATAATCTTGTAATGATCAGTATAAAATGCATAAAGACACATTGAACTATCATCATTGAAAAATCAAAAACTATTTCACCAAATTGTGAATAAATATAATGTACAGTTCTGTTATCAATATTCTCCTAGAATTGATCCTTCAATTCTTACTGCTCAATCTGGTCTATTATGTTAGGACAATTTGTAATTAATTTTTCACTAAGAATGAGCTGTATTGAAAACTCATCATCATAAATTGGTGGGAGGACTTGGAATATCATTAGGAACTACATCAACATATTTCAAGAAGAATTTAATTTCTCCAATTTTTATTTCATACCCAACCACTTGAGGTAAATATTTCTCATGTTTTGGTTTTGAGACCTGTACAATTGATGAAATATATTTTGTTTGTTTATGTTCACCATATCATTAATTGATGACTATATGTTAATTTGGAATATCAAATTTTACAACCCTTATTCAGTAATTTATATAGGATATATACAGAGAGATCTTATCCATTGAAATAATGAAATCAAATAGGTTATGTAGAGAATAATATTCTTTTCTGAAAGCACATTACCATGATCTTCTATCAGAGAGGATCTATATATTTAAGATGCAATATTTTTACCAATAGTATTTTACAATAATAAATCAACATATGTCCATTGATGTTGTGATATAATATCTATATAAAATTATCAATATATAGAATATTTGGGAGAACCAGAATCAAATACAAATTTTTACCTCATAGAGTTCATGAAAAGTATTCCATTTACCACATTGTTTTCTCAACATAATTTAGTAGATGTTATTTGTTATGATTATAATATTCTCATTTTATTTGGAAGTTTATGTTTATTATTATAATCATTATTTATTTCTTTAAGGAATTAATTCAAAATTTTACAAACTCGTTAAATCTTAAGAATTGAATTTCATTAGTATGAACCTTATTCTCCCATATTATTTTATTTATTATTTTCATATTTATCCACAATTATATTAGTAATGGTCATCTATCCAACCTATAATGTATATTCATATACGTATATGAGCGTATTAGTGTGTGAATAAGTTATCATATCATTGTGAGAAAATAAGAATGTCGTGAGCATATTAGTGTGAGAATAATTGATCGTTTTAGTTTGAGAATATTTTCTTATATTAGTTTGATTATATGAGGATGTAATCATTGAAGATATCAATCAATGATAATAAGTGAACATATTATTGTGATAATATAAACATATACAAAAAATAAGTGATTAATTTCCGAAAAAAATAGTTCAAAACATAAGTGTCATTGAAATGACTTCTTCATAACATTAATCATGGGAATCATGATGAAAAATATGGTATAAATATTAGAATTGAAAATGAAAATATTATGGATCAATAATCACAATTACAATCAAATAACATTGTGGATCAAGAATGATCAGTAGCATTACATATCATTACTATAATTACCAGATAACATGAATCCATTAGTATAATGTATCATAAATTATTACAAACATCCATTATTATATTAGATCATGTATTAATAACAACATCCCTTAGTATATTATATCATAAATTATTATCAGTATCCTTTAGTATATTATATCTAGAATTATTACCTATTTACATTGGTAATATCAGGATATATAACCGTTTTACATTATGAATTGGAGGGCTATAGTATAGACAACCATCATATAATGTCAAATCAAACATAAGTGTTCCACAATAACATCATATTCCTGATTTCATCACCATTTAATTTCCACATAGAAATAAATAGGATTCATGATAAAATTACTAATGCATTATCATAAGAAACCAAGAGAAAATAGAATAATTCTATCATTAGATCATATACTTACAAAATAATAGAAATTAATAAACGAATATAAAATAAATGAAAAATAATTACATAAATTTATTTGAAATATTCTTTAATAAATACTTATAATTATATTTACTTTTTAATATCTTTAAAAAACTAAAAGATCATAGGAAATGGGTAGAATTGATTCTTTTGAAACCAAGTAATATTAAAAAATAAAAATCATATTAAAGATAATATATTGCCTTTGGACATCCATTTATGTGGTATATGTTAAAAGGTAAAAATTCATTTATCAATTTTATAAAAAATAACAAGTTATTCATATAGAAAAGTGTTAAATATTATTTTTAATAATGTATAATGAAATTAATTTTTTATACAAAAGAACATTATCTAATCATTCAGAATATGTAAAAAAAAATTCATAAATCAATGTGATGAATAGAGAAATAGAGGGGAAATATTTTTGACCAAAGTAATAGAATAAATACTGACTTCTCAAAATAATAATTTTCATGTGTTTTTTGAGAGATCAGAAGTTAAAAAATTTTAATAATACTAACAAAACCTATAAATAAATATAATATAAGAAAATATATTAGTTTTTAGAGATAAATATCATATAAGTTTTCATAATTAAAATTGAAACAAAAATAATCCGGATAGAAGTATGATTGTAAAATAGGCATTTACCTCAAGTCTGGAAATTATTGTACTCTCTATATCAAATAGTATAATAAAAATTAATTTATATTAAATATTTATAATATATATTTTCATAAATATCATTACATAAATGATTCATTCAAAATTATTAATAACATAGTTGTTATAATTTCTCCATTATAAATAATATTATAGTTGTTAACTCTTACATTTTTCATGAATGTTTTACTTTAGTGATTCCAGGACGATCACTATTGTTATGGGTTCATCAGATTTGTAATATAAATAATTGCATAATATACTATATATTAATTTTGAAAATATTATAACATTTCATCTGATTTAGGGTTGAAAAATAAATTACACCTCTTCATGGGGATGATGATATGTTCGTATATGTAGGTGATGTTCTCATTTTTAATAGAATTATAATAAATGAAGGTAAATGATAATTAATTTTTTCATTAAAAAATCATTATATTAGTATATTTTAATTTAATATATCAACATAATAATCAACATGAGCTGAAGAGGAAAATTGAAACATATTACTATAGGGAGATAATATTTTATATTTACGCATGAGCAGTAATTCCATTTCCCATTTGATGGATGGGAGATAGAAATTTGTTGTACAATTAAAATATATATTTATTAGTATGCAGAATTTACATATTTCATTATACTAGTATTTTTATTTAATATTTGGTGTTTTTTAAGAAATAATGGATCTTTAAATTGACTAGAAAATTCAAATACCTCTCCTTTAAGTACCTTAGTTTAGTTTACAACACAAGCCTTTCTAGGACAATATTTTGGTGATAGAGGGTCCATGGGGATGCATGTGGAAAATCTGGGAAGATATTAGAATATGGGTTTCATGATATGGAGTTGTAATGTTTTTTGAATATGTGAGGGTACGAGTTCCCTTTAATAATTGAGGGGAGTGGAACCCATGTAAATATTAAGAACATTAAAAAATAATAAATTTCAATCTCAATGTAATGGAAAAATGGATAAAATATTTTCAAATACATCTTTAGGAGAGTTATAAATCCAATAAATAAATGAGATAATTTTTCGGGGTTTTTTATATTTTAATCTTTATCCCTTTGTTTAATCTTTTTTAAACAATTTTAACCTTTATAGTGATGATATAACTTTTATCATGGTAAATAATTTTTTCTTAAAAAATAACCATATAAGATTTTTTAGACACAATTATTTTAAATATTATATTTATTTTATTAAATTTATTTTATAAATTTAAAATAATTATTTAAATATCAGAGAAAAATTGGCATAAAACCTATTCTTCTAAATAATGTATTTTTTTCACTAAAAATGATTTTGTTCCCTAAAAATTATTTTATTTCATTTAATTCTCTAGAAAAACTATTAGATTACTGTTAATATATTTTGTAGAATATAATATCCACACCAACCAATAAAAACATTTTTCAATATTGAAAAATCAAATTATTAATATAACATACATTTGATATAATAAAAATTTATTTTTCTGAAAAATATACCTTTTCCTTCAAATTATTTTATTATCATTTCCTAATAATTAATAATCAAGATATAAATGATATTTTATTTTATTAATATAAATTGTTACAATATATTTCATCATTTATTATTCATGTTTGATATATAATATATATATAATATAATTTCTGATAAATTTGGTCTTATATTATTTTATTCTTATCATTAAAATGGTTGTAGTTAACTTATAAGAATTAATAAATAAATTTTTATTCATAAAACACATAAAACATATTCATTTTTCATGGTTACTAATATTCAAACAAAAAAATTTAATTTCTCGGATATAATGGTCATTTTAATAATAATTTATATCATAGTTCTTATAAGATCAATGATTCCTGTTAAGCAAGTTATTAAATATTATAGATTTTTTATAATGGAAATATATTTAATAACCATGAATATTTTTTATATTATACACATCCACTAACTACCTTGTTAGGTAGAACTGTATACTCAATGATTTTTTAAGGGTTATTACCGCATTGACCCCCTCTAGAAATATAGTGAAACTATATCAACTATACAATTGGGGACCTAGTACCTGATACCACTATATCAGGTACATTGTAGGGTGGAGTATATATATTTCTATGATGAAGGAATAATTTTCATTGATCTTTCATCCTTTACAAAATCTTTTTAGGTCCCTTCACCCTCAGTTGGTTGAAACTATAAGAAGGCATAGTTTCCCACCGCTTCCTCTTAATCATTCCCTTGGATAATAAAGATATCAAAGATTTTTTCTATATTTCTAATCAATTTAATTATTATATTTACTTTTATATTGTGATTATAATCTCAATTATTAGGATTTTTTTTTGTTTGGGTGAGGTTTATATGTCACATTTCACTAAGGAATGGTAAATTATGTAACATATGATGGGGTTTAATGATTTAATCTCTTGATGATGTTAGTGAAGGAATGACACCATCCATTTCAGGTGGTTTATATAATGGTGAGTTTCTAGGTGATTTAACCTAGGACGTTCAATAAATTGGATATATATTTGTGATCACATGGCTATTGATTCATTTTAACTTCACTATTATGATGTCTAATGGCCTGGAATAGACCTTGTCACACTATTGGTAATTATTTTTATGTCATGATATTTTTAGTGAGTTCTCAATTAATTTGATTTTTTGGATTAAAATGTAATAATAATAAATTGTCTATTTAATTTATTATGACATTTGGTGTCCGATAGGGGAATAGAATCTTGAAAGTTATTCATATGATCTTGAATATGGATAAATATTATTTCTAATGGAGGGATATGTAGTATAATATATATGTAGGAGGTTTCTCTTATATTTCACAATATGTAGTGTGTGTGTGTGCATGTGTTTGTCATTCATGTATGTTCCTTGGGTTTCGGGTTCATGAATTCTGAGATGGAGTCCAGGTGGGTCCTAAATATAGTAGTAGGCATGGTTAAGGTATCATAGTAATTATTTTATTCTGAGTTTCACGGGATGGTATTTTTTATATTCCCGAAGTCTATTATTCCATGAGGAAAACATATATTAATTTCCAATAGATATTTTATGGTATTTTGAATGTATTTTCTATTTTTCATCGACCATGGATGGTTTGATATTGTTTGTTAAAAATATTCATGTGGATAAAATAGTAATAAGTGGTTCTAGTTTATATTAATTTTTGGGAAATGTGGGAAGAAAGACTTCAAGGTAATACATAGCTCTTGAAGTACTAGGGAACAAAGTAGAGAGAAGATAAAGAGGTTGATAGAAATTCAGTATTCATTTTTCATAGAGTGCCTTAATGATGTATATATGAAATGTAACAAATAGTGTGATCTCTCACTCAGTAGTGGGACTAATTATTCTTAGAGATGGTCAAGTGGGGTAAATTGATCTATTTTGAATGGAGATTCCATGGATATTATGTTCAATCACATGTTGAGTGTGATATTTTGGAAGGTATTGTTCAATGTAATTGTTAGTTCTTGAAATATAACTAATATTAGTAACATTATTGGTGAGTTACATTGGATTTAATAATGATTTAAATAAAATATTTAGATATTATATAAGTAAAAAAAAGACTTTAAAGGGTGAAATATATGTATATACCACAGTGGGTATCTATTAGTCCTGTTGTGATCTTTGAGCATGAATAGTATCAGTATAGAACTTGTAATTATTTTAGACACCTCAGGGTGTCTTCGGAACGAATGATATAATGTTAATGAGGATATAGTGTAGCTTCTATTACTATGAGGCCTTATATGTTACTATATGGCCTCAAAGTGATGACTATTTTTTTGAGTTCAGTAGTGATCAAAAGGTTTGAATAATGTTCTAGGTATGTCCAATATACATGGGTTTTCAATTATATTTTTCAATCAATACGCATGTATTAGATGGTTTTGTACATTGAGGATAGTGTGGGAAGGATATTTTGAAATTTTTTGTTATCATCAAATCGTGTGATAGATTTTGATCAATGGAAAGTTTAGAATAAGGAAATAGGATATGTATTTCATTTATTCATTGTGTATAAATCCTAATAATGTTTTATTAATTATAGATGATGTGGTATTTTGAGAAGGAGTTTTTAGGGGGAATTAAGGATCACGGTGTTGAAATTGTACTTCTTAGTTGATTTTGGTTCTTAAGTGTTCGATAGATCATAATGACGTGGTCTATATTTAATCTATATGGCACATGATCATAATTATAGGATACCTATTTAATCTTTTTGACCAATAGTTACCACGAGAGTATCCCTATTCACTCAATAGACCCATGGACCACCATGATAAGATCCATTTTTACTCTTTATGTATGAGATTGATTTGATATTCCTTTTTATTGATGTAATTCAAAAACAATGTGAATACGACATGTCATTTCAATTAATATTTAATGAAATTAGGGTCTAGTTTCTTGGTGGACTATTTAGAACATGATAAACTGATGTCACTGCTTCTGTATTTTATGATTTATATTCATACAAATTAATAAATGGAATATTGTGAAATATATGATGATCATGTTTTGTCTAGTCCTAGTTGTTATCATTCTCACACCATATACCATAATGTAGGCCAACGTAAAGAAAACTATTTTTCCTTCCATGTTGAAGGATAGATGTGATAATAGCACATCAATTCTTTATTGGATCCATAGTTGATATTAGTGTGAGGGTAGGGGGTTCTGTGAGCTCCCCTATGTATTTTCTTCCTTATTAATTTTCTATTGGATCATCCAAGTGGTAAATCCCTTGTGGATATGAATCTAATGTATAATTTATATTGGTTTTTTACATATCTTAGTTATATGTTGCTATTTTTTAAATATTTTCATTGTAATTAAAATTATTCATACAATGATTTTTAGTTATAAATATAACATAGCTATTTTTTATGATGAGACCAAGAGTATAGTCTCTAATACATTGATCATAAACTCTTTCCCTTAGTTTTTGTAATATAAAATATGGGTAAGAATTCATGAGGTCATGTGATGCACCAGTCACAAACATGTTGGTAGTTACCATAGTGGAAGAAATATATAATGATATCATGAAATTTTTTTGATTGAATTACTATTCGGTTTTCATTAATAGAGGTATCATATAATCTAAAATTTTGATAGACCTTATTATTGGGAGTTGTTAAACCACATATAAGGAAATTAGATGTTACCATGGAAATTATAACATTTAATGTTTTTCAAGATTTCAATTGAGTTGTTTAATTATTTTTACTATTACACATTCGGTTTTGGTTTTAAAGATTCACTCATTGGTAGGTTTTGAATGAATAATGAAATTACAAATTTATCTTTTGAAAATAGTTATTCTATAAATGATCATGTCAGCTTTTAGATGATAAGTAGTATTTAAAAAAATAATTTTTTTTATGAAAATAATTTTCTTGAATGAAATGTTTTTATCATGAATTTTGGAAATGAGTTTTATATTAAATAAACTAATTACAATATGTTAATTTATATTTACTAAAAGAACCAATATGTGTCCAAATTCTTAATTTAAATGATTATGTATATTTTCAAATGATTTTTTCAATATTTAGTTTTCATAACCATGATCATTATAGTATGAAACTGTATAGTGGGTAGAGTGTAGAGTTCAATGTGTTGTTTTTGAATAGGATCTTATGTTGAGAATAATAATAGGCTGAAGAAAATGATTATGGATTATATTGTTAAAATTCCATGTGGAAAATGTGGGAATGAAGAGAGGGATGGTGTAACATAGTTGTAATTTTTTAAGAACACCAATGGGTTTGGCATTCATGGGTTTAAGGAAACTTGGGTTTTGTATGGTTGATATCGTAATGGGAAGTATCATTATCATAGGATAATGAACATTAGTTGAGTATCTAAACATTGATGAGTAATAAACTATATATAGTAACTCATAGAAAGTAATGTATTTCTAGGGAAAATCTCTAGTGGGTAGTGATCAACTAAAATTTCCTTAAAGATGGGTGTATTATGAATCATACCATGTTCTTGGGGAGATATTATGATGTCCATGATGGAGAGACACCACGTTTTATTTCTAATGTAAATGGATCTTCTGGACTGAGTGTAGTCATTTGAAGAGAATTCTAGGATATTTATAGTACAATTTTATAGAAAACCTATGTCATTATTAATGCATGACTCAATGGATGAGGTTTATTTTGATAATTTTGTATTAGTATCAGGGATGAAGTTAATATTACCATTGGGATTAGATAAATTCATTGATTAACTATGGTGATTGGAGGTTTGTTATATCAAGTGTGGGTGGTTCATCATTGTTGTCATCATAGGACATGGAGGAAGGTATCATGGGTAATGGTTGGGGGTGTCGATGGGAAAGGATTGTAAAAAAGAAATACTATTAGGATTATCGATTAATAAAAAGATGGTATATAAATAAATATGGTATGGATAATAAAACAGTGGGGAGGTTCCAATCAACACATGGTAATATAACCAAGTGTCAAATTGGAGATGGTAGATATCACGTTTTATGTAGGTCTTATGAATATATATTTGAAGAATTTTTTTAGTGTTTCATAGAGTCATTGGAGTTATAAAAAATATATTCAGAAGGGAAAAATATTTTAAAATTTCACCCTAAATGGGGGGTATTCATTGTGCAATTTCCTTTTAGAAATGTTTATGTTTTGGTGAGTAATTTAAGTGGACCGTATGTGTTTCCATGATGTTATATTGGTTGAGGCATTATTTTTTTTTAAATTTATTTAATATGACAATTTTTTTTCCATTTTACATAATTAAATGCATATGATAGAAGAATGAATATAGTCAATCATAATGGGTATGAGGAATGTTGATTCAGTATTGTGTATGTGGTTTAAATAATGATTGATGGGTATGGAGTATCATATCAAGAGTTTTTATTAAAAAGGTTGTATAGATATATCTGGTGACTGTGTATTAGGGACTTATATAGTATATGTTTTGAGAAATTTAAGGATTGGGATTTTTATGGATGAATCAATATCATTAAATATTTATGGATCCCGATGAGGAATGAGAATGCCTTTGCTATGGATTTTATAAAAAAACTATTTCATTACAGGTTGGTAAATTCTGAGGGAATCTGAATATTGTTTAATGGAATTTTGGAATGTTTGGATTATTGGGATATGTATTAGGATTTTAATTGTGGAAGAATCTCTACGATGTGTCTTTATACATGTTTACATAATTTTTAGGGTGCAATATTGGTAGAATTGTGTTGTGGAGGACTGGATATTTGGTTATTTATAATAGGGAGATAAAAAGTATTTTGTCAGGCGGAACTATGTACATAGTGACCCTTTAACAATGTCAGTACCCCCTGAACCCCCACCACCACATTGAGGGATATATATTGGGTGACCAATAGGGGATTGTATAACTAATATAGCCAAACCAAGTACCCGATTGGGCTAGGTACTAGGTTTTTTAAGAGGAGGAAGGAATGGCCATCCGTGATTATTATTTTATAAACCCCCTTTGAGTTTCACCTCTATCAATCGAATAAATCCAATGTAAGGGTTTTATTTACCCCGTAGTCTTCCTGTAGGATTTCAATGTTATCTACACATGGTTATTCAAGACAAACCATTGTAATTATTCTCTTCCATTTTTTATTATTCATATGCAATCACTTATTTGGATTTTCTCTTTAACTAGGAAAGAGAGAAATGACGTATTTCAATCAAGCATGATGAAATATAGATTATATGAATAGTTTTTCAATTGAGATTTCTAGACTATGTAAAATGAGGATAAACACCACTCAATTTATATATCATCAACAATGGTGTGTCATCTCATGTGTTCTGCTATGGTTTTAGATAAATCACTAATCTAATATATGGTATGGGTCCCAAATAAAAGGTATTTTCCTACAATGATTTTTAGAAGAATGTGTTGTACATTCTACATATTCTTGTTTAGTGTTTTTTTTTCATGGTTATATTCAATTGTGTTTTAAAAAAATGATTTAACGAACAATTTTTTTAAAGGTTATAAATAATTTATGATTAATTCTTGTGCGTGATAGGGTATTTATATCCTATAATGGATCTATAGAGTCTAGGTTTATCTAAAAAATTTTGCTAAAAAAATTCATGTGGATAACACCTTTTGTATATATTCTAACACATTCGAAGACCTGTAAATTTTAGAGATAATACATCAAGAAAGTCCATTAATACTAGACTCCTTGGGTTAGGAGTAAAACTATGGGAAAGAACCAAAAGACCCTGAATTTATGTTTTTTATAGTGTATCATGATGATATGTTGATGAAAAATATCTTAATGTGTGATTAATCACTCAATAGAATTCCTAATAATCCATAGAAGTGTTCTATTGGGGGGATATGCCCTATGAGGTACAGATGTTCCAAATATGAGGAGATAGATAATGGGTTTAGTATGAACCATTATCATGGATCCTTCTGTATTTTGGGGAATCTATAAATGATAATTAATTTTGGGAATACTATTTTTTATTTACATCATGTTTCTACATGGAGAATATGACATTGTGGGAAATTGTCATATTTGATAATTCATGATGGGTGACACAAATGGGTATACCAATGTGGAAATACCTTAGTCCCGGTGTGATATTTGTTTGTTGATGGAATTGGTAATGAACCTCAACATCATTTGGGACACCTTATGGTATAATTGAACACTATTTGGGATCTATTATTGATAATATAGGATGTTGTTTGCGACTATGAGGCTATATGGAGATCGATATGTTTTGAGGTGGATTGATTCTTTTGGTGTTCCCTCTTTTAGCCAAAGGATTATGTTCTTGTTTTGTGTGTGGACTATGATATCATGTTAATCAGGTATTACGAGTATAATCAACTATATATGAGAAGGTTTTGTATAATGAAGACAATTTTGGAAGGATATCATAGGCTATTATGTGTTATCCTCTATATGAGTCAATGATATAGATCTATGGCAAGATATGGATAGGTTATGCACTATGTCGTGTATATATTTATTATTTTTTCACTATAATCATATTAATGAAACTAATGTTTATGAAGTATTTATTGATGGAATTTAACATTAGGATATTAAGATCAGGATATATTGATTACACCAACCAGATGATCTCATTCACGAGTATTAGATGGATCACTATCAGAGGGTCCTTAGTTTCTTTTTATCCCCTTCGATTTTATAATTCCCCAAGTTACACTGTATTATATAATACCATCATCGGAGGATCCTCAATTACTTTTTATGCCAAGAGATAACCATGAGAGGATACTTAGTTTCATTATGTGACCTAATAGTGTTCTTTTATTAACAAAATGGGATTCCTATGTCATATGACAATGATGTATCAATTTTCAGTATCGATTAATGCTGGTGGGTTTAGGGGTTTTGGTTTCATAGTTACCACCTAATGAATGGAATTTATTTCTTATGTATTGTATGGTTTATCTGCTTATATGTCCTAACACTACATATTATTAAACATATGAGGAACTATATGGGTGGTTCCCTACTATGTTTATTCTCACACCCTAATAAAGAACAATGTTAACTGTAAATCTGTTGGTTTTTCTTTTATGTAGAAGGTTGTATTGGGGACATGTCTAGGATGACTTGATAAAACCAGGAGTCTGTATTGAGGTGAGTTCCGGTCATTTATTTCATATCAGATTATTTATTATATTTTTTAGACCATCCCACTAGGGGATCATTTGTTGATTTTTGTTTACTGTAAGACCTCTATTGTACATTTATTATTACATGGGTTTACAGTTTTAGTCAGGGAGATATTTTTATTTCAATAAAAATTGTACATAAAATTATATTTAGTTTGGATATTAAAAAACTTTTATATTATCTTGATTATACTAAGGGTATATTGTATAATAATTTCTCTAATAAGATGTTTTAATTGAATGGGGATGCACACTTAAGGTTATATGGGATAACCAGTTATAAATTGTGGGTGGTTAATCTCATTAGGGACTTAATGTATCATCATACTAATTTTAACAAATGTTGATCACTATTCATCCCATATCTTAAAAAGACCACTAAATTATAATTTTTAAAACCAAATTATGATTCCCTGACTATATATTTCAATATATACAATAAAATAATCATGAATCCATGATTCATTTCCATACAATTGTCATCTTCACCATGATAATTTTAATATATGTATTTTTCAGTTTATAATCCATTGTTGTCCAATAACAAAATTATGTATCTTCTTCTCAAATACATAAGTCTGTTCTCTCAATATTTAACACATCATTTTGCATTATCACCACATCATGGTTTTAATGAAATATCTAATTTTGTTAAGACCCGAATTCAAATATTCTTTCTTATTCATTAATATCTTAAAACACACAATGTAAATAAACAAAATTTCCCTCTATAAAACTGTAATGAGATAATTTTAACTTCCCTTTAATAAAAGAGTTCCTCATAAGGTTAATTATATCTATAATTTAATTAAATAAGTATCTAAATATTAAATATCATAGAAACAACATGAAATTAAAGGTTACCATCCTCCTTAGAAAATAATTTTAACAATCCCATTGTATAATTTAAACTTCCACCGACACTACCTCATTCAAATATTTGATTATATTATCCCATTATAAAATAATTATGTGATTAATAATATTAATTATAAATAAAAACTAGTATATTAATTAAAATATTTTATTAATAAAATGACTACTAGTATCCCCTCTCATCATGAATGAATATATCCAATCAGAATCATAATTAATTTACTTGAAAAAACATAAAACTTAAAATAAGAGAATAATTTAATCTTCCCAACTCATTACCGGGAGTTTGCAACTCTTCAAATCATCTTCTTTATTTCTCTTAGATAGTTCCATTCATCCATTTCCCCAATTGGTATCTCTGATTTCAATTAGTCTCTGTATGTCATCTTCGTCACATGTTTCTCTAAATGTTGTTGAATAAGCCTCTATATAATGGTTTAAATATTTAAAAATAATATATAACCATTTTTATTTGTGCATGTGGAAAGATAAATTCTGAGATTGTTTTAACATAAGGGATAATGAAACATGCCACATCATCCACATTACAATTTCCCTATAAGGCTCACGTAAACAATACATACAATAGATTAAACACATTTCATTAATGATTTTTCCAATATTGAGATAATTTTATGTCATAATGTAAATGTTTAATTCATACGTGTTTAAATTTATAAATTTTAAATAGTTTAATTCTTGATAATAATCTATAAAATTTACAATGAGTAAATCCAGGAATAAGATTACATTTCCATGTACATGATTTAGGCACATCAATTTCCTAATAACATGGCGAGTTCTGGTGTCTTAGTTGTTACCTACTTGTTGGGCTCTATAATAGTTTTACAATATGTCAAACATAATTCAAGATATGATATTAATTATTTTTTCGTAGACTTAACAAAAAAACATTTAGAAAGATTTTATATATTGTAAGATTCCATGACCTTCATAACACACTTGTGTATCCTGATGGTAGATTGATATCCCTAATTTAGCTGAATGTTAGTTCAAATAGAACATTAAAGATTTTAATGATTTTTTTTATAAAAAAAAGATTGTTTACATTAAATATTATTTTCCTATGAATTCATTCAACACTAATGTGTTATAGAATATATTTTGATGAGTGAATTGAAAAAGTATTAGATGAAATGAAAAAACATGTATTGAATACTCAATTACAAATAAATTATTCAACAATTTAATAAAAAAAATAGTTTTTAGTTTTCACTAAATTATAGAATATATTTCATGATAAAAACAGTTTAAAATCCCACATTTGAAATTATAAATTATTGAAAATTTATTCTCAAATAATTATAAATTAAACCATATATGGTATTTATGAGTGTTAGAGATCGTAAGATTTTTTATGTGTGTGATAATAAATATAAGGTTATGTTTTTATATGATATTATGAATGATGAATTCCATATTTTTAAATGATACAAAGGATTGAAAAATAGATAGATGATAAATATCGATTATAGAATTTCATGATATTAATAAATCATACATTGTATTCCAAATATTCATCAAATATTTATAATGCAATTTTTGTAAGATTGATAAATGTTTTCACCTTGAGAATTTGGGGATTAAATGTAAATTTTGTTAGGGTTTCAATTGGAAGTGGTATTTAGGAGGGTTAGAAATTCAAAATTCAAAATTTGAAGATATATTATATAAATTGAAAAGATATAGAATATAATTTGAATAAAATAATGTCATATAGATTCTAATTATATTAAAATTTTATGTATAAGATATGTGGAATTAAATATTTTATTCACTCATCATGAACATTATATGTAATCCACTATGAGTAAAAGTTGTGTGAATTATTTAATATATTATGTTGTGATTGGATGGATAATGGTATGAATTTTACAAGGTATAAGGCAATGTATGGTTATTTAATGTTTTTTATTTATGTGATCTGATGGTTTTATTTCAAAAGTCAATGTGCTATCACAACCCGCATTGGTATCCAGTGTGACCCAATATCCATGTCAAATTAGATAATGGATCACATTTAATCTACCACTCTGCCATGAGAGATAATATATTCATTAATAATGATGTAGTATAGACATATGTTGTCCTATTTAGTGATGACTTTATGTATAAATACATTTCATTCCTTCATGATTATTTATATATTTTTTGTAGATTATGGAAGCTGTAAAAATGGAAATGTGACTTAAGAAATAATTTATTAAGACTTGTGGTGACTAATTCTATGGAAATTAGATTTATTTGTTATTATTTTGATTTATTATAAGTTGGTTTAGTAATACTATATATTTTATAGGATTTTGAAGATGCATGTTTGAATTGATTAATAAATATTCATGAACATATCATTAGGATTGGAATAAATCTCTTAATTTTATTTTCATTTTAATGATATAATTTTTTACCTTCTTTATATTTTCATTTAGGGATTCTAAAAGGGGATATTAATGAGATCATTTATATTTTCCACCTTACTTCATCTATTTTATACTAGATTTATATGAAACAGTTATAGGTGGTGTTGAAATACTGTATCATATTCTTATGGTGTCCGATGGTGTTTTACCTTTGTATTTTTCTTCCATACGATATTAATGATTTTAAAAAAATACTTTTTCATTGACTTTCACTTGGTGTGTATTATATTGTATGACATGACACGAAGTTGTTAAATATTTTTCATTTTTTTAAATTTTTATACTTTTAGTTTGATGGAGTATTCATAAAAGGTAATGTCATCCAAGTTTTTATTATAATATTAATGAATATTATAAACCTATATCCCATTAATGATTGACATGGGGTTCTAATTATTTATTTTTTAGCCATCCATGGAATCTTTGGTGGGTTAAGAAATTTTATTTGAATAATATGTAATAAATGAAAACCATAGTCTTGAAAAATAATATTAGTGATTTCCATATATAATTTTCCCTCAAATCCATGAATAACTGACATCAATGTAGATGAAACAGTCTGTTTGATAGATTCTTAATGAAATTCATCTCTATTTCATTTCCTTTTATATATATAACAGGGAAACTTTACTCATTTCCACAATTAATATGTCAACTCATATAGTTATCGAATTTGTTTTTTGGTTTGGATGACATGGATCTATGTCACATGGAAAAAAACCTATAATTAAAATATTTATGATTTCAAAGAGTGATTGAGATAATATTTTTTATTATGAAAATAATTTCTTCTTTTTTATGTTTATTTTATTTTCCCCGATCTGTCTACAAAATATGAAGCTTGATTTCAATGTATTGTCTCTCACCTGATTCTATTTTTATTTCCATCAATGGTATCATTTTTTTTGTAAAAACTAAAACAAAAGTACAAATATGAGAGGACATATTATTAATCAAATGATATTTATTATATTATATCATGAGTAATGAAAATATAATATACATATTACATATATATATATATATACTCCCAAAAATTATTGTTTTTATTGTGTTATGTGATATTCATGAAAAGTTATATGGGGATTATTATGTATAACAACATTAATGAAATAAATATCACAATACATTTTTTTGATCCAGTTTGTTATATGGTAAAGTTTCATTCTATATACATTACATAATTTTGATAATATAAAAAATTACATTCATTTTGGGTAGTAATTAATATCATGTTTTTAATGAGGATCATACATTTCATTCAGAAAAACTAAGATCTTGAAAAATCACTTTTTGTGTGATGTTCACATTTTATGCCATCATCTAGATTTGTAATGAAGAATACCATAACACATGTGATATTTTTAGAGGATTATAAATTGTTTTCTTTTTTTATTTACATAAGATATATATATTTATGTATATTTTTTACAATAATGGAAAATAAAATGTTACTTCATATATTAATATCTAGAAATGTGAATTTGAGTTTTATAAAATTAAATATGATAATAACTAGAGTTGAATAAAAAACCATCATTATTTTATAGTAAAAACATAATATATAGTACCATATTTATTAAAAGAATGAAAAATAAAAGTATTATAGAATAAACTATAAATAAAAATATATATAATTAAATACATAAGATGAAAAAAAACTACAATACTTTTCCAAACAAAATCACCATATGAAAACAAATTAACTTCATGGTGAGATTAAAATTAAAAATTAATATATATTTTAGAATTTAATAATTGAAGTATATTTAACAAGATTAATTTTTAAAAATATTTACATTGTAGAATAAATAGTGTTTTAAATGGAATTTGTCATGGAAAACAATAGACATATATATATACTATGTTACCCATCTAAAAATTATTCCTGGGAATAGAATTATATAAAAAATTAGAAAATAAATTTACAAGGAATTTTATGTATAACATTAATTATTTAATCATAATTTTTTTGTTAGATAGTTATCCCAAATTTCACATTAAGAACATATACTGAAAACCTGCATTACATTTAATAAATGGATATAATTTAGTTTTTGAGAAAATATATAAGATATTAAAGAGTATATAAATTATATAATATGAAATATATATGAAATATATAATATATAAAAATTATATTTTCCTATTGTATTCATTTTTCCATGTTTATAGAGATATATCTCAATAAGTGGGTATCCTCTCATCAATTCTATAGAATGTGATGGCTGAGGTTTCGACCCCATCCCCCCACTGACATAGGGGAGGGGGTTAGTTCCCCATTTTTTGTCTTTAGAATTATTTACATCCTTCATTCTTTTATTATTACTTCCTTATTTACTACCAAAATTCTCACTTATCAAAATCATGGTAAACTTATAGATCAATTTGATAGCTCACCTTAGTATATAACTATGGCCAAGGATTATATAAAAGATTAACACATTTTGAATATTTCCTTGGTGGATAACTTCACATAGTATCAACTTTCAGTTGAATTTTTTTATAGGTTTATGTTCAAACCGTGTGGTTTTTAGGAAAGGGTTATTAATGGAATTATTAAAAAATGACATATTATTGTTCAATTTTCACTATCGTATCATTTAATCCATTCATGGCCTATAACATCTTGAATCAGTAATGGGTTCTGTTTCTATCAAAGCCTTTGGTCTTATGATTTTAAGAAAAAATGAGATTCTTATACTATGGTACTCTAGGAAATCATTTCATAATATCAGTTGATTCTTCAATATCCTTCAAATATACTTATTCATAGATGTCTGATTGAAATTTTTTTTCTCACAACAGAACAAATTCATTTTAGCATCTTATCTCCACACATATTTTTGTTAAATTTGAAGTGTAAAAAATTATCATAGAGTGGTATTGGATCGCCTTGATGTATTATTTTACAACAAAAGTGGTGGTCTTTGATAATTTGACATTTTTTTAATTTAATGACATTGGATACTTGGTTTCAGCCTATCATGGATGCCTTATGAATCAGAAGTGGGAGCTTGACTCAATAACTCGACCGGTGATCTGGTCAAAGACTTCTACATGCCCTATAGTTGATTAGTTGTGGACTAATGAGACATCAAATACTGATTCCATAGAGAAAGAAGAAATATCCTTGAATCCTAATATGAAGGAGGAGGACATTTTTGATTGTTTGGGACATTATATGGTTGTACATAAACCAAAAATTCATGTCCCATATAATTTAGGGGGGATTGAGGGGGTTTATACAGTATGATCATTTAATCAAAGCATCAAAAAACACATGTCTTTTCATATTAGATGGTATTTTGAATGGGAATCATACCTACTCATAAGGTGTTTATATAGATCTCATTTTATGGAGATTCATCTGTAGACATGGTCCACAAAAATTTATTGCTGGTCAAAATAGTTATGAATGATATATGGTTGAATATAGTTAATAGGTTCTGTCCTAGAATACCAATTGTAATATTAATATAAGAATCCTATTTGATGTTAAATAAGTAGATGTCCTAGTTCAGGAACACTGATATTTGGCATGCGATATAATGGGATTCCTAAAACCAATACCAATATGGAACCCCAATAAATTGTAAGTATTATATGATGGAGATGATGGTGATGAGAGGTATATTCATTTCTAAAATGATATTGTAGTGTGACTTAATGGTTGAGGTATCCACTCCCTTGGATGAATAATAGGATGAATGGAAAATTGGATTATGGAAGGTGTATTTAGATTATGGGGAATAAATATATATGGTGTAAGGATTAATTTTACTTAACTACAACTATAGAGACATGGTCATCCTAAATATTAGAAATAATGGGATGGACTTTGAACCCACTCCTAATAAAAAATATTGAAAAAAGTGTTTAAACATTTAGGGTAAAAAAATAATTGGGTTTTATTTTATAATAAGTAATAGTATGATGAAAACATGATGGATTCTCATATAGAGATGCTGGGAGACAATGAGGTTGTGGAATAAATTAACAATTCTTCCATAAGAAAAATGGAAGTTCTTTCTGAGGATGTAAATCCTCTGTCAATAAAAGTGGATTGGAATGTGTAAGAAAAAATAAATAGAAATGTAACATTAAATGTGGCATGCAACGTTTGATTTCACTTTCCCCCTTTTAAAAGTAACATTAAGATAAATTTCATGTAAATTATCACTAAGAAAACATATATTTTCTTCAATTAGTGACATTTTTTGGATTTGCATGTCTCCATTCAATTTCAAATCAATTTTTTTAACAATTAAACTAAAATGAAACAAATATGTTGTGATGGCCTTATACCTTTTTTTCAGAATAAAATCATTCTCCATCTTTTCTAAATTCATTTATTAAAATTCTCCCATTCCAAAAATGTTTTAAATTATTATTTTTAAATAAAAATAATTTTTTCTTTTATAGATTTAATATGTTTCTTTATAATTACATGGAATTTTTTTATAATTCTGATATCAATATGTGTATTAATTAAACCTTCCTAAAAATCCAAAAAAATTATTTCTTTACACTATTATATATAGTGTATGTTCCTATACGAATTTAATGATCATTATAGTTATTTAATTTCAATGTTCAACTAATTCTATTTTTTTTCATTGTTTTAAAAGATATCTTGAAACCCATTTTTAGGAAAAAATTTTGATGGGTCTTAAAATTTTGGTTATTAATGTAGAATTACAAAAACATTCAAAAAACTCTTTATATGATTTCTCAATATTTTACACCCTACAACTAAATTTCATAAATCTTATAGAGTAATATTTGATAAATCATAATCTAATTTTTCTTATTAGGTTATGTAATTTTGGTATACACTAGACCAATTCATTATTTAATCTTATAAGCTACCATTTTATAATTTTTTCTATCCCATATTCATTCAATGAGTGTATTCATTATAAGACGTATGATTTATTTAGGGTTGAAAAATTATGTGTTGTATATCATTATATAATGGGTGTGTCCAATATAACCATCTATTTCATTGGATAAATCCTTATATATCATGAGGTTATTATGTTGTACATGGACATATTTTTAGTTAAAAATGATAAAAACGCATTTTTTGGACCTGATTTAAGTTTTCAATATCCAAAACTATATGTTGGAACATAAAAATATTACACTATATTTATATCTCTTTGTATGGACATGATTGCAATTAGATAAATTCAAAACATTATGAATATACATTATTGAAATTATTAACGATCACAACTCTATGTTTGGTCGTGATTGGGTTTATTTATGTTCATAATATTTTTATCAGAACATGGTTATGGTTAGATATAATCACAAAATTATTATTGGACATGATTTTGGTTAACTCTGTTCACCATATTGTTAATAGTTATGATTGTAGTTAGTTTTGTTCAAAAAAGTTATGGTTTACCTAGGTTGTGTTTATGAAACATTGCTTTGTTATGGCCTATAGTTTATTATTATTTTCACGTGTATTTGTTCTCCTGTAAAGCTTGTCTGGTTCTAGGAAAAACTTATTCTATCTTGGATGATGATTTATGAATTATATATTATTAGCTATGGTTTTCAATTTATATCTCACAATTTCAAGCTTACTAAGCATATGAGCTCACCCCTTCATTGGTTAGAATTATATAGATAATTAAGATGATTTGTATGTATGATTTGTATATTAGTTATCATGTGATGAAGAAATTTATAGGATATGATGATCAATGTGGGGAAATAATAGATTTATATATCTATTCTCTAATGTTACTAAACCTATATGGTATGGGGTGTGATTAATTAAGAAATATAATATATATTTATGGGAAATGATGTAAAATATATTCTTGTTATTTGTGGTCCATCTCAGAAAAGGCATGGGTTTTTACAGCCACATATCCCTTTTAGTGGTTCACATCAATGTTTCTAGGGATGCTCTGAATTTTTATGCATCATATTTCTTCTTATGTGGTTCAATATTGTAATATTTTAATTTCATGTTTCTCTTATTTTATGTTTTGAGTGTTTCTAGGATGGAATTCTCTGTTCTCATACTTGGACATACTTTATCATAGGTTCATAGTGTAATATGTTTTCTTTTCTTAAATTGTGTCTCTTATTCTATTAGTATGTTTATTTTTTCTCACATATACTTATAATTATTTTATTTATTTTACTTTCATAATAATGATATAATGATGTGGGGTTTTTTGTGATATTTTGTACTCCACGTCCCAATTCAACCTATAGATCATTTGTGTATAAATTTTCCCCCAAAAGAGAAGAAAAATCTTAATATGATGTTTATTATTCTTGTTCATAACAAATTAAACCAATAAATATTACTATTCATATTCGATTCCATGAGAATAAATTATACATGATTACGTAGAACTAAATTAACAACCCTTATCTAATAAAAATTATATAAACAAAGACATCTAAAAACACCAACAACATGAATTTTCATATGATTTTACTATAGTGAACACATCACAATGGATAAATACATGATCAATAAAAAATAATTCTATAAAAAAATAGAAAAACTAAATAGAAATATTCTTATGAAATAGAATTACAATATATTAGAATTAATTACCAAATTCCATAAATGGAATTTCTAGAACCTAAACCCATATTCTATCAATAGAATGAACGTCTTAACAACAAATTTTAAGGAAGTAGAATTCATTCAACATAAAAATAAGACAATAATTCATAAGTATATTTGGTATATTCCAATAAATTCATTATAAACATCAATTTTATTCAATAAGACATAAATGTTTGTTTATTTACCTAGTATAATAAAATGAAATTAGAAACACTAGTGGACATAGATGATTTAATTTTATTGACTTATTGGATTATGTAAAAAATTGAAGATCACTATGGGTAATAAAATTCATTGGAAGAAGAAAATAAATTGAAAATATGTAATTAAATATAACCATCAATATATATACATAATACTCATAAAACATCAAAAATTAAGATTGAAACACGGCATAAAAAATTCTGTAATAAATAGTTCTGAACTAATTTATGAAGTTTGATTTTAACCTCTTTAGTGGTATTAATCTTCCAGTGGAAGAATTGGGAATTAACATAATCAACCATATAAATAATTTTTTATATTTTTTATCTCATAGTATTTTTTAATAATACATATAAGAAACATCATCTCTCCTTGTAAGAGGGATTAACTTTCCTTTTCTATCTTGCAATTATCACAGGAACTTCATTCATTTACTTTATTAGAAACCATGGGATAAATGTCATAATACATATCTCCACTACTCTCTTTCATAAGACAAGACCACTGGGTGTTACATCCCTCTTCCAACATGATGTGAAGGAGTTCCAGTCTGATATGTCTCTATATAAATGATTAAGCACCTATTATTAATTATTAGGGATTCAATTCATTACAATATACAAGTTAATAAATAGATTGAAATGGACAAATAATTAACAAATTTTGGATATCAATAATGTTGAATGATCCAACTTATAGAGAAAACAAAAATATGGTCACTCAATGTAATATGATCATAAGTAAATCATCAACTTACTAACAAAAAATCATATTAAGAAATATAACAATATTCAAGAAGATAAAATTAAAAATTCTAAAAATGTAATTTATAATTCATGATCAATTTAACATGAAACAATCACATAATCCCCACCATGAAAATAAAATTTCAATACCACAATGATTCCTCACCACCAAATTTAATCAATTTAGGAACATCATAAATGGGAATCATAAAATTAATATAAAATGAATATGAGTCAAACAATTCTTTAAAGGAAATGAATTACTCAATTTAAATTGTAATGATATAAATTATTCCCAATGCAATACTAATAAAAATTTTAATGGGTTGTACTAGAATGAAATATAACAATCAATAACCAAACAAAGATCCAATTGGGTATAAAGTTGGTCT